>JAUMJM010000026.1:14262500-14862500 GCA_033558235.1 Neomorphus geoffroyi
GCTGGCAGTCAGATTTCCAATTCTTCTAAGCATTGCCTTACTTTTTCCGGGCACAATAGCTTGGTATATGAAGGGTTTTATTTAAATTAAAATTAATATTTTCCTACTTATCAGTTTTTGTGAGCAACTTTTTTTTTTTCTCATCTAACCACCATCAATTGAAAAAAAAATGCTTCATCTTTTTGAACATTGCTTAGTGTGAAAAGGGAGAGACTCTTCCAGATATCTCTGTAATCACAAAGCAGATAGAGTAAGTAGTCTTTTAAGTCATACCAAGCTAATTCCAAGACAAGAAAATCTTCATCATCATGTTTTGAAGTCCAGCTAAATCTCCTCAGCAACCTCTAATGTCAGTGATATGCTGGTCCTAGTGATATACTAACTTTGGTGACATTCTCATTCTGGTACCTTTTACTCAAATGAAAATCTTTAACATAGCATCAACAATAGAGCAGAAACTATGGCTCTTTGTGTATTTTGAACACTGTTATAAACTATAGGCCATTAAATGACCAACATTTTTCTTTCATGATGTCTCAAGAAGGGGACATTGGAATTTAAATCTATTAACTTCACTGCTACCTGCTTGCTGATCCTATTGCTACAAGGGAGTCCATTCACTGTATTGAATGTACTGTATTTCTACTCCCATAAGAAACTCTATTTTATTTTTTTAATTAAGGAGGGCTGATGCCAAAGATCGGTTTGAAATTTTGCTCAAGATAAAAAGAGTGAAAAGGGAAGCAACTGTATAAGTAATAACCATAGCAATATCTAATCCCAATCTTTTTCTGTGACATTATCAGCCTGAACAAGCTAACCAGTTCTGTCCTTGACAGAGACCAGTGTTTCTGACCTATGAAACACAGGAATAATTATTTTTAGGAAGAGAATGAGAGGATTCTTTTTTCACCACGTTATTCCAAAAAAATTTGAAGCCATTCCCAGTGCTTATGCTTCATATGAAAAATGCCAGAACATCACCAACATCATCAAAACCACAGGCTTAAAAACATTGTAATAGACAAAATTGCACCTCCAACTGTTGTACTGGTTATCTTAGAAAAATACTTGGCCTTGAAATAACTAGCAATAGATACCATGATCAGAAACTGTCACTAAGAGAAGTGCTGTAGAATCCCTAAGATTCAGTGTCCAAGTAGTGGTTAGGCCAAAACCAACAAAAGATACAATTGTAGTAATCATAAACCACGAGGACAGTATAAATGAAGCTGACTGTAATGGCAAAAGCTCCCATGAGTTTGAAGAGGTCATTGGTTCATTTCCTTTTGAGATCGAAGAACAGCATTCACCCTGACTTGCACCTCCTTCTCTTTATGTCTCATCCTTTGAATTATTTACTAGCTCCCTTGGATCCACAAACAAGGGGACCTGGGCAGGTCTGCTACCATAGGCTCCATCTACTGCTGCTCCATCCTTGAAACCCTCCCTTGTTACGCATGCAGCAAGTTTTCCACAGAGAACAATTCTGTAACAGAAAGAGCCTCTTGACCAACAGCCTACAAGGCCTTCTGCCGTACCTCTAGCATATGTGCCAGTATGCCACCTCATGGTAGTACCGCCTTGAAGGTTTACGAGAAAAGGATCAACATTTGAAAAACAGAAATAAGCATCTCTGTTTCTCCATCAGAACAACTAGGTGTTCACTAATTTCACCTGTATCAGATTTTATTTAACAATAACCATGAGAATAACCACACAAGTAACCAACGTTTTTATTGGCTGCCTTGAAAAAGAGTTTCTAAATAATTATGCTACAATATCATAGCGTATATGACATGCACAAATGAAAATTTTACCATGACAGGAAGCTTAGACTCCTTTATTGATTTCCACCACAAATTCAATAATTATCAGCTTTCTGTCAAGCCATCTTTGGAGTATTCCTACACCAACATTATTTTCCTAGATGCTATCATCAAAATCAAAGCGGTAAACTAAAAACTCAAGTATGTAAAAAAGAAAATATGCTTCCACCTATTTCTGTAAAATAAAAATCTGCACCAAACTGTTAAAAGATGTAATTTACTGTCAGACCCTTAAATAAGATATTTGTTCTGAGAATATACTCATCTTGTTCATCTAAAGCTGGGGCGGGTGTTTGTCATGTACTATACATCCGTGGAGCTTTTACATCATTACACAGTTAGAACCTATAACTGAAAAAAAGATCCCGCTTCAAAAAAGAAAAAATCTTGCTATAAAAATGTTCTCAGAACCACCCATCCTAGTGTTCAAACAGCTCTTTAGCCTGGCTGAGCTTATCGGTGGAAGCAAACGCTGTGCGATACCAAATAACTCTTAATGGATTAAGAGTGTGCCCGAGCATGAGATGAAAAACTTACGAAGAGACCTCTAAAGTAAATAATCCCTACAACAGACCTGTTTAACATCTTTGTATTCTATACCAGCACTTCCAGGGTCATAACATATTTCAAATGCTTCCACGGTAACTTTGCAAGTGAAACTGAGCCACCAGTATGGCCCAGATTGAATAGTACAGAAAGTCTGTAAAGGACAAAAATTATCCACGTAAATGTTTCTATGATATAATCATTCTGTAGTCTCTCAGTCCTGATCCCTAAGGTAAACTTACAAAAATATCTTAAGCAAATAAGAATAAGAATTTGAATTTCTAATTCTACTGTAATTTTAAAAAGTAATTCTATTAAAAATATGCAGTAGTTTTGTTGTACACTGTAAACTTCTTTAACTTCTACATTCTTTAAAGGCTACAACCTACCTGTCCCAGTGTTTCTCCTAAATAGTATCTTCTCTTTCTCCCCTTCTACCTCCTCTGCTGAAATCTCCTCTCCTCCATGTTTTCCATTGTTTTTATAATGACAGCACAATTGATAGTAGTATAGTTCTTGCCACCTGGAATTTAGCTTCAAAAGCTGTTGAATTTGTTTCAGACCAGTCACCCAAATTGTTTCTTATCAATATGCCCTTTATTCATGCTTTTTGCTGCTTCTTTGCGTTTTGCTTCAGTATGTTTTAAGGGAGGGATCCAAATCAGGGTTCAGACATCTTTTTCAAAATTATATATTCACTATTGGCAAATTTATTTGGGTCCACTACATTATCTTGGCATTTTGGCACTACAAATCTTATATCCCCCATCTCAGTTTGTTTTTGTTTGTGAATTTGATGCATGAGAGCCTGAGGGTTGAGCTCAGTAACTGAAACATTGTCTCTTTCTCTAGAGGTTGAGTTATGTGATTATTGTGACAGGTTTGAAGTGCTCATGTTCTTTCTCTTTGAATTTTCACTAGGTTAACTGTTTGTGAGCCATGCCGTACCCTAGATAATTCATCCCTAGGCATTCTCTAACATACACAGAAAAAATGTTTTGGTTCTTTGTGTAGCTGGTGTTTCTCCTGACTAAGTTTGTCTGAATTCCATTTGTGAGGACACTTCGTGTTACTGTGTACCTCCTGGGACGCTAACACGAACCAACCCTTCTTCCCTCTTCACTTTTTCTCTACAGCTATCTTTATACTTGTTTGTTCATAGTAGACTCTTGTGCTGTAGTCCAGTTCTATAGTTATATTGGAAGGTATTCAAAACTTACCAGCATGGCTATGTTTTTCCTATAGTACTGAAAGTAAGTTCAAGCTGAACTGGTTGTGGCAAATTTGTGCCCTCTGTATCATTACACTCTGAAGTAGTATTGAACCTCTAAAATATGTCAAACTTCTTTTTTCCAACCAGCTTTTGATATTCTGGTTCTGGCATCGATTTTAAATGTGAAACCCTCTTTGCTTTTAGCTGTTCCTTACTTCTGAAACCATAGTCATTTGAATTGGAGAATTCAATCCAAAGCACTGTGCTGCTCCTCAGACTGTTTTCCTTCTTGTACTCTTTCTATGCATGCAAACCACATGGCATCTTTCTCCCTTAGGCAGTGCAGGCAAAGGTAATTGTCTTGAGAACCCATATGGGTTGTTTCCATGGCTTTTGGTGAGATCATCTACCTTTTAAGGACATGGACTATTATTAATTTTCTGACCCTTTCTTTTTTAATTCAAAGGACCACAAATAATTGTCATCCTTTGATTTCTGCTAACCATACTTCCTTTTACTACTGTAAAAACTTGAAAAAAATCATTCTTTCAAGACAGCATTATGATCTGCTGTCCATTCTTAGAGAGGCACTGTTTTCAGCTCAGCTCTAGGTAAATGTTTCAGGGATTGAACACATTTTATCCCTAAGTCCAGTTGTACTGCTTCTGATCACAAACTCTGTCAGCCTAACAAAGAACAACCTTGAAATCCTGTGAGAGAATTCTGTTTCAGAACATTCTCTTAGTAGCTCTTTGTAATGAAACAAGACAACATTTTCAAAATAAGGAAACATCTCTTAGTCAACCTGACTGTTGAATTTTAGGGCAGCTTAAAATGGGAAAGCCAAGCTTACGTGCATGCCTATGCCAAGAGATTTACTTGTCTTAGTCATAAAGGGTCCAGGATTTGATATCTCTGCACCAGAGAGCAATTTTTGACATCTCTTTTATTTGTTTGTTTCCAGGGCTAACCAAAGTGTTTTCAAAGGTTTACATGTTTTCCCTCCATGGCTGTTCATTTGAAGTTAATTTCTGGTTATTTATCTTCTGTTGTATGTCCAAATGTATTTATATTCTGAGTTTGCGGTGACTTGCTCATACTGATTCTGGCATGTTAATATATGAAAGCATGTTGTATGTGACGTTTTGTCATGCATCGCTTCCTAAGCCGCTTCTCTTTTTCATTAAGCATGATGAAATAAAGTTGAGGGGTTTGTAACTTGTGGTTAAAATCCAGGCAGGGCTCAAAAGTAAGAGCTTTGTCTCCAAAGTTCTGGCCAGGTTGATGTTGTATAATTGGATACCTTTTAAGAGCAAATAACACATTCACTATCAAGTAGGAAAGAATATATTTCTCCCAATTATTATATGGTGTTAGTGTGACCTGTTTATTCTCCTTGCAACTGGAGCTGTATTATCTTTCTTGAATTAATTTTCCCCTAAATATACTAAAAACTATTTGTGAAATATTTTGTGGTCCGTGGAGCTGAAGAGTATTGAATAGGTGTAAGATGATTTGCTAGTATTAGGCAGAGAAGTTATTTTATTTTCTATTTTTTTTTTTACCATTCGTTTTGCTGCTATTCTTAGCACTTGCATTTGGTGAGAAACAGATTTTCTTAGTGGTATGATATATTTATTTTCTTTCTTTCTTTTTCTTTGCTGTTTTATCCTTTCACTTTAGCAATTTGAGAGAGGGAGTTCTACTGTAAGAAGTAAGCTTTTTTCCTTAAATTCACAAGCTTTGTATTATAAGGCATCTGTTACATTGGAATGCAATTTGATTTTTCCAGGTATTTGAAATGAATTGGTAGCAAGCAGATGACAAGTATGTGTACATAGTGAAAGTAGTTCCAGTTCAGATCCACATCTTGGTTATTAAATATTGCAAGTTCTGCTAAGTTAATATTATAATTTTATTTGTGTTCAGTTCTCCAGTTTACTTTTAGAATGTTCCTATTTACTGTTAAAGTCTAATCTTTTTCTGTCGGAAGATTTATTATAATTCCATAGAAAGCTGTTTTATACAGTACATCTAAAAAGTCAGTAAAATGTCAGAGTTTCATGATATTAAATATTTGTGATGAGGATTATTTTAGTTAATTGTATGTGTCATCTACACATTTGACGATCATTGATTTCTGTGTTTATGTTAAATATTACCAAACCATTCAGTACCATCTCATTAAAACCTGAGTTACTAAAAGAAAAACATTGTTTAATTGTACAGAAAAATATTCCATAAGCATCTACAAATGAAACAATAATCTTGAAGCAAATGTTTACAATTAATTTTTTAAAAAATCATGATACATGCAAAAAAGGAAGAGAAGCATTACACAAAAGCACAGAACAATGAAAATATCCTCTAAATGTGTGTATCCTGATCTCTTAAGTTTCCTAGAGATTCTACTGCTTTACAATGAAATGATTTCTTTTAAAATGCTTTTCTGATAATACTCTCCAACTTTTTAAATCAAGATACATGGTAAAGAAAGGTAGGATAATCACTGTCATATCTGTAGAATTTTAATTTCAGTCTGAACCCAAATCTTAGGGATAAATTGGGTTGTCCACATGCTTAACTTTTAATTTAATGTTAATTCTTAGTGTGTATGCCAAGAGTTAGATGTAACTTTTCCTTTGTAGAACCTACTACAATCTAAAAAATCAGTAGATGTAGATAAAATATATTAGATCACTGCTGTCTGCAATTATATTTCTGCTTAATGTTACTCATACTGAATCATGGACCTGTAATTGTAGTACAGAGTAAAAATTATTGTAATCCCACCCCTTATACATTACCAGTACTACTAATTATGTTAAATGCCAGCAGTTGCTACCTACGTTGGACATACAGATGTCGGTAGTATATCCAATGCTAAATACTTGCAGTAGACCATAGTCATATTGCAGTCAGTGGGATTTTTCTCTTAATTTCAGTGGATCCATGAGCTGAAAAAGATGCAAGAGGAAAGTAAATAAATTAAAAGAAGAAAAGAAGACAGAAAAAAATAAAATTAAGAGGGAGAAGATTGTGAAGAAACAAACAGTGGTAGAATATGTCAAATAAAACAAAGCAGACATTCAAAAGGTTAAAGCTGTGGGTTGAAAAGCGGATGTTGACAAAGGTTGGTTAAGAAGAAGCTAGCTGTAGAATTATAAACAAACAAAGGGATAAAGAAAGAGAGAAATTAAAATGAGTCAAACAGAGTAGGCAAAGGGGAGGGAAATGAAGAGCGAGAAGGAAATTCATCCTGCTGGAGATAGTTTCTCCTGTCACTCACATTTAAGTATTGCCTCTAGAAAGGTCAGTTCAGGCATTGCCAAATGACAAAAGTGATAGGGGAGAGCCACATCTGATACAAGGTGAATAAAATAGAGCTTGAGATGTAATTTTTATCATTGATTGGACAGTGTTTACCTTGACAAATCTGTGAATTCCCTCTTGAAATGTGTAGAGACTTCTGGTGAATATGACTAAACGCTTTTTTATCCTGCCTTTTCTGGAGTCACAAATTTCTCACACCTAAATCCACGGTTTAATGTTTTCTCAAGTGACCAGAATGTTGAAGCTTTAGCAAGAAACTGGTATTGAAAGAAGTACTGAATACCAGAATCATACTTTAGAAAATAGGTAATGTAGTTAAGAAATGGTTTGTGAAGTCTTATTTACTTGAAAAATATCCTTCATAAAAAGGATCACATCTTCTATAAAGAACACACAACATTGTCTTGTTTCAGTGAAGATGTTGCTTCTGACTTCAGTACTGCGCTTGCAACAGAACTTCTATTTCAGATTTTTCTTTCTACATTTATGCTTCCGTTCATCCTGTAATTGAGTATTGGGAAATTGGCATCTGCATCTTTTTATAGAAATTAGCACTTGGTATTGCTGCCAGTAACAGTAGTAAAAACAACCAAGTTATGTATAAAGCTTCAGAATTCCATTTTTGTGGAAGTTAAAGTTGCCATGTATTTTTTATCCAGTAGATGATGTTAATAATTATCTCATGTTGCAGCATTTTCCTTGCGTAATTGACAAAATAGGTAGTGAATCCTTTAGGCCAGTTTAGTTTGCTCTTTGTTATTAGTCACATGAGGTAGTGTTGAATTTATACGTAATTTGGTTTTACTTGGACGAAACTGTTTTACTGGATAATTTCAGATTATATTAACAAATAGAAAAGGCATGACAGAAAGAAAAGAAAACAGCATGATAAATGTTCTGACCTTCTAGTGAGAAACAGTATGGCATGCATAAAGGACTGCTGCATTAAATGGAGGAGGGGAGAGAAGGAAGTGGGTAATTATTTGTAGCAGTGCTTTTACTGTTGTTGGAATGAGACAGACTAACAGTGGCAGCAGTCATTTTGCTGAATCAAAGTCCATGTTAGTCGCATTATACACTGCCACAAAAGGTTGTTAAGGCTGGTATTAGCATGTACCACTGAGGACATTGGAAGGACTCGATCTGTCACACTAAATCGCCTTCTTGCCCTCAACCATTGAAGTCTCCAGCTCCTCTGACATGTTCTTTCATTAATGGCCTGGCCTTGACAACTGATCCTAATTGCCTCTGAACCACACTTCATGTATTATTGGTGTCTGCCTGCCCTGGTTCATGTCAACAAGCCGCAGCATGCACAGGGTGTGCCCGGTGCCTTTTGCTGAAATGATGCTCACATAGTCATTTACCTCTGAGGGTTTGGGTCTCACTGGGAGTGAAGTATAAAGCTAAAGATCTTCTTGTCTCTTCTTAGTAATACTTTAATGTGGATCTGTGCTATGTACTTATTAGGCATGTATGAAGACTCAGTAAAGCATCAAGCCAATTATGCAAGATTCCATTAAGGCATAGACTGTAAATGCAAAATAAAAGTTGTCTGCATTTTAGTTACTGAAGAAGTGTTTGTTTATTCATTCTGAAAAGCTTATTCAACTAGAAAGTATGGCTTACACTTCATTTTTCATAAATAAAAATTCTGTTGTAATTTAAAGTAATAGTATAAAAGAAATATTATCTGTAATATTGACAGAGTTCAAGTAGATTGAAACGTTCTCACGATATAAATAAGTAGAAAAAGGTCACCATTAGTTGAGTTGTAAATTAAAGCAAAAGCTATTTAAAGACCTTAATGTTCTCTCCTTTTCAATAAAACAGCTTTAGAAACATATTTATTAATATTTCTGAGAATGTTTTTTAAACATACATTTAATTTCATAAAGTGATATTTTTTCTTGATTCTAAACCCTTTGCATTTCCAGTCATGCAGACTGCAAATACTGTGATACATTTTAATTCTCCTTTTGCAATATGCATTGTATTTTTACTGTGAAGTTTTATTTTAAAATCTATAATATCATATCTGCCTGCCCAAAACATTTTTATATTTTGAGCTTGGCTATGATTTAAAACTTGCATCATTTCTTGTAAGATTTTCTGTGGTTACCTAGTCATCGACAAGACTGAATAATTTGAATTGGGGAGCCTTTTAAGCACGCAGGTTCTACCAGTGATAATAAAAAATGAATCACAGAAGCACTTTGGTGCTAGGTATCATTTAGCCTAATCTAGACAGTGACATTTGGGCCACTAACAGAATAATCATAGTTATTGCTACAAATTGCTCCATGTTTGAGTTTTAATGTTATAAGTAAATTATGCCACAGGATAAAATATATGCTTCTGTGGGAATTAAACATGTTTATTTCAGCAATGTGGGTATGGAATACTAGGTAGATGGCAATTTTCTTTCATGTTGTAATACTGCCACCTTCTGAGCCAGTAAAGAATGATTCAGAGATGTAACTGTTATCTATCCTAGGCACTTTCTGAAGAATGTTTTCAGGCTGGTTGTTTGCTTTGAGTCAGCAGCATAACCTCCCAAAGTCAAAAGTCCTCAAGACCAGAAATTGCCTGAAACCTATTGCTGAAATTGTTTCCAAATCCACTCTGGGAGGTAATTTAACTTTTCATGGCGAATGCACTCCTAGTGTGAAATCTGGCAAACTAGAAGAAATAGGCAGAAAAAGTCTATGGGGAAAATTTGTTTAAAAAGCTTTTCTAAAGATGCACTACCATTGAAGTCCACGACCAAAAAATCATTCTTATTCTCTATACTGTGTCAGAAGACTGATCCTGCATTAATTCTGATGCAAGAATTATATAGGAGGAAAGGTTGCTCAGTGGTTTTAGGGCAGAGGTGGCCACAGCTGGGATTAGAAGATGAAGGGGATTGCGAATGTTCTTTCACCATCATTCATTCAGACAACGTGCCCTTCAGCAGAACAGCAAGCCCTTCTGATTTTCTCGAATTAGGAAGATTAGCATGAAGCGCATAATGCGGGATGATGGAATTTGTCATAATTTGCATTGTCCTGGAAAGATTCAGTTTGATAGAGCGATGCATCTCAGAGCATGTCATGTCCCACGGGCAGGTCATGGAGGAAGCTTGGCAGAAATAATTTTGCGATATGTGCATCAGTTGTAAATGCCTCATAACCAATTTGTCAAAAAAGAAAAAAAAAAGAAAAAAAAAAGTGGTGGTCAGGAGAGTTGAAGGAGGTGGGCATTTGCCCAAACACGCATGGAAGTTAGATATTGTAGTGGTAAATTAGTCTTGTATCATTTTGGAATAGGACGTATTACATGCTATAAATGAGCACATTGACTGGATACTTGACAGGATACTGGTACAGGTTTTGTTTCTACAGTAAGAAAGGTAGAACATTCACTAATTACATTATGAAGTTTATTTATGAAAATTCCTTACAGGAATTATCAGGCACAAGAGCTTCAGGATCAGTTTTCTGAGCGATTGCTTCTGACCTTGATAATGTTCCCAAACTGCAGATAGGAAAAGATAATCAGCATGTAGTTGACAAAACGGACATGACAGTGTTACTTATATGCTGCGGCATTTCTGGAAATAGGCATGTAGAATTCAGACAAGCAAGGGGAACACACTTATTTACAGCAGTATAGCAAGAAGAAAAGGTCCAATGTCATGAATTGACCATGGTTTATTTATGGACCATCTGACAATGAAGCAACAGTCTTTGATATTTAGAAATCTCTTCTGCCCAAGAACATTATAACTAGTGCTCATAGGTTATGTTATTTATCATTTCAATATCTGGTTCTACTTGAGGAAGACATTTTTGCAATGTCTCTTTATTTGTCTTTCTTTATACATTTCAAACAACAGATTAATGCCGGTGGTTCAGTAACGCTGATCTTTTGTGACAGTTGAGCATTTGCGAGTTGAGGGTCTAGTAACAAAATCAAAATAAAGAATGGAAAAATATAAAATAAATTGTCGCTTTTAAGGACCCACTTTACTGTCCATGGGATTCTAACAGTTCTTCCTACCTGAGGCTGATCATCAAGCTGATGTCTTTCAGTTGGTTATTATTGTAGAATTCAGGTTTTTGAAAACTGAATTACATTAGGGTACAACCCAAGAGAAATAAATCTTTCAATACTCACTGCATTGAATGAAGATACATGTGAAACTAATAGTACAGCACTATTATAATTTGATCAAGTGTGTTGGCATGGGTTTTTTGGAAGAAAGTATTTACAGACTTCTGCATAAAAAAATTTTATGTCAGCCCAAATAATTCAAAATAATTTTTGCCTGCAAAATAGTAGCTCTCTGTGTAGGTTTTATGAGGTCCTCATCTCTTTCTTTTCCATAGTTCACAGCTTTGATTATGTTTTCAGACAAATTGCTATGCTACTCAGAGTTCATAATTGATGCGTGATACCAGTGAAGAAAAATGTGATTTCTGCAACAAGAAAAGGTTCCTACATTTTGTCTACAGATTACAAAACATTAACTGTATCTTTTATAGAATTGGAACCCCAGATCCTATGTTATTTAGTATTGCACTATACATGGTGAAGGAAAACAATCTTTAGAATCCAGAGTGAGGTTCTGTTACTTTGTTGTATGATGTGTGCTCATTATATTTTCTAAATGAAAGAAGAAATGATCTTTGAATCTCAGTATTTAAAGTTTGGTTAATTCTTAAGATATACTCTGGTAACTTTGGAGAGAAAAGCAACAAGTGTTCGTATTTCCTATAATCTCTTTACTGACATTCTCATAAAATGTTGCCTTGTCTACTAGCCAGTTCACTTTGGTCATATTGCTGTACCTTCAGTTTTGATGGTGATGAGTGAAAAATTTTGATTTAGTAAGTAATCTTTAAAATCCTTAAAACACAAATAATTTCCTGTGTGACATACAGAATATGGAAATACAATGTCTGGCAATATGAGAGCATACACAGAGCACGTGCAGAACTGATCAAAAAATATAATAGCTTTGGAACTTTCTATTTGCCTTTACTGTGTAATTATTTGTATTAATTTAATCTTGATAAAGAATTTTCAGTCAAAATTTCACATTGGGCCTCTCTGTAATGTTTACTTCTAGTGTCTGATGATGGATTTAGAATATGAATTTAGAATATATCTTTCTGATAATAAGAACTGTATATGATATTTTATTAAGAACATGTCCAGTGAAGAATGACATTATGGAAGTGTAAACCAAACAGGTGTTACAACTTGTTACGTAAATTTTTCTCCATATTTGCTATTTGTGACCATGAGGTCCATTTTTTTATAGGGTCCGTGTGGTATCAGCATGGAATTCAGTAGCTTATTATTTTGGATAGAATTCATGCTTTTCCTTTTTCTATTCCCTTTGGGAAAAAAAGCAGTATGTTATGTGAGATATTTGGTGTCACTGCTATTTAAATGGAGGACATTATAAAATTAATAAAATGCTGAAATAAAGTATGCTGTGGCTGAATAGCTAATAGTTAATATACTGCGTGGGAAGATACTCAAAATCTAATTCCTTTCTGTGAAACCATACTCTACTAAAATTACTGATGTAGAAGAAATGAGGCAGTATTATTTAAAAGGAAGAAGAGATGACCATAATACGAAAAACTGGATACTTTTTTCTAGATTTATAAGAATGTCAGAGGGAAGGACATGTGCTCTAAAGCAGTAGTTCTTTTCTGTGTTCCATTGCCACCTTCTATGCATTTCTTTCTTACCTTTCACATCTGGGAATCCTCAGATAATTTAATGGAGAGAGTACTTTGTGCATGCATATTGTATTCTTTGAAAATTACTTTGCTTTGAAAATTACTTTGCTCTAAACGGATTTTATCCATTGACTGTCAGTGACTTCCAGTGCAGTTTATCAGTATGTATGAAAAAAACACAATTTTGTTTTTCCAGTCTTTCATGGCACAATCTAGGAATTGGTGGTTGATCTAGATTGTTTGTATTCTGACAGGTTTTTAACTAAAAAGATTCTTCAGAATCAATTCTGCTGTAGTATGCATGTTTGTATCCCTGTCTTCTGATTTCTTAGAGCTTCCTAAGTAGTTTTGAACTTCTCAATGAGGAATTAATCTGAAGATAATGAAAATACCTTGTCTGAAGGCAGAGATTGGAATAGTCATCCTCAGTAGCTTTGCAAGAGCAGGCAGAGAGAGCAGAAGGGAAGTAAAAGTACATAGGGAGACGCTCTTGATCCAGCCTGATTTCCCCTGACTAATAAGAATACTGAACTACAGAAAAAAGGAAAGCAAAACATCAAGATAGAAAGAAAGGTAGAAGGGAAGTGAAACAATAGAAAAGTGTAGGAAAACTGCTTATTTAAATTTGTGTTATTACATGAGAACTTTACAAATTTTAATATGCTCATTTCCATCTTACTATTGTTGCAATTTGTGAAAAGTAAGGAATATGCTCAGAGTCTTGAGCAATACAGTGTGCTTTTCCCACAGATCTACCTGTGTCCTCAAATAAAATATCAAAATAAGTGGAACAACGTGGCTGTGGGATGTAGCAGAAAGAACATTTTAGGCTTGTCTAAAGAATATGAAATTTGTACAAAAAGTGAACGGATTGAAGTGGTTTAGATGTGTTTTTAATTTAATACTTTAGAGTTTGGAGAAAAATAACAAGTGTTGCCAAGGTTTAATTTGCCACCGTATTTATAAAACTGCAACATTTTTTTTCTGCTTTTGAATCTTAAATTTAAAAGTTTGAAAGAAATTTTCAGGAAAAAAGCAACTTTAGATTTCTTTTTATAAAATGGATAAGCCATAAAATAGTTACTTAAATGATTTTTTTCTCAAGAAGAATGTTGCAGGATATTAAGATGCTGAGCATACGTGCAGACATCTCATTTGCTGAGTTAAAAGTGTTATTCTGAAAAGTACTTGATATACGGCGTGGAAGATTGTAAATTGAAAAGAGAGTAAGAAAAGGAAGGAAGAGAGAACTATGGATGAGTGAGACCTCCAGTATGACTGGTGGGGTTTTCCCTTCCCAAGAGGGAAGGCCAAAGTGGATTAAAGATGAGCAGTTTCCAAGTGATTAGTTCAGTTTATTAAATTCTCAGATGAATCCTTCTATGTCTGTATGCTTCGTCAGTCTTCCCTCCTGTCTAAAGTACCAAAAAGTTAATTACTGAAACTTACAAAAAGAATATACAATGCCCCACTACATATAAATCGTGGAGGTGAAACACCATTAAGTCTGCCTTGGCACCTCACTACTGCTTTTGCCATTCTTCTTTATTTTAGGTTTATACTATCTAACTACTCATAATTTACTTGTTTTCTATTCTAAGCAGGAAAGGTGGCTGTACTTTTTTAAAAATATCCTTTATTTTCAGTATAGTGGTTATTTTTCAGTATAGTGTATTTTCATATTAAGATTGTAGTTCATAATGTTTTCTATTTTTCTGAGTTCTGCATTTCTCCATGGGAGCTGCTAGCTGCTGAGCAGTTTTGAAAATCTGGTTGTAAGAAAGTCTCAAAACTTGAGAAGCATGCATATATAATAAAGCTAGTGAAAATGTGGTCTTGTATAAAAGTTGAATAATGGTAACAGTGGTTATTGTGGTCATATATTTTTCATTTTATTCATCATCGATACATTTGCATTTCTGGATATTTAATGTTACTTGATAATAAAATTCTGCTCTAAGTTACACTTACCTAAATAAACTTAGAGTAAAACTTTGGTCTATTACATTCCAATTATGGAGCTAAACGAACAATAATGATATACTGAGCAGTGGTGGGGTAAGAAATTTACCCAGGGTATGAGAATCTTTTTAGTGACTGCAATTATTATTTGCTAAGAGGTGCTAATAATATTCATGAAGTGTCACCCTGGAAATACTATTGTTGCATATGTAAAAACAGAGGCTGGAGAATACTGGAATACAAAATTGAATGTAGTCGTTAAAAGGTCCGGGGAGGTGGAGTGATAAAGAACCAATGCAACACTAATAGGATAAAATGCTGGGACATATTATTAGTTCTTTACTTTGACTAAAAGCTCTTTATGTATCTTCCAGCTCTTATCATGAGTCTGTGCTTATTTTAAGCACATAACCAAATTGAGAATTGAATGAAAGGAAATAATTTGTCTTGTCTCTTTACTGTGCTTTAGAACACCATGCATATAAATGACAGCTGCAAATCACGATCTCTTCTTCGAGCTACTTGTATTTTACATTGACTTGCATAGACTTCTGAAATTTATACCAACCTGTGAATCACTGTAAGTTTCTATGCAGAACCTCCTAAAGATTCAGAGGAATTTCAAATAGGAAACCAACTCTTCTTTCATCAACAATTTAGGACCTGAGATTGTTCTGAATTGTTTTTGATGAGAGAGATTGTTTTCTCAGCAAAAATGCATTTAGCTTTTAGTAGTTTCATAATAGCTCCAAAATGAGAAATCTCAATTACATTTTTCTTTCAGATTTATCTTTTCATGTTTGTGCATTTTCTCATTTCTCTCACAGGAAGACTTAAAATATTCTCTATTAAGATAGTTGGTTTTCTGATAGCTACTCATATGCTGTCTCATTTAAGATTTTGATTATGAATGTGCCTTGATGCACTGTGGCCCTCAAAAGAAGTAGTTAAAAGATAGTCATTAAGTACTAAAGAAAGAGATTAGTTTCAGCTGTAGTGGTATTAAAGCTATTGCCTTTAAACTGTATTAACAAAATAAAGAGTAGATGGATGTTCAAAAAAGGTAATGTTTTTAAGCTGCACTTTGAAAGGCTTTTCATGCTTATGGAAAATCAAAAAATTCTATTCCATCTTTATCCTTTACTGTGACTTCTAGATCAAGTGCTGATATAGTTATAATAATTAGATATAACAAGTGTTAAAAATTTAATGTTCTTACAGTTCTTACTGTAGTATACTGAAAGATTTGGGATAGTTCTGAATTACTTGAAATATTTTGAAGATAGGTGTTGTTTTCTTATAAGGGCTCAGACATACAGGCGTAGGATTTACTTAAAATCATAATTTTAACTCAGGTGGCAGTTAATTCATTAATACGTATTGTTTCAAAAAGCATGTGTTTTCCATTAAAATTATACTATTAGTTTGAAAGAGATTTGTCATAGCACTCACTTAGAACAAAGATTAAATTTCTGCTGTATGTATAGATGCAGGTGAAACCTCCCTGTGGCATTGTAGCAGGTGATGCCATAGTTGTAATTTTTGTTCCATCGTCCATGGCTGTTTCAATTTTTTGTCCCAGTTGGCAAAGCATCTGTCCCAAAGAGTATTGCTTCATGGAATTGCATCATGGGATTGAAAGTTCAGAAACTGTACACTTAAAGTCAGGTTTCTCCAGTTTGCTGTCTCATAGGAAGCATTTTGAAGTTAGCTCAACAAGCCACTTGTGGCAGAAGACGCAGAGTTAGAGACTCATCATTTGTAGGTCCTGTTACCGCTTATATGTGGGGAATGTCCAGAGGTGTTTAGCGTGGGGAGGACAGATGCATATATATAAGCAATGCCTTAAGTACTGAGGGTAATTTACTATGAAAACTTACACTCCCTTAGGACTTCGGGCAGGAATTTCAAGTTTAATAGTCTTTCATTTAGGGATGTAATTTCTACTGAAGACACGCTTGAGATACACACTTGACAGCAAAATTGTCTGTCTTTTCATAGGTTAATATGTACTATTTAGGTGGTGGATTCTAAACCTCAGGTATCAGGAGGGTCAAGCTGATAAGAGTTGATGTTATATGTGGGGTTGTGTTTTAGCACATCAGTGTTTTGGTTGTATGAGCAGTGCAATAGTATCTCACAGATACCATGCTGTCAGATCCATTAATTTTTCTAGAGGCAGTTGGATATAGCACGACTTGGGGATTTACTATTACAGGACTTTTTGTTTACTTTTACTGTGATGCTGTTAAAAAATTTTAAACCCAATGTTATGTCCTTTTTTCAAACTCAAACTGCATGTAACATTTTGACTTAACTGTGATATTTTAGAAGACTACACTACAGTCCTATGTTGCCTGCAAAGCAAATGACTCAGCTGTCCTGGAGACTAATCTCTGGTGTCCTACTAGAATAACTTTAAGCTTTACTGACAAATTGACTTCCAGGAGCTCTAGGTGATGCTGTGTTCATTTGTAAACAAACATTTTGTTTAAGTCTCCAGAGCTATTAGTCACATACCCTTCAGGAACAACTTACTGACTATTAAATCCTTACTATGGATTAAAATTATTTTTTGTATACTCGGATAAATTAAAACTAAATACAGTTTTTTGAGGATGAAAGCCCCATGCATGAAAACAGTAATCTGATTAGGAATGTCACCTGCCATGTTTCAGAACACATATGTTACTGTTACTGGACTCATGTTACATTAATACGCCTATATGCATTCTTTTACTGATAATGCAGACCAGTTGGACTAAAAGATCATGACTGCTCAAGGTGGGATATGAAAGGAAAAAAGATCTTGTGATGCTCACTGAAAAGCATTTGAATATCTGTTTCACATGCATGACTTCCTTTGTAAACTGGGGCAAATTGTTTAATTTTACTAGGTCTCAGTTGTTTATCTGCAAATTAGTATTATGTTGCTCTCATTAGTTTGTGTGGAGTCTCAGAACTCTGGAATAGTGCCCGTTTGTATGCATGGACAATGGTTAATACCCTAATTCACTATCTTGTTACTTGCATAACTTCAGTGCTAGAGAAAATTATGCTCCTGTCTTTTCTAAGAGAGATACTGGATGGAGTTCCTGTCTCAGGAGAGCAGGGTCATCTGTCCTCGTCTTTTTCTTAGTCTCCAGAGACCTACGGATTCCATACTCTTTCAAATTAGTGAACAAGATGTATTAGGGGCGCCAGTGGAACCCCACAATACTCCTTCTCCTCCAGGTTCAGGTGAAATGAGGAATGGGCCTTACTTTCTCAGGGGGAGGATAATATGTGAATGGGTCAAGGAAGGTGGAGCTACCAGAATATGGGAGATTCCTGTTTGGGAGACCACTCAAAGCTGAGTACCATGTAGTAGACAAGAGAAGAAAACATAGATTTAGCTGTATAGCAGTTTTAAAAAGCAAAGAAACAAACCCTGTGATGTGTAAACATCTGCTTGCTGCAGGAAATAGGACTTCCACATAAAATGTAGATGTGATTATGTTAATAAAGAATGAATACTAATGGATATATAAGAGGTCATAATCGAAATTGTGCAAGACTGACTTGTAGGACTTGCTTTTGAGTTTTAAGTGACAAAATTAAAATAGAATTTTAATGTAGGCATTTATAGTCTGATTGCTCTAAAGATGTAATTCTATGTCTGATCTTGGAGGGAACTTATAAACTGCAGCATAATGAAATTATTTCCCTGATGTGCAATATGTATCTCTTGTAGACAAATATCAGTAGCTGTTTCTACCACATTTCATCACGAATTAGTTTTCCTACACTGCTCACAAAGGCTCTCCTTTAAGCTGTTACTGCATTGCAATAAGCCCCATTAATGTCATTTGACTATTCAGCAAAATTGAAATTTCCACATAATTTCCAGATTTGTATTTTCTTCCTGCATTCCCTTTTTCTTATTATTTGTGATTTTTATTACTTAATTATGATATCTTGACCTATCAGGCTGGATCATCCTCTCATACTTTTGTTCTGTGCAGGTTGCTGAAGTGCTTTAAAGTCTTCCTGCGGTCTCTATACTCTTCATTTTTTTAATGAAATTACTTAAACCTATAACCAGAATATACATGGTATATATATATAACAATAGTATTCGTAGTACCCTTAAGTTTATTTCTATTTCTGTGTATTTATATATATAGGTATGTGTACATACACAAACACCTATTGCAGGGACAGGCTTGCTTCCTAAATGTCTCAAGGTGGACTGTGGTTTGGTTGTCTGTGGGCTACCAGATCGAAATTCTCAAGGATCATTAAGGGCCTCAATAGAGGTGTCTCTAAGACTTAAAAGAGCTTCTGCTCAGCATATAATGAAGATGGCTTCAGGCAAAAATTCTGGAACACTGGGAGTTGAATGAGTAGCATAGGCATCTTATTGCTGGAGAGTTTTTGGTATATAGGAAACAGTAGTTTTCACATTAGTGACTGCTGCTCTCAGTCTGATAAGGTTTTTGCATTTAAAAGTACCACATGAATTTTTAAGACATTGTAAAGAAACTAAATGGTTCAATGCTAAAACAGCTGAGCACTGTGGAGTGTTTCTGGAAACTAGGATTGCATAGCACATCCATATACTATGTAGGCCTCATGAATTATGAGATACATGGTTTAAGCAGGAAATTGGATTGTTGCAGCATGTTTTTTGCCTTGTACTTATCTTAGACTGAAACAGTAAAATGGTTGTATACTGGTTATTTTTGGTTCTGGGTGGTGGTGGTGTTGTGTCATTGGTATTGTATTCCTAACAGGGATGTATTAAACCTTTAAACAGCTACATGCTTTACCTTTTAAAAAAAAAAGCGTACAGCTATACTACAATTTGCTGGCTAGAGTTTGAGTTGATTGAATTGAGTATTGTAAATTACATGGCAAACAAACTCTTGTGGAAGACACACTGCTCTCAGCTCTAATGTACGCATTTTGGGTATCTCGAGATAATTATCATCTTTAGGTTCTTCCATATTTTACCAGTTAGGACAGACAAACTCAATGCCTCTATGATAGAAGGAAACCCTTTTAGCATGTTACATGCTAAGAAGGGGAAGAAAGAAACTGACTTCACTGTCTCAGCAACCTAAGGTTGTTCAGAGCTGAGAGAGCCGATCAATGCCACTTTGAAATCTGTAACATGCTAGACATATACAATAACCTAATTTCATGACTGTGAAAGTCATGAATATATAGAAGGAAGAAATTGCAGTGACATTCCTGCCTTGGGAAATTGAGCATTAAAAGCCCTAATTTGTTCGTAAGAGTTGTCTCTCATTAACCTGAGAACTGCCCCAATCAAGGTGCAGTGCTCAATAAACAAGATCGGCAATGGTGAGACTACTTCACCAGCAGAAGAGACTTCTGTTTGCTTCTCTGCATATGTGCCAGTTCCCTGCCTCTTGTGGATGAGTTTTAATTGTAATAATGACAATTGAACAGGATGGGATTTCTGTTAAGGTTGGGGTGAGTGTTGTAAATAATATATTAGCACTAACTGCAACTGTATTACTGAAAAATGTTTGATTTACTTTTTGTCATATTGGGGTCATGCAACTAACGTGGCTCACAAATGTTGCAGCTGTTCTGTGACAAACACTCAGATGAGACGCACTTGATTTCCTTTTTTGGTTTTATTGGTAGATAGTTTTAGTCATTCTAAATAGGCCTTTGACAAATTATATCAAATATATATAATTTCTGGAGTTATTAGATTGTTCTCAGCCCACAGACAAAGAACACAAATTTAAAGAGTGGGCTTTATAATAAGATATGTTTATTTGGGACTGAGTCCTCTGGAGAAAGTAGCAGCAGTGTTCTGCTAGTGGGATGGAAAGGCTTTGAATATGCCTTAAATGGATGGATTACTAAACATTCGCCAAACGTTTTTTTTCCGGGCATTTCTCTCTTGCGAAGAAATCTGACAGGTCTTATTCTGTGTTTGAGGAAGTGCTGGAAGAATCTCAGTGAAGTCGGTCTGTGGCTCACATTGTGTAAAGTTCCAGCTTTCTTCTTTCTAACAGTAACAAATCTGAAGGTTGTTTTTTATCCTAAATTCTGGATTCTATAAATAAAATGTAGACATTAGATAAAGACTGGATGATAGTGGGTTTTCTGTGCTTACAAAACATTAATTCCATTTTATCCTTGATAGCTGAAATCATCAATAACTTAGCTTCCTTGTTATGCTACTCCTATAGTTTCTCAATAATTAGACTAGTGTTAGAACTGTATGTTTAATACGAGGCATATTCTACATTTATAGAATTGCTTCTTTTTCCTCTTCATTCTCCTTGACAGCTGTATGTGAGAAGTAAGTATAAACTAATGCTAATATTTTTGTACTTTCCCACGCAAAATGAGCAGTGATTCTGCACAAATGCACAAGAACATGGAATGCCTTACTCCTTTAGTATTTTCTTCTTTTCAATCCAGCTGGGTGAACCCCTGAATTTAAAATTTTATTTACTCTATTTTTCAGAACCGTAATAGCAATTCAGACTAAAGCAGATCTTAGAATGAAGTTTCATCTGTGTGAATGGAAAAAGGACTGTAATGCAAGCTAGAATATTTTTGTTAGGCATCTAATCCACTGAATATTTTCTCAGTAAGTTACAATGATTTTTTATTGCTCATCTCAATTTTTCCTTTTAAATACGGACGGGTTTGTGTTAAGCTTATTGTTCATTTATGAACTTGGAATGGGATCGGTTGCTTGAACCCTTCTACCTCTGCAGTATGGTATAATACAAGTCCTGATCTTGCCATTAATCATCGAGCGACTGACAGTAATGCAATCAGCAAAAACACTGGTTACACATTTCTTGTACTCACTATCCTCTTCAAAAACAAATGGTATATGTACAGCTTTGTGCTGTTTGGAAGTATTTGACTTAATCCTTTTTTTCTTACAAAATGTCTGTAATGTATTGTTAGCTTTCTAAAGACTGTGAAGTTTAAGAAGCCTGTCTTTCAATTAAGAGATCATGATCATGAGTTCTGTGATAATGAAATTTCGTGTCCAAATTCTACCCTCATGCTGATCTCCAGGAAAGCACCGTTTCGTAAACGGATGGGACTTCATGTGCACGATAGAACTTTAATTCTTCCCAAGGAAAGGAGTTTTTATCCCCAACTACAAAAACAATGCTGGCCACAGACTGTTGAGAGTCAGGAATATCTCATCTAACATGTTAAAAATTTCATTGATAATGTGTATTTGAGCAGATTACAAAATGACTTTTTCAAATGTAAGTTTTGAAGCAGTGCAGACAAACTGTAGCTCCTTAAAATTAATCATGTCTTTTGAAATGTGAACATACATTACATCATTTCTGTTACAGCAGTATGTATATGTGCATATTTTTCAGCAGTATGTAAGTATATGTTTTATGATCAACGTTTATAAACTGATTTCACTGTAGTGGTACATTACTATTAGCACCGGTAATAAATGACCAGCTCCTCCTAAGGTGGCTAGTTTTATAGATACTACGTCCTTTGAGTAATGAGCAGTTCTTTACCTTGACACTTTTCATCTTTTGAATGTTTTTAATCACATACTGCTTATATTACATTGATTACTTGAAGGAATGTTGAAGTTTTAATGATCCCTGTTTTGTGAGTGTGAGAACTTAGCAGTACCCATCATATGATGTTATTCAATATGACAGTTACTCAGCTTATACTTCAGGGAAGATATCAAAGCTAATATCTAGTTTGTAGTATAAGTAATCTTTCATGATTACCTGTTAGGATGATTTGGGATTATCTTCATCTTTTCTAAAGGTTTTATATTTCTGTTTGTTCATCTTTTTTTTCTCTTCAGTTGCCGTTGCTAGAACAATAGATGTGAATATTTTTTGCTTCTCCGTCTTACACCTTCACTACAAATAATAAAGTCTAAAATGTAGTAGCTCACATATATAGCAGAGAACTTGTCCTCTGATATTCTTTATCTGAAGGGAAATGCAGGGGAAGATTGTCATGATGGCAGATTTATTGGACGTTTATGTGATATCTATATGGTTATGCTAGTATATAGTGCTAGGCTCTTCTGGTAATAACTTTAAAGTGAGAGAAGTGACTGCTGGATTGACAGCATGAAAGTAGTAATAATAAAAGAGGGCAAAAGAAGACAATGTGCATTTACAGCTGAGATGTTTAAAACTTACTTATACTTCCTCCAGATCATACAAATATAGAGGGAATGTGACTGACCTGCCAACTTCAGAATTTTTGATCAATTACTACTTAGCCTTCAGTGGAACATTTCCAGACCCTCATGACTTAAATCTTCATTTGTGACATTTCTGCTTAGCTTCATTTCTTCGATTCTCAAAGTGACTGAGGTATTATTATTATTTCTCTATAAAGAGTGATAAACATGCCTATAGCACTTCATGAACAAATAAAATTTCTTCTTTCGTATCAACCCTATATGGTTAAAGCATACAAATAGATACTAATACACAGAGTCATTGATGACAGCATCGAATGCTTCTCTGTTAGCTCTGTTAGAACTGTATTTTTCAGTAAGAAGAAGTGCCAGATAGCAAGTGTTGCAGGAGGAGATCCTAAATGGGAAAAGTGAAGAATGTTGCCCTGTGTCCTTTATTGGGAATTCTTTCTGTCATTTTCCTGTTATTATCAGCCCTTGGTCATTTCTGCTACATTGATAAATATGTGTGGAAATAAGGAAGAGCCACGAGCACTTCTTCTCTCAACTCCTATGATTTGTGTCTTTGCTCAGAGTATGTCTGACTTACTATTGGGCTAAAATGGCAGCACTATCACAGTCATTTCAGCTGCTATCACTGTCAATCCCAATGAAACTGAATGGGTGTAATTATGAGATATTTTTAGGAAACATACTTTAAATAGACAGGACCTCTGAGGGCAATAAATTCTAGGACATAGGGAAGGATGTGCAAGAACAATAGTTTCCACTTTAAATTATAAGTTCTGATATCTTAATTAAAAAGTTTCCATGGTTTCAGTGCTAACATCTGCTTTGTGTCATAGCAGGGAAATAGTACATATTTTCATTCACTTTTTTTTACAGATTTACTCTGTTTTTTAATGGTATTTATGCTTCACAGAACTAAAGCAAGAAAAATTTTACGTCACCTTGCATGCCTCATATATTGCAGACCAGTTATGCATTTAGAGTAGAGTTATAAACTATGGTTGCAAACTAGGTTGCCAACAAATTTTGCCTGAGGCATGAACCGTAAATTAAAGTAATAATCATCTCTGTAAGAGACAACTTTTCTCCACTGCTCTTTTAAAATAAAAAAGAAAGTGGGTCAGAGAAATTTAGGATATTTTAGAGTATGTGCAGTATTGTATTGTTTGCCAGCACCTAATTTACAATTACAGAGCTGCATGAATATTGAAATGATTCAGCTTCCCATTATAAATGTATGTGGCAGTTTGGTTGTTGATCAGTTTATGAAGTTAATGCAAATGAAACTGTCTTCCTGTCAGCATTTGAAATATATAATGCAGTCATGTTGTATATTCAGGGACAGGCCATTGACAGTCAATTAACAAGTTTGATTGGTATGTCAACTCATTCTTTTGAATTGTTAATAGTATGTTAATAGCATTCATTTCTTTGTGCAGTCCCATTTGCAGCTTCACAGTTACAGCTATTTTTTATGATTCTGAGTAACCTAAAATAGTGCCTTAATAATAGATTATTAAACACCTGTCTGGTGTAGCTTAGGGAGGTTTTTCTAGACTGGGAGTTTGCAGTGGATCCCTTTGATATTCAAATCAACAAATGATAGCCTTTTTATTCAAAACGTAAGTTCTTTTGATGGTTAGCTTGTTAAGAAATATTCAGCTCCAGTCTGACCTGATCTGGTTTCCCATGGAAAAGATCTGATGCTGTTTGAAGGTTCATAAATGGAATGCCAATGACAATTTGTTGTTGACGTTTTGCTGCCTCAGCCTTCAGATGCTGCTGGTTGATGTGCCGCTTTAGCTTCACCAAATAATGCTTGCAGGTAAATGATCTTCTGATTGATCAGATAGTTTCAAAGCAAAGAGTTCTCTTCTGTGGTCTGTAGTCATGGCTTTTAGGCTTGGAGGGGTACTTTAAAAGATGCATCAAAGTTGACAGATGAATCTCGAGGCAAGGAATGATGGGAGACAGCAGAATTATGGGAATATTTTTTAGAGAATAACATATTAGTGAGAGTTTTGAAGACCTTCAAAGGTCTATCAAACCAGCTCCCTATAGCAGATTTATTCCACCTTTAAAAAAAAAAAATGGGTATACTGGTTAACTCTCAGCTCCCTGCATTGGGAAGGTGTTGAGCTGATTCATTGTTCTCTGATGGTGTTGAGCTGATTTATTGTTTTCTAATGATGTTTTAAAAGCCTTATTTCTTTTGAATTTCACCGTTATCTTGTTCTACATCCAGAGGCTAGTCCTGCAATGTGCAATTTCTGCTTCTCCTAAATTTTGCACAAATTCAAAGCATTGTAACACCTTACAAGTTCAGGACATACAATGAATAACATTCCTTTACATAAATGTCTGTGACACCATGAATTAGCATTGCAAACAACAAATAAAAATATTGGTTAGAATTACTTTATTTCTTCACCTTTCTTCATATTACATGCATTATTCTTTCATTCCCTTCTTCATTCTCCATTACTGCCCTTCCTGATTGTAACACAGCTTTTTTTCTGAAGAATCAGACTAGCTATTAGAAGTTCAAAATGTACATCACAGAAATAGTTCCTTTCTCTTTGGTTTGAGCATTTAATTATTCAGTATCTGCATGTGATATTTTTCTGCCAAAACATATAAACATTTTTTTGTTGAAGTAGTCTTTAAGATTTAACACCTTCAGGCCTGAATGTCAGAAACCTTGACATTCAGAGTTAAATGCTGTGAACAGTTATTTTGCCAAATACAAACTCTGGTATCTCTCATTGAAAGATGCTGTGTATTAACTATACTTCACTGGCCTTCATAGTAGATACTTCTTGCTGGTTGAATTTAGGCTAAACTCTTATTACAACAAAGCCCTGGACCATTACTTAAAACTGATAGATGAATAGTCAAGTCATGCAACTTCAGTCTTATATGCCATGTAAAAAGAATGTAAAATTTGTACAAGACAGTTTCCATCACGGGCAATCCTGACATTTTTATGTACTCCTCAAATACTGTGCACTGTTTAGCTGATATTTAGAAGCTCTTTCTGTTGGGCTGAACAAGCGAAATATTAGATTTTCATATTGTTGTAAGAGGTCTTATTTTCAGTGAAACACCTATACTTTTCCTAAGCTCAGAATGCAAAATTAGGTATTTAAACTGTGCTCAGCATGATTTGTAGGCTTTGATACAGCATATGTTTGTGAAGAGGTACTCTATAGGTTATTTATAAAACTCAAATAAAAAAATTCAATGATTTTGTGATAATAATGTCACTGATATTGTTTCTAATTCATCATTTCTGTACCTAAGTAAGTTTTAACCATAATACTTCAAAGAGAATCTTGACAGATCTCATGTTCATATTAGGCTTATGTAAGTTTTTCTATTTTATTTTAGAAAATATAATTGCATCTACATTCCCCACATGATTTCCATTTTATCCTCTCGTTTCTTTTGAGATAGTCTGAATGTTTCACAAATATTGTGTTTGTACAGGATCATCCATCTAAATGTTCTGCAGTGTAAGGCACTTCGTATGTCAAGTAACTTTCTTATTAGTAATTCAAAAAGCTAGAAATTAACAATGACTATCTCATTGCAGTTTGTAATACTGGGAATTTCAGTAGTTTGGGGTTTTTTTATATAATATTCGATTATGAAGAAATCATAATCAGGAATGCATCAGGTTTGATTTAGTGTTCATTGCAAAGCTTTTTCAGATTTTACTAATAATTTTTGTCATATAGAGGGATCTTCCCATCCTGTATAATTTTTATCATGTTGAGTAAAATACTCATCAAGAAACAGAACTGTCTTAGTCCAAGAACATGAGTTTATTTAAACAAATTAGAACTGTTACAGCAGAAGACACAGAGATGTGCTTCCTGGATTGCCAGTTGCTGCAACAACACTGCCATTAACAAGTAAAAGAAAAATACCAAAGCATGAATTTGAATTGGGATCTCGGCAATATTGGAGCTGATTACCCTAATTCCTGGGTTATGCCTTGCTGCAATCTGCCCCTGCCTTTGTCTTATTTACCCCCTCGTTATTTCAATGTTTTGCTTCATAACTATTTTTATACCAGAGGGCTTGACTCTGCAATTAGTTTTCACTAGCCAAAGTAACTACTTCTATTAACAATGCAGACAAAAAGAGCTAAGCACATGGTAAGTTTGCAAGCTCTCGTTCTTGATCTCGTTTTGTGTTGGAAGATGGATAGAAACATGATTGTAGCTTGGTTGGCATAACATAAGGTATCTATTTATCCTTTTAAACCATCTAGAAAATTCCATGAAAATAAGTATTATAAGAGAAAAAATCAGGTGAATGGACAAAAAAAAACCCCAAACCAACCCCACATAGGAAAGTGTATAATACAAGATTCTAACTCTGTGCCCAAATTAATGTCTCAAAGCACAGAATATAATTATAATACAATTATAGTCCAATTATATCATAGAATTTAAATAAAATTGGTTACAGAAACTTTTCCAGAAATTTTTAAAAGCTACAAGTTACCACTTAACTAATAGGTAACTTCTTGTTATGAAATGCTGCTGATCTAAGTGAAAAACTGCCTTCCAAAAGTTACATAGTAAAAACTGCCTGATTGCACACTTAGGAATTTAGTGATACAGGGATATTGTCCACACTATGATTCTGGTAAGATGTCAGTGTTTAAGGGTACTACAAATAAAATCTGTGCAAATGTGTTTGGATGAGTGTATTGAGTGTATTTCTGAGATTGTTGCTGTCTTTCTCTATTTTCATTAATTTTATTTTGTTTTAACTATTAGGAACCTTTGGATTTTAGGATAGGTAATTGCATGAATGTAACAAGGGTATTGCTTTCCTAATCCATTTTTTTTCTTGGATTGCACTTCATGAACGTTGTATTTTAGATTATATGAGAATGTACAATAAATTGGGACTGTCAAATTGCAAATTCTTTTAATTTATGGTTGGGGTAATATCTTAGTGCTCAGAACACAGAATTTTAAGTATGGACTCTTCCTCCGCCGCTGGATTTTGTGGGATTTTGAAGCTGATGTGGTTTCCTAATACTCAAACTCATCTCTTTGTCAAGTTTGATTTGATTGATGGTGCAGAAAAAATTATATGACATTAGTTTGGCCAAGAATGTCAAGTATATTGGTGGATCTTTGTTACAGTTTGGGTTTCTATTAGTTTACTAAGAACTTGACTTAACTTTTTGCATTGCAAAAGTATCATCACAGTATTATTATGAATAGGTAAAAGATTGTGATGAATACTGTATATTGTGTATGTTATATTCTGTATGCGTTACTATTACGTATACTCTACATGTACATTTAGTTGCATGAATAAGACTCCTTTCAGTTCAACTGGGAAATTATGTCTATTATAAATTGGACTTCTGCACTAAATCTTTGACATACATTGAAGTAGTCATAGATATAAGTAAAATCCCTGTGAGAATGGGTATACATAGAGGATGGGTAACGTACGAAACCATGCTATATAGCTTGAATAAGAACTATCACTTTTAGCTCAGTAATACTGTTATTACAGTTAACTGTTTTCAATTAAATGATTCTTAGTTTTATGGAACTGCTTCTTTCCTGTCTTCCAGTTATCGCAAAACTAGTGTCTTAAAGTAGCCGGTGACATTCATGCAAAGCATATTTTGACTAAGAATATTAAGCCAAGTGATGGCTGGGAAACAAAATCTTTTCTGTAAGAATGGAATGTCACAGTGTTGATGTGTTTCATACACTGTGAATTACTGTCGTGTGATGAACAGCTTTCACCTTTCAATACAGAGTATTTTCTCTGCCTAGCTGTCCCTCTTCTGTTTATAATCACACTAACCTATTCGACAGTTGGCAAGAGTAAGGATTGAAAAGACAGGTAGGAATGTAAAAAAAGACAACTCACTCTTCATAGGCATTTATGACTGCAATCTTGATTCTCCTTTGATGCTGTACTCCAGAACAGTGCTACAGCCTTAAGCAGTAGCACCTTTATTGTTAGAAGAAAGTCCAACCTATAAAATTGTGCTGTGCCTTCTTGGACTGCTTAATCACTGCAGTTTATGTGATGATTTTGTTTACTGTAAGTGGACATAGTCAGTAGAAACTTCAGTTGGTGTGGAAAGGATACTATGAGATCGCTTTCTACATAGATTCTATGCTTAAGGATAAAAGTAGAGAAAAAGTTTCTAATATAAACACAAGTACATAAGGATATCACATCACTTTATCTTTTTTCTTTATCTTCCTTCAGATATTGTGTGTGGATACAGTTACCTTATATCTCTTTCTCTTACTATTTGTACTCTCCAGTCCCGTAGAACTGTAAGTGTAGCTAGAGGAAAATATGAAAATCAAGGAGGGAGGAATATCATGTGAACATGCAAGCTATATCTTTTATATATATATATATATGAACATATATCTATATATATAGATACACACACAGAACTGATAAAGAAAATAAGTTGCAAAGCTATTCTTATCAGAATAAATTTAGGATAATAGTAATAAATAGCAAACCCACAAATGAATGTGTGCGAACCCTAAATGAATGCTTATGTAACCACATGAAAGGTTTAGACATTTTCCATTTAGCAGAGGGGAAAAAAAGTGGGTTTTGAATTTTTATGTCTTTACCCTATCAGATTAAAATGCTTTTCATACTTTGAATGCAGCTATGCTAGCCTGTAAACTGAAAATCACTGTTAATGATGGAATGTAAAACCTTCTGGAAAAAGGCACTTAATAAGTTGTGAATAATAATCTGAAACTTAGATTTCACCTGATCTTTTACAGCATTCATTTTGAAATGTAGAAATCATACCTTTCCTAAAGGGTATGGAACCAGTTTCTGACGTTTTAGATATAATTTCACTCTTTCATTAGCCAGGGGTTTGTGTTACTTATTCTGGAAGAAGTATTTGGTAGAATAAGACTTGTTTAATGAGAACAGAGACTGTATCTTCTTTTGTCCTATACTTCTAGTAAAGAGCAATTATGATTTAATGTACACTATTCAGCCCTTCTGCAGTCAAGTTTTCTGCCTTGGTATAAATATCTGTATTTCAAAATAATTTTGCCATATGTTCTGGCATGAGTTTTTGTTTCTTGTAAGTATGATTTTCTTCTTGCCTGCCTTTATTTCAAACCTATCTGTGTCCATTTTTATTATTTCTACTGGTGCACATTCTAATTTAGTATCCTCTGTGGGTTTCATTACCATGCTGTTAATCCCTTCTTCCATTGACTTAATGAAGATGTTAAACAAAATCAGGTCTAATACCAATCCCTACGGCACCTCACTTCAGTATACTGGCATTTTCATTACTCTCTCCTTACAGACTATCAGCTGGTTAACAGTGTTTATAATTAAGAGACTTAAAAATAATTTCCAGAAATTCTATATTAGATATTTTAAGAATCTACATGAATTACAACCATTATCCTCCCTTATCTATGCATATATAATTAATTTAAAACCACAACCAACTGTAATTTACGTAATATGCGTTTTCTAAAAATGCAGTATCCATTACTCAATAGTCCATGACTACATTGAGTCATTTGCCTTGCTTTAGACTTTTAGATACTAATCCTTACCACCTTGTATTTCTGGACCCTGAATATGACACTACTTTTCTTGGTAAATACTGATTTGATTAAGTCTTTAATTCCCCATCTCAGCCCCAATTATTGTGGAATAGACCAGTTTTAGTTCTTTTTCTTCCTAGTTTTTGTTTGGCATCTTCATTAAAGTGATATGAATAAGAAATGAGTAAATGATAATCAGTTTGGAGGTCTTACTCCATGCTTTAGATAAGGTATGTTCATAAAGCTGAGTGTTCCGCAATTTTTCACAGTTGGCAGATTTTGCTAATGCGGTTGTGTGAGAACTTGTGATCTTTTTCAAAATCTTGAGAGGGAATGGTAGGCTTTGTAAAAGGTGACAGATTAATAGGCATGAAGATTAGAATTGCATTGTCCCAAGGAAGAAATGTATCAAAGAATGATACTCTTGTAAGCTTTCTCATTTTCAAGTTGGGAGGCTGCTTTTTTTCTATTTAGGAAAAAACATCCTTTAGGATGTAGAGTACAGTTTATTCTCTATGGCAGTTAAGAACTGTCTACTGTAATGTTCCATAAAGGAACAATATGTGTCCTGTATGCTAGTACAGGACATTGGCTGAAATATGCATCCTAAGTAGAGAATATAGGGTCTTGAGCAGCTGGATTTAGTGGGAGGTGTCTCTACCTGTTGCAGGGGGCTTGGAAATAGATGATCTTTCAGGTCCCTTCCAACCCAAACCATTCTGTGATTCTATGATAATATTTTACCTTTATTTTCTTCATTTTCTCTCTGTGTTTTGGAGATTCCAAATGGACCAAAACAAGAGTCATGGAGAAGAATTCGAACTAGCTGTCATGCCCACCTGGATGTATTAGATGGCAAGCATTTTTCACCCACCTTATTGGAACCTTTCCTAGGTCTTTATAACTACAGTTGCTGACTTTAAAAGCTAGGCTTATTTTTGTTTTGTGTCTCATACTCCCTGGGAACATGAATGACAGGTTTTGGGGTGTTTTTTTGTGAAATTTTCAGTTTCTGAATCTCTGTCTGCTGTAAATCAGAAGTGTGGGGGGTTTATTTCCATCAGTCATAGAGCAGAATAAAACTGATTTGGCATTATCAAGATTTAAATATAACCAACGCATTGCCAAAAATATGTACACAAATATTACAATTTTCTCTAGAAGAGTTTTTAAAAAATGGTTCTGAAGCTGAAATGTTCATCTTACCTTCTTTTAAGCTTTGTGACCTGATTGTCCCTTGCAAGTCTGTGTATTTAGCATTTTGTTAAATTTCAAGGTACTACAGATCTTCAGGAATGTTTTATATGAGATTGCCTGCTGTAAATCTAGCACAGTCAGAAGACTTGATTTGAATTACTTGATTTTTAGAGGATTGCAGAGTTTGGCAGCATAGAGTAGGAATAGGAGGTTAGTTAAGTGGAATTTTTAGAAATTTATTTGCTATTTCTTATGGTTAATATTGTGGCTTCTTCAGATGCATTGTTGAGTTAGTAGCCTTTTTAAATAACTACCAGGTTTTGTGCTGCTCAGTGTATGCATACTGGATGAAGGGATATTCTCTTTGGTATAATTTCCAATTAAGAAATGCACAAAAGTTTAGGTGTGTTAATAGCATTGTCACACTGCTCAGTGTTAAATATGACTTTGCAGGATGGTGTATCTTAATTTTGCTAAACTGCTGATAAAAAAAATTAAACAGCCTAGATTAGCACCCATGAAATTGCAGTATTTTTGTTCAGTAGTTCCTGATAAAGTATGTCTTCTGAATTTTCAACTCACAAAGACTTGAGTTCAAATAGAAAAATTTCAGTCACACTTTGGATAAAACAAATTTTAATAATGAAGAACAATTCAAAATGATGAGTGTATTGTAATCTTGTATCTTAGGTGATCAAATACACTTTGAAACATATGAAGCTCCATGTCAAAATGAGGATTAGCAAACTGGAGTCCCAGCATTTGAAAACTGAGTTATAAATCTCTGAAAATTGTGGAAATCTTACAGCTATTTCAATAAGATAGCAATACAAGGCTATTGATTAATTATACTCTTTTGACCTAACTAGGAAAAAATATTATTTTATTTAAAGGGAAGTTCAGGAGTTTAGAGTATGCTGTGCAAGGATTTTATGTGGATTCTTATAAGTGTGAAATTTTTTTAGTCAAAGATAATCATAGCTTTCGTTTTTATTTTTCATTTTGGAATAGATCTTTCATCTTTTCACTATTGATAACTACGCATTTCTCAAAAGAAAGCCTATATCAAAGAAAACTTTGTGTGATCAATTCATTTTCAGACTACAAATTTGAAACAGTTTGAGGAAGGATGTGGTGTATAGAACCACATTAGTCAGATACAGTTTCTGTTCATAGTGTGAACTCAAAGCTTTTCAATTATTGTTGTCTAAATGGTACATTTAAAACTACACTAAGTAGTTGAATAAAAGATTTCACATTGCAAACAGCAATTTTACCGTCATAAACTAGCATAAGAGGGCCCTAGGAAGAAAGGATTATCATACATTAAATAAAAAGTTCACCACCTTACAGTGTTAATCCCGTTAGAAAAGTTGATTTCTATCTAACTTAGTCAGCCAGAGGTCTTTATTGCCTGGAGTATTAATTGATTTAGGTCTTCATTAAGGTCAGAGGTACACATGGCTGACCAGAGGCAGCCTATTAGCGCCTTGTCAGTTATGCTTATTTACATTGACTGAACATAATGGTGGGTTATTTCGCTGTTAGGTCAGGAGGTCGACCTGTTAAAGGGCAGCAGTCACTCAGTCACCAAACTGCATTCATAGCAAAGATTTGACTGATTGCATATTGACTCCATCCTTTCCAAGAAGCACCGCTTTGTTCATATGGTGCGACTGTTAACATTGGCCTAAATTGGCCTAAATATCTGTAGGTAAATGGTTGAAATATCTCCATTACAAATTCTTTGCAATTTTTGTATTATACAAGTTAATCATTGGTGAGTTTTACCAACATCATCAGGAAAAGTTTTATAAAGTTTCCATAGTTGCTGTTGGCCTTTAGTTAAAAAAAACAAATCAGTGTGAATCTATAGGTATCCTACTACTTTTGTTTCTTTGTAAATAGTGATAATTATAGCTTATTCTTGGTAATTAGCAGCTTAAGTTAGTCCTTATGTCCAGTTAAGTCCGGTTTTCTCACTGTTTCTTTTCAATTGGCCTGAATTATATTTTGTGGGAGATACTTTGTGTCTTTTCAGTAGCTTATAAAGCCATTAACTTTTTCATGGGATAGAACAATTCAAAGTCACACCAAGCTTTCTGACTTCCTTTCCATGGTACTGTAGGTGCTTTCCATCTGCTTTCCTAAAAGATGAACGGAGCTTTAAAAAAAAGGTGAAATGAAATAATAATTTGCTACTGGACTGACTTCCCTCTTTATTGCTGTGATCTAGCTATATATTATACAAACTCCTACAGCAGAGCTACGCTATAAAGAGTAGTAATTCTTAAATAAGAGCTTAGCATTCCTATGTTTCAGAGTATGGACTGCATACTCTGAGGTTCTGATTGGCCCTTGAATTTCCTTGATTATTTACAGTTGTACAAACTGCAGAAAACAGCTGCCAAACTGTTATGTTAGCTTAGTAAGACTCACCTTTCATTTAACTTGCAGTGATACAAATGAAAATAAAAAGGAAAGAAATGTGAGATCACATGAGGCCGCATTTATAAACTGCTTGCTGTTGTGGAGCTATATTGGAAATATATTGGTATAACTGAGCATCTCAGCAGTACAAGGGTTTTTTATTTTTTATTTGTCAAATCTTTAATGAAATTTTAGCACTAGAAATATTTGGGCTGCAATGCAAATTAAATCATCAGTGTAAGCTGAGGCATCTAGTGTATAAATACACATCCATTATATTGTAGTTTTGTTCCTACGTTGAGTTTATTGGATATGTGAGTCCTCTAGACTTGATACACTTAGAATCTACAGCCTGAAAGCTTACATTTGTAAGGTGCTTCAAAAAGATAAACTGTTGCACAGTTCTAGCAGGGTTTTGCAGAACACTTTCACAACACAAGGGCTGGCACCATAGATTGTGACATCTCCTGTTGTAAGATTTCAGTACTGTGAACAAGATATTATGATATCTTCCCTGTTTTTAAGTGCTTTTTACTCTGCTAACAATTTTCTGTATAATGCTTCAAACATTCTAGAGACAACCTCTTGAAATCTGTTAAAACAGTGTTTGTAATGTTTTGCTGCTTTGACCCTGCTGGTTGTTTATATTTATGTTTGCTTCTCGTGACCAAGTCACTGGGAAAGAGAAGAAGAACATCCCCCCTCCTTCCCTTATCGTAAATTATGTCCCCCTGAAATACAGTTGCTACAAACCTGTGGCCATATTTTGACCCTTTTCCCCTCTTTCCCCCTTGCATCCACCCTTCCATAACATGGTGGCATGTTAGGAGCACTATTTTTCTATTAATTATGACATAAAATACAAACAAGTATGTTAGGAACAGAGGGGAGTTTTAATTCATTTTTTAAAGAACTCTGAAAATTCCCACTGAATCTGAGCCAAACGCAGTGCCAATTTTGCTCAAGTCCTTCAGAGATTATTTTTGACCTTGCTTATGACCAGTGGGGCTAATTGTATCAGAACTATCCAGAATACTTTAAGGAAGTGCTATCTTGGTCCATATTTCAAAACACTGACAGATATTTTATCGTTAATTAGTATTCATATTATGTCTCAAACAATCTGTTCAAGAATAGGGGAAGTGAACTGGTTGAACAGCTCTTCTGTCTACCTAATAATTAACATGGGTGATGCATGGAAAGCCAGCAGCCCAACAGGAAAAAAAGGAGGAAATACTGCCAGTGTGATTTTGTTTCTGTAGAAGTACTAACTACCTGGATTGGAGTTTTTGATTAATGCACGGATTTCACTTTGCAGAGGTGAAAATAAATGGCTTGCTTTAAAAACAAACCTGTGTCCCTCTGAATCATATCTTCCTGAATTTGTTTCTCATCTTGTCAGTATGCCACTTGGTAGCTGGCTGGACTCCCTTGCTCAATGGCATATTTTAAAATAGCACTGTAAAAAAAAAAAAAAAAAAAAAAAGACCATTTCTTCCTATAAACCAAAATATTACTTGATTACTTGTATATTTTTTTTTCTGAATTCAGGATTATATATAGCATTATCAAAACAATATTTCAGATATTTTAAACAATTTAAATAGTTGATGGGTGTCAGTTGATATGTTTCCTCTCTGCCTCCTCCCCCTCTTCAGCTGCTAATCATAGAACTTGTATGCCAAATTGTATAAGATGCTCTTCCAATAGCTACATGTGTGAGTCTTTTGTGAGACACAGACAGTTATGAGGACAGATTTGGAGTTGCATATGGGTCTGTCACATGGTTTGATTGCCATGTCTTCTAGGACAGATTTCTTTTTTAATTATTCTTAATTCTGAGGAATTTTTGTAGTTCATGCAGCAAGTTCTGCAAAATTCTTCCCAAAGATTCCTTTTTCTCTCTCCCTTTACTCCTAGCAAAATGCTTCTTGTGCTGACTTCAAAGCTGCTTATGCCCACCTTACTTTCCACTTCTATACTTAGTTTTCTTTTGATATTGAATAAAATTTACTGCTTCACTGATCAGGAAATGTACAGACTTTCTAGAGAAGTGCAGCATAAGAGGATGAAAAGTTTTGATATTTACATTAAGATTTTATAATAAAGCTTTGAGATGTCTGAATAGTAAGAATAAATGTTTCCTTTGCTGGCTGCTGTTAAAAAAGTAGGTCTTCAGAGTGTTGCCAGGAAGACTTTGGAAAATCAGCCCAAAGTGCATTGCGGCTGAGCTTAAAACATGTACTGATGGTATATCTGACCACCCACTTACTTCCATTTTCAAAAGGTGAACCCATCTCTTCGGTCAAGTGACATTATTCTGTATCTTATTTTCAATGTGCAATTTTCTTTTACTTTTTGGTGGATTATCATAATTTTTTTCATACACAGTATGAAAATTAGAACTTAATTAGAAATCAACAAAAGTAGCACTGAACCAAAGATAATGTGCATCATCACTCAAAAAAAGGAAGTAAGAACATATTTAACTACGTTGGGGCACTTGTTTCTTAGGGATGTAGTTTAGTAGGGAGACAGGCACAGTTGGACTCCATAATCTCAGAGGTCTCTTCCAACCTTAAGATTCTATGATCAACATGATCCAACAGCTGTAACAGTCAAATATTTGAGCTGACACTTATATCCATGTATTAACTGTTAGGTTAAAGTTTATTGCAGTGGTGTGTTTGTCTATTGTAGTTAAATCCCTATCAAAAATTATCTGTAGACTGACATGTTTATTCCATTTGTGACAAATGACGGCAAAGAACAGTACTCTTGAAAGAAACTATCTGGAAAAGAGAAAAGTGCTTCCTTGCCTTCTGTACATTCCCAGGATCTTTTTGACTTATTTTTATTTTCTTCTAGGTTGGAGATATTCTCTACTGTGCTGGGCAGATTGCTCTAGTACCTTGTACAATGCAACTTGTTAGCGGTGGTATATGGACTGAGGCCATAGTTGCCCTCCGTCATGTTGAGCGACTTCTTCAAGCCATGAACCAGAAGACTGCACTGCACCACATCATCACAGCCAGCTGCTATGTCACTGACAGCAAGCATATTCCTATCGCTCGCTCTATCTGGCAGAAGAAATTAAGAGAACATAAAAAGGTAGCTGTGATATCCACTTTTTTCCTTCTGAGCTGTCTTTTTTTCCCCCTAAGTCTTGTAGTAATATCAGAATTTTCTCAGTACATTTCAGAGGGGTTCAAGTAAAGCTGATATAATAAGGTTTGATTGAGCTGTTATGTTCTGGCTCATAAGTGGTTGTGCACAACTGAGAAAGAAAATTGCTTAATAGAAAGTTATATTCATTGCTAACTTTGTCTTAATTCCCCAAAGCAATACATTAAAGAACTTTTGTTGGAGGAACTGACTGCTCTTAAAAAATTCGAACAATACTTTATTTGAACTACCTGTGCCCATATATTTTCACATAATAGGAACTGGGATTTTACTTCAACTTTTTATGAGTTGTTCTGTTGAGGTTTTTTCCCCACTCTTTCCTACAAGCAATATTGTCATGACAACTGAGTTTAGCAGTTTACTGCTTATTATTGCATATTAGTCAGCTGAACTTCTAAGACCAGATCGGAGTGTGCCCACCTATTGGTTGAGCTTAGATAATTTCTAGTAGCATATAAATTGCACAGTGATTTATAATGATAACATAACATTTACTAGTATATGGCCTGTTTCACTTTTTGATTGTTCAATCCATAGCTTAAAAACTGGATTGCTGCCTACACATACTTCTATGAAGAGCTAGCTGCGTAGCAGTTTTCAGGAATGCTTAAAAACAAACCTCCTACAGGAGTATCAAGCAATCCTAGAGGGTGTTAATCAATCTTATGCTGTGCTTATCAGATGATGTTCATTAATGACAGTATCTGAAGGAGCAAAAAATATTAGCTGACGAAGTAATCTGTGCAATAATACCATCTAAAAACACTTTGGAAAAATTCAAGTATCAGTGAGAATGCGAAGTTATTAGCAGCCAGATGTTCCAATTTCCCTATCATTTTGTCAATAGGAGGTTTAGACAGAGGAACTGAATATTTCCTTGAGCTATGCATTTTTTTGAGTAGTAAGGTTTTGTGTACACAATATAGCAGAGGAAAACATGTATCAAGCACTTCTATTACAAGGAGCCAGAGGGAGGAATTGCCTTGCCCTGAAAAGACAGTTGTCCTGTTAATGGAAGTAGAGGAGCACTAGCTGGAATGTTATTAAGAAAATTGTTTCTTTACTCTCAGAACAAGGAAAACTGTAACATTTGAAATTTGGAAGAAATTTGTAAAATGACTGATGATTTGTGCAACAGTTGTACTTCTCTCTCACTTATTCCATAAAATCATTGAAAACAAGAGATGTATTTTTACACCTCTTAATATTTTCTTTGAAGCAGTCTGTGGAGTGCCATAGGGTTCTCTTTTTCTATGTAGAAGCCAGAACACCATAGCTTTAGTCTGAAAGCATCTGTATTTAGAGTCTAAGTAGTATATCCCTTACTTGTGTGGTTTTATTTATTTTTGGTATCCCTATACTACTACAGATAGTTCTGTCAGATATCATGACATGAAATAATGGTCTATTTTCTCCAAGTAAACTAAGTCAGCCAAACCAGAAGTATTTTATTATTCTTGAACTGTATTTCAAGCAGTGGCCAAAGGCCTGAATCAATAACAACCTACAGATTACTTAATAAGGACAAATCATGTCTCAGTTTAAATTGTTCTGCTTCTGTCATCCATGGAAAAAGGAGTTTGTGCAAGTAAAACAACAAAGTTTAAGGCTCATTTCTTGTAAACTAGACATTAAAAACCATAGAACTCGTGTTTTAAAAATGGATTTTAGACTCTTCATTTCTGTTTGTTGAATGTTCTGTATTTAATAGCAAAGTGATGGTGTATATTAAGATTGAGGTATTTGTATTTAAAACAGTGACTAAATATGGTGGATTGACACTGGCTGGATGCCCAGTGCCCATCAAAGCTTCTTTATCACTCCCCCTCTTCAGCTGGACAGAGGAGACAAAAGGTTTGTGGGTTGAGATAAGGACAGGAAGAGATCGTTCACCAATTCCCATCATGGGCAAAACAAACTCAACTCAGGAAAATTATTTTAATTTATTGCCAAACATATCAGAGTAGGATAACAAGAAATAAACCCCAAATCTTAAAAAATGCTTTCCCACCACCACTCTCTTCTTCCCAGGCTTAACTTCACTCCCAATTTCTCTGCCTCCTCCCCCTGAGTGGCACAGGAGGACAGGAAATGGGGGAAATTGGTGTGAGGGAAAATGGAGAGGAAATTCAGTCAATTCATCCCACGTTTTCTCTGCCACTCCTTCTTCTTCAGGGGGAGGATTCCTCACACTCCTTCCCCCCTCCAGTGAGGGGTCCCTACCATGGGAGACAGTCCTCCAGGAACTTCTCCAGCGGAGTCCTTCTCATAGGCTACAGATCTCCATGAATTTCTTCAGCATGGGTCCCTTCCACGAGGTGCAGTCCTTCAGGAACAGACTACTCCAGTGGCAGTCACTTTCTGTGAGATCACAAGTCCTGCTAGCAAGCTTGCTCCAGTGTGGGCTTCCCAAGCGGTCACAGCCTCCTTCAGGTGCCTCCATGGCCTGCAGGGGCACAGCCTGTCTCACCATGGCTTTCACTATGGGCTGTAGGAGAATATCTGCTCCAGGTATTGGAGCATCTCCTCCTCCTTCTTTACTGACCTTGGTGTCTGCAGACTTGTTGCTCTTATATATTCTCGTTGCTCTTTCCAACTTTAATTGCTGCTTCTTTCTCCTTCTTAAATACATTATCCCAGAGGCACTACCACCTATACTGATGGACTCTGCCTTGGAGAGTTTCAGGTCCATCTTGGAGTATTGACTATCAGAAACAGATGAAGCTTTTAGCAGCGTCTCAGAGAACCTCTCCTGTAGTCCACTCCCAATACCAAAACCTTACCATGTAAACCCAATATACTAAATCATATGTATTAGAACTGCCAAAGGGGATTTTTAGAGCACCAAAAACTATTAATATTCTGTCAAATAGTCATGTCTGGTAAATATCCACTACATAAATAATACTGCTTAGCAACTTCAGTTGAACTGTTCTACATATTTGATGTCAGTAGTCTGCAAAGCACCAAAGGAATTATGTAAATTGTTTAGGATGCAAATAAATTGGACCTAGCAGACTACAATATAAAGAGAAGTATGAGAATCGTTCTCTGAATTTCTTTATATAACATAAAAGGTTTGCTTCTAAGAGTAGAATATGGGCATGGAGTTGATCAAATCTTTGTTTGAGATAAGACCACAGAGTCAGACACGCTTATCTGGACTTTGGAGGACTTCTTGTCATATGATTGACAGTGATAGTTGTCTTTTAGGAACTTTTTGAATTATGAAGAAAAAGGTAAATTAAGTATATTTCAAAATAACAATTTCACTGATAACCAGAGAAGTGACAAGTGAGCATTAAGAATAGGAGGGGACTGTAAAAGAGGGAGAAAATAGTAACAGTAAGTAAGCTGGACCTGCTAGCAATGTCCAATTTGTTTCAGTCACCCAGCCTCTGGCCCCTTCCTTATTCCAGCATCATTCCTTGCTTCCTAGATAGCTCATTTCTGCTACTATCATTCTGATTTCCCTCATTCCAGATACTCATCTGTGCTCCCAGCAGCATTCCCTGCAGCCCCATCCCTCCAGTATAACCCTGAGCATCGCTTCCCTGAACTCCAGTCAAGGGCTGTGTCCCCAGAGCTGGAATCCAGACCCTGTCCCACTCTCCTCTCCCTTACTATGTCTGTGTGAGTTGCAGTATCATTGGAAAAGCTGTTTGGGGTGACAGAGGAAACAGAAATCTGCTGGAGGGATGCAAGTTTGTAGAAGAAGAATCGTGAGGAGGGAAGGATGAGAAAGCTGCCCCACTGAAGTCTTACTCAAAAAACAAGCATTTAGTCGTTGGGCTAAGGAAAAGATCTCTGGATCAACATTTTGAATGCACACAAGAGAGATTTCTTTTGTTAAAACTAAAAGGGTGTTGTAGAAATTATTATCTAGTGTGAGGGAGCCAAGGTAACCTTTTAAATAATGTGGATGGATAAGGCTGCATTGTTGTTAAGTAGTTGTTGGAGAAATTGAAATATATTTAAGGGAAGCGTGGTTAAAATCAAAAGGAAAAACAGGCTGCAGTTTGTTGAGGGAGGCAGTAGATAAAAGAAAAGGAGAGGATGCAAGAATAGCATAATTATGCAGATAAATAGTCAAAGCTGAAACCTAGGAAAAGTAATTGGAATTAACAATACAAGTGCCAGCCATCAGCAGCCTCCCCTCACCTAGCTTTTAAGTTACACTTCTTCCACAGTTTCTTTATGGTTCCCAGGCACATTTTGTGTCATCCTGAAACGCTTGAGGAAATACATGTAGGAAGCTTCTGTTGACATACCTGGTCAGAAATAGTAATAATTGCATGATAGAACAGGTTCTGCCTAATCCAGTAGTTAGTGTTCATAGATTTTCTTTTTTTTTTTTTTTTTTTAAAACTAGCCAAAAAAAGCTTATAGCATTGCTAAAACTTTCTGGAAGAAGAACTGACAGTTTTCCAATTAAGTCTCATCTTATGTTTTTTCTTTACTTTACATCTTTTAATGACAGTGTCATGTAATATGATGATTTTATAAGCGGTTTTGCTAACTCATTCAGCAGTGATCAATAGAAAAAAATAAGCCAGATGGGTTGTAGACCATTTGTATTGGATGGGACAGATGGCATTATTGATAGATGGAAATATTCCAAGTAATTATTGTATAATGATATAACAGTGATTGTGCCTGAAAAATAGTATTAGTTTACTTTATGAATGCACTTTATTCAGTAAGGGTTGAATTGTACCATTTAGACAGTAGTCCCGCTGGTTTCAGTTGGGAGTTGAGTCCACCCCCTACCTATTTTTTCGCCTCCCAATGGACTTTCCGTGCAGAGTCATCCCTGTAGTACTTAAGAGTATTTCAAGTCGTGGATTGTACTTCTGTCTGTACAACAGACTCTACTAGACTAACCGAGATGGGCGACATCATGTTTACATTTTTCTTTCTACTTCTGAATGCCTGATTTTTGCTTTGTTTTGTTACCCTCACCAATATAAAGAAGAAACACGCTGTACTGTCTCAAGATTTCAGGCATTCCAGCTTGTTTAACTACTGTGTTTTATTGGTTTTACATCTTGTTAATCCCCAACAAAATTTGATACAGTTCGGCCAGTAAAATATATCAATGTTGATAAACTATGTAATATCTAGTGGTTTGGGTTGTTGCTATTCAAATGTTAATTCCATGACAAAGTACTATTAATTCATTTGTCCCTGTGCGTTAAGAGAATATTAAGTTACTTGTAGAAAAACTTGGAGGCCATTTGCTGCTTTTGAAATGCAATTCTTGATAAACATGACAGAATGATAAAAACAAGTTTCAGTCCTTATTTCAATTTGATGGCTGTGAAGCAGATTATCCAGAACTATCTGAAATCTTATATGTAATTTCTTTGTTATAAAAAGAAAAATTTATAGGGAAATACTTCATACAAAATGTTTTGTCACCAACTTGAAATTTAGAATTGCCTGTAAGTGTAAGTGAACCCAAAGTATCGATAAAGATAGATTTTGAAAAGCTGGATGAAACAATGAACCAATTGTTGTTAAGAACAGAAGAGAGGGTTGCATAGAAAGATAATATATAATATAATCACAAGATGTATTAATAGCTATTAGCTTATATCTTTTGCATCAGCAATTCATTTTATACTTTCTTATCTTTTCTTCTGATGATGATATTATAAATCAGTTCCACTCTGTGATATTTTATTAGGCAACTCCCACTGTGATTTCCATCCTCAGTAACAAAAAATCTACCTGGTGAAATACTTCCTATGGCATGAAAAAAAATAAGTCTTTTGGCTTTTATAACACAGCTTTGCATTTGAGTGTTAGTTGTGTAGTCCTCTTCCTCCAGTAAATTCCTGAGCATTTTAAAAGTTCTCCAGTCTACCTTCTTCTGATGGAAGCTTCTTTTTTTTTCATATGCATTCAGGATGAGTGGCTGTGATCCCATGATTATTTCAAATCCAGCAAAGAGTGCTACAGATGACTTTCATTCTGTCAGGAATGCCAGTCAGGTTGTTGACAATGTGTGTCTTTAATAGCATGTGATACAGAAGTGATGGGAAAAGATTTGCAGTGTTTCTCCCATTTATATTGTGAATGGGTTTCTTGCTTATTTCAGCATTTGAGTAACTTGGTGCCAACTTTAATATCTAAATTTAAAACTTTTGGGCTAGATTTACAAACTGTTGAGATGTCAGAAGATGTAAAATGAACCTGAACTGGGATTTTTTTAAAAAAATATAAAACCAGTCAACTAGGGCAGTGGGCCCACTCTAGGGAGCCCACGCATTGTACCTTCTTTGACACTCCTCTAAATACCAGTGGTACTACCTTATGCCTTTCCACTTTACCTACCAAATAACGCAGGGCTCCCAAGTTATATACAAGTCAATTCCTGAACTGAAAGCTGTCTAGCTACATGTAGTGGTTTTCTGCAGTAATTATTATGTTTTCATGGCAGTCATTTATAATGCCATCATGCGTCTGTAACACAGCGGTTTGGTGCATTGTTCAGACATGCCTGTAGTATTTGAAGTATACAGACTGTCATGAATTTAAATAAAATTCATGCATTCTCTGGCACTTTATCCTAAGTAGAACAGAAGTAGCTTATGCTCAAATAGTGGAAGACAAAGGTTCTCCTTGCTGCAAAGGATTAGAGATCTTTACCTGTGGAGAAAATTACCATAAAACTTAAAAGGAATATGAAAAAGCCCTCAGATTTTTATGAAAGGATATTTGAATTTTTAGCTTCCTGAGCAGATGTTCTTAAGTCTGTAATATTCAGGTACATGTTTTTTGTTTATTTTATTATATGTATTAGTTAATGTCTATGTTTAATACAATTGTTAGATTTCCAGAGAGTAAATTCTGTGCCCTATAGACAATAGTGTAGATAATACTAATTTAATTAGCTTTGTTTTACCTGTTTCCTGAACACAATAGTTAAAAAGTGAGGAGTAGATGTAAAGGAATAGTATGAAGGTATAAATGATAGATTAGAACCCTGCTGCATTTATACCACAATAAAATCTTACATAGATACGTTAATGTAATTGGTAATATTACCAAAAGAATACTAAATATTTTCAAAAAAAATTGCCAGAAGCCTGTACCTATGCCTATGAAAAATTCAACAGGAAGAAAATACATGTTTCTGTTTCTCCTTTTTGTTTCATCAGGTTTATAACATCTCTTTTGCTACTAGATGCTATTTTGAATGTTCCACAGTTTGATATATTAAACCAGGCTTCTTTTATGGCCCACGTTAAGAACACATGGTGCATTCAAATAGCACAGTGGTAGTGGGTCTTTCATCTTGTGCCTGGTGTATTTCTTTTCCCCTGTGTTCACATTAGACAAAGCTTTTGTATTCATTTGAAGCAACTGTAATGAGAATATTTAACACAGGTCAAATGCAGATAGTGGAACTCCAGAGGTCCTTGAAGAAATTCTGCCTTTTGACACTGGGCCACAATGGGAGGTGAAAGGGTTACCACTTTCACTTTTTTTAAAGGAAGATTGTGATATTCTATTTGTAACATTAGTGGAGCCTTAATGAATTTTAAAAAGTAATACAGTCAAGAAAAAAGAACAATGAAGCAGCCTATATGATTTTAACTAAAGTTGTTAATAGAAATTTAATATATATTTATACATTAAAAATCATATGATTGCATAATGTTGTAAACAGTATGCATGAATTTAACTTGTAGGATGTAAATATAAAATATGAACAACAGCAAATAAAAAATGCGAGCATTTCTTGTGTGGATGCTTGTGTAGATAGATACAGAAACAGTCAAGTCCTCAGCTTTTGTAAACTAGCATAACTCTGATTTCTATGAACTGATTTACACTAGCTTATTTGCCATTTACAGGTAATATATACATGCATTTGAACGTTGTTTTTCAGTTAGACATAGTGGAGAAATGCATGTCAAGTTATTGAGGGTGGCAAACAGCCTAGTTCATCCAGGCTGACTGATTTTCCCCTGCAGCAGTGCTCTTGTAGGAGCTTTTTTGAATGATTCTTAATCTCTTTTGCTGAAAATATTAATTCTGTTTTGAGCCTGTCACATCTGTGCTAAGCAAGAGGACATATATGCATCCACTGTTTGCTTAGGCCAGAACCTCTAGTCAAAAGTCTTGTGTGTGATGACTGTGAAAGCCATTAACAGGATTTCAACCCTGAAGCTGGTACCTGCTTTTGGTCCCTCATTATAGAGGGGAGAATGCCATTTTGGTTGAAAAGTGATCACGTCCCTAGTAAACTGTAGTTGCAATTACATATAGGGCACTTTAAATCCCCACAATGAAGGAAGGAATTTCAGGAAAATCATTAGCTTCAAAAGTTTTTTGTTCTTCTTTGGATGAATTAGTCCTGCTGATCAGGACTGAAAGAAGAGCTAGATGACCATGCCACCTTAAGTAGACAGTAACCCCTTTACATTTTTGCATAGCGAAAATGAGCAGTACTAACTAGTCAATGCCCAGTAACATGCATGCTAGCTCAGCAACGAATGATCACCTTCAGCTTCCTCTCTGTATTTATTTCACTTCATGGATGAAAAATAAAAATGCTTCCAGCTGATGTACATGTATAGTTGTCATCAATACTTTAGCTGTAACACAGTGAAAAAAACTAGTAACACTTGAAATCTAACTTTGATTTTCTTTTGGACATTATTCTGAGTTAATATTATGCAGGTCTTTGTGCATCTCACATATAAGCACCTTTGTGGAAGCATCCTGGCCATCTCGACAAAGTTGTTACTTCCGTATGTATCTCAAAAAAGAAGCAAGTGAATCGAAAGGAGGAAAATGTAAATGTCAAAAACCCCACTAATTGTTAGTAATGTATAATAAGGACAGTAATTTTGATAAAGTTTTGTCATGATTTGTCAAATGAAAGTTTGTGTGGAGTTCTAGATACCTCTTCAGTAATGCATATCTGTGCATGTTCTGCAGAATTACATGGGGGAGATGTATAGATACTCAGATTTTTCTCTTTCCCTCCCTCCTCATATACCTATATATGCATATAGACAAATATACTTTACATACATATCCATGAATATATGTTTGTATTTTTTTCTTAGTATAACAACTTTTAACAAGCATCTATATTCATACAAGTCATTTAAAGGTTGTTTATTGAAAACTTTTCATTCTGATCTTTTGTACATGGACTCACCTGCCTTCAGGAGCATGAGTTAAGATCCTGGCTTATATTTCAGTAGTAATCTGAGAGATGTACCTTCACCTTCAGGAGAACAAGTTTGCTTTCCATATGCCTCATTCCAATGACTTCTGAGAACAGTTACGCGTTTTAACTAAAACTTGGCTTATAATTTTTAAATTATAGTGAACTTTCTTTCATGAGTGGATGTAGTGGGTCCGGCTGGAATACAGATAATTTTCCTTATAGTAGCCTATATAGTGGTGTATTCTGGATTTGTGACTAACATCATGTTGACAGCAGAAGAATGCTGGCTGTTGCTAAATAGTGCCTGCACAGCATCAAGCTTTCTCTTTTTCCAACTTTACCCACACCCAGCAAGTAGATGGCATTTGTCAAGAAGCTGGGAGGGGACACAGCTGAGACAGCTGACCCAAATGGACCAGAAAAGTATTATAGACCATATAAATGCATGCTTGACAATAAAAACTGGAGCAGGGATGAGTTTTTAATAAAGTAGCCATTTCTCAGAGACTGGTTGGGCATCAGACTGGTAATGGGAAGTGGTAGGCGATTGCCTTTATTTTTTTGCCTTTCCTTCTGTTATTCAACTGTCTCTATCTCCTCCCATGAATTTTTTTCTCAGTTTTGCCATCCTGAGTCTCTTCCCTCCCCTCCTGTTGCGGGGGGTGTGAGCGAGCGACTTGGAGGGACTTAGCTGCTAGCTGGGGGCAACCCACGATGATGGACTGTGCATGAATTGCATCACCTGGGTTTGACTCCTGTAACACTGAACTGAGGGAACACCTGTTTGGCAAAATCCAAGTTCCAAACTGTATGTAGGACTTTATTGACCTATAGAGATGGCTTGACATAAAAAAAGGGCATGTGCAGTCCTAACAGTTCTGTTATATTCCATTTAACTGATCTTGCTTCGCAGTCACACCATATTAAAAAATTAAACTGACTACACAAGCATTTGCCCTAAAAATACTCATATACATAAGATGAAGGCATAAAAATGTTTGTATTTTCCACTGAAAATCGTTTTACTAAAACGTGCCACATTCAAAATCATATTTGATTGCACATCTGTGTATCATAGTACTAATAAAGGTGGCTATTTCAATGAAGAGCAGCTTGACAATTAATAGTTTAATAATGCCACAAGAATTTCCAAATTATTTTTCTTCTGCCTCCAGCAGCATCACAGTTTTCTTCATTGCATACTGCTAAATTTAATTACGAGTTTAACAATAGTTGCTAATGGTTCTCTACATGTACAGGTGAACAGGTGATTGTAGTTAGAATATGTGAGGTTAAAGCTGACATTTGTTTTGATAATTACTTCCAGAGCTCAAGATCAAAGCTCAGAAGTAAATTAGACTTTCAGAGAAAAAAAATCTTTGCAATCAGCATCTGAAATCTAAATTCTAAATCATAAAATCAGTTATCTTTAATGCCCACAAAGTCGATTCTGGCCATTAACTTTTCTCGTTTTCTGTCCCATTTGGGTACAAACTCTTAAATGATTTTCAAGTAGAAACTTTCCATCTTGAACATCCTTAATTCAGTTCAACTGTCTTTCCTAAATGCTTATTTTTGACACTACACATGAAGAATAAAACCCTCAGAGTGACAGTCTGTGATCATGTTTCATGTGGCAGACTTCATTTGCTTTCAGTTTATATTGCTATCAATTTATGACTTTGTTCCTTAAATAGTTATCTTTTTTCCACATTGTAACTGATATATTGAATGATGTATGTTTGAGAGGTGTTTCAGGGAATCTTAACCTCAGTCATTATCTCTTAGCTCAGGAACCTTTAGTTTGTTGAGAGAAAGTTAATATTTTTAAAGCAAATAAAACAGCTTTTCAATAATCAATTTTACATTTTCATGCCCTTTTGAGCGTCCAGCCTGCGGTGCTTGAATTTACATTTAGCTCTGCAGGAGCTGCTTTAAATATTATTATTATTATGGAGGAAGAAATCAAAAATCAAAGTGAATTTTTAGTACAATAGTGAGGTATAGAAAGGTGCAATTGCAGTAACAGCAGCCTGCATTATTGTATAGAACTAACAGCTTGACAGAAAGTCCCTGCTGAGGAGGAAATGTAGGGGAACTGGCAGAATTTTGCTACATCTGCTCCCTACTGCTAATAACTTTAACCTGTTTTATTTTTATTATGCTTACTGTTTAGATATTTTGCTTCTGAAATTGTATCTGTAACTATGAGAACACATAAAAGGGAACACCACAGGTAGGGCTGTTTAAAAATTTAAAACTATCAGCAAGGGATATTAGAGGCCATAATGAGTAAGATGGTTGCTTTCTCAGTGTGGGTTTTTAGAGTTCAGGCACTGCTGCACTGGTAGAAAGACTGAGTGTAAGTAGTGGGTAAAACAGATTTCATAGCTTGAGTAGCTTGTACAGCCAGAAGGCACCATTAGATCATTTAGTCTGACCTGTATATCACAGCCCATTACATTTCACTCAGAAATTCCTATTTTGAACCCTGTGAGTATACTTAGACTAAAATATCAGACCTTAAGAGTTTAAAATACTTTATGTCACAGGATAAAACCTAGGAGACTGAGCTTACCATGCATTAGGAAGGGTCTTTATCAAATTAGTAAGTACACGTGGTAGCATGACTACTTCTGCATAATAAGCCAAATAAGCAAAGGCTTGTATGCACTTAGGAAAAGTGAAAATCCCTTCGTGATCCCTTTAATTTCAGGAAGAAAATAAAAATAAGGTGTGCATATTGTGTCAGAGCACTTGCTTACTGAAATGTTCTGCTAAAGCCATAAACAGTTCCTTCAGCAAAAAAAATAAAGAGAGAGAAAAAAAAAAGAAAACACACCCCCAAAAGAACGACCACAATAAACAAATGTTAGATTTAATCTGTCTCGTTATGTATCAGCAGGAGTAATTAAGGACCCAGTAAGAGGGAAAATCTGCTCCTTCAAGCAGTCATATCCATTTTTAAACTTCATTATTAATTGTCTAATTCTGAATTTCAGACATTATGCTCCTTTGACAGCCATGCTAGCAGTCCTGTGCTTCTCAAATTTTCCGTCCAAACACATTCATTGCAGTCCTTTGAGGATGTTTCCTTTGAATAATCAGTGCTATAGCTGAGGTTTATGACTATCTAAAAATGGAGGGGAAATGGTATTCTATGTTTTCCACTTGATATTATCCCATGCTTCCCATAACTGATTATCTAACATTTGAAAATCTTTCTTGTGCTCTGATGGTGGCATAATTTCCACATACAATTATGAAACATATTTTGAAGAAAAATTAAAATGAAAATTGAAATGTCTAAAATTTAGTAGATAGTTGAAAACTCTTAAGTTCACGAGGCTATTGAGACTGTGCTTTTGATAATGTGATAGAACAAGTTAGCTGATAAATAAAAAAAAAAATAGAAGTCTCAAATAGGAGATTCTTCTCTGCTACTGTGCATTGCAGCAGTCTGTGTTCCTTTCTTTAATGAGTCCCCGAAGATGGTTAGGGGACTGGAGCATGTCTCTTAGGAGGATAGGCTAAGAGACCTGGGTCAGTTTAATCTGAAGACTGCTTATAAACATCTAAAGGGTGGGCGTCAAAAGGATGTGGCCAGACTCTTTCCAGTGGTGCCCAGCAGCAGCACAAGGGACAGTGGGCACAAACTGGAACACAGGAAGTTCTACCTGAACATGAGGAAAAACTTCTTTACTGGGAGGGTGATGGAGCACTGGAACAGGCTGTCAAGGGAAGTTGTGGAATCTCCTTCTCTGGAGATACTGAAAACCTGCCTGCATGTGCTCCTGTGCAGCCTGCTCTAGGTGAACCTGCTTTAGCAGGGGGGTTGGACTAGATGATCTCCAGAGATTCCTTTCAACCTCAACCATTCTTTGTTCCTTTCAGCAGGCCAGTGAGCATTTTCAAATTTTCTTTCCATTTATCTAACAAGTAATTATTACTTTTCAAAAAGACTTCCAGATTGGTATGTCCGGTAAGCAGAGATGTTAGCCTAGTTATTACAGGGGTTTTTTATACAGTCTTCACACTATCAGTTGTTTATTTGTTCTAGAGACTCCTTCAAAGCTGACTATGTCTCCATGGAAATATGATACTGATTGCTCTTATTTTGATCATGTCACAAAGCTTCTCGAGTTCTGAAATGAAAGGATGAAATCACAGAGATCCAACAATAGAAAAGAGAAACAAAATTAACAAATTAATTATATCCTTATGTACTAAATATAATGGAAAAAGAGCCTGTAAGGTTATGTCTTTAATTTCAGCTGACCTCCTATCACACAGAAGTGACGAAAATTTATACCATTTTTCAGTGTCTGTTAAGGATCACAGTAGAAGATAGAATAGTAAGTTGCTGAATTATTCTGTTTGAGTGATATAAGCTAAAGATCAGGGGTGTCAAACTCATAGGTCCCACCATTCTTCTGCTCCTGGAGCATAACACGCATCACACATGCTGTACATGTGACTGGCATGCTGGCAGGAGCTCAGCGCTGCCGCCAGGTAGAAACAAGGTGGTGGGCTGGATAAAACAAACTGGAGGGCTGGTTTCGTCTGGCCCCTGGGCCGTGAGATTGATACTGCTGCTATAGATCATATAGTGATGTGATTCTGCCCCTCTGTTCTGCTCTGCTGAGGCCACACCTGGAATACTCCGTCCGACCTGTGGGAGTGGGACCAGAGGAGGGCCACAAAAATTATTAAAGGCCTGGAATACCTCTCCTATGAAGACAGGCTGAAAAATTTGGGGTTGTTTAGCTTGGAGAAGACTCAGAGGAGACCTGATTGTGGCCTTTCAGTACTTAAAGGGGGCTGATAAGAAAGATGGGGAAAAACCTTTTAGCAGGGCCTGTAGCAACAGGACAAGAGGTAATGGTTTTAAACTAAAAGTGGAGAAGACTAGATGCTAGGAAGATTTTTTTTTCGCCGAGAGTGGTGAAACACTGGCACAGGTTGCCCAGAGAGGTGGCAGATGCCCCATGCCTAGAAACATTCAAGGTCAGGATGGACAAGGCTTTGAGCAACCTGATCTAGTTGAAGATGCTTCTGCTCATTGCTGAGGGGTTGAACTAGATAACCTTCATTGTCCCTTTCAATCCAAACCATTCTATGATTCTGTGATATATAGCTATTGATCTGAATTCTTATGAATTTTTCATGAGTTTCCATATTTGCTTAATTTTTAATAGAATGCTTATATATATTTACAGTAGTACTATTCAGAGACCATTCTTAATGAAAGTTTTGATTCTGCGAAGACTTAAACATATCCTTTATGCACCAAAAAGCTGTCAAAATTTATAAAATCAAATTTACGCCAGATTTATTGTGGGATTTGGGCCCTAAGAGTGATGTCAGTTACTTTTTGTGGTAGCTTCTTCTGACATACTTGGTTGAATACCATAACATTTTAGCCCATCACCTTGACAAATCCTAATAATAGCCAGAAATATATTGTATAGATTTCAGATTTCCTATACTCTCGCTAATATAACTTGAGTTATGCTCATTTTATTCACCTTCAGAATGCCTCTTTGGGAAATGTTAAGCTGTTGTGCTTGGCATATTAATTGCTGACCATTTCATAGCTAGTGATTAATTTTGCATCACTACCATAGCTACATGCAGAATTTTTCACAATTATTATGAAAAAAATTTAATTTGGATTCTTCCTCAAATGCCAGCGTGTTTCAAATTATATTAATTTGAAATCCATTAGATTTACAAAAATGTATTAAAAGTACCCTTAGAGATAGTACTGCCTCTGAATCTGTATACCTATATTTATTGCCTTGTATCTACTTTCCCTTTTTCATGTTTCTGTTTTTTAAAGATAGACAAAGACTACACAAAAAATAAATTATTCTCCAAAATGTTCTATCAGTTGCTGACACAAAAAATAAAGAACCACCTTGTTTTCTCTAGATTTCCCTGGTTCAGTAACACCAAGTAAGTACAGGCTCAGTTTTCTAGTTGACATTGTACAAAGTAGTTTCTACATGATGCAGTGGTAACTGAACTACTGTCAGCTTTGTCCAACACATTGTGGAATAGAGAGGACTCAAATTTATAACTTGTTTCTTTTTATATTAACAGTGTTTATTCCATGATATTCAGGTTTATAAGACCTCATTTTTAGCCTGACACTCTTGTGTTGATGTATTTTTAGCATGCAGCAAATAATCTGTTTTATTTCAGGAAAGAATACTAAATGTCAGACTTTCTTATTTTTGTAAGCTTTGCAAAAAGAATATTCTTAACAATGTAATTGTTATAAAACACTATGGTATTCACTCTTTGAATTCAGACACGTTAGACCAGGCATGCATGTGGCCTATTTATTAGACAAACTAGGAAGTTGAAAAGGTTTTCTTCTATCCTACTTTCTTCAGGAACTGACATTTTTATTTTTATGCCATTTTCCTAGTGGAATCTTTACCTTTTAAAGTCATAAACCTATTGTTGTGAGAGACTCCAGCAAAGCTTAAACTAGATCTCAGGAGTTTGATGCACTCTAATGCAGGCAGTGTAAAAGAAATTTTAAATGTATTATTTAAAGGCACATTAATCTTGCCTCTATAATGGTGTAATAATGCATACTATAGAAGAGTTTCATAAACTCAGCTTCTAAAAGTAACATCACAGTATCTTTCTTTTTGTTCTCCAAGTCAGTTCTTTGTAGAGATAGCAATTATGCATTCATCTCTGTCTCTTATAACCTGATTCTATATTCATCTGTGAGGTAGGTAGACCTTAGTCCTTACTCACACAAAAAAAGACGTTTTTCTCATTTGGAACAGACAGAGGATAGTAAAAATAAACAAATTTATAAAATAAATGTTATTAGTTGAAATACTGTAACTTTTTCCATTAAATTAAGTACAATAGTTAACTGCTTATAGAATGGATTAGGTATAGATTTGTCCTATATTCATTACTCCTGTATTTTCATTAGAACTTTAATAGGTCTGCCTTTGATATGTATTTTGAAAAGAGAGTGACTCTTTACTAAGAAGTAAGGCATACAAAATGAAAGGACTAGTTAATACTATGAATCAATGTGTAAACTTCTTATATCTGTGCAAAGCTCAGGAAAGTGTTATACACACAGTAGTTCAGATAACCATTTAATGTAGAGATACAGGTTAATTGCAAATTTAAAAACAAGTTGACAATCCCTGTTGTTAAATTCCTTCTTGTAATATGAAAGGGTGTCCTGGATTCAGCTGAGGTAGAGTTAATTTTCTTCCTAGGTGCTGGTACGATGCTGTGGTTTGGATTTAGTATCAGAATAATGTTGATGAAACACTGATGTTTTAGTTATTGCTAAGCAGTGTTATACTAAGCCAAGGGCAGAGGAGGCTGGGTACACAAGAAACTGGGAATGGACACAGCCAGGACAGATGACCTAAACTCACCAAAGGGATAATACATACTATATAGCGTCATGCTCAGTATATAGACTGAGAGCGTTGGCTGGTGGGGCATCCTCTGCTCAGTGATTGGCTGGGCATCGGTCACTGACTGGTGAGCAATTTCATTGCACATCACTTTTGTGGTATATTATTGCTAAATAATAATAATAATTTTAATAATATTATTATATTTTTATTATTATTATCATTATTATTATTATTCATTCCTTTTCTGCCCTATTAAACTGTCTTTGTCTCAACTCACAAGTTTTACCTTTTTTTATTTTCTCCCCCATCCCACTGTGGGGTAAGGTGGGGTATATCGAATGGCTATGTGGTGCCCAACGGCCTGCAGGTTTAAACCACAATGAAGGGCTTTTATTTCTGCATTGAAGATGTTTATAAAAGTGTTGGCTATAGCATGTTTTTGCCAAGCTACCTTTTCAGCTTCAGCCTATGCATGAATATAAAGTATAGGAAGAATTCCCCTTCTCGTTTTTTATGATTAGATACCTTATTGAATTGGATGTTATTTGATTATTGTAAAACTGTTGCCTTGAATACGTTAGCAGCCAAGCCCTTTAACTCCTATTTCCAGCCAATCATCCTTATACATTTGCAGATTTGAGTTAAGCACCCATTGCAAAACCTTGTCATAGGTGTTGAAACACAACATGCTCTCTGGATGGCTTCAGTGTAATAGGGCTCAAGATCCCCATTTCTTGTGGCAAGCGCGTAAAGCAGACAAACCTGCTGCTTGGTACTGTCTGGGACAGTCTGTTTTGGTTTGGTTGTCTGTGCTGTCTCTAGCATTATAAGCAGAGACTAAAGAGATACCTGCCTCCCTAAAACTCAGATTCCAGTTCTCTCTGTGATTCTGCTTTGGAAAAAAAGGAGCCATGAGTAACCACAGCAAACTTCCATGTCTTCCAGCCCAATGCCTGTACCTCTGTTCAGCTAGCTGAAGAAGGATTTCAGGACTGTAATCTGCATTCTTCTGCTTAATTTTGTGTTCACGATTCATCTATACATTCAGTCTGGAGTATTGCAGATGAACATAAAATTCCCTTAGAATTATAAAAATATTGGAAAGGAGTGGTTGTTAGAGGGAACTAGTTGTGAAAATTCAATCAGTCCACTCAAGAAAGCCCAGTCATTTTTCTTCACCAAAATCACAACTAGTATCAGCTTATGTAAATTCTTATGTAAGAACATAAGAATGGCCATAATTGTGTAGGCTCTACTTAGTATTCTGACTCCAAATAGTAGCCCTAAGGAGATGTGAATAGTAAAAAAATAAACACATATATCCACCCTAACATTCTCCCAACATCAAACTATTTTAATTAATATTTAAATTAATTGAATTAATTTTAATAGCTATATAAGTACTTTTATATAAATTATTTACCATTGTATAAATTAAGAATTAACTAAGAATTTTAATATGTCTCTTTTATAATCCCCACTTAATCTGTGTCCTGAGTACTTGATCAGGCTCCTCTTGAATCCCTGTAAAATTCTTGCAACCACAGCATTCTCTGTCAAGGAATTGCAGGCATCACCCACTAGCATTCTTTTTGAAACTATGCTCTTACTAATGTCATTTGATGATCCGTAGTTCGTGTACAGAAAGGCAAGCATGCAAAATCAATTTTTATCCCTATCCACCCTTCTAATGTCATGTATGATTTTGTAAACCTCTGTCATATTCTCCTTAAGAAGGCTGGAGAACATTTCCAGTTAGACCCTTCAGATCATCCTTCATTTCCTCCTCTGAACACGATCTGGGTCTAATGTGTTCTTTTTCAGTTGAGACATCCAGACTTGTATATCTTACTCAAGGTGTGGATGAACTGTGATTTCTACTGTTACCCAGTTTGTTCTCTGTTCCTTTCCTGAGAATTCAGTTGTACTTGCTTTCTTGACTGCTGTCAGCTGTAGACATTCTTTACTAATCAGTCCATGAAGACTCCAAGAAGATAATTAGCTTAGCATGGCACTCATCTCAGTATTTACAGTAATATGGCATCAACCTACTTTAGTATTCAAAAATGTCAGGTAAAAGAGTCACATTCTCAGTCCTCCTAAAATCTACTTTGTAGATTCTTATTTTCCCCTGAGTTATTGAAATGTGTATGGCATCACCAGAAGAACATCAGCGTTTTCTTTGTTGAGGGTTGCTTTTTTTCAAAGTGAGGTGTTAAAAAATGAGATTGTTTATAGTCCTTCTCTGCATAGGGAATAATACAATGCAAGTATTTAGAAAAATCTTCTTTTTGGCTTCCTTTTCCAAACTTTCTGGAATGCCATCTTTCCCACCTTTGATAAATTCAGTAGCAGATTATGCCATTGGCAGAGTATGAATCATGTTTTAAGGACAGTCTAACATGAGATTCAGTTAGAGCAAAATCACTTGCTATATCAAATCTTTGTCAAAAGCTTTGGCCTCTACCGTTCATATCATGACACAGTCAGAATCCGGTCATAGTGTGGTCTCTGAGATGATCCAGTTTGTACCTGTTCTGAAAGAAGACATTGTTACAGAGTCATTTATTTTCAGAAGCTGTCTCCTGCACAGCAAAACAATGTTATCCGACTTCCTTCTCTGGCCCTTTTTAAATCGGATCATGCAAAAGTGTGGCACAGAATTAGCCTCCGTCTCCATATTATCTCAGCAGTCAGATTATGAGCCTTTATAACTTACTCTTTTCCCCCTATGACTTCTCCTGGTGCAAAGCTACCTTGCAGTATTTTTTCTTAGAAAGGATTAAATCCTATGGAAAAGCTAACAAGTAGAAATGGGAATCGTCAACAGGCAGACCCTCTGCTATGAATTTAAAATCATTTGAATGGAAAAGAAGTGTTTAAGGGCAGATTCCTTTAGATGGAAGCTACACCTATAACATAATGAAATGTGTTAAGATTTATAAAAGTCAAGTCATACATCCTTGAAGGAATGATTGATTTCAACAGTATTTGCCCCAGCAATTTCCTTGTCTCTTAATAATAAGAATTTCAGAGGTTCCCAAGAATTATTTGATGCGTCTTTTTCAATAATTACAAATCAAGCTCTATCCTCTTCTACCTCATTTTCCCCCCACTCCCTCAAGGCTGTGAAGGTGTAGGACTATGCCAAAATCTGTGCTCATTTATAGAACAGTCTGCAACAATATCCTTGGGCAAGAACCTTAAAAACATGTTTTTCTTCCTCATACCACAGCTGTCTGCCAGAAGTGCTGAATCTCATTGATGAGAGTGCAGAATCAATTGTAAAAAGCAACTTAGTCATAAAATAATTAATTTTCACTTTTAATGCTTATTTATATTGTTCCATTATCATATGAATAGAATTTCTTAGCAGACGTTATGTATTCATACTCATTTACTAAACAGGCTATCATAAAGATATTCAGCTGTTTGAGACAACTGTAAATTTCTGAAAGGTAACTCATAAATGCAGCACCCATGTACAACACAAACATCAGCGATTCCTTGAAAATAAGTTAGGAGAGGTCATTGTTAGAAGTAGTTCTGTAAGATTCTTCATCAGCTGATGCAAGATTATTAGTCTCCAGTAGGTCCATCACTTGTGCTTTGTGCAAACTCTAAAGTTAAAGGTTACGAGTGCTATGGGACTGTACAGGTGCACTATGAATAGTCTTTCACACAGAATGATTCTCATTTGTTAAATTTGGAAATGTACTTTCTCCTGGCCTAAATTTTCATGTTGGTCTTCATATTCTAAATGGCAGCTGAAGGCAAGCAGAAATAGTGAGTAATTGATTTAACAACCTAAGACAAGTACAGGGAAGTAAAGTTTGTCTTAGTGCTTGATGTGACCTGAGAGAGCTTCTTTAGACATTTTTTTCTAAACAGTACCTCAGCACCTTGGGCCAAGCAAAGTGGCCTTTAAGCCTGAATGAGCATGACTTTTTTTTTCTCAGTGCAAAGCTCCAGTATTTCATCTTTTCAAACTGTTTTACAGCACTCAGAGCAGAATTATATTGACAAGGTTAGAAATCATCTCCTAGAGGAGAATACTGTGCTCCTCCTGTTAAGTGCTAATATAACATTTATGTGTTGGTACCTTAATAACAGCCCCAGCTAGCCTAATGAAAGTACTGAAAGCAAACAGTACTCAGTGAGATTTTATTATGACTGAAGTGACTGCAATTTGAGACAAATTATCCCTATTTTTGTTCCCATATCAAAACCAGAAATGCTAAAGCAATTGGTACATGTTTGGTATAGAATTAGACTCCACTATCATTAATATAGAAGTAAGTGCATTTTTCATGTAAACAGCTTACGAGGGTCAAGCATGAAAGATATTCTGTGCAAAATGGTTGTCAATAACTTTGTGAGTGAATTTTGAAATAAAGTGCTTGTAACCTGTCATTATTTCTTCCTCTCAAAGTTGAGAGCAAGTGGATGAAAATTAAGCTTGTGAATTGAAGGTTCTGTGAGTTATACAGCCTTATCGACTTCAGGCAAAATGACGGGTTTGCCTTGTTATTATTTTTTCCTTTCAGAGGTCAGAAAATGGACAATATTACCAGTATATACTGTAGTGTAAGCAAATTGGTATATTAAGAAAGTTATTATCTGTGTACACAAAGTAGAAAAGAAGATGGTGTAAGCCACTAATATTAAAAATGCTTAATATATTGTCTCTCCATAAAAATGGAGGAAAAAGTAAGAAAAAAAAAATCTGCTGTCCAGAATAAACTCTTCAACTACTTGAACAGTTGTTTAAAAAGCATGTTTATAGAGCTGATAAATGTAAATTCGTACTTTTTGAGAGTGTATATATATTAGGAGTATGAGTATATGCATTTAAATGTAAGGTAACAGAAGACCTAAAAGTGTATACTGGTTTGGGCTGGGATGGAGTTAACATGCTACAGTGCAAATTATACTAATTTTTTTACAGAGGAGTAAGGCAAAATCCTGTCACACTTCTTTAATAGCAGCATAAAAATAGAAACTCCGTTATTTAGAGTTAGCTTACCAAGTTAGCTAATTAGATGTGCTGGTTATTGTGAAAACAATTTAAATATACTTTCTGTTGAGGTATTCTATTCTAAATGGGCTCTGCTTTTAAGAAAACATGTTTTATCTTCTAACAGGATTTATTCAAGATCATTCTGCTGTTCAGAACTATCTGAACTGTGTCCTTAGTACCCCAACTTTTAAAACAAATCCTATGTGCTTTAGCAACTCCCAACTATAGTTTTGATAGTTTATATAATTTCTGTTCTTCAAAGACCATCAGTATGGGCAAAAGTTACTGTATGCAAAATAAATTCAAAATATATTATGATCAGCATTTTTTTTGAGTGGTACTGTCATAGCAGTAGTTTGAGATTGGAAAAATGAGCAGATATTAACTGTCAAACAAATTCGTAATTGCTGAAGATGACTTTTTAATACGAAGGAAATTTTAAGGAAAAACCAGTCTCCGTCAAATAACTGTATTGCTCATACTTTATTTAATATATTAGCTGAATATTAGTAATGTTAATTTCAACCAGCTCTGTAATATGCATAATATTTTGTTTATCTTTTAGGTTGAAGATTCAGAGACATATCATGATGTAACTGAAGTGTGTGGGTTGCTTGCTGTGGTTGTAATATCTCACCTACCCAGAGATGCTGCCATTGAATGGCATGTTGTTGCAGTAGTTGATGATCCACTCCAAAGAAAACATTTTGCAACGAAGGTGTTGTCAGAGGGCTTCCAAATTGAGTGTGAATCTGTGGAGTCTAGTTCTGCATCTTGTGCATCGATCTCTGTACGTCTAAGCTTGATTTCACCATCCACTTCTCAGCTTCGTTTAGATCGACCTCTTCATGATTTAGTTGCCATGTTTAGAAAAGCTGTTGAGAAACTTTCAGAAGACTGCAGTGCGAGTCCTTTGTCTTTTAGAGCTTTCTTTAAGGAAGATGTATTGGATGCTGAAACACTACAAACAGGTAAGTCTTATGATGACAGAAACCAAACATTAAAACTAAGCGTAAAGTAATTTTTGTTTACTTTTGCATAAGGTTTCATTAGAAGAAGACATTGTAGAAGTGCCTTTCAAGGATAGGTGGCCGATAAGGTCAACAGCATCCTGGCTTGTATCAGTAATAATGTGGCCAGCAGAACTAGGGAAGGGATCGTCCCCCTGTACTCAGCGCTGGCAAGGCCACACCTCAAATACGATGTTCAGTTTTGGGCCTCTCACTACAAGAAAGGCATTGAGCTGCTGGAGCATGTGCAGAGAAGGGCAACAAAGCTGGTGAAGAGTCTAGAGAACAAGTCTTATGAGGAGCAGCTGAGGGAACTGGGGCTGTTGAATCTGCAGATAAGGAAGCAGAAGGAAGACCTTATCACTCTCTACAGCTACCTGAAAGGAGGTTGTGGTGAGGTGGGTGCTGGTCTCCCAAGTAACAAGTGAGAGGACAAGAGGAAATTACCTCATGTTGCATCAGGGGAGGTTTAGACTGGATATTAGAAAAAATTTCTTCACCAAAATGATTGTCAAGCATTGGAACAGGCTGCCTGGGAGAGTAATGGAGTCACCATCCCTGGAGGTATTTAAAAGATGTGTAGGTGTGGTGCTTAGGGAACTGGTTTACTGGTGAACTTGGCAGTGTTAGGTTAATAGTTGGACTTGATCTTAAAGGTCTTTTCCAACATAAACAATTCTGTGATTCTCTGCTTATGGTATATTTGTTCTTTTTCTGGTTACCAGGCATGCTTCTCATATGGAAAGGCTCTATTTGACATTTTAAATTCCAAACAGCATAAAGCCATAGATTACTTGCTCAGATCTCATAGCTGACCTAACTTTGAGTAGGATGTTGGATTATATGATCTCGCTGTAATCTGAGTTATTCTGTGATTCCATGAGAGTGAATTTGCTGAGAAATCCAGTCACCTCAGGGTCAAACATAGGGAGAATGGATCTTTTGCATAAAAGTCTTTGAACGGTTGTTGATTTGGTAGCCTGTTTTTGTCGTGATCTAGAACTATGTTCAAATAACCAAATTCTGTGTGATAACAGTCACTCTTTTGAGAATAAATAATGAAATGTTAATATTTTAAAACACAGAAATGGTGTTGTATCTTCTAGATTAGAGGGTGTCCGGTTTGAACATGGGTTGATTTCCTATCAACCTACTTAAATAGAAGTTCCTAACCAAACAAATTTACTGATTTTTCCCAATGTTTATTTTTTCAAAAACTCATTCCCTTACCAAGTAAAGAAAATACAGAACAGAAATTATGGTTGCAATATTATATTTAATTTGTTATGTTGTACATCTGTATTTTGGCCTATGCTCGATTTGGGACGACTGACATTATGCAAAAGCATAAAAGCTTATTTTATGTCAGGTCTACAAAACTGGTAGACCATACTTGTATTGAAATTTGTAAGAGCTTTGTTATCAATTTAAGAAGGAACAAATTCAGATCCTTAGTCTATATTTATCTGAACCATTCATGCACTTTAAAAATCCTGGCAGACCACAACTGATCCATATTAATTAGCTGACATAAATGTTAGCCCTCGAATATTCTACTGTCCTATTTTTTTTTCTTAACCTGCAGCAGTTTTTGAAGAAAATTCAACTTGACATTGTTTAATAGATTTAAAGTACAGGAATTGAAAGCTATAAAAATGTGGCATAGAATAAGCATATTTAATCCAGGAAGCAAGGAATGAACATATAGTCTGACAGAATGTTGTTGTTTTTACTACATCTTGTTAAAGCTAAAAGGAAACCTGGAAAACATGTTCCTGGCATGAAATTAACATTACTGTTTTGCCTGCTCTCTTTCTGATATCTCTCAGGCCATAGAATAATTACTTCCAAATAAATTTTATTAGCTTTATTAAATGTATTGCTCAATATAATGTATAAATTATGCACATAAAAATTTGATTGAATTCCATTCATGTTATACTACCAATGGCTTAGACATAGAAAGATTTGTTGTGATTGTCATATATTCCTTCTGGTTGTGTTCAGATCTCTGCACTGTCATAATAATTCCTGTCATTATAGCAATTTTTTCATTATCCCTACTGGTGAGAAATACATTCTTGCAAATCTGTAGAATATATAGACTACATTAAATTTACAAGTATCAGTAATTCATTGACGAAGAATTTAAAAATAACTTTTTTCTACTTAGGAGAAATTTTTAGAAAGTTCGTTTAATGGGAAGAAGAAATATGCTATATATTTGAAAATAATTTCTCAAATTAAAGTAGTTGTTGCTGAAGTATGTCTTATAATTTCAACCTAATATAAGACTACTCTATATTTGCTGTTTCTGATTCAAAATCAGAAGACTAATTTTTAATATATTTTTAAGACATAGGGCCTTGTTCAAACCGTCTCCTAATATTTGTACTTGGAACCTTGAAAGGACGTAGTCTCCAGTTTCCTTGATTTGGCTGTTGAAACACGAATGATAGAGAACAGTTTTTCAGCTGCCATTTATTGATTCAGCTCGAATAGTGCTGCATGCTAACCATCTGTATGATGATCTGTACCTGACGCATTTGGTTTCCAACACCCGTTAGACATTGTTAATCCCACAAGTAGGTCTGTTCTTTTGGAGCCTTCAACTACCATCAGATGCATTGTCTACTGAGGAAAGTTAATAACTTAGCAAGGGATGCCTGACACTGCTATTCAAATATTTTTAATGTGAAACACACCAGATGTATCTAAAATGGAAAAGACAGAAATTATCATGTCTCAGAAATCAAGTGAAATGGTTGAATGGATTACAATTCTAGTCTTAATGTTTTTCTGGTGGACTTCCATCTGGTGGACTTCCATCATGTCATAAGATTAGCAAATATTCTTCAGTAATTCTTGTAAGATCTTGAATTGCAGTGTATTGTCTCCTGTAGCAAAAGCATGGAAAAGAAATAAAGGTACTTTTTGATGATTAGAGCTTGAAATCATTGGAGTTAAAGGAGGAGATGCTGCCACAGATCTTCTCTAATGAGCCTCTGATTAGATGAGTGCTTTTTTGATGCAAATAAATTGTCATTTATTTAAAATTGTCGGAATAAATTACAGAAATTTGTTTGTACCTGACACAGTAAGATGAGAACCAGGAATATGTATACTCTGCATATTGTAACAGGTTATTGGAAATTATTATAGCTGGTGTTACTGATGTCAAAAGAAGCTAAAGGTTTGTAATGCAAATTTGAGACAGATAGCTTTCTGTCGTCCTAAAACCAGATATAAAGTTTTATTGAACAAAGTGTAGTACTGATGGTGAACTTCTCAGAAGCAATCCCTCATAACATACTAGTGCATTATGGGCACCGTGCTGAGACCACAGAACGTGTTAGAAGTAGGAGGATTAGATTAAGCTGACATATATACTTAGTAAGATGCTGTTAAGCCTTTAAAAGTCTTTAACATAAATTTGACTATTTTTTTCTTATTCTCATTTAAATATGCATTAATATAAATGTGTCAGGACGATTTGCTATACCATCTAGTTCACTAGATTATACTTCAATATAGGAAAGATGAATGTTCATAAGTCATACCATTATGATTTCACAAGCCTTGTTCACAGGATGTATGCAAAATATTTTTGAATATTTATTAGGGAGTAGAAAAGGTCCTGCATTCATCAGAACATCATATTACATAATCCCTTTTTAATACTGTAGAAAAAATTAAATGGGAATATAAAAAGGCAGAAGTGAACAGGAATAGAAAGACAGTCTGGTAGCAGCATTAAAATGAATATGTAATTAGTTTTAAAGGTGGCTCTACTCTGTAAACACTTAGGACTGAAAAGCTCTTTAGTCCTCATGCGTTTATCAAGTTTCAATGATACTATAATTTAAAAATATTCTAATATGAGTCAAGTCTAGTTCAGCTGGACTGTAGAAAATCTTTCTTGAAAATGGACTGTTTCTTCTGTTGAAAAAGAAGAGAGGTGATTAGGCACTCAGTTTAGGAGTCCTTGCATAATAACACCCTGACACATGTACAACATACTGCTTTTCATCTGATAAGATGTAAAGTATTCCATTTATTAAAATACTGCATTATCAGCACATTTTCCAGATGTTTTCCAAAACACAGAGTATGCAGTACTGGTAGATATACAGAATGTAGCGTAAATCTAAGACAAGTGGAAGAAGATCAAATGAAGATACCAAGATGCATTTTCTTATTAACACATGTCCATGTGCATATTCTTTAAGTAATGTACTTTAAATTCACATTGGTAAATACTTTCCTATGGAGACAGCTGGAATCGCAACCTCCAAACATTTGTACGCAGGCCAGCGTGTTCTCATGTGAGTAATTGGTGTTTACGCAGCAGTCATGGAGAACTACTGATGAGAGTAGAAACTAAACAGTCGTTAATAACCATTTGCTGAATAACAATAAAGCAGGTATAAAAGCATGGATATTTTTTAAATGTTGGTCCTTTCAAAATGAAGTTTTGCACTCACTAACTAATATAGTTGTGACTAGAATATGTAATTTGTCCAAAAAAAATATTTTCTAAATATCATGATACTGTCCGAAATAGGCCACAGAAATTGAACTTGGTTTTCTACCAAATTGTGTTTATTTAGTCTAAATGGAAAATGTGAAAACAGTTGCCAATCTGAAAGAAATGAAGATTTCACTTTAAATTTCTTTGATTTCCTGTCAAGAAAACGAAGAATTTGCCTAGTAGTTCGAGTAGCAGACCTACGCTGCTGCTACTCAAACAAGCAATCAAAAAACAAAGTTCAATTAGTACATGGGGAAACGAATCAGATTATAATAAACATAAGCAATTAGGAAATACTGATGTGATTCAAGAGTGTGTTTGAAATTGCGTTTTAAAACAGTAAAAGTAGCTAAGTTTGGTCTTGAGCCACAAGTTGGCTTTGCAGTCTTGTTATTGCTACACAAACTATCCTGTCAAGAGATCTGAGATATTAAATGGCTGTTAACATACTGAAATTCTAAATATTTTATATCAGTTCTCAAGGTTGTACTGTTATTTTACCTACTGTGAGTCACTTTATACACGGTTTTAGCAGAACTTCACACATAAACTTATGGGGAAAGGTATTTTTGGTTTGCTATCAAAGGCATGGGGAAATTGTTTTAATAGTAATGTTTCCTCTTGACTGAATTTGCATAGGAAAGCGTTTTATGCATGTGAGGCAGCTTAAATTATATTAGATCCTACTTTAGGGCAGTGGCCCTTCTGTCATTTAGGATAGGAAATTTATTTCTTAAGAGCACAGATACTAGACTCAGAAATTCAAACACTTGGTGCCAAGGCTAGGTACCAAAGTTAGAACTCATCAAAACTGAACAGCATGTGACATCTAAAGGTTATATATTGCACAAAAATCTTAGCTGAAACTTCAAATAGAAATAAATTCCTCAATAGCTTGAGCTAAGATTGATCTAGAATATACACCTTTTATACTTGATACAGAAACACTAGCAATATATTAGTATTCTGTTTTGAAGCTACTGTGTACAACTTCATATTTCTTTCAGACTCTGCCACTAAAAATCTAAGAGATTTTACATTTATAGGTTACTCTATCTCTCCTATCATGTTTTCATATTACGTTGAAGTGCTTCTGAGTTCTTCACCAAATGACTTATTTGTACGGACTTTTTATTTTTCCTGGTAAGGATTTAAATGTAGTGACCTGTAGGGAAAAAATGGACCTGTAGGAAACCAGAATTTTATAGTGAAAGATTGTAAAAATTATGAAGAATTTCCTAAGTTTGCTAACATGTTGAAAACTGATTTGCTTTCCTCACATAGCAGTTTGGAAGATGCTACACATGTTTTACACAGATCCAGGCAGTGGCTTTGCTGCTTGATATTAATTAGTAAGTTATCTCAATAAGCACTGGAATTTGTTAAAAGCAGTAGGCTATAAGGTGAAAATCATAAGAAAATTATGCAATGAAAGCCCAGTCTATTCTCTAATGAGTCAGAACGTGTAATTTTGATAATTAACTCTACAAGGAGTCTGAAGAATTCCATACACTTCTGGAAAACTGATATCTTCTATATAAGTGTATGTATACGTGTTCTGTCCTTATATGCGTAAGTATCTGTAGGTGTGAATAAATGCATAAAGTACCAATGTCCTACAAGAATGTCAAAATTAATTTTGAGAAACTTTGTTTAGTGCTTTGTTGACAGAGAACAACTATAAAAGCAGCTTAAAACAATGACACTGAGCATGCAATCATTGCGAAATTTGGATCATCTGGTGTTTAATATATGAGGCATGTCTATCTATCCAAAAACCATTTTGACAAACTCAGTTTTTAAGGACACATCACAGATTACAGCTTACAATTACATAGGAAGTTTTGCTCAGATCATTTCAACATGCCAACATCTTGGCACCAATTCTGCAATTCTAAATTAATAAACATCGAAAGAACTTATTAATAGATTTCTAGAGACATTTGCATTATTTGTGCAGATCCCTCTCTATATAGCTTTTTATTTATAAGTGAAAGAAAAACTAGTCAGTATTTAAACCAGTGAAATTACATCTGCTTTAGGAAGTCTATTTATTTTACAATAATTGTAGGCTGAAAATGAACTGAGGATAATATCGTAGTATCATCCCTTGTTATTACTCATTCTAGATATTTATTTAGGACCATTGCTTGAAACAGAGTACTGCACTAGATGGACCTTTGATATGACTAGCTTTTCTTTTGTATTTCTTGTTCTTAAATACCAAAATGCTTGCATTTGCTCTTTGTATAGCAGACCCAAGAAATAGTTCAGTGAAAGAAAAGAGTGAAGTTTCAAGGAAGAAGTGTGTACAAAGTTACATTTCCAACTTATAACAATATAAATAACAACACTCTGGCAGTAGCAGGAAGATCAATGAATAAGTGGATAGCTTGTTCCTGGGCAGATTCCTAGGTTGGTTCAGTGTTTCTGCTGTCCCATCAAATGGGTGATCCACAGGAGGGTTGAATTACCGTTTACTGGCTCACTGTTGTCAGTCATTCTGCCATAGAACCTCTGCGCTAAGAAGTACCAGTTCAATCTTCTTCTTTGATAACTTTTCCTAACCTCCGTTACTACTGGATAATGGAAGTCAAAACAACTGCCTACCTGAAGCGCAGGGGCAGCGTGGACACAAGGATTATTTATTGCTTAGAGTGAAAAGGGATGAAACACACCTTTATGCACATCAAAAGATACATATACTTTTTTTTTTTGAGGCTGCTAAAATATGGATCTGGATTTCTTTTTATTGCAGTCTCTGGGAAAATCGTAACTGGAAACTGGTCTGAAGGATACCACTTGATAATTATTGTCTTAATTTTAGAAGTGTTGCAAATCAAAAATAGCATATAACTATTAGAATAGAAAATTTTCCAATCCTTAGAAAAATAAGCAATGAAAAATTTATATTTTTTTCCTTCCTTTGGATTTTGTTCAGCTTTTACTAGTACTACATCATATCTGCTGTGTTAAAATCCAATTAATAGCTCTAGTTCATTGACGCTTAAAGCGCATGTATAACATAGTCCCTTTAGGCACTTCTTTTCCACTTGCACTGTTAAGTCTAGAGTATCAGCACTGGATAATTGGAGAACAGGTAATTTTTTTTTTTTCTATTGGAACAAATTAGAACATTCCTTCTTTCTCTTTTTTATTTCTGAATGGCAAGAGTCTAGCCAGCAGGTTGAGGGAGTTGGGCTGGCACACTCGGAATACTAGGATAGGCTACTAAGTGAAAGAGATTACCAAACTGGAGAAAGTACAGACAAGAGCCACTAAAATAAAAGCTCAGGTGAGTGGCACATAGAACATACGAGCAAAGACTGAAGTAACTGGCTTTGTTTCATCTCAGGAAGAGAAGGCTGTGGAGGAACCAAATTGTAATCTTTCCTTACTTTAATAGGTATTGCAGAGAAGGAGACAGGATTTTTTTTAGGGATGCACGAGAAAAGGAAAAGGAACAACAGTCACAGTCACAAGGTGCAGCAGGAAAGATTCCAGTTGGACATAAGGAATGAGGTTTTTCTGCATGAGAGAGACTGCATGCTGGTGCAGGCTGCCCAGAACCTGTCCAACCTCCATTTTGGATGTCTTCAAAATCTGACTGCACGCAAGGCCCTCAGCAAACTGATCTAACATCTAAAGTTACCCCTGTTCTGAGCATCAGGAAGGTTGGACAATATGATTTCCAGAGAACCTTACCAACCAAAATTATTCTGCGATTCCCAAAATTATTCTATGATTCCATATTATTATTAAATTACAATTAATTGTGATAAAAGAGTGGCATTTAACTGCAGATTCTAAAAAGAGAAACCCAGTTTCTCTGTCTGTCATTAATACTCCACACACTTAAATAATAATTACTGAAACCAACAAGGAGGTTTTTTCTATTGGAGTATATCTTTGGACAAGACATGCTTTTTTAGAAGTGTCTGGATTCTTGGTGGTTTTTTTAAACTTACTTCTCTGCAGTGTGCATATTTGTCCTTTTTTCATCTCTCTATCTTAACGGAACTCATACAAGTTCAGAATTAGAATTGTCATTGTACTGTGATATCTCTGCAGTATTTATTATGATGACGTAAAGCCATTTGATGATTCAAACACCTAAGGATGAAGAATCCTGTTATGAAGCTAAATAATTCATGCTGTCAGTAATGTCATTATCTTCAACTGGAAAACCCTTTGTTTTCCTCATTTAAACACATTAGTAGATGGCTATGCCATTTGATATGGAGCTAAATACTAATTTAACTAGGTTTTAGTAGGACTTGGAAAATAATTTAAAAATAATAATTTCCAAGCTGTAAAATTTGTAAATTTTAAACCCCTATAGGACTTCAAAACTTTGTTCAAAACGTTTGCTCATCAGGAGATAAAGCCTTGATGAACTCTGAAAATCAGAATTAATTCTTCTTACTTACTAGTAATATTGGTGGAAGAAAAACTGAGTATGCTGAAGATTACTGCTTCTGATGTTTAGAGTACTGACTTCTCTTTAATCATTTTTCCAGGAATATGTGAGTCAGTATACCAGATAATGGGGTGAAACTAGATATAAGACAAATAACAGTGTCTTAGCTATTTTACTCTCAACTATATCACATCCATATAATGTTGTTAAGGATGTAAATCCATTTGAGTTGTACAGGCAGCTTCCTGTTTGTGGCATAAGATTAAGAAACTTCACACAAGATGGAAAAATTACAGAGCTTTATTTTCCTTAAGTTTTTAGCTGAAGTCACAGCTGCTCAACAATTCTTAAAATAAGGTGCTGTTTAGAGATAGCACAATAGAACAGCCAAATAGAGCCCTGAAGAAGAATAGTTCATTGAAATGCATGCCTTGTTCCAGAAAGGAGTCTGAGATCAAATCTGTTTTGAGATTGCTCTTCTACTGGGCATAACTTCATCATTTTATAATTGTCAAGGGATCTTGTCATTTCCAGATTTTATGAAAAGCATGACTAATTGAAGCCAGCCTAAGGCATTTTCTACAATTACATATATGAAGATAAATATATTCTAATTTACCTGATTAGTCTGTTTTTTCTTTCAACTACATACAATGTGCTTTTAATTCTTTTGTTTTATATCACATAGCGTAACTTACCTACTGTGATTTAATCAAGTATTTGGGTCACTCAAAATATAATAGCAACAGAAATAATCAAGATTTCTATCTTTAGATTAAGCTTTTATTATTTTACTTCTATTTTTCTGTGTGTTTGTTTTCAGTTGTGATAGTATGCAAACAACTTAAACATTTGATCCTTTAAAAATTGGAAAGAGAAACCTAAGCAGTTTAACAGTGCTTTCATTAAAAGTATTGCGTGTCATTTTTTGCTTAACTTGTTTGATAATACTTTATACAGAAGTTTAACAAAATTTTTAATCATATTAAAATTTAATTTTGATTAGAAACATGCTACATAATACTTGTTGCTACAGAAATTAATGCCACAATGCTTATTCTGCAGCAAATTTACTATATGATGCTGCTTTAAAAATGTCTTTTGAAAGTATTAATTGGTGTTTGATATTAGGCATTAGGCAGGAGTTATTCTAAGCTGTTTATTTATTCTAAGTTATTTAGGAGATAAAAGTAAACAATATGGTTTCTGCAAGACAGTAAGACTTAAATGTGCTTGTCCAAACATAGGAAAACTTGTTTATTTTTCTGCAAATTAAAGCTGTCCAGGGGTTGATGGATAAACATCACATGCTGGCCTGGAGGAGTTATGGAATTAGAGGCGAGACCTTGACCCATTTGAACCAGAATGATTCTAGTGAGAGACCGCTGTCTCTAGTTAAAGGATTATCCCTGCTCTGATACATACTGTGTCAAAATACATAAACCAAGCCCAAGTTTCAGAAGATACTGAGAGTCTAAGCTATGAAAACTAAGTCAAGCCGAACATCAAACATCAGTAGCTAATGTGGTTTTGCTTTTTAGGTGAAATGGAATCTCAACCTGTTGAAAACAGAAATTATGTTACTAGCATCACTGGGAAGGAACTTCAGCACAGATGACCCAATTCAAAGGCATCATTTGATCCTTCATTTTCAATAGGGAGATAAAAATGCAAAGCTTCACTTGCTTGGTCTTTTCTGCTCTTCCATTTTAGTCTTCTATTCTGTTTTTCACACTTTCTTTTTAATTCTATTCAGCTCTTCTTCTGGACCACCTAAATTGTGTCCCAGGCCGAGTCACGGAAAACATGATACAAGAGTAAAACATTAAAATTTCAAGGCAGGCACAGTGAGCCAGCTGTAACAAAACAAGGTGTAAAAATCAAGAGGCAGCAGGCTGAAGTTTCCTGATCCAGAAAAAGGAGATGTGACTGACATAAACCAGGATCAAGCAAGCAGGATGATAAAGGCAAAGCTTCTGCTTTAAAACACATGTACTTCTGTGCTGAAAGTATGATGGGTAGCAAGAAGTAGTAAGTAGAAACACGTACAGAAATTGACGGCTTAGATTCTACTGGGTGTTATTTATTAAATTAGGAACCACTAACCTGCTTCTTTATTGCCACTTCAGATGCAAAGCAGTGGCACAAAAGCAAAAGAAACTTGATAAATCACACTCAGTCCTCACATCAACCTAAATGTAACACATCTGTCCTGTTGTTGCCAATATTTCAAAGAGAACAGGTTTTGTATTAACAAGAGGAACAGAGGTATTTCAAGACAAAACTTTCCTTTTTTGGTTCCTATACTGTTAAGTACTTCTGTTTGTCACTGTTGGAATCTGCATGGACACAGCTGGACTGCATTTAAAGTAGGGGTAAAGTGAGCAGCAAAAGCAGCACAGCTGTGATGCAAAAGATAAGCTCAGCTTTGCCTTGCTATCATGAATTCTAAGCAGACTGAAACTTTCTGAAGCAGTATGCAAGTCAGTGTTTATGACAGGTCACAGCTTGCATGGTAAAGTTCAAAGTCTAGATTTAATTTGTTGAGAGGTTACAAAAACAGTGCCACCTCTCATCATACACCACAGCTGCTTAGTTGTTAATTTACAATAATGGGCTGTTTTTTCAATGAGAGAGAACACCTTAATGCCATTTGAAATCCTCACTATTGTTGACTGAGTAGGCTTAGCTTGTTGTCCCCTCTGTCACTGACCTTGTGCAGTTTGTCCATGACTTCAGTACATGTTTGTGCAAGATCACCAGATTCCGTACAAAATTTATGCCCTGCTGAATATGTTATGCTTAAGCACCAAAAGTTTTCATGAGTTTAAATTATGTTTGATTTATTACTGTTTTTCCGATGGTGTTCTGTCTTTCCTCTCCTTATAAAAGCAGTCCTAGACAGGACGTGGGGTGTGTGTCTTCAGGGCTTTGCCTCTCGGAGAATAGCCTTCCTTCCCATGGATTCCAATAGATTATAAAGTACATTTTAAAATTTGGCAAAATAAGAGGGAATGAGAAAAGCAATGCAATACCTTTTTCTGGGTTCTTGGTTGTGCTTCACCTTTTAGTTTGAAAGCAGAACATGAAGCAGCCTCTGTATATTCACTTCATGGTACACAAAGTTGACCTATAGCAGTAATAACTTAGTCTTTTATTCTTTATATAAAATCAATTGAAAAATAATATTGTTTACATGGTTCCTGTAATAAACCTCACGTTAATAATTAAGAACAGCAAGATGGTATGATTATAAATACTTATGGTTTAGTTACTGTAAAACACTCACAGATAATGTGGTTTGTAATGAAAATCCTGGTCCTGTTTTTAGCATACAAAACAGCCATGAATTATTATTACATATTTTTCAGAAATCCTTTCAGAATAAAAAAAATCATTGAACACTTAAAAAAGTATCTGGGAGCTACAGGAAATATACCATGTTATCCTTTATTAGATTGTACTGGCATCAACAGGGAAAAAGCTTTAAAAGAAAGGGCAAAATATGACAGGAATATGTACAGCAGTATAAATTCTTATGTATGTGTGCATGCATCATGCAAATTGACCATTTTGAAATAGTATTTATTATTAAGTTACATAAATTCTAAGAAAATTCCACTATTAATGTGGTACCAGTTCAATACTTATGCACATACTTAATTTACCCATATAAATATGTATCTGCTTTTCTGAACTGAAGCTTATGTCTCAAATTATCCTGCTAAAAGTGTCCCCATATAAAGACTATAAGAGAAAAAAAAATCCTCCAAAAAGTTTATAACTAGCCTGCGGAACTAAGTATCCAGTAACCAGAGAACTGAAATCAATACCTTAAATCAGAAGTGAAGATTAGAGAAGTAAATTAATTGTAAAAGTTTTGCATTTTTCACACAAGCACAATTAATGTGAAACTTACCCTTAGAAACATACTCTCTTTAATTAACTTATTTTGAGCAACTAATTATTATTATTAAAAAGGCCAGCTTACATTCAGTAATGTGCATGCACTTTCATAACCTAAATAAAGATATTTCAAGCTTTTCTATTCTCCTTAGCCAAATTAAGTGAATGCTGACATTTAGTTACCTGGCAGGATGCAGCGATAAAGTATGCTAGTAAGAGCAGAACCTCAGGAGAAACTTGATTTAGATAGTATCATTTCCTTCCTTTTAAAAACCTTAGATAACCTACAGTGAAATTTTCACTTTCAGTAATCCAGTTTTTCTAATACAAAGCTTCTCATCTACTTTAAGTTCATTATGACACTGCAGTAAAATAACGATTACACACTCAAAATGTACAGCTTTCAGATATGGTTATTACTATAGCTGAAATATTATTTAAAGCACTTCACTTCTTATTACATATAGAACTTTAATAACTCTACTGGAAAAAATATGTAGACACACATATTTTAAAAGATGCCAAAATTATTATATAATATTTCCTCTCATTATCATTTTCTGAGTCAGTTTGATTTATCCCAGCTTGTAATATTAGCCTAGACATGAAGGGGTAAGAATATTCTTACAGTTAAAAATAAGTATATTCCCATATATATGCATAAATATATATATATACATAGGTGCATATGAATCTCCTCTGGCTCCTGACTCTCTGCCAAGAAAATTTTCCTTTTCTCAGTCACTTGATCCTAATATCATCTTAGAATAGAGAAGACATTTTGAAGTACAGAGCTCTTTTCCTTCATGCTGTTTTAACTATGGTTTATATGTAAGTATATACAAGCCAGTTATAGTTGAATTTAGCTTAAGTATTATGTTTTTTTTTACCTTTGTCTTGCTGAACTGTTTAAAGTTTTCTGAGTTTTTCATGTGTTCATTATTTTGCTAGGCAGGCTGTTGACTCCTAGTTTTAAGAAATTTCATATACTTTCTTCTAAGCTGAGATTCAGTCTCAGTGATTTTAGAGACCATTTTACGTTTCTAGTATTATGAAGTCTTATCAGTTTTCATGCAAAATGTTATTTGGATCTGATTGCAGCTCTGCAAACTCGTCTTGGCTTTTTCTTAGTTTGCAGTGTCTAGCATTTGAAGTGCTCTATCTGATCGTAAAATTGGAGCGGCATTGGCAATAGCTCTTCAGGATTCTCCAAGCTCATTTTTTACTATACCAGAATTTGGCTTTAGAAAGACAGTATCAAATCACAGAAAACAAATTTTGGCCCTCTACTGTTGATCTTGTACTTTACAGACTGTTTCGCATCTGTTATTGTGCTATCCATTACGTCATGGGAAGCTAATGAGAGATGCATAGTTTTTCATGTAAAGGCTAGATTATATAAGAATGAAACAACTCTGCTTGATTTTCATATAATTGCAAGTTAAATTGGAAGTCTTTAAATTTGGAACAAGTACGTTTTGCATCTGAAATGGTCATATTAAACATTACAGCTCTTGGTGCAGTTCTTATGGAACAACCCTTGCCCTAAAAAAAGAGTTGTGTGGACACACTGTAATCCTTATCCAATATTTTGCAAAACAGCTGCTGGTGTTCCTGCAGCAGAACTTGTTAGTTTTACTAGTAGTGTTAAGTTTGCAAAGTGACAATTTAACTCATTTGATAAATACTCTTTGACCAGAATATTAATCTTTATCTCCTCCTAAAGGCTAAACATGTCTGCATGTTTGGAATTAATTGCATTAACTTCATTAATCTTAAACCTCCTACGGGTGTTTTAATCTGGTGTTTGAGGTAACTTTCTTGATCAATCCCCAAGCTTCATCCTTTAGTTGTGAACTGGAGTTGACTAGTTCACTAGGTTGACTTAAAGCTGTTTGACTGTGATTATTGTTGCTTGCCTTCTTTATGGATCACAGATTTTATGTTAGATATAACCCATAAAAAGTCAAGTAATGAACAGGAAAGAAATAGAATTTATTTAAAATTTGCTAAAACATGTTATTGTCGCTAAAAGCATAATCATGACCTTCTCTGAAGTGGGTGGAAGTTGTAGCCACAGGGAACCTTTCACACAGATTTCATTTCAAGATTGAAGCTAAAATGAAAGGCCAGCTAGTTTACAGCCATTCTGCAGGCTGTGGACCAAAAAAACTTTAACTACTGGCATGAGTTCAAACTGTTAGCGATTAAAGAAAGACTGTCATATTGCTCAGTGTTCTGTCCATGCAGAGCTTGTTGAAAATTCTTGAAATGCAGCACTAGTGACATTTCCAGGGTAATGTATAACCTACTGCAGCAAAGAATCACCTGGAAGTAGAGATTCCACTATTCTGACTTTTTCTTAGTAAGTATGTTAATTGTATTTGGACTTCCACTTTTACTCCTCAACTGTTTCCGTAGTACATAGGTGTTTACATATGAATGTTTTTAATAGCTCCCACTATTACCAACTTAAAAGATAGTTTTTATTTCTTACACACATTCTCATTCAGGAAAAGAAGGATCTGGTTATGTTTTTCATCTTGTGCCTTCAGAAATATCACACTAGTGGATGTTGGAATTTAGTAAGCAGTGTTTTTAGTGATGAAAAATTAAAAAAAATATACCTATGTAGCACTTTTTTTATCTTTTAATCTCAAGGGACCTTAGAAAGGAGTATAGTATCATCATCTGAATTTTACTGAGAAGGAGCCTGAACACAAGAGGAGGAGGTAGTGACTTACTCAGGTTTTCTCAGTTAGCCTGTGACAGAAATTGAACATTTGTCTCCTGAATTTTAGCCAAATGTTTTCTACAGCCAACTGTCCTTCTGCACAGGAGTCCAGATTCCAAAATGCTAAAAGACATTAACAGTATATGATGTAAACAGGTGTAAATGAACACACAGTTCATAAAATCTTGGCTCCGCTGAAGTCAGTGACGACACTTCCTTCAACTTTAAGAGTGAGGATTTTCATCAGATCAGACCATCTTTTAAAGAAAATAGTGCCATACTTATACTAAGAGGTCTTTCAGATCTAATCTCTTTACTTTTCTCCTGCATGCAGTTTGAGTTGCCATAGGTTCTCTAATTAAACTTGGTACATAATTTGTTGTCAGTTTATATTTCTTAACCAGATCTTAACATCTTCCTTTGAATTCCTTTTGCTTTAAAGAAAAACATATGTACCAACTGTTCTGAAATGTACTAAGCTTGGGTTTTATCATCATCATTCTGATATATCAGTTTTCTTGGCGTGGCTCCTTTGTATATTCGTTATATAAGTAGTATTTTATCTGTTGGTAGTAAATTTGTAGTAAATTTCACTGTTACTTATAGATACAGTTCAATGAAATCTATTTTCATCTATGTTGTGGCCACAGAGTAGGATGAAAATTTGCAATTGAAATGTGTGTATTTTGTATTTAGAACATGCATGTTTTGTATTAAAAATTACTGATAGCTTTAAAGATTAGCAAGCATTAATTTTGCTCAGAAAGTAGCAAACTTAGTAATCATTTGTGAATTAGTAATTAAAAGTTTAGGTGAAGAAAATGGTTTGCTCCTAACAGTTAAGTTTGTGGTAGTGGCTCTGGCTGTTCACTGTCTCTAGTCTGATTTTTACTTCTTGTAGGTTTTGTTATGATTAACCTGAGATTTTTCTTCCTTCCAATAATAGCCTGTGGCAGTGGGAAATGAGAATACACAGGGACATAGAAGACAAGGAAGCTACTTGGTTGCAAAATGAAATAATTTGTAATCAACAGGAAGGAATTGGTCTCAGGGTAATCAGTGTCTTTAAAAAGCTGAAGAAAGTACTTTTATTGTCCTTAATGTTGGTTATTTGCAAATCGCTGTAAGCAGTGAAGTCCATATAGCAAACTGTCATACAATCAAACAAAGTCTTTTACACAGTATATTGATATTGATTTACACAAAGTCACTCAGAAGGGCAAATGCTTTCTTGAACAAATTCTTCCTTGAGAACAATATTCCTCTCTTCTCTTTTTTACCTGCTCATCACCTTCAGAGAATCGCCTAGTACCTGATTTAATTGAAGTGGTTCCATAAGGAATATGCCTTATTATTCCTCACAGGAGGAGTCTATACTCTGTTTGAAGAGAAATGGTGACCAGGATCTAAGACAAGAAATGCTTGTGAGAGATCAGAAGATCCATTGAACACTGCATAAAATTGAAGAGAGGAAGTCAGAATAGGACAAATCTCATGTATAATGGCAATTTTTAAGTGGTGGTAGTTTCCTGAGCAGCTGCCTTCATCTTTGAATCTTAATAAATTAAAAGTATTAATTAACTGTGCCGGTACCAAAACACAGTAGCCTTTTCAACATATCACCTCTAAAAATATACTGCTGTAATGTTATAACGGTAAACTGAAAAGCAACTGATACAGGAATTAAGCACATCAACTTGTCCTGCGAAAGTTAACTTACTATTGGTTTTATGTGTGGTGCCATGGACCACATAGATCATGTATTGAATTTTATTTTGACAGCTTGCATTCAGTACTTCGGTTTGCTTTCTGACAATGTGTTTGCTGGAGAAAATATTTTATTCTACTGAGCTGACATATTGCTGAACCAATATAAGGTCTTGTCTCATATAACATAAGTAAAGCTGTACTCAAGGTGGTATATACTGACCTATCACATAGTAATTGGAACTTCAATACCCTGTAAGTAAATGAATCTATATATATGAGATATATAGTCTGCATTTACTGTGAGAGAATTAAGACTTGCTTATTAAAATGGTTTTATTGGCTGTGACCAAGACCAAAGACTGAAAATTAAGCATTTTTGAGAATACTGTGGCTTTAGGCCAGACTTTTCAAACATTGCATATATGAGACTTAATTTTGGAGTAAAGCACCAGCAATGTACGCACATGACTTGTAGTCAAACGCATGAAATAGTACTGGTAAAGTGGAATTATATAGGCTGTGCTCTAAGAATTCATAATAACAGTAGCGCAACCAGCAGAGCATTATCAGGAGTCAGTGATGTGCTTGTATTGCATACACTTAAGTCTTATTTCTTATTGTCAGAACTAATATTAAAGTCATACTTCCGTTATCCTTAGTACAGACATGTCTAACATATGTATAGTATAGACATATGCCAAACTGTATCTTTCTCTATCATAGGGTATATTCTCTGAGTTTTTTTCTTAACACTACAGGCTAAAGCTAGCAATGTAAAAAGTTTGCTAGTCATTGGCATTATGTGAGGATAGCATACGTTTTACAGGTACTCGAAGAAAATTTCTTTTACAATAACATTGGTGAAACACTGAAACAGGCTGCCAGAGAGGTTAGAGATGCCCCAGTCCCTGGAAACATTCAGGGTCAGTTTGGACGGGGCTCTGAGCAACCTGATCTAGTTGAAGATGTCCCTGCTTATTGCAGGAGGGCTGGACTAGATGACCGGTAAAGGTCCTATCAAACCCAAACTACTCTATGATTCTATGATAAAAGTTAAAAAGCTACTTAATCTCAGAGTGCTTCTTGCTAAAGACATTTCATTCTTATTATGTAGTAAGGCCAAATTATTGTGAAGGCACATAATTGTCAGCATTCAGGCACTTTTAATGTCTGACAGTATTTTATATGTATATAAGCAAATGATAATCTCTTTTTTGATGTTCATAACAAATGAAGAATTAATATTGGGCCTTTCTGCAAAATTATCATGGATTTACTTTAACAGTAGTGATTCCTTTCCTGGAGTTATCTTGAGGGAGGATAGCTTTGAGTTGCTCGGCTCTGGCTGACTTTATCTAGAAGACATTTTCATTGATTCAAAAGGTGACAGAGAATTGTCAGGTTTGCAAGACCTGTTTCTAATTGATGGTTAATGGATCTTGACTAAATCTGAAGAAAAAACTAAGACTGCCAACTGGATGGTCCTCTTTCGATCTCTTAACATAGGTGACTATGTGAGGTTAACTTCTTTACATTCCACCAGCCATTATAGTCTCTTTTAATAGGTAATTGCAAATACAACTAGGATGGTATAGGGCCAGAAAACATTCCCAGTTGTCAGTATTCTCTGTAGTGTGCAGTTCTTCTCTACAGCACTTTGTATGGTTTTCAGGAGGGTTTTGGGCTGGTCAAAGTTGCAAGTCACTCAGGCCAGACTCTAATTTGTATCAGGCATATTTGTTTTCCTCAGTGCTTGTTGAAACCTTATCACATGGCCTTGGAGTCATGCTGACCTTTTACCGTTGACTTAGAATGGAGTCAATATTATTGTCTTTAATCTGGTTCCAAATTTAAATTTTTTTGCATTTCTTATATTGATTAGTATTTGCCTAAAACAGGTTAAGTTCAGCATTAAAAACAGCGCCATAGGATCCTATACGTATAGATGGTATATGTGAAAGAAGAGAGCTCTCTAAACCTTGCAGATCATAGCGATCCACCTGCAAGTGTCCCACATCCAGAGATTCAGTAGTTTGCTATGTGAATATTTAGAAGATTCTGTGCCATAAATCCTATAAATGTAGGGAAATATATTAATGAGTTAGCACCTCTTATTTTCACAAAAGCAGGTGGTTTACTTTGTGACCCCTTGTTAATAATTATACCAGCTGAAGTAGAATCAATATATTATTCTTGGCTAAATTTGCTTTTTTAGAACTAAAAGTATGTGCATAAAGCTTATCTAACAGTATGCTTGCTGCATAAAATATTACTTTTTATGGTGCATCCATTTGACTACCTCATCTACATACTGACCACCAAATGTTGTCACTAAGACTACCACTGACATGCATATCCTTAGGCATATTTAAATAGCTTCCTTTATTTTAATTAATCTGTCAGAGAAAACTTCTTTGTTTTCAACACTTAAAATTAAGCTTGGACAAAAGTCTAAATTTAGCCCTGCAGCCATGATAAATGTGAAGACCAGTCACTTTTGTAAGGGTTTTGAAATGTTCTCACAGTTGCAAAGATACCAGGAAATGCAGGCTATAAAGTACCATATCTGCATAAGAAGCTTCCAGTTTATATTGTTGCTTTTCTGATTATAACTGCTTCTAAGAGCTAATCTTTTCCCTTCAGAAGTTCTTCCAAGCTAGAATCGCTGAATGGCAAACTTCTGTATTCTGCATATTTTTAACATCAATTCTGAGCAATGAGAGTGACAAGGAAAAGTTTACTAGGCAAAGCGATCGTAATACATCTCTAAATGAAGTATGTCTAAATCATTCTGCTGTTACAAGTGTTACATTTTAGCTTTACTGCTTTTTATGAACATTGATTGAATTCCTATCTGAAGATGATGTTTTGAACTATTCTGGAAGAATTTGGAATAGAAAGGACTGTGCCATGAAGTTGTCTGCAGTAATAACTGAATTAAACAGAGGTCCATTTAAATTCTGTGTTGCTGTTATAAACAAGAGTGACACAATTCACAGTTGCCTGGACACTAGGACAAGATTGGTTTTGTTTAACTGCCTAAAAATTTGCCAGTTTGTTTAACCTAATGACCTAGGTTCTTTGTGTTGGGCAACAGAAGGGACCCTTCATCCTGTAGTGTATTTTACAATGGGATTAATAATCTTTTGGAACAGAGGGTTGTTTTTCATTCTATGTCTAGCTTTTGAATTACATTAGAATAATTCCATCCTAAATTTAAAAAAATCTGTTCTTGATACAAACCAGTGGTTTTGAATTTGAACTTCCATGTTTTAAAAATGGTGTTCATAACACTCGTGACTAATATTAATGAATCACTGTAAATTCTTGTGAAGTGGGCCTCCTAGATGCAATCAGGTAAGAATTAAACCAGTAATCGTTAATAGTCTGAATTGTGCCATTCATTTCAATGAGCATACCATTTTGATAGATCTGTGCTGAAACCTAAAGCTGTCACTATAGGTGTCAGCTCTACTAAGTGTCCCTTGTCCAATTCTTTTATAGAAAAACTCAGCTAGTAACTTTATTCTGCATCTCAAGCAGCCTTAGTGTCTCTCTCATCTAGCTGCCATGTTTCACAGCCATTCCCTGACTCCTTGACAAAAATATATATAAATAACAAATATCCACGTCCTGAATATGTGGTGATAGTGTAAATTACCTTAATTTTACACTTGACTTTTTTGTAATATATCTGATTGCATTCTTTATTTTGTAAGGTAAAATAATGTATTTCATTAAGTAACTGCAGAATTAAAGGTTTAAGAAACATATATACACAATGTCTTAGTTTAACATGCCTATACAATCGATTTGTAACTATTTAATTGAAAAAAAAAATCAGTCTAATCACTTTTAGCGTATGAGTTATATTCAGCCTGTAAACTCCTTATTATTCATACACAGGGGGATGTGTCCAATGATTAAGACCCCAGGGATTTGGTTGATAGAATAATCTGCATTTCTAAAGAAAAAATAAGCAGTAGCGTATTTAATTCTTTAAAAGAAAAGTTGTGATGCACGTCAAAGCATAACACTGACTCATAATTTTAAAAACAGTATCCGCAGCTTGCTTCTCTATTGGCTGGTTCCCTCGTGTATCTGTAATGTACAGTCTTGATCTAATAATTGCTAATTATGCAGTTGTTTATCAGCTCATTTGAAACATCCTGAAGTTCAGTCTAGCTCAGCAAATTGCTGTGCTTAAGGCTTTTTTACATTCTCGGAAATTATAATATCCCCAGCAGGCAAAGAATTAATAATAAAAATCCTCTTTTGTAAAAGATTATCATTGCAGAGCAAATGGAGCAGATCTTCCCTATCTTAGTGCATTTAATATTCTCATTTTTATCTGTGAAAGTTTGATGGAAAGACTATGTGGGGATCACTGTTTTATTAACTTGTTAAGAGACAAATTTACTGAACCGGTGCAGCATATTGATTTCAGTGTCAGCTATATGGAAAGGCAGCAATAGCAATGGATGACTTCTAGACATTTCCATATGGAAACTAGCTCATTCTTTAGACATTTTGTGGTTTTGATTTATCTATTTAGGCTGGCATTAAGGAATTAGTGACTGAAATTGCAAGGATGCTTTCTTGTTTATTACTTTTAAGTTTTTTCTTCCTTCCATTTTATTTCTTTCTAATATGCCCACCCTAGTTCAATCCTTTATAAAGTATAACAGAAAAAAATTTACAGTTTGTCTCTTTCTGTTGAAAACAGTAGATTTCTGGTTTGATAGGCAATAAACAGGAATTACAACACTACATGCAGCACATTTTTGATCAGTTATAAAGCTTTATTCAACTGATCAAGCATGCAACCATCTCTCTGGAGTGGAGCAGCTTAATATAGTACTTAAAATCCATCATATAATACAGATCTAATTATCTCTGTAGTTAAAAACATACAAAGGTAAATATCATAACTACTATACTTAATGAGGAGAAGGGTAGCTGCCAAAATAAACTGATTTGTTGCCTCTACGTATTTTTTTTAAGTTTCTACATTCTATTAAGCATAAAAGTCTTCAAGTTTTATTTTTTGCTTTGTATTTTGGGGAAAAGAAAAAAAAAACAGCCTTGCTTCTTAATCTAGGAGGCTGGTGCTGGTTTTATTTCTATTATACATTTTGGCATTGCATGATTCAAGCCTCGGATAAAGAAGAAGATCTCTGAGAGTATGCAGGTACCTGCAGTCCTTCACTCCTCAAAGTGAGTGATCCATATAGACAGGGGCTGAAATGGTAGCAACACAATTCAGAAACTGATCTTCATAAATCTGCACTTTTATCATATTTTTGGACAAATAGAAAAGTTGGCAAGTTTATTTTGCAGCTGGCTGTGTTGATCTCTTGAGTCACAAGCTGACTGCTACTAAGAAATCTTAATCAACTAGGCAAAGAGCCTTTGTACTAGCAGCATTAAGACTACACAGTTGAGTGATTTATAGGAATTATGTATTTCTTGTGGCCAAACCATCAGAAATTATCTTCTGGAGATTTTTATCAAGCCTGGTCTTAGCAAATTGTATGTTTTACCTCTGTAAGGTATATGGGATGCCTTCTTTTCTATTAAAAGTCTCAGCATAGAGGAAAAGGGTTTCTAGGATGCATTTTCTCCAGAAATGGTTTACTGCACTAGGTGATGAAGAATCTCTACCACGGCTAGTTGAAGTTTTTATCCTAAGTTTCAAAAATACTAATAATTACTCCATAAATAGATATAAATGTAACATTTCCAAGTCAGTAACATTTACTTCTGACATAAATTTATATCAATATTTATTATTTTTATATATATTATCAGCTAAGGAGTTTTAGAAGGAGCAATCTTGTATGATCTTGTGGATATACAGTGACCTGGTTTGTAGATGTGGACAGAACTCTGTCTGTGAAAGTATATAAAGTGGTTCTGTAATGTAACAGATAGCTTAGAAGAGTCTTATTGAGGGAAGCACTGAAGCAGCATCTTGTACATAAACTCTCAGATATACTAAGGCAGTAACAATAATTCATCAGATGATCTCAAAGCATTTCACAAAGGCAGGAAAGTATTTTTTCTGTTATGAAAAATGGAAGTATGAAATGTAGAGATAGATTTCATGAAGCATCAAGAATTGCAGTTGCTCAAAAACACAAAAGTCAGACACAAAGATCCTGCCTGAAACTTAAGGAGACAGCTGTCTTTACAGCACTAGGAGCCCTTTAGAAATCAAATAAAACCTAGCTCTATACGTGTTGTTGAAGCCAAAAGGAATTGCCCAAAGACTTCCAGCAACTCACTGGCAGAGCTGGCAGTGGCATTCCTGCCCCTTGGTTCTTTATGCTGGATCACTTCCCCTTGACCACTGCTTTATCAATGCACTGTCTGAAGTGTGAAATTGTTATTGGTTTTCCTATATCAACATTAAAATAAAAGGTCCTGAATATGAAGAGGAATGCTGACAAGATGTGCTGTATGCAAGTGAGCCAGAAGTGCTTTATGACACATTCAGAACTTGGAGACTGAATTACAGTTTTAGTAATCATCAGTTTCCCTTCTTCTCTGTCATTTCTTTGTTTAATATATTGCATGGAAGAGACTTATGGTGCAAGTTTTATAAGCTTGCAATAAAAGTACAACAACTGTTGTATTAAATTATTTAAGTTGTAAACCATTGTAAAAAGCAGAAAAAGTTATATTGACATGGAGCCAGAAAAAAATATTATGATGGAGTATAAAATATATTGTGCTGATTACTACAGAATTTTTTCCCAGTTTAGCATATTGTAAATCTTTGGTTGGCCTTCAGACTGAAACTGCGGGTAGATTTTGCTAAAAGATTGTGGCAAATGGTTTGAGAAAAATGGAGCTAAAATCAGATTTATAATTTAAAAACAAATCAGCAAAAATGTGGCAGCAAACAAAAAAAATAGCTGAAAGGTCAAAGGAGAGAAGAATAGTGGCAAAGTCAAGGATCAATGAATTTAAAACTTCGAGATTTCCCCTGAGAGAAAGCTAAAATTCTGGAGGAATAAATAATTTTTATATTTTAAGCAAGTAGGGGATTTTTATTCTTTTATGCTATGCTTTAGTAAAAGAGATGTGCCAGTAACTTTGAATCTGGCAGTAGCGACTAGTAGCATTTCAAAGTGCTAGATTTACCCAAATTAGCTGTTAAAATTACAAATATAATGACGTGAAGTTCTGACTATACATTATAAGATCCAGTTAATTTTCCTTTATTCTGCCTCTTTGCTTTTGGTAAGTCACAAATGAAATGCAACTGATTAGATGATTATGATGTTCATGATTATTATTATTACTAATAAAATAATAATGATGATCCTTTACCATCTTCACGTTTCACCTTTTTTGTCTTACCAGATTTTTTAGGGCTTTAATGACCCAAAGTGTTCTTGTGGCAGGTTGCAGATGAGTTTTCTTTGCCCTGAAAAGTGATTTGGCAAAAATTCAGCTAGGCTGAGCATATTTTTTGCCTTCCTTTCTACGAACATGTGCTTTCTGCGAAAGAAAAAAAGATGTGATGACCTGATTCTAATGAATCTTCCTAGCAATGATGGCATTAAAAAGTAACTTGAAAGATAATCCTTTTTTTTTTAAAAAAAAAAAGCTGCCTCATTCATCTAATGTGATGTAGAAAATACTGGTAAAACTAATCCAGGGATGATGTTCCAGGAGAGGAGTGGCACTCTGTGAATAGATGTTGATGGCTTTCTGTAGCCTGTCCTTCTCACTGCTACCTTCTGCAATGCAGAGTGTATGATATTCCCTGACAAGTTAAGGCCCATGGCATAAAGTATCAGTGTTGACCAAAGACAGGTCTGTGTGGGCATCTTTGCTTTACTTTAAAACTGACATCTCTTCTTGAACAATTTATTTCCCTCTAGGAGTACTGCAACATTGTTAAAATCAGATCTCATACCACATATCACTTCTTAAAAACAGAAACAGGGACAAGGATAAATAAAAAGCATCTATCGCTGTGCCTTGTAGGTTGGCCTTCTGTTTGTGGGAAAGATAAAGGTCACCCTTCCATCACTTGCACTTCATGTTTCTTAAAGTGGTTAAATCATCACATCTGTTTTCCTTCTGAGCATTTTCAATTTCGTTAATCCAGTATCTTTTTGAGCTAACAGTTTTCAGTGGAGATGTGGCTTAAGGCTCCAGAGGCAGAAATTCCTGCTGAAAAGAGCCAGGAGTTAAGCAGGGGGAACTGTCAATGCTGCTGACTGACTGGTCACCTGTGGATGCTGGCCCACCTGGGGGGGCTGGGGACTGGCCTACCTGGGGGGACCTGGAACCCCTAAGCAACAGGCCAGATCCAGGCAGCACTTCCATTGACTGCTGTGCTGTGTACTTTACCTGTCTCCCATGTGGCTATAAATCACAAAACGTACAACAGTTATGTAAGGCAGTACAATTTGTATAATTCCAAAAGGCCTTCCCAGTAAGTTTTTTTAGAAACAGGTGTTTAGGCCCATGTATTTTGGTGATGAAACATTCTTCTTGTTTTATGTATTTGTGTAATGATTTACTCTGTTACAGCGGTTTGTGATGCACTATGGTAATAATATATAATAATGTTTATTAAGCAATCATAAGGCAGTTGGGTGTATTGCCCCTTGACAGGCATGACTGGCTATTTTAGGATAAAGCCTAGAGGTTAGTTTCAAATGTGCTGTAAACCACCCCAGCTGTTGATATTGGTGGAAGAACTGCAGAGGCCTCCGAGCAGTGAAGCTATCTGACAGCAGAGCAGGTGGAACACGTGCAACAGGGCTCTTCTGGGACTGAGATTTTAACTCCCAGGGAACCAAACACACTGCAAGCAAAGGGATGATGCCGTTCTTGGCCACTATATTGCTGTAAGTGTGCTTATTGTGGTGTGTTCTCAAGAAGAAAAAGAGGTGGGTCAGAATTTGGGGTCAGTTTGCTTTTCCACAAATTGCCTTAACAAATCATGTAATTTGGCACAGTTTTGTATGACTCCATTTTCTGCCTGTGCTCCTTTCCTTTTTCAGCTCTTTGTTTTTTTGTGTTAATGGTAAACTCTTCGTGGTAGACCTTGTCTGTTATTTAGTGTTTCCTCAGTGCCTGATAAGATGACATGTAAATCTTGCTGAAGGCTTTTATAAATTATGCAGTTATTAACTTCAAGTTAAGAAAAAATGACTTGCAGCTCACATCACCGTGTGGCCAACTTTCAGACCCTTTTTCTTTCATTTTGCTGTCGGTTGACACTGTTGAATGACTCTCCCAGTCTCCTGTTCCCAAATCTGTAACAAACTATGAGCTCACATTACACAGGAAGCACCACCAGTGAGATTTATTTGTCATCCTTGGAGGCCATGAAAAGGAAAAAAGACTTTAATCTCTCTCCTTTTCTTCCTTGACTGTAGAGAATAAGAAGGCACTGAGATCTTGGGTCTCTGCCATACAGGATAAAAATCCAATTAATGTAAATCTGCCAGATCAAGGGAGATAGTTGTGTGGTTATCAAGAGCCCACAAACTGCTGGGTGGATCATCAGCAAATTCCAGCAGCAGGATTTCCCCACTAAAACAAAACCTGGGTTTTGTTTCACCTCTAACTTAGCCTGCTGCAGCTAATTTTGTATAAACTGTCAGATGCAGCAGTAATGAAATTTTAGTAATTTGTAAACTCAGTCTAGGATTAAATCAGTGACCTCAGGACAAAAGACAGCGAATGCCATAACCACTCTTTCTTACATCTTTCAGCTTTGATTAAACTGTGCTGTGAAGCTAGACCTGGATCAATATGAATGATCTTTTTTGACCTAATAACGTGTTTAACATGTTCAGTGCACTTTTATCTGGTTTTGTTACAATACGTTGTTTACATTAGTGCAGCTGATTGATTTAAAGTTTCAGAGCTCTTTACAATGGTAAACACCTAGAAATAAACTCATTAGTTTGCACATTATACTATATATAAATATGTAATCTATTGTGCGTCCTTGGCAGATGTAAATTAGCATAGCTACAATTTACAGCAGTCGGGAATCTGGCCTAGAAACTGAAAACACTTATTCCATCAGTATTATTTTAAGTGATCACAGCATAACTTGACATAAAGCAAGGTCCATATGATCTTCTCCGTACTCAGTCTAATGATGCTTACCACAAACTCCTTTAGAAACCTTTTCTATTCTTTGTAGACTAAATTCTCCCACCAGCAGATGCGTCTGCTGTCCACTAGTTATGTAAACATCTCTTCATGGTCAGGCCTTTGGAATGCAGTAAGTCCAATCAGACATTTCTTAAAACCCTTAGGTTTGGAGACTATTTAGCAGATTTGAATAAAGGAACAAATGTGGAAGCTGTACCAAACATTTCATTCAGGGATGTCAAAGCACTTAACAAACATTACAACCAAGTCCATGTGTAACTACTGAAGGACATAATTTGCATTAGTATGTCTCATGATAGCTTATTAAAAATACGCTTAAGTGAATTTAGCACTTGTGAAAGGTGCCAGATTGACAGGCCCCGGAGATTAAAGTTCTTGAATTACCAGCAGGCATAGCCAAGCTTCCCACGCACACTGTTCCACCAGTGTCCCCAGCCCTACCTGGAAGGCACAGCGACCAACTGTCCTTCAGCTTTTAAATCTGTGCCATCTCGTGCTCCTGGACTATTGGCCAAGAGTCAGTAGCTGTAATGTGACCTAAAGGTGGAAAAGCACGTTTCATAATTACTGCACACGTACTGTTGCAGTTCATCATTTTCACACCAAGTTTTCAATTAATCTGGAAAGAGAAAGGGGAGGGGAAGTGCACGTTTATCTGTCTTTGCATGCAACAGAAAATGTATATGTGATCCTCTACTGAATCCTGCAATTTTATCTGTCTGTATACGCATATTCAGATAAATATATGAGCAAACAACTGCTTGCACATACTGTGAAGTGTGTTCTTAGATGCCTCTTGAAAAATGGGTCCTTACTGTTTCATATGTTTGTAATAATCTGTCTCCATTCATAACTCATCCCTGCTTGGTGTCATTACAGCCCATCCTCCCCAGAGTTTTTGAACGCAGCTGGCATACAAGTTCAATAACCATCCACCCCTTCAAGAGACTGGGTTGTTAATAGGGTTGAAACATAGCACACAGGGAAAATCGGCTCATGACCTTTGCACTCTGTCATGGTTTTAGAAAAGGCACAAGTTCCTCCTTGAGTGATTGCACATGAAAAGTTCAGGCTTCCATCCTCCATTCTCTTTGAAATTATATTTAGACCTCACTGTGAATACTGGAAGGGCATGCTTAAGTGTTTCTTTATTTAGTGCAGAAGGTTAATGATGTTTTAAGCAAAAGTGCACGTTTATAAACTTGTATAGGCTGATTCTCAACCTGTATATAGGACACGGCGAGAAAGAGAACACTAAAACACAAAGCAATGAGTTTTCATGCTCAGCTATTTTCTAAACTGTAGCTGGCAGCTTGAAAGAATTATTATGGAAGCTAAATCTTAATTCTTTCTACTGAGAAACAGCCATAAATAATGTGCAGAAGAGCTAAGCAACCTTTGTTTATCTTTAAGAGTCACGTTTCTTTCTGTGACTTGCTGTTGATGTGCATGATAACATACCTAATTTGACTGGTACTATGTACGCTTCGGAAAGTAACATCTGTTTATTCAGAGTTAGGTGGTGTATTATTGTCTTAGGGATGTCATTCAGGATTGAAATTGTTAATTGTTATAAATATGAGTATAAAACCTCATTTGATGGTCATGATTGCCTGATTTTCTTGCTTACTGAGCATTCCTGGTTCATCTGTCACGCTATACAGCTCTAGTAAGAGTTCATATCAGCTTTCCAACTAAGCTGAAGTTTACATTTCAAAATCTTGGAGGAAGTTCAGGAGACAATATATACTTCAGATGGTAGTATCCATAAACTCTGCTTAAATATTTTACCCCAGCCAACCTCAATTCTTCTGTGCAGGCTGTTTGCTGGAAAAGAGATGGACCGTTTTAGGTCGTCTTCTCCTTCATTGGTTTGTTCTCTTTATTACGTGGTTTCATGCTTTGTCTAGCCTAGTTTCAAATATCCAGTGTAGCTGAGTCAGGTTCTGGTTTGGACTGGAGTTTTTTTGTCTACTTTTATTTGCACAATACCCCAATGTTGTTTTAATTTCATTTTATTACATAGTTCCTAATTTTTCCTACATCATGTTACAAATTCAGCTTCAATCTGCTACTTAATACCTGCAAGTACTACAAATTCTTTGTTCACCAACCATCTTTTTAAGATTTTTGAGCATGTAGCTGGCCTTTTGCTTGCAGAAAGGCAAAAGGCTTTCCTTATCTGCTACTAAGATGGGAGGAGGGGAATGCCAGGGACCTTCTTTAACGGAATAATAATCCACTCCCAGAAAAATGCAGAGGAAAGGAAATAGACGTTTAACTGTTTTTCCAAAGATGTACAGTATACTTGGGCACCACTGAAAACATTATTTAGAATCAAAGGCTTCCTAAAGTTTATCTACCCCATTCAGAAGCTTCGAGGATGTGTCTCAGTTCATTAGTTTGAAAACTCTCTATAGATGTGAAGTATTATTTTTAATTTTGTTTAAGAAGGGCCAGAAATTAGAATTCCACTTTAGGGAAGGGAAGGAAAGGAGAGAGTTTCTTTCATGACTGAGTTAAACAGAAGCCTTAAGAAGAATATAAAGGGGTTGGTTCATTCCTATCTTCCTGTAACTTGAATTACAGGGTTTAGTAAGTGAAACAGATCATAAGCTAAATGCTGCAGAGTCCAGAAAGCTCTAATTAACGCCCACAGCAAGTAACTTTTCTGAAATTGGTCTTTAATCAAACTTTCCTCTGAAAACAAAACAAGGGATCGTGGCAGCTTGATAAAAGAGATGCATTGCCAAGGCTGACAGGCCTACAATCAAACCAGCACTAAAAATAACTGTTTTGTCTATTAATTTTCTTTCAGATGCTAAAAAAACACAATAGCTACAGCCTAAAAGAGCTTCCATAGTTATTCAGCCAAGTGACTCAGCTCTAGAAAAGTGAGGTTCCTGTAAATGTTAATGCCCTCCCTGATTGCGAGTGAGCCCTCTTTCCTTTTCACACCCTCCCGTCAAAGCAGAGGGACAAGAGAGATGTTGGTGAGGCTGGGAGGGGAAGAGGCAACTTCTGGTTTTCTTCAGAGCTGGTCATTTGAGGCCAGCTGTCCTTCTGCTAGTGGTACACAGTGCAGGCATTGGCTAACTAGTTTGGATTAAGATAAGCCAATCACTCGTCTTTCTTGTTTCGCTCATAAACAGTAAGGTCCATGACTGCGACCTTGCAAATTCTCCTCACTGATTCTGAGATCGATTCTAAAGGGACAAGAAGTCCACTCAACAAACAGGACTAGCAGGAAAATATAATGAAACTGTGGTCTTCCCTTTATAACAGACTTTTGTCTCATTACAATAAAGACATGGACCTGTTGAAGCTATAGAAGGGCCACAAAAATCATCAAAGGGATGGAACACCAATCTTGTGAAGAAAGGCTGAGAGAGTTGGGGTTGTTCAGCCTCGAGAAGAGAAGGCTCCATGGAGACCTTATTATGGCCTTTCAATACTTAAAGGGGCCTTATAAGGAAGATGGGAACAGACTTTTTAGTAGGAATAGGATGAGGGGTAATGGCTTTAAACTAAAACAGGATAGATTTAGACTAGATATAAGGAGAAATTTTTTACACTGAGGGTGGTGAAACACTGGAACATGTTGCATGGAGCGGTGGTAGATGCCCCATCCCTGAAAATGTTCAGTGGAAGGTTGAACGAGGCTCTGAACAACTTAATGTAATTGAAGATGTCCCTGCTTAATGCAGGGGATTTGGACTAGGTGACCTTTAAAGGTACCTTCCGATTCAAACGATTCTATGATTTTACTTGGTGAATGGTCTGCTGGGTGAAATGTTACCCTATTTTGTATGTATCTGTGACTACAACTCACGGCATTTTATAAGCAAAATGAAGGAGTCCTATTAGTCTGCATCCTAATATACATATCCTTCACAGAGTGGTTGTAATCATCTAAAATGGTTCTCTGTTATTAAGGACAAGCCGAAAAAGGATGGCTTAGCATTTGCTTTATAATGTCCCATCCAGGCTGTATTTTCATCTCTTATGTGAGATGTTAAAAATAAAACTAGTTTTGTGCAAGAAGCCCTTCAGTATAGACGGGTCCATAAATGCGAGATAAACTGAAATGAAGTATGACGGAGCCTTGAAGATATATTCTTATGAAAGAATTGTTTGCAAATGCAGACCTGTGCAGATCTGAGTGGCTCTTTTGGCATCTGACCAGGCATCTGTTTGTGGAGACCCGAGTTCCAAATACAACTGCATTTTCCTCTGTAATTTCTCATTTTTTTAATTCTGTGGTAGGTTTACTTTACTAAGTGGCCTGGAATGGTAAATCTTGGGGTTTTTTTGAAGTCTAAATTATGCCAGTTACTTTTCAATTTTTTTTTTAAAGAAATGTTATTATATATTTACTCTGCGACAGGGAAGCTCATTCATCAATTGTTGATTTACTTTGAAAGAAGGGAGAGGATTTTAGACACAGCTTAAGAAATTTTCACACCACCCATTAGATTTTGAAAGTTATGCAGCAAAGAACACAAATTCTTTTATTGTTATAGTTTCAACAACTGGCTTAGGTAATCACATTCTTAAAGCAGTTTCATAGCCTTATCCAAGTTAATATTGGTTATTTGTCTCATATATCGTAGAAACAGATGTCCCCTGCAATTCAAAGCAGCTGCTTAACTCATATTCAGATATGTATCCCAGACTAGAATGGCTCAAGTGCATCATCGGTATTACATGAAGAAACTTCTATCATCTCTAATGCTTATTACATGAAGAAGCTTATATCATCTCTAATGCTGTGCCTAATCTGCCTAATTTTGGTCTGCCAAAAGGTACCATAGAACTTTCCGTTACCAGTCCTTAAAAACACTCAGTTACACTCTGATCAAGTATGGAAACAGTCACTATCCGCTATTATAAATAAGTAAGCAAAACCAGATTGTAACTCACTAAAAACCAGAAGGACCAAAGGAAATGGGTGTACCAAACAGGATAAATAATCAGGACAGGCTGGCTTCCAAAGCAAGTTCCATTTCCATCCTATTAAGTTTAGTAATTGTTGATTTCCCTCTTTTTGTCCTTAGGAATGTTTCCCACTTGAAAAAAAAAATCAGGACTGTCTTCAAATTTTATAATTTTGTAAGAAATTTATAAATGTATTAGTAACATCTTTGGCCTGTTTTCCCTGGAACTGATAGTCTCAGTATTTTTAAGGATCTAGCTGATATGTTTTCAAAATGGGAACAATTATTTACAGGATGTTGCCTCCATATTTGTTGTGGGCAAAGCATTTTTCAAAATCTGGTCCCTTAACACAGAAATTATTGAAATGACCAATTTGAAGTAATGTCACTAGGAATAGTAAAGAAAACCATAAGGTACCATATTAAAAGCCAAGTATTGAACTATGCAAAGTGTCCACATTATTGTGATTTAAAATCTTCACAGCTGCAACAAAAAATCAGCACAAAATCATATTTTGCAAAGTGACTGACTTTTATATTTCAACAGTATATTTTCGTTTACTGGGCTTATTTTGGACAGGAAGGTATAAACTAAAATTAAGCAAGTCAGTTTTACAGGTTTTGGTTTAAAATCTTATATTTCCGCTATATCATTTTATATAAACTTAGGTAAAAGTGTGGGCAAAATCCTGAACTCATTTCTCTGGCACATAAAGCCTCATAAACAACAGTACAAGCAGATAATTTTTTTTTAAAGCACATTTTCTTTCCTTGCTATGGTTGTAAACCGCAGAGACAGTCAGCTGGATGTTTAAGAAAGGGAGAGAGTATCTTCAGTTCCTCGTGTTTCACCTTTTCATTGCTCTACTTGATCATTTAAGGCAGGGGCTTGTTCCAGACAGCTTTAATTAAACTATGCTGTGAAACTATATATAGATCAATGGAAATGATCCATAACAAGAGGCTAATCATGTATTTAACAGCATTCAGTCCAGTTCAATCACCTTCTCCCATTTCTGTGGCTTTACATTCATGTGGCAGAGCCTTGAATGTGTGTATGTATTTTTTAATCCATCTCATCAGTGACCATATGCTTTGGCTTCAAGGGAGACAAGAACTGTCTGCAATCTGCCAGGGATTTAGGGACATCAATAATTTGTGAATAGTCATGTTGGTACTGGTCGAAGGGTTAAGTGTTCTGCACACCAGGGGCACATCTTTTGGGACTGGATCTCTGAGTCAACTGTTAGGAACCTGATCCCCTGTGATGCATCTTTTCAAAGTCCATGCTGCATGTCAGATCGCCGCAGCTGAAGCAATGGAGCTTTATTAGCTCAGAGATTTAAATACCTGCTCTAAGCAATGTAACAATATCTTTTGGTTAAAAAGTGAAGAAAAGACAGTAGTTGTAATATGAAAGTGATTTTTTTATGGACTGGGCTAAATGTGATCTTCCTTTCTGTTACAATTTTTCTTTTCATACGAGCTATTAGATTACTGCCCCCTCCCCCTCCCAAGCAAATATCTGTTGAAGCAGGAGTATGGCAGCAATAGCAGGGATTTGATTTTGGAAGTGTAAGTGGATTCTGTAGCCTCACCTCATACTGCCTAAATCCTGCTCAAGCCAATGATAGCACAGATGTAAAAATTGCCTTCCTAATCATTTGAAATGACCCTTTAGGGGCACCTAGGACATTATTTTATCTACTTAGTGTGAAATGCACCTTTAAAACAATAGCTTGCAGTCATGGATTGTGCCATGTTATATGGAAGGGCTGCTAAACTGGCACGAGAATATCATCAAACTATTGATCTCAGTATCCTGTCCTTACAGAGGAATGGCAGGAATGGATTTTAATGCCAGAATTTTTGGTGAGAGAGGGAAAAACACCAGATTATTTTTGTTCATTTTAAGTTTTAGTTATTTCAATATCCCAGGTCCCATATTCCATGTACCCAGGTCAATAGAAAAATACAGAGTGGTGCAGAAAGACGCTCCATATCTAACCTGTGCACTGAACTTCTGCTGATAATTTGGGAGTAGTGGGGATCCATCTTTCCCTTTTATGATCAACTTTGATAAGTATGGCATGCAAATCAGCAAACATTTCCCTAAGGGATATAAAGGAAAGAAATTTTTGAAATCTTGGTATTCAAACCTCAGAAAACACTGAGGCTCTTATTTATCTAAAGGCGTAATTTGTATGAGTGAAAAAATATAGATTGTGTCTTCATTAGTTTCACATCATTGAAAATTTACAATTAGTACTGCAGGATTTAGAGTAACTTCTTATAGCAGGTAAAGTATATAACTGTCAGTCTTTGGATTGTATCAGCTATGTTTACATAGGTTGACACAAATTTACTAATTGTACATTGTCTTCTGTGGGACCTTAGAGTACAATTTTATTGTTTCAAAAGAACCAGTCTTCTCTTTCGAGGGGAAATTTACATGAGCAGACTTTTATCCAAAATTTTTAAATGTAAAAAGATGCACATCTAAGGTAGTATGTTTTTATATCAAATCATTTGATTTATAAGTATAATAAAACATTTAAAGGCATATGTCCCAGATTTTCCTCCACATTTCAATTATATAATATGTGTAGGCTTTGCTGCAGCAGTTTGCACTTGCAATAGAAAAGATGGTCTTTTGGAATGATGGCTCTTTCTGGCTGCCAATCAAGTCCACTAGGGCATGTTAAAATGTAAATATTTATGCCTATTTTGGCTACATCAAAAATAAAAACAGAAGAGTCGAGTTATATTTTCAGAAAGCCTCATTTTCACATTCTCTCTTTGAAAGTAATACCTGGTTTTGTTGTGGTAGGGTTTAGCTCTGTTTCACAGCTTTTAAGCCTGATAAAGAAAAATCTTAAAGACTAAAATTGTATTTTCACAATTTTAATTAAGGAAGAAAAGGAAATGTAATTTTAATAGGGTAGAATTGGTGACTTTTGAGGTCACTTATCTTTAACCACTTCTACTTAACACCTTCTGAGCCAGCACAGCTATAAGGTGTGCTGAAGTCAAAGTTTAGAATGAAAATGTTAGCTGATGCTTAACTATCTGGTTGCTGCTGAATATTTGCAATACATAGACTTAGTCCCTTTTTATACATAACATGAAGAAGTTCTTTGACCTTTGAGGTGACTGTTGATCTTTGCCTCACCCTTGTCTGTTTTCATGTCTAATGTCAATGATGTTAATACAAAAGAAAGTCAGCAAAATTTCAGAAGGCTGGTACTGTCTTTGCAATAATTCATAGGCAGCATTGCCATTATTATATTAATTTATGCTAGTGCTGCCAGGTAACGAGAGAAGAGTTTTGGCTTCAGTGAATATATATGCAAAATTCCTGCTTTATCCTGGATGAGAAAACAGTTTGACTGAACTGCCTATTTGCAGTTTTCACAGGCAGTGACACTAAAAAAAAAAAAGTCTTGACAGACTTCAAGTTCTGCCCTCTTTACACCATCTTTAGCCAAGATTGCTTAGTGTTACAACGAATTGCCATACTTACAGAAGCTGCAGACAGAAATAACTTATTGAAACCAAACCCCATGCAAGCCATGCCTTACCATTAGGAAACTGTCTTTTGTAGGATCATTTGGAGGGGTTTTGGTAGTCTTCTTTAACGGTTCTATGTGGCTGGATTTCTAGCATGTCCATTAAGATTGCAATGTGACCAGAAATGTGTTGATGCTGAGTTTAAATTTTCCATTCTTTAGTTTTCTTCCATATTCTCCTAATTATATCTTCTCCATTATTAATTCTGTTCCAATAATTAACTTTAAATTTACAAATTTCTGCCACACATACCAGTCCCTGTAGAGCTCGTGATAGCCAGATTGTGTATTTTTAGTAGTCTGAATCTCTGTAATTCTAGATATGCAGTCATACATGTTTCCATCCCTGGACTTCCTCCATATTTTCAATGTGGCAATACTTCCATTGATTTCAAATGGAAATCATGTTCATAATCTTTTAAAAAAATAGCCCACTTTAACTTCTAGTAAATTGATGTACCACAGTGGGACTTGAGAGCATAATTTTGTTAACAGACATCTACGTGCTGATCATCAAAATATGAAAAATGACAAAGAACTGAATTTCACTTGGCCTTTAGTTATTTTTACTACCTGCACTGAGTTTCAGCTTGCTGTATCTGTAATCAACGGACCATTCATTCGCTCAAGGGTAGAGAAATATGCTTTTAACTGTTTTCCTGAATATGGCCTTAGGCAACATGTAAAGTTCATTTCAAATTAGTTGACGAGGAGGTGGGTAGGAGATGGTAATTCTTCCTTCTATATAAAGTGAAAACTCAAGAGTTGCCTTTAACTTCCACTTGTTAATTGCTACTACACAATAATTTTCAAAAAACTATTTAAAAATAATTTTTAAGAAATAGGATACGATAGAAAATGAGGCAAAGAGGATTCACTAATTGTTTTGTTTCTATTTTAGGACTGCAAGAATACCTCGAAAAGTATTTGGGCAAGAAGACCCCAGCTCTTATTTTAGTACCTGTGGTGGATTTACCGGGCAAGGAAGTTATTCATATAACATGCTGGCTAAGCTAGCAGATTATGAGAGATGAATAGATATCAAAACACACATTCCACCCAAGAAAGGGCAAAGAAAGGAATTCATCATAACTGTGTTGGATACTTTAATTAAGTAATAATGTTTGATTTAAGCAAAGTCATATTTCATATTTCGCTTGTTAATGATGCTTCATGATATATGACAAGAGTCAGCTTTGTATGAACAATAAAGGTTTCTTTTAAAAATATTGTGCTTTTTTCTCACTTATTTTTAGATACATTCTGGTAATAGCAGGTGGCTTTTGGAAGATGTCACGTGCTCTGATCACATCAGTTCTTTTGTTTGACATATTTGGGACTGGTTAAAATAAACTGATAACTTCAGATCTTTTGGATGGAAGTGAAATCAGAACATTAGTTCCAGTACTGTTTTAAGACTTGGTTCCTTTCAATTCTGTGTTGAATTTACTGACTTCAGGACAACTCTTGGAGACTTTATTTGTGGCCAGATTTTAAACTTTCGTTGCACTGGTGAAGAATTATTCAGAAGATAATTCTTCAGGATGCACATTTTACCAAACTGAATAATGGAGGTGATGGCCAGACTGTAGGATTTGCCATCCGGCTTTCTGAGGCAGTAGTGGGCATCCTTGTGCTTTACATCTAGTAGGTAGCTCTTATTAAAGAGCCACCAGTATTCCTCAGGACTTCAGTCTTCTCCAGAAAATCAACACAAGTTTTACCATTGCTTTCATTAAAACAGGCTCAGGCACAAAGGTGAGTCTCCTATTGATTTCATTGCAACTGATATTTTACTCTTAACATGATATAAGATCAGTATAGGAGAGAAAGCCTTTTGGACTTTGCTTGAGGCAGTAAGACACTGTAGAGAAATCTTGTTTTCAGACAAAGTCTATAAAATCAAACCTTTCAAAAAAAGTATTGCGTATGTTCTACATTTATATATTCTTCTTCCTTCGCTTCCAGTATGTGAGTCCTGGAGCTAATAAACCAGCACTCCAGTTTTCCTTCTTTTACACTACCACATGTATGAGATAACTCCATAAAAGTCAACCACATGGCAGTAAGTTTACACTGGGGTGATTATGAGATGAATGTAGCACTCCAACTTCATTTTCTTACCCACTATCAGATATGCACTTGGCAGCAGCTGATACAAAGCCAGAGACTAAAAGTTAGATGATCTTCCTCTGATGGATGTTTTCCCTGTCCAGCATAATATGCTGATCATTACTTGAAAAAAGACTGTAAGATGTCATTGTTCCTAACAATTACATTCAGTAATATTGCAGAGCTGCCATCCTCTTTAGTAAGAAGTATTTTTTTCAGTTATTTAAATATTTGTTAGAAAGGGGAAGGAAAAGAGCTTTTTATATACCAGTGTCTAAATATATGGATGCATTAAATTTCTTAAAGAAAAATGGAAGAATCTGTTAACAATACATGAATTCCTTAGCATTCAGTAGCATTTTTAGGCTAGACTTAAACGTATTTAACCATTATTGTTTCCAACAATCAGAAAAGAAGTTGTTAATATCTGGATGTGTGTGTTTTGTTTGAATACTGCTCTTTTTGAAAGCTAAATAAATTTCTTACTTCTCCATGGAAATAGCAGGTTTTGGTTTTTTTTTTAGTGTGGAGTGCCCACAGACCAGAGACAAAGCTGGACTGAAACAGGAAAAAAGAAGCAGACATTGCTTTCAGAGACGTGAGGGCAAAGCTTAATTTTTCATAGACATATATGGAAGCCAAATAGATGGCATAAGTTTGACTATGGCTCCTGCAGCAGTCATTGTTTCCATACCAGGTCTAAAAATGATACCCAAACATGTTGATCTTGGATTTTGTACTATATGCCCTGCGTATTTTAAGGTGGCAGGAGATTTACTCCTAAAGAAATGAGCTTTTCCTACAAGTTTTCCTGCAAGATTCATGACTCAAACTATCCTTCTTTTTTCTTTGCATTGAAAAATGGTAACAGAACGCATTGGTCTGAAAAACAGTGTGATCATTTGGTTTTTTTCTCAACACAAAGGAAACCTTTTACTTTTTTGACACATCCAGAACTTCAACGGGTTTACTTTGTGAATAGCTAAAAAAAACAGTTTGCTGACATTTTCTCCTTGAGAGGCTTCAGGTAGCTTCTAAGTGGTGTGAGTAACTAGAAGCTAGGTCTGCAGTGTTTTAAGTACAAACAGGGCAATTTGCTCAACATTGATATGCAAGGTAGGTGAGAAAAGTGCTGCTCCATATAGTGACCTAAGACTTTTATAATAGAAAGTAATAACTGAACACCATTTTATCTGCCTTATGCTGCTGTACTTTCATCATAATTACTGGGTCCTACTGTGAATAGGTTGTTTCACAGAGCTTTTTCACTTTCTTTTTAACAAAAGTGCTAGTTAAAGACGGGAGTTGGGGAGATGGGTGCGCATGCACACACACATACACGTGTGTGTTTTAGTGAAAAGAGGGACATACTCAAAACCTATAGGTGCAACGTTTGTTGGGTTTGTTTGATTTCACAACTAAATTTGCTGAGTGTTTACCCCAGAACGTTTTGATCTTGAGACTACAAATTCATATACTGACCTAAGATACTGGGTTTGAAGACCTTATATATATATATATATGTACGCAAATTCTTCTGTTTCTCTGATTTCTACAAAGCCCGCAGGAAAATGCTTTGTGTGCATATTGTGACACAAAATGTTGGCTGATCTGGGTTCCAACTCTCAGAACACAGAAGGGCTGTGTAATAGGTGGGAAAATGTCTTTAAAAAGGTAACTGAAGGTTTTAATTTTTCTTTTCTCAGCTGTGACAAGTGTTAGAATATGGCTTACAAATTTTTTTTTATTTATTTCTAAGAGAAATCTGTGTCTTGTTATACAGCTCCATGTCGGTGAAATTTTTTTGTATCAATTTCTTGAAAGAATGTGAAAGTGAACTGACCAAATGGGACTGAAAGACCAAAACTGATTTAATAACTTTGTGTTTTATTCATTTCAAAACCCAGTGATGGCTACAGTACCAGTGAGCCTTTACAATGCACATGGCTAGGCTGCTATAAAGGCACCAGAGCTGATCTTCTAAATAGTTTCTTAAATGACATTGAGATATTTTAAGCATAGATTATTTTTTTTTTCCCTGTGAGGTTTATAGGTAGGTGATTCAGGAGCTGATTTGTTGCACCAGATAGCATTGGTGCATCTTTCCGCTCAGCCTTCAGAAGTCAGATGGCATTGGGAGCAGGATGTCTCCTGAGTATTAAACAGATGATCTGAAGCAGCTCTTCTCCTTCAAGGACATCCTGTTCAATCTATTATCTCCTGTCTGTGTGCAGTAGTCTAGTCTATCAAAATACAGTGATTGAATAAAACTTTTATTTCAAATAAATGAATGCACTGATTTAATAAAAGGTTTGTGCTGCATGGTATAATAGTTTTCTAAATGAACACTGAAATCCTAAAATACAGAAACTTTTCATGTGTCCAAGTTAAATCTTTAGTTCTTTCAGGATCAGTTTGCTGAAGCAAACCTATTTTCTTCTGTTAAAGTAAAGTTTTCCTGACCTTTCTGAGTAATAACTGGCAGTTATTATTTAAGTAACCTGCTTTTAATATTATAAATGTCTGGCATTGAGAATACATATTAAGAATACTTGACAATTTACTAATTTATGATCTCTTTACTTGTATTTTAATATTTTTGGCAAGCCAGCCTGTGTTGATGTATTAGCCAAACATTCAAAATACAGACTTGAGATCTTGAAAGCTTCTTTTTTTCAACTTTCATCTGAACACTGAATATTTTTGACATATTTTAAATTTTAATTTTAAAAAGCAGATTGGGTACCTGTGAACTGAACCCGTATGTTACATGCAAGTGCCCTTTTACTGATGACTCTCTACTCACAATTTCTTGGCTTTGACTTTTGTTGGATTAATTCATAGCTAGGTTTTGCCTGTGGTTTCCTACTTTTCTCATATTTTAGAGCACTGTCTGCTTCTTCCCTATGTTCCCAAATAGTCAGGTTGTTCTGAGGATCTTCTCACAGGATATGTCACTGGCAGCAATCTCCTTGTCATTGCCTTGACTCTCCATTTCATTTGCAATGTTTGAAAACCATTTCTTGGATACGTCTGCTCATCCTCCATTTCCTATTACATTGCTATTTTGTGACTGTATCATTTAATCCTAAATCATTTTGAAATGCTGTTTGCATAATTGAACCCAGTGGACAAGACTTACTGGCCACAGTAAAATCAGGATGTGCTCAAAATAGGTCAGATTTCTCTTTTCCTTTCCCGGGTTTTCAGAAATTCCGGCTTTTGTCTAATTCATGCACATCTCCAGTTCAGAAGAAAATAATGTTTCAGAACAAAAAGATAAGCAGAACTAAATGCCCTGAATAAAATGGCAGCTACCATGATCCTGTTAGGGGACACCAGAGTCAGGAGACACACAGGTTAGGATCATGCCACCCCCTTCCTGCATAAGTTTAAAACATTAGATTTCTTGTGCCTCTATTTCTATATTTGTATCTTTGAAATAATGTTTTCTCACCCTTGCAAAGGTGTTGGCAAAGAGATGCTGTGTTGTAGTCATACAACCTGCAATAACAAAAAGTTTAGACTGAGTGAGCAGCACACAAGAGTGTGAAAGGAATGTTGTAGTGGGAACCATAATGAATGTGATCACAGATACCGATTTGCATGAGCACAATCTGGAGAGCTTTCCTCTCAGCACACTGCCTGCAGCAGTCTCAGATCACAGGAAAAGTCTATAATATATCTAGTAACATTAATGATACATTTTACAGCATGATTCATCCCTGACGAGCCCAAAGTGCTTTTCAAGTCCATTGCATAAAATTTGCTTGGACCATCGCTGAGACAGCCACACACACTGGAGGCCTCCTCTGCATGATGTGAATATAGACAGGTCTATCTGTGATTATGCTCCTGGGAGAAGAGCTCCTCTGCTCTCCACAGTCCCTCAAGTAGGAGTTATTTGCTTTGGCAGAAGCACATTTACCACAGAGAGACTTCAACCTGAAAGCCACATCACCAGGCAGCTAGTGTTATTACTTTCTGTTACTCATCATAAGAATTGTTCCACTTTAGATTTTGCCATGGTAGAAGGGAAAAAATCCTTTTCTGGGCTCTATCAGGCAGCATTCTGTATTCTCCTTCTGCAACTACTACTCCTGATAGCTGTTGACAGACCTCAATAACCATAATGTCCTTGGTACGTTGTATTATTGCCATAACTCCACTTTACAAGGAAGACTTTTCTCTGAGAGAGAAGTTGTGATGTTGCATTGGGGGTGCAAGTTCATGCAAGCATCGCTTCTCTTTCTCTGATTCCTATGGCTTTGTTGGTAGCTGTCTTGCCAGTAGTTTATTTTGATGCTTGTAGAAGAACAGGGATCTGAAAGGAAAAAATACATTTCTCAGGTGTAAGAGTTATTGCAACAAAGTTCAGCCCCACTCCCACACAGACCCAACCGTTCTGCAGCAAGACCCAGATACATGCAAATAGAGCCTTTTGTAACTGAACCAAATTTCCACAGCTCGGGAGCTCGATCTGTTAAGGTTCAAAGCAGGAGGTGATAAATGATATGAAATAATAGAAAGGAAACAGCAGACAAGAAGTCAGTGCCAAAGGAATGGTATTATTAGGAACTGGTGGGGAAGCCAAGTTAAAAAGTCAAACAGCAGTTCTAGGGCCCTAAGGGGTTTACTCTTTATTTATAGGATGTCTTTGAAGGAATGGACCCTGGACTGCCTTCTCACTATTCCTAGTTGTAACTATAAATGATTAACATATGAAGAACAAAGAGGAATAAACAGAGTTTCCAGGAAAGAGATCCAGAACAGAACTTTAAAACACATCTCTCACCCTTTCATCAAGGTATAAAATGGTAAATGCTTTGACTACTCTAACAGTGGGCTTTGGGCTGGCACATGAAGTTAAGAGTGTCTGAAATTAGGATAATACGCAAGAGAAACTATGAGCTATGTGCTGTCCTGCTGGTAGGGACATTTCTCCTGGGTGCTGCCCCAAGGAACTTGGCTAATAGGTCTTAACTGAAGAGCTATAGCACATTGATGTGCTTCTCATTTGTATTCCTCCTTCATCAAAGCACTACAGTGTATCAAGATGTTGATTCAGGACTCGCCTTTCATTGTTATGGATCTTGATTAAAACTCTTTAGATACTAAAAGTTAAAATTTCTCATATTGCGGCTCAGATTAGGCAAGCCAAATGTGATTCTCTTTATGCTACAGTCCCTAGTGCAGACAAAAAGCTTTCTCGGGTTGAGATCCTGCCACTCACATAATTATTAAGAGAAAGACGGCTCCGCTCCTTCAGCTCCAGTACTTCACAAGAGGAATGGAAACATTAGAAAAAGTTTTTTCTTTGATGTAGAATATGCTGCCACTTTTTCGTTATTAAAATAGGAGCTAACTTTAAATAAATAAAATTTTGCCTGGAGGCTTCTGAAAACTAATGTTGTGTTTTGACAGTGTCATTTCTCTGATTCCTGAAAGCATTATGTGAGTTAGCTCAGGACTTCATCATGATTTTTCTTCTATGCTACATACAGTGAATTATTTTTTCAGTTCTGGATTTTATCTGATTTCTCTCTTTCACACACAGACAGAGTCACATCACTGTGTAACTTTCTTACTTGATAGGTGCTCCCCAAAGCTGGTTTTCCCCCTTTTAAAGAACAGGTTGATCAGCCCCCTGTAGAGGAAGTGAAAAAGAGGGTGTGGTAAAGTGAAGGCAGCTACCACTATTTTTTATTGGGAAAAAAGGATGAAAACCAGTCATTTTTGAAAAGGAAAACAAACTAAGGAAATAAAGGTCACACACAACCCTGCGAGAGGACATAATTTTGTTTAAAAAACCCCCATGCTACCATCAATGTATAATTTGTATGTAATGCCTTTTTAATTGGGCTTGTAGGTTTTATATCCTTTGAATTCATACTTTGCTATAAAGGATATTGATGTAAGGATGATACAGGACTTCATGAAGAAGCACACACACACACTTCAAATAACACCTGATTTGAGACCTCAGTCTTTGATGATATTTTATGGCCTACTGTAAAAAAAGTAAAAATTCATTTAGGTGTATGCTCAACTAGAAAACTCCAATAATGTGTGCTTAGTGAAAGAAAAAAGATTGCTAACAGCACAATGTGTCTTACAGCATAAAGTGCAAGCCTAAAATCGCACATTTCTGAGCATTCTTAATGTGCTGTGAGCAATTCCATACACTGTATTTCAAACACTGAGTGCACATTCTAATATGTACATATATCAGGGGTGGCCAAACTTTTTGATATGTGCCACAAAGTGATTTCAAGAGATAAAAAGAGATAGCCAAAGGCCTTAAATTCCAGTTTCCAACACCTATCGGGGTTTCAAATTTATATTTATTTCCTATTTGAATGAAAATAAAAGTGGTTTATTAGGGTTTTTTTGGTCATGGTTGTATTTTTTCCCCCCAAAAAAGTGAATCGGGTCAAAGTGTTTTTCTTATTGAAAAGTTCAGATTTTCTATTCAGATTCTTTTTGTTCTGAAATTACCAGAAAGTGCTAAACCATGGAAACCTTTCTGTTGCAGAATTTGTTGCTACTTATATCTCTTAAAATGGTTGGCTGGAATGCCAAATTCTATTTAAAAGATTTTTTTTTTTCTATGATATTTTGTGAAGCCTTATTTGAAATTAAAAAAAATAACCTTCTCTCTCTGGTGTAGAGTTCAGAGATGTGAGCATACTCCTCAGAGATAAGAACTCCTAAATTCTGACACCGACACTGAACTTTGCAGAGACTGTAAATTGTATATTTATGATCTCTTCCCTCCTTTAAAACAAGGACAACAGTAATGGGTTAGATTGTTGTGAAGATTCTCTTGTAAGCAGTGATAGGTCTACAGTGAAGTATACTGTAAATGGTATATGTCATCGGAACGGAGAGTATGCCCAGTGCTTTTTATGCCCTTAGTTGTTGAGGTAGATAATTTTGAGTCCTGAATCAGCTGTGAATCACAGAGCCTCAGTTTATTCCAATGCATTCTGGTCTACCTAGCATTCTCCAGCATAAGATGGGGCTGCTATTGCAGGCAGAGGCTGGCCCCAGCATCCTGCAGCATAGCATAGCCTTATGTCTCCTGTCCCACTGCAGGGTTACTGTCCAGACACCTTGTCTGAATTTGTTCCTCCCTGCACTACACAGCAATACATAGCATAGGTATACTTTGACTTCTGAGGCTACTCTTACATTTTCATGGTTTCTCTATTTTCTCAAGACTAGAAAACAGTGGGTTTAATATTACTGAGATTTTTTTTAAATATATTTCTTTATGGAAGCTGGGAGATTAATAACTTGTTTTCAGCGGGACTGAGAAAATTGTTTTTTTCTCTTTTGTCATTGAATGTTGCATGCCTTTAATCTTTGGATGACTCTTCCTCTGTTAACTACCGTGTTTCCCTTTTCTCCCCTCTCTATCTTTCTTTCCCCCTCTTTGGTTTCTGTTCCTCCTTTTTGAATTTCTTTTCTCCTCTGTCTCCCTGATACTCTCTCATACTGTACAGCGTATGTTCAATAAAAGGAAAGCCCCACTTGAGCTCTTCTTTTGCAGTCACAGCTAAGGACTCTCAAAATTCAAGCTAGGATGAGAACCATAAGCATAGGTGAGCCAGCACACTGAAAAAAACCTGAGCATTTCAGCCAGTCCCTTTGGCATCAGGTATATCTAGAAATACAAACTGTGAAGTTTCATAGATCTGAGGTAAATTGAGCAACCCGTCCATGCTTTTGTTCAGGTGTTTCTTTCCTCTCAACAATACAACTCAGTAGTGAATTATCATCTGTTGCCTTTACCAAGCCTAAGCACTCCACGTACATTTTTCCAACGCACCAAAGAGACTGGGAACATAATTTGCATTTTGACTTTGAGTAGAATTTATGGTCCCACATCATGTAAGTGCCTTTCACAAAATTGTTTCTTGGGAAGGTAATGTTTTATGATCTGGTAGCTTGACCTCAAGATTTCCAAAGTTTACCAGAGCAGACCTCACAAATAAACTGTATAGTCAATCTACTGCGAAACATGTTACAAAGATCCTTGTTATTACTCCTCTCTTTTACTCATGAGTTTTAAAGTTTACCGTTTTAAAGGAGCTGCACAAAGAGTGCCACTCTGCTTAGGCTGAATGTTCCTGTGCAAAACATGTCAAAATAATCAGAGCCTTTGCATATTGGGCCAAAGAGGAACTGATTTCTTCAGTAGTCAAAACACTGGAACAGGCTTTTTTGAGAAGTGGCTGATGCCCCAAGCCTTTAAGAGTCGAGTGCCCTTTGTAGTTTGCTTAACTTTTGGTCACCCCTGAAGTGATCAGGCAGTTGCACTAGGTCTTTGATGTAGGTCCTTTCCAACTGAAATATTCTAGTCTAGACTAGTCTAGCCTAGTCTAGCCTATTCTATTCTATGATAAGGTTACCCGTTTAATAGACGAGGGAAAGGCTGTGGATGTGGTGTACCTGGACTTCAGTAAAACCTTTGACACCGTTTCTCACAGTATCCTGATGGAGAAACTGGCTGCCATTGGTGGGGACAGGCACACTCGTTGCTCGGTTAAAAACTGGCTGGATGGCCGGACCCAAAGGGTTGTGGTAAATGGAAGTAAATCCAGTTGGAAACCGGTCACAAGTGGTGTTACCCATGGTTCAGTGCTGAGTCCAGTCTTGTTTAACATCTTTATCAATGATCTCGATGAAGGCATTGAGTGCACCCTCAGCAAGTTTGCAGACGACACCAAGCTGGGTGCAAGTGTGGATCTGCTTGAAGGAAGGGAGGCTCTGCAGAGGGATCTGGACAGGCTGGACCGATGGGCTGAGACCAACAAGATGAGGTTCATCAAGGCCAAGTCCAGAGTCCTCCATTTAGGTCACAACAACCCCATGCAGCATTACAGGCTTGGGGAAGAGTGGCTGGAGAGCTGCCTGGCAGAGAAGGATGTGGGGGTGCTGGGTGACAGCGGCTGAACATGAGCCAGCAGTGTGCCCAGGTGGCCAAGAAGGCCAATGGCATCTTGGCCTGTATCAGACACAGCGCGGCCAGCAGGAGCAGGGAGGTGATTGTGCCCCTGTACTCAGCACCAGTGAGGCCGCACCTCGAGCGCTGGGTTCAGTTTTGGGTCCCTCACTACAGGAAGGACATTGAGGGGCTGGAGCATGTCCAGAGAAGGGCAACAAGGCTGGTGAGGGGGCTGGAGAATAAACCCTATGAGGAGCGGCTGAGGCAACTGGGGTTGTTTAGCTTGGAGGAGGCTGAGGGGAGACCTCATCACTGTCTACAACTGCCTGAAAGGAGGTTGTGACAGGGTGAGTGCTGGGCTCTTCTCAAAGTGACAAGCGATGGGACAAGAAGAAATGGCCGCAATTTGTGCCAGGGGAGGTTTAGACTGGACATTAGGAAGAATTTCTTCACTGAGAGAGTGGTCGGGGATTGGAAGAGGCTGCCCAGGGAGGTGGTGGAGTCACCATCTCTGGAGGTGTTTAAAAAATGGGTGGATGAGTTTCTTTGGACATGGTTTAGTAAGGAGACAGGCACGGTTGGACATGGTAATCTCAGAGGTCTCTTCCAACCTGGTGATTCTATGATCCTATGATTCTATTCCATTCTATTCTATTTTCAGAGTGCCAAACAGTCAATCATCTGGATCTGCTGTTCAATGTAAGGTCCCCAGTTTTCAATAAATATTTTACAGGTTAAGCACATAACAAGTTAAAAATCCTGCTGAAAGCCTTTTTAACTGTTCCCAAGCAGAGGTGACACTGACGCTGAGTGAACATTCGGTGCTGAAATGATTTTAATTTTTTTAAAAAATAATCTCACAGTCTCCTCCGAAAGAGAAACGCGGCTGCTTTCCCAGAACGCCGCAAAGAAAGCTTCAGCAGCGTCCAAGCAGGAACAGAAAGGGGGGGATTCGGGGGTGCATCTTTTTTCCTGCCCCTCCTACCTCACCCCTTTCCCGCACGCCCGCCTCCCCGCCGCCTCGCGCCGGCGGCCGCCATTCCGCGGGCAATGCTGCCCCCGCACGCTGCCGCCGCGCAACAGCACGGGCCGCGCGCCCTCGCAGGCAGGCCGTGCCGGGACCTGCGAATCCGAGCCCCGCGGCCGGCACTGAACCCCAAGGCGGGGTTGGGAGACGAGCGCGCTGGCCTCAGCGGCTCTTTTTGGAAGAGGCCCTCTAGTCCTGGAAATGCCGCTCTTACTCTGATTGTGCAAAACCGGGGCACATAACTGCGATTGGTGAGTGACGACACTGGTCGTGTTTCCTGATTAATACATGAAGTGTGGAATCATGGAATCGCTTGGTTGGAAAAGACCTCTTGTATCACCGAGTCCAACCGCACCTGCCTACTGCTAAACCACATCCCTGAGCACCTCATCTACCCATCTCTTAAAAACCTCCAGGGATGGCGACTCAACACCCCCCTGGGCAGCTGTGCCAGTGCCCGACCACCCTTTCAGTGAAGGAATTTTTCCTGATGTCTAATCTGAATCTCCCCGTGGTGCAACTTGAGGCCATTTCCTCTCATCCTATCCCTTGTCACTTGCCAGAAGAGCCCAGCACCCACCCCGTCACAACCTCCTTTCAGGCAGTTGTAGACAGTGATGAGGTCTCCCCTCAGCCTCCTTTTCTTTAGGCTAACCAACCCCGGTTCCCTCAGCCGCTCCTCATAAGACTTGTGTTCCAGCTGCTTTGCCAGCCTCATTGCCCTTCTCTGCACATGCTCCAACACCTCAATGTCCTTCTTGTAGTGAGGGGCCCAAAACTGAACACAACATTCAAGGTGCAGCGCAACCAATGCCAAGTGCAGGGGCACAATCACTTTGCTGGGTAACGTACCGCGAACATGTACCATGAAGTTTTCTGCATTGCAGACTAAGTTTTTTGTTAATTTTGTGTTCCCAGTAACATTTTTCCGTTACCTTTCTGCTTCTAGAGCAATAAATAAAAGAATTACATTCAAAGCAAATACAGCGAGATCTGAGTATAATTTAACAGCTAGGAAAAGGCTGCAGCATGAACCACTGCCAAAAGGAGAGTTAAAACGTACTAAGAGAAGTCTGCTTTGTCTTGTACTTTTTAAAACCCTTCTGTTGGTTGCTTTCTCATGCTGCAGTTCCTTCCATATGCTCCCTACACCCACTAACACACCCACCTACATACACTCACAATTTACCAACATACTATATGTCTTTGCTGAATTAAAATCCACACCATCATTCAAATAAAATAAAATAAACATCTGCTTTCTTTCCACAAAAAACCCTAACATTTTCTGACTTGGCACTTGGAAAGCATTTGAAAGAAAGAGGATGCTGGAGATGATTTTATACTAGCACACTGTGACACTGCACAGAAGGCCTCAGGGTGGATCTAAATGTGTACCAGTGCACTTCAGACCACTCTGCTTTGGAAGGAGACACTTCCCAGGAGGAAGGACTTAGAATCTATGCAAACAATGGCAGATTGTCCTAGTGCTCACCGTGATTCCAGAGAAGGCATCAGTTGACCCTCAAGGCCTGATAAATAGAGTATTTAAAGCAGCACTAACAGGTAGAGCACCACAGAATCTCATTGTGGGCATTTCTTTGAAGGCTTCTATTCTTACTGGAGAAGTACAGCTCCAAAAAGTACAGACACCAGAGACTGTGGCTAGCCTTTCCCCTACTTGTGTTATGTTCTGTGTTGGCTCCCAGATTCAGACTGAATTACCAGCTGAAATTTGAAAGTGCCAGCACACAAATAGTAGGAAGGCAGGGCCTAGAAAGAGTCTGCGACAGATTATCACTGTGAATCCCATGTTGGCATCCATTCCTGCAGTTTATCGGCCATAAGCCATTGGCACCTCACTCTGAAGATCAAAAGGGTTGAAAACAAAACCCCCAGCTCAAGTTGCTATCTCAATATGAGTATGTCTCTTTCCTGTGCCACTCCTTTCTGACTGTTATGACACAGCTGCCCTAACAGCTGTAGTTGGAACTATTCTTTCAGGTTGTGTTGGTCACAGCTAAGGGTGCTGCACTGTACAGGTGGAAAGCAGGTAAAAGAACAGTAACTAACTCACAGGTTCCTTGTCATCTAGCAGAATTCAAAGGCCTAGATTACACACCTGGTTTATTTATAAAATACTTTGTGAGACATAGATCCCAAGAACGCATTACTTAGCTGTACCAATTTCCGAGGACACTGAGTCCATACCAAGCCAGCTGGCAGAAATGATGGAAAGAAGGACTCGGATCCCTTGCTCCCAGCTCAGGTGCCATTCAGAAGCCATAGTCATGAATCCTGTCCTCGGATCAAACACCTAAGCCACGTTGGACCTTGCACAGAACTCAATCCAGAGAAATAGATGGTGCTCTTCTCTTATGTGTGCAAAACAATTCACTGGGGTATGGGACAACCATAATCAAATGCATTTACTTCAAAATTTGGAGAATCACTTTTTAATCAGAATTAGCTGTTGGAATACTGTAACTATCGATCACTGATCTGTTGAATTTTTGGCTCTGAGCATTAATCAGTCCATCAAGTCTTGGGTGCTTAGTGTCACTGGTGTTATTGGGTACAAAACTCCTATGCCTAGGCAGGAGAAGCAGAAGCCAGTGTTACAGAATGGGGCACAAAAGAGATGTTTCACCTCTATCTCAGCACAGGTCAACTCAGATCTGCCCTCTAATAAAAGCAGTTGAAGCACAGCTTACTGTAGCAATAAAAAAGAATCTTCATGCTCACTTTCCCCCAAATCCCTGTCTTTCGTTTCTCTGCAGAGATGCAAAGGAACATTCATAAACCTGATTTATACCAGGGCTCAGGGAATTCTGTGATGTTGTCCTAGGTTCTATGAACTAAAGTTTCCTAAAAGTGGCACATGTTAATGTCTGTCTTTTGGCTCTAAAGCAGGCCACAAGTCAGTGCACTATGGGGACTAAAATCCAAGAAACACATAATTCTGTTGTCTACCTTAAACATCAAAACCATTACTTATCCTTGTGGTGTCACTTTCAAGTTCATGAGAGAGATTATGTGCTGCAGATGTGCTTGCCTAACTACTTTTAAAAGTTTGTTTACATAGCTGCCATCCTGATTCCCCATGTTGCTGATGTCAAGCAGCTCTCCCAGAAGCCTTCAAGAAGGACGATGAAAAGCAAATTGTGGCAACTAGACTAAATAGAGGAATGAACTATGTTTAATCCTTCACGCTAAGAAGGACAAAGATGTAGGGTTCTCTACAGCCGTGAAATGAAGGAACTCAGGTGGGAAGAAGCATCCCAACAAAGCTTATCAATTGCTTTGATGACTACAGAGTAAGATAATGCAGGTCACATTGGTAGGAACTTGTCATGTTGTTGATCAACAATTGACAATGATTGCAGAGAAGCAGAAAAGCTGTGTTCATAGAAAAAAACTTCAAACCATCAGTCCTATGGAAAGAATGTTTATTTCCTTTACCTTTTTTTTTTACTTTTTTTAAAATACATTTGAACATTTGCTTTTCGTGTCAGGAACAGACCAGTGGCTAATTATACAAGGATAAAAGAAATTATTTAATTATTTCTCTCTGTGTGCTTATTCTGTCAGTCTTCGCTATTTTGAGTACAATCTCCTCACTACAAAATAAAATCTTGTTCATGTTTCTGAGCTATTTTATATCAAACTGCCAATAATATTCTTATTTTCCTAAGAAATCCACGTTTTAATTGAGACTTAATTGCACTGACATTGGGCTAACCTGTTCTAATACTGATTTAACAGTAAGAATTTATTGCCTGAAATACAGTAAAACTGCTATCAAAACCCCAGTTCGACAAGACACTTAACATATGCTTTTCTGATATTAGTGAGATATTTAGATGTGTACTTATACACTTTGACCAACTGGGACAAAGTGTAAAGCCAGTAAGCAGCACATTTTGCATCAGCACAGAAAATGACAGGTCCAAGACATCAGTAATATTTTATAAGAGGCTACATCTTGTATTGCTTTTAGGATACTGGAAAGTATTTTATGCTACTGATTTTAGGATACTGAAAACTCATATTTCTGGGGCTAGATGAGCAGATGGTTTTAGAGAAATCCTGGCTCTCCAAAGCAGTGGAGCATTCAGCTTCTACATGTGACATGGACAGAGGGGAATGCACTAGCTTCAAAGCTGGAGAAGAGCAGTGGTGAAATATACTATTTTTTGGATCTGGATAAAGTGAAGAAGGGAATGTACCAAGGAGAAACAGAAAAATGAGGCTGCCGGAAAATGAAGAGAAGCAGCCATGGTAAATAAATTTAAAGGGAGCAACAAAAGAAATAAAGAAAATACAGAAATCTAGGTTTTTACCTTATCAAAGCCACTGCTCTTCCTCACCTTATACACACAGACAATAAGTGCTACATACAAGAGACTGCACTACACCATGAACTGAAAACAGACAGATTTCAAAATCAGTATTTTCACTCTTTCATTTTGTTCTCTTTTCCAGTTGTACCAGTTATATTCAGAATTTATGAGCCAATAGGTCCACCACAGCAACTGCACTGGATCTGTATGGGATTAACTGGGAGTTACTTTCTTTATACCAGTCTGTATGGTGCTGCTTTTTTGGATTTGTCATTAAAACAGTGCTGGTAACACAGTAGTGTTTGGCTGCTGCTGAACAGTGCTTGAACAGCATCAACGCTTTCTTTTTTTCCTACTCTATGCCCCAGTGAGTAGGCTGGGGGTGGGCAAGAAGCTGTGAGTGGACAAAGCCAGGACGGGTAACTTGAAGTGCCCAAAGGGATAGTCCATACGATATGGCATCGTGCTCAGCAATAAAAATGGAGGTAGAAAGCAAAGAAGAGGAGATTGTCTTGCAAGGTGGCTACTGATGGGAGATTATCGGGGCATTGGTCTGCTTGTGGGAGGTGGTGAGTGATTGCCTTTGCATTACTTGTCTTCACATCTCTTTTCTTCACCTATTAAACTGTTTTATCTCAACCCAACAGTTTTCTCACTTTTGTTCTTTCTAGTCTCTCCCCCATCCCAGAGAGGGGGGAATGAGCAAGCAGCTCTTACATAAATCAGACTGTCATGGAAGGCAGGGGAACCTTTGCCTCACTTAGACTATATGAGGACCTAAGGAAAAGAAACCTGTTACAATAGTTCTTCTGGGATGGACATTAATCTGTTGTATTTGCTGAAGAAGACATGGAACATAGTGCCCCAGGCCTCTTTACTTGAGACACAAGAAAAGTAGCTAGTGAAAACTAACAGTGGGAAGCACTCTGCTTCAAGACCGATGATGATAAGTGGTAAAAGACAAAAGAAAAAGGAGAAAAATTCTCAGCATTCCTTCTCTGTGTATGGGGAAGCTGATTTTGGCAGCTTTGCAGGGTCAGAGCTCTGCTAAGATGTGTTCTTTCTTAATATTTTAATGAGCTGAGCAATTGACAGTCCCAGCTGAGTACTCCTTTTTGTTGCTGTTGCTAAGCAAAACAACAGTAAAAAACTCTCCTTTTTCATCTTCTAAGTCATAAATACAACCAAAGCATTTGTTTGATATGTGCAGAAATTCATTCTGCCTCCATGCCAGCTCAACCCAAATACCTGTTCAGGCTTTTATGTTTTTCTTACATACTTGTTCAATCTCTCCTGTATATCCTAGGACATGTCCAGATTTGATTGTCCTGCACATCCAATATACCCTTCAGGCCACACAGTGTTCATTCACCTTATACTCTTCATTTGGACTCCGGCACAACCCATGGTAATATAGATTGATGCAGATTCTCTGTTCTTCTTTATATTCGCTGAATAAATTGCCTTGCCAGCTCATATAGTTTTAGAGTTCAGTAATGTGTGTAGACATAAGAGATGCTGGGAGATTTTTGCATTATTTTTCTCTCCTTCTTCAATGACTTTCTGTTTTCCTAAAAAAACTTCCTGTTTTCTTTTCAAATAAAGAAACTTTCTAGACTCCCTTCTATTTATTATTACATCTATTTAACAAATAAATTTCTGTATTTTTAATTCTCCCTTTGCTTTTCCATCCTGCCTTAAATTTTCTTTAGCCATCTGCATACATTTTCTTTAGTCATATGAGTTTTCACTCATGCCTTGTCAAATTCTAGTCTCATGTACATTTTGGTAGGGTTTGATATTGTCTCTGCAACCCTGTTCTTCAATGGCTTGTCTGCTCATAACTTACCTTGTGATAAAGTTTTACCTAATGTGATATTAAACGACTTTGTCTGTAATGTGAGTAAGGAAATTTCCACTTAAAATATTAGTGAATCATAACTAACAAGATCCCATATTGCATATTCAGGACATATTCCTGGTTCCACTCCTCAGTCTTCTCATTATATGTTTTTATTTTCTGTTAGCTACATTTAGAAACTATTGGTGGGAAGTCCCCTTCACATCAAAAATGAAACTATTCCTTCCTGACCAATGCTGGCTTCTGATCCTGAACCTTCACCTGTAAGGCACAGTGCACAAGCATGTCTGTGGGCCACAGATAACATTTTTCCAGTTTGAATGGAGACATCACAAAATAAACAAAAACCTGATAGCGCTCCACAGGCCATTGCTAATAGGGCAACATTTCCCCTTTGGTCAAACTGTCTGATATAAGTGCTTTTATAGCAGACAAAGAAAAGCTGCAGAAGAAAGAACAGTAGGAGAAAGTATTTTCCGTCCTAGTGTGTTTAGCTTTGATAGATCTTCCTTTGACTATGGAGTTCAACATTACAGTTCTCCCAGGTTTTAATACAGTGAGGTTGCTATAAAAACCACCAAGAAAACAAAAAAACCTAGCATAGCAGCATTTTTCATGTTCCAATATAGCAGTACTTCCTGTTCAAGCACAGGAGAATTCTGAGCACTCATAAGCTCCTCGTCAATAAGCACTTTGAAGACAGGCTACTGAACCTCAAAAAAGTTTACACATACACCACAGTTACCTTTTTGTCTGTCTGCTAGGCACAAATCTTGATCAAGCTACAATGCTCTACCTCATTTTCTTCAGCCTTTTTCACTCATCTCTGGAACCCACACCTTTCAAGTGCAGTTAACCGATTACACAGGGAAAAGGAATTTAATAAATTACATAGGCACACTGTAAAGGATTTTCATGCATTTCTTTCCTATGTAAATGGTCTGTAACTTTTTCATGACTTAGGTCCATAGATTCTTTATTTCACACTTCCATCTTCCTTTCCCAGTAGAATTGCATTTTAAATGATCCTGAAACATTTGAACACAATTAAAGGTTAGCTTTGCATATCAGTAACCCACCAGCAATTCCCTGTAAAGCTGTGATGTATGTATAGCATTTGATCTACAGCTGCCTGATTTCAGGAAGGCAGAAGTGTTTCCATACTGCTCTAAACTCTAGGAAGGACTGTAAAATAGGCTCAGAAGACACCAAAAATAGCTACAGCTTCCTTAGAGCTTCATGCAGTTCCCAGAAACCATTGTGGGTTGCCAGGACTTTTGAATTTCTTCAAGTTTTGAACAACACATAAATCATTAACAGGGTTTGGACTTAGGTGCTAGCAGGATTCAAAGGAGGTTCAAAAAATGCTTTTGGTTGGTTATGCATTGGTTTTTCTTACATCAAGCCTTAATGGATTTTTTTAGAAATTGCATAGGGTTTATGCCCATAAGCAGAAATGGAGACGTAACTGTGGCCATTTTACAAAGAGCAAAGTTATGTTATGGGAGGGATTTAAATTAGTATACCACACTGTGCAAAAAAAACCCAACTGAAAACTTGTGAATTCTATATTGCAGCAGCCCACCAGGCCTGATGTGCATGGGCTCTTAGAGGAAATGAAGGCTGCCTGACAGCTTCAAGTGACCACGTGCAACTTGATCAAAGGTGGAGTTACCAACCAGCAGACTTCTGCAGGGATTGAAACAGCACGTGTTTTGAAACAAGGGCTGAAATATAGTCACATAAGCTGACAGGGACTCAGCACTTAACTAGGTTTTGAGTGAATTGTGAAACATTTGGACAAGATTCTTTTCCTTCCCCTCCAGCCCTTTCCAATTTCCTCCCTCTGGAAAAGTACTTTAATATATAGCATATAAATTAACAGGTCTCCAAAAGAGTTTATATACATTTGAGAAAATATTGTTGCACAGTGTGACTGGACAGTTTTATTCCATTTGAGACAGATTCAAAAGATGGAAATTACTATAATATTGGATGATGGAATAACTCCAAACTCTTTCAGCTTTGTCTGGAACAGGCACAGTTTAGCTACATAGTCTTTGTCTTACATAGTGACTAAATATAAATACTATAAAATATTTATAAATAATGAATGCCAAATTGATCTCATTGTAGAGTTTTACTGGAACATATAAGTCTTGTTATTAATCTGACATTTATAAAATTTTTACCACTGATCACTTAAGATAGTCATCTGTCCATATATGTTGTCTCTGAAAAAATTTAAATGAGGAGATGGAAACAGCATTGTGATTCTCTGAGGCAGTTTCTGCCAGTGTGTGTGCTGATAAATGCTATGTTAACAGGTTCTCTGTTTGTTTAACATTCCCCTGAGAAGGGCTCATCGTGATTGAAACAGTCTCTTATATTTCAAGTACAGCATTAATATCTAGTCTGCAATAAGAAAGACAGGAAGGGTCACAGGTGGCACAGTCACTAGTCTCACAGTTGATAGCCTTTGTCTTCCTTAGTGAAAGTTTATTCACATCACTAAATGCTACTGATTTTTGAAATCTTGATTTAGGAAAATATAGTGAGTAAATTATGTCCTGCATTGCAAGACTACAATATTATAGCAATTTGTCCAATAATAGTCTAATGCCTATTTTCCACTTTTTTTTTTTGCCTAGGTTAGCATGTAGTTTGCTATACATCAGCTTTTTCTTAAAGGATTCAGAAGGCTTTTTAAAACAGATTAAATCTTCCCCATCCTCAATACACACACCCCCCTTAGACACAGAGGCACACATTCACACTCATATCCTTGGAAGCTATTTTCTAGAACATTTTACCTTGTCAATAATACAGATGTGATGAATCAGACCTCAATTATGATTCCAGTTGCATCCTTGTTTTCCAGAGAGCATTTGGAATTGCTGAAGTAATTCAAAGCCTTAGATTATTGCCTTTTTGTCATGAATATTTGTTATGCCTTGGCTGCATTTGATGGGCATCTGATTAAAATGAGAAAAGATGAATCCATATGACACAGAGGCTCATTTTTATTACTGTAGACAGACTGAAAGTAAAAAATGCCACTACAGAGAGCACACTAGGTTAAGTAATCCCAGTAAGGTTATGCAAACATTGTTTTTTTTAAAAATCAAACATTATAGAAGAAACCTTATCATTAAGCATCAGCCATGAGAAACTCAGGCTGTTAATGAAATACTCAGTGAGAAGAGCTAATGGAAACCGCTGTGTGTCCAAGTTTTTATTCACCAGCAACTGCGAAAAAACATGCATCAGGCTGCACAGGGAGAGTGCTTTCTAAAGGAGGACTTAGTAGATTATCTAGAAGCTGTCAGCTTTCCTTTAGGTAGACTGATAAAGTTGACAAGTTTGGATAAGCTGGCTCTGAGGTTGCAGAAGATCAGAAACTGAGGTTGCTATAGCCCCTCTAACATCTCCCCATCTGACTTCCCTTTCATATGTTTTGCCTGGTGTGTATAAATGAGATTACCCCTAAGAGATATTAAATCAAAAACTGTATCTGCTGTTTATTTATAGATTTGAATGACTTTCTCTTGGTCTTCCAGCCCACAGGCTAACTAAAGATTTCAGAAGAAGGTCAGAGATTCCGCACTGAAAGTGTTTTATCACCAGAGGCACAGCTGCCCTTAGGCAGTTTTCTGGACTTTCTAAAATACATCACCTGACTACTGAGGCCAAAATGAGGGTATTTTTCAGATAATATCCTGAAGATTTTGGCAAATTTTGGCGACTTCACTGCCTTCAGTTTGGGATGCTGGTCAGCAGCAGCCTCCACTCCCTAAGTACTGACTGGTCATCATCATTCCCTGGAGTCCACAATGAAATATTAGGGCAAGTTCAAATCATGATCTATTTTCAGAATCACTAGAAGGGCTTTACTAAATCTCCTAAAACATTGATTCAGTGACTGTTATACACACAAAGCAGAAGAACAGATGTATTTCAGTTAAGAGCCGCACTTCTAGACAAAAGACTGTTCCTGTAACTGAGGGATCTGCCAAGGGAAAAACAGAAAACGTCTGTAGCATTACAACAGAGTCCATATTTTAATAAATGACATAAAATATCTTCAAAATGAAAAACTTAAATCATCTTTCGTTGTAATATATTTAATTAGAGATAATGTTTTGTCCAACTACACATTGCTTGTAAAGTCCCTTTGTCAAAAGTTATTTTAAAGGAGAATGACAGAGATGTCACAACACAAATAACTGAGTACCTGATAATCTTGTTTATCATAGCTCTGTGTTTCCGCACTTTTTACGCTTCTTCACCTGAGCTGGATAAAACCAACACTTGTCACTTGTGGATTTAACTGCTTTGGACATTTCTGAATAGGGCATGTTATTGGTGATTCTGTGTCAGTCTTAATTAGCTATTCTTTTTGCCTTCATGTTTGCTGCTAAGTGTAATCATACCACTGTCTGTCAAGATAGTATTCTCTTTAATAGGTGCAAAAATGTAGTAGGCTGACAACTACTATTGTCACTGAATCCTTACTGCGTCTTTGAAGTAGAGAGAGATAATTCTTTATTAGTCACTGAAGTTTCACAAAGTGAAAGGGCAGGTATTAGAAAATGTATTCACTCTGTGGTTTAAAACCTAGGCCTTACTGGCAAACACACTGATTTTGTACAATCAGTAATATGCTGGAATTCATGATAACCAGCTGCAGTGGTGCAACCACATAAAATACTATATGTGAGGAAACACAGGAAAAGGTCAAGACAGAAAAATTAGAAACATGTATCCCCAAAGTGAATCTGATATAAAGGAATTAAAGGCCTGGATGCTCTTTAAAATTTACCATGCAATGGGTTAGGTACCTCAGATAGAATGTAAACATTGGGGAAAGCTTCTTTTCTGAGCCAAATAGTGAAAACAATTTGCCAATATGGAAACAAGCCAGAAATGCCTCAGTGAGGGAGGAGAATTTATTTAGCAGATTTCTACCAGCTCTGGCAAACAAACAACATAAGAGCCCTTGATCTTCTGTGTAGATCTATGGACATCTGCCACTTAGTTATACAATGGAGTTTTCTGTACTTTCCATACTTTAGGAAAAATGATTCAGTTGGAGAACGCACATTTAGTTGTCATGAAATGATTTGATTGGGTCAGTGTGACTAATCTGGGACTTGGAGCCCCATGGTCATATATGTAACTAGTGAAGAAGATGGAGAAGAGGAAGGAGAAGGTGAATCTGCTGTGGTGATACATCCTACACCTGATGAGCCTGGAACCAAAATCTGCTGGTCCCAGTCAGTGACAGGATCTCCATGCTTTCAACTACTGAAATTTTTCATTTGCTGTCCTTTCTACATAAGCCACTTCTGAAAACAAGAAAACCACATCCTTTTGTTTGTTCTTACATCACTGTCAGCAGCTTCCTCTGGTGGACCAGTGTTTCTTGAACAGGAAGAGATAATAAGCACCAGATAACTATTCCAGCTCCTCCAATACTGCTTATTCTGGAATATATGATGATTTATACTGCAGAATACTGTGCAATAAAGAGATTTCAACTCCACCATCATTACTACAGTACATAAACTGTCTGCAGTGCATGGAGCAACGTATTCCAATATCCATATAAAGTCTTCAGCAACAACATAGAGCAGGAGTGCTTTGCTCATAGCCTGCAGGGTAGGAGAAATTTGTAATGGCAATTCAATTACAGACATATGTCATTCTTTTTCCTCACCCTTTTAAATAAGGATCAAAACACAGACAGATTGTCCTGGCAATATGCTGAAAGCGTCAAACAGTTCCTCTATCAGGTACATACACATCAGGTGATAAGGGATGCTGATACGTTGGCCATACATTTGAGCACATCTGCTGGTGACCAAATTCTTCACTTCTTTCTCCAGTCAGCTTCTGCAGTTTCTTCAGATGATTTATAATACATGCTTTCAGTACAGAGCAGGAAGGCATAGGAGTTCTTATGAGTGGGATCATAGCGCAGTTGTTATTATTATTAATTGTAGTGGTACTAAAACCATGAAGAATTTTCTCTGTTCTTCCTAGGAAAGCTGATAAACCATTTCAGACATGATGTAGCAAATTGAAATTTAAAACCCCCCAAAACACAGGGCAGCTAGAAGAGGAGTAAAGACAAAGGTTATAGCATTGTATTGCTTGGTTAGGCAGTAAAGGCTAGCATGCAAATGTAAAATTGGCAAAGTCAATTTATGATAATAAAATAAAGTAAAATAAAATAAAATAAATTCTGTCTTTTATATCATGGAATTTAGTAATAATAATAACAGAGGTCCCTGTAATACACCAAAGGTGGTTATCCTTGCTATTAGAATGTCCAATTCAGAAGAAATAAAAGTTAACAACTGATCAAATCAAATTAAAAGATAGAATTCCCACCCTTTCATCATGCTTTAATGACATGTAAAAAGCACATACTTAGATAACCAAGTGAATCTGAGCAAACCTTAATGCACAAATGTCATGGACAAGGACTTAGCTCACCTTTGTACAATATTCTTTTGAAGACTTGCAAATCTAAAACTAAATCCAAATGTTTAATTACTTAGGGATTCTATATCCAGAGAGCTGAATCAGATAATTTGAGAACGAAAAGCCAGTCTAGCACATAAGAAATCTTTGAACTGTACATCCCATTTAAGTGTACATTATAAGTTTGTATATAAAGAAAAATACACAGCTGAACAATTGAATGAAAAGGAGCAGTAAATCTAGCCTTTTCTTGAAGCAAGGCAAGGCATCTGAAGGAATTAGCTTTGTGTCATTATTTGGAAGATGGATTCAAAGCATGCTACTATCATCCTAAAATATTATTCTTTCACAGAACTAAATTTTGTTTATATTTTCGTTATTTCTCTGTAAAAGAAAAATCTATGTATGTTACTCTTCTGCCCTAGCTTTAGAATCCTGGAGGTCATTTCTGTCCTCATTAGGGTATGTCTGAGTTTCGCTATTAGCCTCAGAAGGAACAGGACTTGATTTTAATACTACTCCACAGACCTCCTCCAGATGATGTTAATCCACTTTTATATGTAAATCACATAAATCATTGATTTATATGAAACTGAGGGGAACAAGATGCCTGTGATTTTGCTAGATGGAGAATCAAGGGCTAAATAATTGCCAGTTCTAGGAGTTAAAAAATTAAAAGAAAAACAAATCCTTTCAGAATAGTTAGAGTAACCAGTTCATCATCGTTCTGCAAACTGGTACCCTTTATGTTTTCTGCTCTTTTTCTTTTCCATCCTCACTGTTCTTAATAATTTAGTACTTTCTTTCTTTAATCTTATTATTAAAGGCAGTAGACTGATGATTCATTTTGCTTTCTTTGCTCTCTCAGTGATGTCCATTAATGAAGACTTACTTTTCAGCACCATTGACTCACTTACCTAAATTATTTATTTGGTCGAGCATTTCAGTGTATCAAACTTTTTTTCTCAGTGTAGCAACTACTTATAGCTCAGATTAGGGTTTCATATTGATTTTCTCCTGGAAAATGTGTATGAAATGGATTGTGCTTTCAAATGCCAAAGGTGGTAAACACGGGGCTGAAGAAGGTAAAGCTAAATAGATAACAATCTTTCCTCTTTTTTTCACATTTGTTCCCCTATCCATTTGGAATGAGTAAGACTTCTGAAAACCTTAACAGCACTGAAATTCCCATAAGGAAGCCTATTTCCTGGGTTAGAGTACAGGCCTAAGGTGTGCAAGTCTGATACACACTTTTTGCCTTTTGCATTCAGCACAGAGTGTTATTCCCTCACCACTCCAAATCAGAAAAAAACAGATTTGAATGTCTTCCCCACCCATGGCCTATGCACCAAATCATCACCTCCAGAAGACTTCATTTAAATCTTCAAGGAACAAACATATATTAAGAAAATTTATTTGACAGAAAAGTTTTGAGCTATTTCTCTTGTGTCAATAACAGTCCATTGCCTTGTGTGTCCTGACTCTAACCAAGGAAGCCTAGGTTGTTTGTGGGATTTGTTGTTGTGGCTCAGCTTCATTTTATCCCCTTTCTTTTCTCCTATGACCATTCAAATTCATAATCCCTCCTTAAGTTGCTTTCACAATTGATCCGAATATCTTCTCCTACTCCGATGTCCTAATAAAAATCTTTTTTAAAGTTAATTGCTTTCAGTCTTTCATGTAATCCAATCAAGAGAAGTACTTGTTTCTACTTGAATACTTGAAAAAACATAGTCTGATAGATTTCCAGATACCCAAATTCTCTTCATTGTGCTCCATGTGACATTTTGAAAGATTAGTTTCTTTGTTATGCCCAGGTTCATAGATTCCTGCATAATCACTGTTTAGAACACTGTTTCAGACTCTCAGCTGGAGATAAATATTGGGTAAACTGTCTTTCAGTCTCAAAGAAAAACAATCTGTGAAATAACATTTCTTTCAGGGAATATGTTCTTCATCTAAATACACTGGTTTAGGATGATGGGAAAAATGTTTTCCATTCAAATTCCTTGACGATTTGGTGTTCCATTTGACACCACGGAAAATCACGTATGTATTATCAAACCCAGTCCAGGTCATACAACCCCATACTCTCATAGCCTAAAATCTCCAGCACCGTTCTCTACTGAAAAAAAGTTGAGAGGGAAAGTGTTCCGATAATTTTTGACTGACGAGGTTTAAGTAGCTTTTATTAAATATTTGTTGAACTTAAATGCCTACTGAATACTTGGGAAAACAGTGTCATTGTTAAAATATCAATGTCATAATTTCTGAATTAGTGAAAGCTCTCTACATAAAATTGCAGGCACTTTTTAGAGTGGGTTCCTTCCCAGCCACATCTTCCACAGCACAGCAACCTCCCCTCTACACAAACCTTAACTCAATATGGAAAAAGTGAAAACAACAGAGGTAGTGAAAAGTAGCAGACATTTACTGGTACCCTGAGTGCAGCCCCATGCCCCTGCTCCAAGGGATTTGGCTGTCTGTTCTCAAGTCAATGCAGACATATTGCTAGTGAAAAGAATTGTGAGAGAAAGAACTCTAAGAAGGGGGATGGTTGACCCTGCCCTTGCTCTGAAGCTGCTTTCATGTCCTGGCATTGCCCTTGGTCTCTTGCCTAGAGTCCCTGCCCATGCCTGGCCACGTACACCACTGACGTAGACCAGACCCTGACCCCATTAACTTGACTTTCCAGCTTGCACTTGCACCTGTCTCACCACTACAGATTTGTCTGGCAACCTCTGGACTGCTGGCTGACCTTCATTACCACCACCAGACTTGCTCTGCTCTTCTTCTTTGGGTACTGTGGGACCAGACCTTTCTCCATGCAATCACAGCCCTGCACCTGCCTTGGGTCACCCTCTGCTGCTGGCTCACCTTCCTTTAGAGAGTAGCCTGCTCTTCCTGCTCCCTGACAAAATCTTTATATGCTATAAGAGATCCAGATCTAACACACACATGGAAAAAAATGAGGGAAAAAAATAGAAGACAAAAATCCTTTGTAGGTCACCTTAGGCATTGCTTTTTGGCAGAAAACAGTTTGAGTATTTATAGCCAAGCTAAAACCCATTGAAAGCACAGGTCAAAATGGAAACACTGACCCTTACCTACTGCAGGGCTAGTTAGCACCCCCCCACTCAAGTACTTGTAAGCTGCTTGCAATAAAAAAACCTCTTCGTTTCAGCCCTGGAAGTGTCAGTCCTCTGTACTGGTTAATATTATCGAGAGAATCCTTGCCTGACAGAAAGTAATTTAGGATCCATTAAATATGATTACTTGACCTTGAAAATGATGGATATTGAACAGAATTATAGGATCACTTTACAAAAGAAAGGTCTTTTTTACATCCTTTCTTGTGGGGCATTAAATAAAGTCTGAGAAAACTCCTAAGGGACCCCTGGCATTTATAGGTTACATTTATGAAAAGAGGGATTGATATTCATATTAAAAACTCTAAAAATTGAACAGGGTGATGTGGCAAGCACATGGACAGCTGTGACATGTCTAAAAAGTGAATGACATGTTCAACAACTATTTTCCTTGCTTCAATTATACTGGAGATATGAAAAGTGCCTTTAATTTCAGACTAATCTTTCATGTTCTTTATTGGACTATTAACCCCAAGCGGTTTCCTGCGTTCCCTATACCTCTCACTATATCTTCATTTGTAAGTGAAGTACTTACGCCAGAGGTCTGCAAAATTCTCAGGTGACTGTTTTCATAATATCCTTTGCTAGCCACAAGTTGAAAGTGAGTTTGTATAGAGGCTTGATATGTTTATGCTGCTTTAAACTAACTCTGATCTTAGAGAAGACTATATTTTAGTTACAGTGGAAGTTCGATGTCTTCGTTACTAAAGAATATGCCCTCAAGTTCAAACATACAGTGAAAATAGACAATTTGATTTTCTTCACTTTTCCCCCACTTGAATTTCTGATCAAAATTGATAAACTGGAATCACCTAACATTTCTTTTTATTCATTTTTCCATGGAGAAGGTGGGTTGGCTATTTTATCCTATGGAGAAGGCTGGAAATATGACCCCAAAAATTAGAAAAATAAGGTTTAGGGATGGCTTCTCCTGAAAACAAATCCTTCTCTAGAATGAAGGGAGGAAAAGGAAAAATAAAGAAAAAAATCAACAAAAATTAGTTCTTCTGCTTTGATCTTCCTCATCTCACTTTATTTCCACAGAACAAGATGCCCTAGAAATCAGAGTGTCCTGGAACACGCATCTTCACTCTAATTGGTCTCTATAGATAAGAGTTCACTTTAGAAACAGAAATTCCAGGCGCTTCACCTGAATTCATCATGAAGACAAAAAGCACATTTATCGTATGCTTCATAGACATAAATAAAATCACAAAATTCCCTGACAACTGGTTTTTGGTTGCAGTGTGTATGTAGAGCACATATTCAGACAATACAAGATATTGATATATGCTTTGAACCATTTGCATACACTGACAACTAATGAGCATCTAAATTCCAGTTATTTTTTAAAAGGTTCATGTATAATCCTAATTACATTAAATGACCTCTCTGGTTTCTTAGATCTGACTATAGTCAGTACACACCTGAAGCAAACTTGACCTCTTCCAGAGGCACCCCTTCTGCTATTTCACATTATGTGTGATTATTTGTACCTGTGTAAACATGGCACAATATTTTATGGGACTGCAATGCTTTAATTTATACTGACAACATGTCCTACATACATCTAGAGCTGGGCAAATTTCAGGAAACCTCTTATTCTCCAGTAAAGTAGGTTAACTCTGAGATGTTTTTTTTAAACCAGTAAAACAGCGACACTCAGCAGCTTCATGCCTCAGGCACACATCACACACACAGGGTTTTAAATTCCAGTTTCACCAATTTCAAAGCATAGATCAGAACTGGAAGTTTCCACATCCCCTGTGAATGCCTTAGCTATTTGTTTGGGAAGTGGGGCAGTCTCATTTTCCAAATTGAGTTAGGAAAACTCATGCTTGACATGAGGTAACTTCACCAAAAAAGGTTATGTTAAAACACATGGATGGCTTCCAAAAATTAGAGTTTTAGTGAATGAGCATTTTCTGATAAAAAGGTGCCCTCTTTACCTCTGTTTTCAACAGTAAGGCAGATTGTTCACTGGACAACTGGTCTTCTGAAGTGGTGGATGGGGTCAGGGTGCAATATAGCCTCCCTGTACTCCAGCAGGAAAAAGTTAGGAGACCTGCTGAGCCACTTCGATCCTCATAAGTCTATGGGGCCAGATGGGATCCATCCTAGGGTGATGAGAGAGCTGGTGGACGAGCTTGCTAAGCCACTTTCCATCATTTATCAACAGTCCTGGCTCACTGGAGAGGTCCCGGATGACTGGAAGTTGGCCAATGTGACACCCATCCACAAGAAGGGCCGTAGGGATGATCCAGGTAATTACAGACCTGTCAGCCTGACCTCAGTTCCAGGTAAAATTATGGAGCAGATAATCCTGGGTGCAATCATGCGGCACCTGCAGAATGAGCGAGAGATCAGGCCCAGCCAGCATGGATTTAGGAGGGGCAGGTCCTGCCTGACCAACCTGATCTCCTTTTATGACTGTGTGACTCGCCTGGTGGAGGAGAGGAAGGCTGTGGATATGGTGTTCCTGGACTTCAGCAAGGCTTTTGACACTGTCTCCCACAGCAGACGCCTGGACAAGCTGGCAGCCCGTGGCTTGGATAGGAACACTCTGTGCTGGGTTAGGAACTGGTTGGATGGCCAAGCACAGAGAATGATAGTGAACAGTGTCACATCCTGTTGGCAGCCGGTCACTAGTGGGGTTCCCCAGGGATCGGTGTTGGGTCCGGTCCTGTTTAATACCTTTATTGATGATCTGCATGAGGGGATCGAGTCCATCATTAGCAAGTTCACAGATGATACCAAGCTGGGAGGAAGTGTCGATCTGCTGGAGGGTAGGAGGGCCCTACAGAGGGACCTTGACAGACTGGAGAGATGGGCTGATTCCAGTAGCATGAGGTTTAACAAGTCCAAATGCTGGGTTTTACACTTCGGACACAACAACCCCATGCAGAGCTCTAGGCTGGGGACAGAGTGGCTGGAGAGCAGTCAGGCAGAAAGGGACTTGGGAGTGCTGGTAGACAGGAAACTCAACATGAGCCAGCAGTGTGCCCAAGTGGCCAAGAAGGCCAATGGTATCCTGGCCTGCATCAGGAAGAGTGTGGCCAGCAGGCCTAGGGAAGTCATCATCCCCTTATACTCGGCACTGGTCAGGCCACACCTTGAATACTGTGTCCAGTTCTGGGCCCCTCAGTTTAAGAAGGATGTTGAGATGCTGGAGTGTGTCCAGAGGAGAGCCACGAGGATGGTGAAGGGGCTGGAGCACAAGCCCTATGAGAAGCGACTGAGGGAGCTGGGGTTGTTTAGGTTGGAGAAAAGGAGGCTCAGGGGAGACAATATTGCTCTCTACAAATACCTAAAGAGAGGTTGTAGTTAGGCAGGGGTTGGTCTCCTCTCTCAGGCGACTGGTGACAGAACAAGAGGACGCAGTATCAAGCTTCATCAGGGGAAGTTTAGGCTTGATATTAGGAAAAAAATCTTCACTGAAAGGGTGATTGGAATGCGCTGCCCGGGGAGTGATGGGGTCACGGTCCTGTAGGTGTTTAAAAGGAGATTGGATGAGGCACTTAGTGCCATGGTTTAGATGACGAGTAGGTGTTGGGTCATAGGCTGGACTTGATGATCTCAAAGGTCTTTTCCAGCCTTGTGATACTGTGTGATACTGTTTCATCAAGCAGTTCTTGACCAGTTCCACTTACGTGAGCTTTGCATTGATTTTGGTAACTTCATATGTAAGAAAATTAAGAATCAAGGTCCTATATTACTAATTAAATTTATACAAAAAAAAATTATTCATAGTATCATTACAATTTCATCATCCTTAGTATGCAAATATGAATACTTAATATGAAGCTTAACCTGTCCCTTTTTTTAAAGGAATCTATGTTTACATGTCTGGTAATATATAGCCACATAAGAAGTTTCTTTTTGTCTATTTTTTCTTTTCAGTACCTAACTGGAATCTTCTTGGAGATAACAGTAACTGAGAAGCTCAATAGGCGAATTTTAGAAGGAGATAGAGAGAAAAAAAAAAAAAGATAAGTGGTTGTAAAGAAAGAAGCACTAGGCAACCTTGATCTATGTACTGAAGATCTTTATTAACTATATTCCAATGTATAGAATGCACATAAAGCTGTATTTCAAATATGCATAATTTGACTCTCCCTTAGATAGCAATCTTAGGTAGCCAGACTAGGTCAGAAGTACATTTTTATGGTTGTGCTGTAAACCCTAGCAAACAGGAGTCTATAATGGAAGTGCTAACACAACCTTAGTACTTCAAGTGCAAAGGGTATAATCAAATTTAAAAACTATTTTATCTATCCCATCTATTAAGTATATTGTCACAAGTTGGCTGTACAATGGGAACGTAGAAGACATAACATGCAAGCAAAATAAATCAGGATTAACTGATATTGTGTGTCATATATATATGGTAAGTTTTAAGAATTAAAATAAAATACGTTACACATTTTTCAGTGTTGTAACTTTTTATAAATGCTGCTGGTTATGATACTGAAGCAGTCAAGTAAGTTGTACTGCAGTATACATCTTCTTTGAAAATCCCTCTCAAAGTGAATGAGAAGCTGGAACGCTCAGACTGAATAGTACATTTCATTCTGTGAAACAGTTTATAAATGTATCTTCTTTCACTTGCCTACATCAAAATAGTGTCCTGAGTTTTTAGTTTCATGTTCTTCTAGGGTTACATCTGTATTTGAAATTTGCCAATGTTTTTTCTGGGAGTCAGATGATTTGCTCCCACCCCGCTGTGCTCCCACACACTCATCTAATTTTTTTTTTTTTGCATTGTTGTGATGATGCTGCACTGGTGATTTTAAAAAGGTGCTGAACACCATGGTCATACACTACACTGCTCTGCTATGTACTGCATATATTGCAGGGTTTACCACGTCGTGCGCTGTTGGATCCCTATCATAAAACCATACAATTTCAGACCATAAGTGAAACTAAATAGTCCCTATAACTTATCTTGTTTCATTCCACCATCATTCTTGTTTGTTTGTTTCTTTTTACTTTAAACAGTGCTGTTTTCAAGATACTGGTAGGTGGCATGGAGAAAACACTGAAACCTATTATTCTTTACTGTGATTAATATAGATAGGCTGCTGAAAAAAATATCCTAAGTTGTTTTGTGACAGTATGTTATATATATGTTCACCTAAACTAAGACACAGTAAAACAAAGATTCTGAAGATACGAATGAAGACATGGCTCTGAGTAGTATTGACAGTAATTCTGTGGTCCACTCAGACAAAAACACAGGATAGGGAAGGACCGTGGTGATGAGCAGTAAAACTGTTAGGGATTGGCCAACTTCTGACTACTGCTGATTAGTGGGTAACTTATGGCAATGTGTTGTCAATCATTCATTCCTCTTGAAATTTAGATATTCGCAACTACTGAGTGAGTGCCTTGTCTCTAGCTTATGAACCTGGGAAAAACATAAGATGTTCTATTGGTTTGTGGTCAGTGGGTTCCAAAATGTACTAAGGTATACAGGATACATGGAACTGGTTTCCTTCCTGTCCTGGTTTAGCCACCCCTCCCAGCCAGGTCAGCAGCTAAACTGAGCAGCTGTGATCCCAATCCCACCCCTTCCCCCCTCTCCCACTCCCAACACAGGGAAAGGGAAAAAAGAGAGAGGCTTGCGGGTTGGAAACTATAACAGCTTTAATGAAACAATAATAATAAAAAGGAGAGTAATGATATTAATAAGAAAATATAAAATATGTACCAGTATACAAACTGAATTCAGACTTCCTGGCGCTGCAGGGGAAAGTCCTGGACTGGACTCACCGGCAGGCGGGAGCTGGATTCAGAACATGCAGGTCAGGTTCAAAGGCAAACAGACAGACAGACAGTCGAGGTCGTGCCTGAAAGACAGCCACCAAAGAAAAGACAGATCGACGCTTGCGATCCCTAAGCTTTTATACTGAGTATGACATGTATGGCATGGAAAACTTCGTTGGTCAGTTCTGAGTCACCTGTCCTGTCTTCTCCTCCCTGCAGGTGACCCCCTTCACCAGTTCTAGGATGGTCTTGATTGCACAGGAATAGGCATGAGCAATGGCCTCTCTACATACCAATTTACCCATTACCGTGGTGATAAACATTAGGCATTATCAATTTTAGAAGCAGACGCTGTCTGAAAAACCGTGGTGGTAACTTTCAGAAACTGCAGTTACTTATAAGAGGCTTAGCTGAAATGTTAGAGAATTGATTCTGCTTTAGTCCAAACCAGAACACTTCCACTCCAGCTGTTAGCATTTAATAATAGAAAGGAAACCTTCTCTTTGGACAGATGTTTTGGTTTCTAATCTTTCTGTGTATTGTACTGGTCTCTGCCAGGTGACTATTAGGTGTTGGGATTGTCTATTTGTTTGTCTGTTCCTTGGCTGAACTACAGGTTATGAAATCTGATCAGCTTTTTGAGGTCATTAAGTTGTTATGATAGAAAAGAGGTGATTTTATAATAAATGTCCTGTGTGAACTTATCACAGGATGGCAAAATTGTGTCATGCTTTTGCTGGACCAAAGACACACAAGCACCTTCAGCTTTTGACTTACTGAAACAAGAGTTTGAAGGGAAAGTTATCAAACTTAGAGTACAGAGCCCAGGAAGTTGTTCATCATATTATTTGCTTTCTAATAGAAAAAGCAGGAGAAGTTACAAACTAATGAATGCATCAGGGTTTTCAGTATTTCTGTGTAAAATTTAGACACACCTATACAGCAGTAACCACATGTCTGGGCAGAAGCAGTCTCAGTGTCAGTTTAGAAGCCAAACATGTCACTTACGCACACAGTTCAACTACTTGGAAAACTTTCAGGGTTAGCTCTGGGCAACCCACTCAGAACTACTAGCAAGAAACCTTATAGCTGTCTGAAGGATTTAGTTTATGTGAAGACAGGTCCTGGAACTTCATGCCTAGGCCTGGCAGCTTGCTTATGCCATCGATCTCTGCAGTGATGTCAGATGACTGATGTCAATCAAATAAGGTAGTTTGGACTTTGTCCTAGAAAAGACCCAACATCCCCACTAGAGCCAGGATAGACAGGATTTGTGAACAGATGAAATTTAGATTGCCGAAGAAAGGAATATGACTGCTTCCAGATTTTAAGAGGATCCTGGATCACATGGAGCTCCTAGGATTGACCAGATATCCAAACTATATCCCTTTGCTTACAGGGCTTCAAGAGCACTTAAACTACAAATATAAAGCTGCCAGCTTCAATAACATATGGTAAAAGGTACTCAATCTGTGGGAAGGAGGGATGGAACCCTGAAGAATTGGCATTTCCTAGCTCTCAAATGCAAAGGACAGCTGCAGGCTGGCATTTAAATGGAAAAGCGTCATGTTCTTATGTCAGTTCTGGAGTAGTAAAGGACATACAAGTAAATGTGCAGGCTGAAATGAGTACCTATAATATATTATGATAAGTGGAGGACTTGGAGGCTGCATCAACATTTACAAAATTTCCAATTTTTTACCTATTTTCGTTACTTAGGTTAAGTGGAAGGTAATTTAAAGCTGAAGTTAGCAGGGTGAACCATCATAACATGAAAAAATATCTGTAACCTTAAGATCCAGTCCTACAGATCATATGCAAGTAAAAATCTATCCCTAGAAGTGAAAAGTGCATTTCTATCCAAGTTAATAAATGTATGCTCCATACAATATGACTTCATCTCAAATTAAGAACATCTATTAATTTTCAACATATTACTTGAGTTCTCAGAAATACTTAGGCTACTTGTAACTCCATGTGAGACTCAGTTCTTGATTTTCAGAGTATTATGAAGATTCTTGCACCTGCAGATTCTTTGTGATGAAGATTCTTGCACCTGCAGAGCGACGTACTGAGTTTTAGCGGGCTCTAAACGTGTGCAGGCATCTGGCTGCAGAAAGGTGCTTGGAAGAATTAAGTTGAGATTTTTACTAACCTCCTGATCTTGAAATTATTGGTTACCCTGGATAACTAATTATATCATCTGCTTCCCACTGCATTTACAGACAATGATGTTTCCATACTTTATAAATTACAACTTCAAATCTAAATGAAAACATTTATATTACAAATCAAGACAATTTGATATATCAAGATTCTCGGCAGTGTGGAAAAAACTAATTGTACTGATGGACGGGAGTTTTTGCAAAAGTCAATACAGAAGCACTGGAGTTTAAGAACAGAAAGGATTTCTTGGCTCATAAAATCCAATTTCCTGCTGTCACAGATGGTCACGTGTTTCATATACTTGCATTATCCTTATGGAAACACACCACTTCCTTAACTGACCCAAATCAAGCTTTACAAGTTTTGCCACTACTTCAGCTTTTCAGTTGCCCTTTACTTTCATCTATCTTGTGATCCATATTGAAAATTGAAGCAAAATATTCAAATACATTTTCAACCATGCATAACTTATTCTCCATTGCTCCTTCATCTTCAGTGCACAGGGATCTCACTGTTCTCTTAAATTTACATGGTCGAAGAACCTTTTGCTGCATATTTTTTAAGACTAATAATGTTTGACTTTTGATAATTCTTATTAAAACACTATATTTCTCATCAGTGAGGTTTAGCTTTCCTTGCTGACTGCTCTTTCATGTAATTAATTCTCCTAATTTCTTGAAGTTCACCCCTCCCTTTGAAATCAAGAAACCTAAAGACCAACTTCTATTAATCCTCTCCTTAATCTAAACATACTCTGTATGTGAGCACTTAGAAGGTTGTTTTATGACCAACTGTTCTTTAGTGCACTTTGCCAAAACCAAATGTAAATAAATTCTAAAATAGAATCAGCTATAATTGATTCAGTAACCATTCAGTATTGTCTACCACATCCAGGAATAATTGCCTCCATAATATTATTATTGACACTTGTTTCTCAGGGAGTGGCACATAAACTGGTCTGTCTATCAGTAATTTTGACTATTGTGTTACCAGCTCATTTATTTCTCCTTAACTCAATGGTTCTGTGGTCCCACAGAACTATAAACCAGTTTATTGCTAGTTCCTTTGATCTTTCAAGCCTCCGTCCACTTCAACTGTGGATTATTTTCTTCTCCTTTGTACTACTTCCAGTGCTCTTCAAACCTTTGAAAAAACATTCCAGAAAAATAAGTAGCTCTGCCCTGAGAAAATTATGAAAGTTAGTTGCTGCCAATGAAGAAAAATTCCAATTCTTTGTAGTCTTATATCAAGATTGTCAGTGAAATCATAGGCTTAAGAATTTATAATATAGCTGGATTCAGTGTCCTACTCTAAAAGTGCACTATTAATAGTTAGGTAGATGCTTATTCTTCCTTGAGTACATAATCCTAGGAAATCCACTACTTCTGCAGATAAGAACCTGCACACTTCATGGCTAGAAAGCAGTTTTAAAAATGAAATAATACAACAAATTTCTTACATGTTAAGCATGCTAACAATATCTATAGAATCACAGAATCGCTGAGGCTGAAAGACTCCTCTGGACACTATCTAGTTCAAGCCTCTACCCAAAGCAGGGTCAGCTAGAACGGATGGCTCAGGGATGGGTTCAGCCAGGTCCTGAATATCTCTAAGAAAGTAGGCTCCACAGCCTCTCTGGGCAGCTTCTTCCAGTGTTTTACCACTGTCAAAGCAAAAACGTTTTTTTTCTCATGTTTAAGTGAAATTTCCTATATTTCAATCTGTGCCTCTTATTCTTTCAGTGGCCACCACTGAGATAAATTTGGTTCCATCTACTTTATTCCCTCCCATTATGTATTTATACACATTGATAAGATCACTGCTAAGTCTTCTCTTCCTGAGGCTAAACAGCTCTCTCAGCCTCTCTTCCTCTAACAGATGCTCCTTAATCATCTTAGTGACTCTTTGCTGGACATATTCCAGTGTGTCCATCTCTTCTTTTGTACTGGGGAGCCCAGTACAGCACACAGTACTGAGGACATGTTTGTTTTCTCCAGATCTGTTTTTGTTTATGTTCATTTTACTAGTTCCATGAAAGGAATTCATTTCCATTTTACTTAGAGTAATTTTCAACTCCACTTCTGCATAACTACATATACCTTGGTACAATATTGCATAGTTTAATGTTTCAAAGTTATAAGGTACACTTTATCACTCAGAGGCCACCTTGGCGAGTAAATGGCACCAAATGTGCAAAGTCAGAAACAAAAACTTGCACAGAGTGTGCAATTTTATATTGCATTTTAATTTTTCACTTTTAAATCGTCAGAAATTCCTTTTAAATTGAAACAAATTAATCTAAAGGAAGAAGGTAAAGAGAAGGGGAACTTTATATGGAGTATGTCAATCTGTAGATTAATTAATACATTGATTCCATTTGAGAGCCTGCATGTACCTGTTTTCCCACTGAGATACCCACTGAGCAATCAGTGGTAATTTAAAAATCAATTGCTCTTCTGTAGTAATTAAATTTGTCCATTTAAACAGATATAATTGATAGTGCTTGCAACTAATTTCAAAGCAGGGATTCTTAAGGGATTCTAGAGATTAAGGTCTGCAAGCCAGCAATCTGTGGGGTTTTCCTCAACAAATGAACTTCTAAATAAACTGGTGTGTGTATCAGTTTTAAATACACTACACCAGATAAGATATTTATCTTGAAATATACTATTAGAGAAAGCAAAATATATTGGTAGACAAAGCCAAAAAGGCAATGAAAGTGATTGTAGTTAGGCACAACTATATTTTAAAGGTGTTGAAATATAATTATTCTTACATTTCACAGAACTAAACGTGTTGCCTATAAAATTTCATCCTGTTGTCTTAAAATGTCTCTTTTTTTGATATGATGTTCTAGCTTTTTAAAAGTCTGGTTGAATAAAGTTTACTTTTGTTGAAAATGTCATTAAAAGTTGCTTTTTGTTTTGAGCAAACAAAGAGAATTTAAGGAGCTTTTGCCACACAGTGCTTAATCAGATAAAATACGGTGCATGCATGTGTAGAATATATATTTCTGAGATTCACTAAACAACTATCTTCCCTCAAGGGAGTTCATTGTTATGCACCAGAGGGCTTTAATATGGACTATTTAGGAAAAAAAAAAAGCATAAAATAGGACAAGAGAGAAAGGGAGGAACTTAAAACTAGCATGAAATGCATATTCACAGTTTTAGAAGTCTTTGCAATTTACTTCAGCCCTGAGGTGGCATTAATTGACACATTAGCAAGTTATATACTGTGTTATGTGCATATTTAGCCTAGGATTCAATAAAAATAACACCAGGGAAATTGCTGTAACACATTGCATATACAGCACACATTTAAACTATGGAACACCTTAGAAAAGCAGAAATAACATTTATGATAATGTGTTGCTGTTAACTCACAGGCTGCCTCTGCAACTCGTGTAATTGAATTGCCAACTGTCAGTTTGCAGAGGCATCTTTTATGATAAGGCAAAATCTTATCATTCCAAAAAATTAAACAGAATTGAAATTTATTGGAACAAATTCTGGGTTTCCCTATCAATATAATATAGGGTATAACCAGAAAAAGAATAATTGTTCATTTTTTGTTGATATTAACACCAAGACGCTAATATCTACTCTGAACAGCGTGCCTTCTCTAAAAAGAGGAGTAATATGTATTTAGAACAGTAGAGTAAAAGAGTTATATAGCTTATGTCATTGTAGATAGTGGGAAATGAAGTTTTTTTTCACAAATGAAGGGAAAATTCAGCATTTTGCAATTTCTAAATTCAGTTTGAGCAACTGGAACTACAGTGTTATCCAGTTTTTCTTTAAGGAAAGTTTAAGAATTCTTTCATTGTTTTGGTTTGTTTTTTCCCTGCTTTGGAAAAAATGAATTAAAAAAATGATCTTACATGTAACGCCATAGCTATCACTACAGCCTGATCTCGAGTGCCATGTCAGATAACAATCATGCAGAATGTTACAGTTTGTTCCTGTTTCATTTATCAATTGAAGATAATCTAATCTAGATAAATAAAATAGGGATGAGTATACTGAAACACGTACATTCTGCACATTCTCAGAATGTAGAGAATAGTTACAAAATGTTAAGATCAGTATGTGTGGAGGACGAATAGGCACATCTGGGCATGGAAGCACCAGAAGGAAAAAACAGCTATAGAACAGTGTCAGGGTTTAGCCTTGGCCCAGCTAAATGGCAGATAAATGTGAGCAGTTGCGATCCCAATCCCTGCTCCCCCACCCCAGCCAGGGAAAGCAAAATGAGAGAAAGGGATGTGAGGGTTGGAGACTAAAACTAAAACAGCTTTAATAAAACAGTAACAACAATAACAATAATAATAATAAAAACTATTAATAAGAAAATAATAAAATATACAAATATATGAAATTCCAACCACGTGCCCCCCCATCTGGACTCAGTGGCAGGAGAGAGCTGGACTCAGGAACTGGATTCAGGAATGCATGGATCCGGGATCACGGGCAAAACCACCGATGAGGTCCTCACTGGAGTTTGGCCATCAAAGAAGAGAGCTTTACCCTCATGACCCCTCAGTTTTATACTAAGTATGAGGTATATGGAATGGTATACTCTGTTGGTCAGTTTGGAGTCACCTCTCCTGTCCACTCCTCCCTGCAGGTATAACCCTTTTTCACTTCTTTCACTTACGGCATTCCACCAGCACAAGGATGGCCTTGGTTTTGAAAGGAATAAGTATAAGCAATGGCCTTTCTGCATACCAATGCCCCATGTTATCACCTCTAGAGAGAAACGCTGTCTGGAAAAATATGCAGTTAACTTTCAGAAAATGCAGTTACTTAGGTGAAACTTAGCTGAAAAGTTAGGAAACCTGCGTGGTTGCTGCAATGTTGCAACATTATTTCTTACAAACCATGTGTATTTTATTTTATAGCATCATAAAAGCAAGTAATTTATTTCATGTGCTTGCAGAGTTTTCTACAAAAAATATACTGCATAAATTTACTTGTTTTGTTATAACTGGGCTATAAGACTGCATTTAATATTTTTGGATTATACTCTCTACTAACTCCCAGAACTATACAAGCAGATTCTCAGCTGGTATACATTGCTACAGCTTCATTAGAATCAAGAGAGCTACAACAATCTACACCAGCTGTGGATCTGCTACGGTAATCTGTTATTAGGCACAAGCAGAACTTAGGTGCTTGTATTCTTGCTTCAGACTCAGACCAGAGGTTTCAAGAAGAACAGACAGCTACAACTGAGAAATTTATATCTAGAAGGCTATGTCACATGCTTCAATCTATAGGCCGTCCTAATCCCCATTTTAACTACCTGGTTGTCTTTCAATGAGGTTAATAAATTACTATATGCTATTGGTGGAATGATCAATACTATTTAAGCTGTTTCATTCAGCATTTAAGTTCAAATGCAAACAAATTGTGTTCTGTAGCGTTAAAATTGGCTTATGTGTTGCAAACAAGGTCAGATACTACTTAGAATCACTGGTGATGAGACTAATTTGATTTCTAATGCTGATAAACTAAGAGGTAGTAATTGTTCTATAGATAGTTGCTTCTAGATATCAAAAAATACATTTCAAGGACAGTTCTGCAGCGATAATGGGGCCTGCAAAATTATCTTATGCTTAGGCCTGTAAATGCTACCAACTTCTACTTCATTAATGTAAACAAAATCCGTAAGTAAACAAGTTGGGTTTGTATTTTTAAAATATAGCACATGGTATTTATCTGTATTCATCAACAGTGACAGAGTGGAGACTGGGTGTATGTTCTGTCCAAAACCAAAATCATGATTATCAAATTCTATTTTATTATTGTTTGATCAGCTGGCATCGTAAGCAAATCAGTGAAAGATGAGTGATTCCCAGGTTAGTTAATTCTTTTCTAAAAGAGAGACATAAATTATTACTCTGATTCTGGTTTTGTGTGTTTCACTGCAAGTAGTAAGAGTTCTGCCCCATCAGTGAGGAGCATAGAACTGGGCAAGGAGGAGGTCTTCAGCATAATCTGACATGTACCTACATCTTTTATTGGGGCTTAGTGATCTGCTGGGAATTTAAAAGGTCAAAACTAAACAAAATACCCCAGCAAAGAAATGTGGGTGAAGACTTTTCTCTGTGTCACTGTTATTGCCACAAGACAAAATTCAGGCCGATCTCTTTTAACTGTTTTGTGAGTAGCTGGGATTTCGATCAGGCATGTTTTGGAAATGAAAGCTGAAATCTAACTTTGTAAGCTACTTGAGTTCCTCATTGCCACCTGGTTCTGAGCTTCCTCATAGCCCTGACTTCCAGCAAACTTATACAAACAGTTTTGAAACACCCATGATGTTAGGAGTTTCCTCATTATACATGATTGGCTCTTGAATTCCTCTATAATAAAATAAATAAACCTTTAATAAACTGTTATCAAACAGAATGACTTGTTTTGTCTTCAGTGTTGCAGATTCACTCACAAAGACGGAGTAATCAATTATCTGGTTTTAAAAAGGAACTTTTGTGGGGTTTGATGGTTATGAGGGGAGGGGATTGAGAGGAAAGCATAAAAGACATCTACTGGCCCGCTGTAATTGCTGGGCTAGGGTACATTTCTTAAAAAAGAAGAAAAAAATCTACAGTCTGTCTTAATGTGAAAATTTTGATAAAGAGTTTAAAATTTGATTAATAGAGTCCATATTAAACTGTACATGCAGGTGGCTGAGTCAAAACTGGTGACTGGAAATTCTCTGTCCCAGTGGGGTTACAACCTAGCCAGCCTCATCCATTTCCTTGTGTTTTATGAACAGGCTTTTACGGTGAATCGCTTAGACTTTGCTCTGCTGTCTGCATGTTCTTTTATGAAGTAGAACAACTGAACCATGAACTTGAACACTTCCACTAACAGGGCCACCACAGCTTCTCTGAGCAACCTGTTCCAGTGCCTCACCACCCTCATTATAAAATATTTCTTTCTTATGTCTAGTCTAAATCTTCTCTCTTTCAGTTTAAAACTGTTACCCCTTTTTCTGTCACTGTGGGCCCTGATAAAGTCTGTCCCTGTCTTCCTTACAGGCCCCCTTTAAGTACTGAAAGCCTGCAATAAGGTCTCTCCAGAGCCTTCTCTTCTCCAGGCTGAACAACCTCAGCTCTCCTAGCCTTTCACTGAGGTGTTTCAGTCCTCTGACTTTTTTCGTGGTCTCCTCTGGACCCACTCGAACAGGTCCGTGTCCTCCTTGTGCTGGGGACCCCAGAGCTGGACACAGGACTCAACTGTGAAGAGGTCCTGTCTTTTCTGGCTGTGGCCAGCCCTTTGCCTGCTGTCCCTTGAGGTACCCTCGGCCAGGCTTGTGCTCACCATAGAATCATAGAACTGCTTGGCTGGAAAAGACCTTTGACATCATCAAGTCCAACTGTACCTGCCCACTACTAAAGCATATCCTGAGCAAGTAGTACCAAGGGGGCTCCAGCTGTAGCAGGGGCACCGGCTGCCCAAGCTCCTGCACTTGTCTGATCCCTCTCTCCTACAGAGACTCTGCAAAACCATTACTTTTATGCGCACATCTTACTGAAGGTCCTTTCAGGCTTCCCAGGGAAACGTCTCTTTCACCCTTCCCTTCCAGACGCTGCTTCACAGACCTTTAGCCCTCTGGGTTTGGCCTTACAGTGCGTTTACCACACAACAGGATCGCTCTTCCAGCGCGCTTTAGTCCCCGCCCTGGCAGTGTTCAAGGCCAGGTGGGATGGGGCCTTGAGCAGCCTGGGCTGCTGGGAGGTGTCCCTGCCCATGGCAGGGGGAGGGTGGTGGAACAGGTTCGGCTTTAAAGTCCCTTCCAAACCAAACCATTCCACGATTCTATGAACCTCCGGGAATCACTTCTTTGCTTTCAGGATGCTGAAGTAGAAAATGTGTCTTATTTGTAGGGACTAACGTGTCCCCGGGGACTGATAAATCATAAGCAGAGCTGGGGGGTATTTTCAGCCCCGACAGAAATGAAGGCGGGGCTGGATTGCGGAGGGGAACGAAAAGCTCCGGCCCGCGTTTCCCGGAGTCCCGGCGTCTGGGCGCCATCCGGGGGGAAGAGTTTAGACGGCAGCAACGCTGGGAGGGGTGAGAAAGGTGGAGGTGTGGTAGTTGCTTCTCTAGGTTGTTCCCTTCTTCACTCGTGGTCCCTGCTTGCCGCCCTTCCCCTCGGCCGGGAGCCCCCGGGCATCGCCGGGCGCGGGTGGGAGAGGCGCTTGTCCGCGCTTTGCTTTCTGTAAGAGCCACCTCGCTGCTTGACTTTATGTTTTTAGCTGGATTTGAGTGTGTCCTGCTGGGGGGAGGGTGTGTCGGCCCTAGGGGTCTGGGGCCCCTCCAGCAGAACCTAGGTTTGTCCTTTAACCAGCTCCAACTCGCCGTCATGCAGCTGCTGGTTTGGCTTTGCTTCACAAGGTGTTCTGAAAAAAATACATGGAAAATAGGGGTCATAATGCTTGATGTTGATTTCTGTATAACTGCAGGTCTAGGGTACATATCTGGTGAATCTGCTCCCCCATCTCGGCAACCTAAACTTATCGCTAGCAAAAGCTGGTGAGGAAGTCCAGCGTGCGTTGTGTTTGCCTTGGTGCTCTGGTGCCTGTCTCTGTTGCATGCTGTGTGTTTCTCAAATCAGCAGCTAGATTTTCTCTTGTCTATTTTGCAGTTAATGTTGCAAGGGGCACTTTGTGTTTCCTCACATAATTAATGTTCTTGTAATTGTGTCTGGAAAGCTGTAATCATTAGATTGTCTCAGAGATCTGTACTAATAAGAATGCTGTAGAATCCTTCATCGGCAAATTTGGAAATAGGTTGCATTTTTCATTCTGAAGTGGGTTGTTTTGAATTATATTAATGAGTCATAGGAGAACAGGCCAGAATTTTCATCTTGTTTAGGGTCGGCTAGAATGATGTTGGAATTTGAGAGGTATTTGTACAACTGTTTTGGAGACCTCCTGTGTTGGAGGCAGAACAATCTCCCCACACAACATATTTGTATACCTACCAGCCCTAAGGACAATAATTTACTTGAATCCTCTCAGCTATAATTCAAATCCATTTCTAGTCACAACTCTAAATGGCTTGGGTAACAATGTATTTTTCTTCTCTATAAAGTTGGCTCTTATGTTTGGGGTTTTTTGGGGAGAGGGGAGGAATTTTTTTGTTCATATTAATCAGGTCTTCTCTATTTTAACTTGAGCATTTCTAGTCACTTTAAACTTTTCCTGTATATTATGCATTTAAGCTCAGATCATTCTTGATCCTCTGGACTCATTCCAATTAGTTCCATATACTTGACTCGATTCAAAGGGCAGTATTCAAAACTGGGTAGAGTGCTACAGCTGAATTCTAAACAGTAGTGAGTAGTATGGAAGATTAATGTGCTATCAAAGCTTTACTTCTGTTTACACATCCTGGTGTGGATGGCATGCTTGCTTTTGACATATTCAGCTTCTGTTCCAATTTAGACTCCCAAGTCTTTTCTGCACAACTATAATCTAGTAGTTGTTCCCCTTCCAGTAGGTTGCTCCTGCGTAAATAGAAAAGCTTGCATTTGTTCCTGTTTTGGTTGGTTGGTTGTTTGTTTGGTTTGTGGGTTTTTTTAATGAAAAAAAAACACCAAACCCCACCTTCTCTGATTAGTAATGACTGGATTAGAATTCAGAATTTTCTTGCATAATGTTTTCATTTTGTTGCAGTGTGCTGCCTTCTGTAATATTATTAAACATAGGCTTTGTTTAACCATTAAGTAATACTAAACTTAAGAGTGTCCTTTTTAGATTTTCAATGGCCTACATTAGTTATTGACTCTCTTTTTCTACATGATCTTGTAGCCAAGATGAAAAGTACTGTTGATTTAATATTAAATTGGACTGATGCTGCAAACTAAATCCTTATCACATAGGGAAGTTTGTTTTTTAATTCTAATTAGGACAAGCCTATGTACTTCTAAGGGTGGCAGGAGACAATATTCCGAGCTTGAGTTTTGCTCTTTGATCTTTAGCAGCAAAATATTTATTCCTTATTCCTGTGCAAGGCACAGAGCACCCTGAAATAAATCTGGAGAAGTCTGTACTTAGTAAATAGGATTTGTGGCCACACGATAGTGACCAGCTTGGCTCCTTCCTCTTTCCCCTGCATCCCCTAAGTTTACCTCATCTGAGTCTTTAGTCTTTCACAGGACAAAAAGACCACAGCAAGAAGCTCTGCTTTGCTTTTGATACCTTGTACTACAGAGTATTTTTCTCATTCACCAGATAGAATCTAAAAAATTTATAAGTTACATACAAAATCCCTTGTGTAGTATGCCACAGCTGTCTCTTACTTTGGACTGTTTTCATTTTGCATGTCACTGTACTGTTTGAGCACTTTCCTGATGTGTAAATTAGATCTGTATGACAGTATGTTAACTAAAATTCATCGATCTTTACAGTTCTTTCTCAGGAGGTTTTCCTTCTGTGCTAATGGAGGCTGCCTTGAGCTGTACAGAAACTTCCAGCATAGCAGAGAAGCTTTTCTTTTTCTCAGCCCACCTGTCTCTAGCTTCACGGTAGCATAAACTAGAAAGCATTTGGTGTCACACCCTTATTCTCTCTAAACTCCCTGCCTCAACATGATGTGACAACAACCGGGAGGAAAAGGGGGTCTCCTATGAGTGTTCTGTTTTCTTGCATCTTCATAAAAAGACTGAAACTTAATGTTAAAATTCTACAGAAGAAGAGAATAGGAAAGAAAAAGTTGACTTTCTCAACTGCTTCAGAGCATTGATAAGTCTTACCTGAACTATTTCAGTTTGATTAGGCAATGCCTCATTGTAGTGACAGCTGCAACTAAGGTGTGTATCCAAGCATTACTTAATAAGGCCTACAATTATATGGGAACGTATCTATTAGAGGTGGAATGATCCTACCAGAAGACCAGGGTTTTTTCCATTAAGGTTAAGAAAAATCTTGGTTTACCAGATATTTTCAATCTTTTGTGTATATGTCTTGAATGTAATTGTAATTTGCTTTAAATTGCAGTGGGCTTTTATTCTTCACAATGACTTTGAATGTACTTTTCAGATATTTCTGAAATTTTAAAAACTAGGAACGTTACCTCTTAGTGAATAGACAGGGATTTTAGAGACATTGAGTAAATTAATTTTTATTCTGCTGCTATGTAGAAAGAATATACAACTTGTGAGTTGTAGTAGCAAAACACCACCGCTTATATTTAGTACAAATGTATTAGGTGTCTCAAAGTTAGTAAAAGTCCTAACTATTATGCTGTTGCTTTGAAGTTTGCTTCCTCTACCTTTTCTCTTTTTCTTTCTTTTTTTTTTTTTTTTGTAATGGTGTATGGGTAGTACCATAGAGGTATTTTAATTCTGCTATTCTTACTACTCTTGTCAACTGAAATACTTAATTTGTCTTAGATGCTGCAATTTAGGAAGGATGTGACCAGTTGAAGTTAGTACACAGAAGATTAAAAATACCAATTAGTTCTGGGGTTTTTTCTTCCTTCTTTTAGGTCCACCTTAAAAAAAAAAAAAAAAAAAAAAAAAAAAACACTTGGGAAAACCAATTTTTCCTAAAAAAAAAAAGTGGAGATAAAAGATTTTGAATATATAAATTTGTGGCAGAGAACACTTTTTAGTTATTTTCCAGGTTCACAGGGGAAAAGATGACAATATCTTTGTAGTAAAGAGGTAAACCAATGGGGGCAAGGAAAAGCTTGATAAGTGGGTGGTGCATTGGAGTGGGAACTCCTGCTGAGATTAAGGAACGTCCTTCAGCAGAAGACCACTTTGAAGGCAGTCTAGACATGAGTGGGTTTCACAGTGGAAGGCTTGGACTATGTGGTTACTTGAGATACTTTCTAGCTGTTCCTGTGAATGTTTTTGATAATTTTTCATGCACTCAGGTACTTGCAAAGTTATTGTTTCTTGTTTGTAAATCACTGTGCCTTAACTGAGACACAGTAGTTTGCCCAAATGTGTTTTGTTAGTTGAAAATTCAAGGAAAATTAAAACTGACTATGGCATGATCTTGGCTTAGACTAAAATATTCATTATGGTGAATTATGATAAGGACCTCTACATTTATGACGACTTGTTATGCTCATGGTTAGGTTTCACAACTCTGATGTTCTAGCCTATGTTTATCCTTGGGTTTGGGGGTTATCCTTGTTGTGGTTATAGTTTACGGTTAGTGTGTGGCTGTTGCTGACTGATTCTGGTATTTGCCATTTTGAGATAAAGTAAAAATTATTGTACTACTGTTTCTTCTGGATACAGTTGATAAGATGCAGAAATGTAAATAGTAACTTTGTACTTAGTTTCAATGTATTATTAATTTTTACTTTTCACTGCATTTATTTAATTTTAATTTCTGAAGCCCAAGCATCCCTAGTTTTTCTTTATTTCTCTCATCTTCATAAGTATCCTATCTAGAGTTAGAATTACTGCTGTAGGGGAGAAATTTATTACAGTAAGTTTCTTGTGGATTTCTTAAAAGAATATGCTTTATTTGTATATAAACTAAATATAATGTAGCCAAACTGTATATTATTTGGAATTTATTTGGAAGTTACGTGCAGGAATAAACAATATTTTTGTTACAGCACAGATACCTTAAACTTGCTTGTTTCTTCTGAAAAGTAGTTTTCTGTATCACGTAACGTAACAAGTGATTACTGTGTTATGAGGAAAGCATTTTAAACTAAGTTAAATCACAAGTATTGTAATCTAGATGCTTTTGGTCTCTTACATAGGAAATGAGGCAGACAGGCAATTATTTATTAATATGGGCTAAAATAATACTCTTTCTTATTTTAGGGACCTGTGGGATTTAAGAATACCTCTCCTAAGAAAATTTGATGCTTCTACAGTCTTCCATCTTAATGTGCAATTGATGATTTCACTTGAAATAACCAATCTGAAGAAACTAACAGTAGGCGAGGTGTAATTGCTTTTTAAAAATGTTAAAAGTTCAGCAGTGTGTACCAGGTGACAGGATACCCAAGAAAAAGCCATATATTTGTGATATTTGTTATAAACAGTTTGAAACTCCATCAAAATTAGCCAGGCATTATCTGATACACACTGGCCAAAAGCCATTTGAATGTCATGTATGTCATAAAACATTCAGGCAGCTGGTCCACCTGGAGAGGCATCAGTTAACCCATAATCTGCCTTATAAGTGTATTGTTTGTCATAGAAACTTCAAAAACTTGATGACTTTCTTAAAGCATCAGCAGCTTCATAATGAAAATTATCAGAATGATACCAAGCAAGCAGAAAACTCTGTGAATTTTGAGCAAGATAGAGTCACTTATGGCATATTTCAATGTTCTACGTGCTGGAAATATTTTACAACTGAAGAGAAGTGGATGCTGCATCAGTGCCTGAAGGCAGATCATCTACGTGGTGCCAGAAGGAGAAGGAAAACTCACACTTGTGAATCGTGTAACAAGACATTTCCATCAAGATCTAAGCTAGAAAGACACTTCCTTATTCACACTGGCCAGAAACCTTTTAAGTGTTCTTCATGTGGTAAATCTTTCAGACAGTCAACACACTTGAAAATCCATCAGCTCACACACACAGAAGAAAGGCCTTTTCAGTGCTGCTTTTGTCAGAAGGGATTTAAAATACAGAGCAAACTCATGAAGCACAAACAGCTCCATGCCAGGAATAAGACTTTTCCCAATATTTTATACAAAGCAAAAACTCTTAAATATCCCAGACCACAGAATCTGTTGGAAGGAAAGAGGGATAGTTTTGACAATGCTGATGCTTATAAGTCACAGGAGAATGACCCACATGATGTTCACTCCATTTATATTGTACCCTTTCAATGCCCAGCATGTGAGCAGTGTTTTGAAACGGAGCACATTCTAAATTTACACAAATGTTCTTTGAGAGATGGCAAAAGTTTAAATAATGCTGCAACAGCATGCAGCCACAGCGTCAGCATGAAAAACAAGATCCTGGGGAAGCTGAAGCGTTCTGGAGGAAAGGCAACAGATTTTTCTCTGACTGACAGAAAAAAAATAAAATCAGGTCACTTTAAAAGCCCTGACCTGGTTGCAGCTAGAGATCAGCGTTCTAATCAGCCTGCTTCCAGTAAACCTTTCAGAGATTGCCACAGCAAGCTTGACATGCACAAGACTCTTAGTAATCGGATGAAAAGAATGTTTGCTGTGCCATTACCTTGGCAAGAGCACCTGCAACCTCACAACTTTGGAATTAATTTAAAAGGTATGCTTACTGGTAAAAGCATGTTAAACATCAGTGATTCACTGCATAATGAAGATGACGCTATTCATGGTTCATCAGATGATGGTTTCTTTGATAATCCAGAAGTACCTCACTGTGCTTTTTCTGCTTCTGCTAAAAATCTACATAACAGACACAAAGTGCGTAAATGTGACAGATGTGAAAAAATCTTTCCGTCTTCATCCAAACTTCAAAGACATTATCTTACACACACGGGACAGAAGCCCTTTGGCTGTAATGTTTGTGGGAAGACATTTAGACAGGCAGCTCACTTAAAAAGACATCAGCTCACCCATACTGAAAAGAGACCCTATAAAAGCCCCATTTGCCAGGTGGAATTTGAAAACCTGAATAAACTTTTCAGTCCTCAGGGAGATCACATTGAATTTAAGTCTTCTGAGCCTGTGGGTTATTCAGGTTATTCTCAAACACCTTCACAGGTATCTGGCTTTCAAGAATTTGAGATGATTCAGTCAAACCAAGCAGCTGAAATCAAAGTTGAAGATGAGTCAGGGGACTTTGTTCTTGACACCAGCAGTAGAAACACACAGCCATATTTGTGTAGTAAATTGTTGGAAACTGAGCAAAACTGTTACAGCTATTGGCAGGATTTTTCTGAAGGTACTGATAAACGTGAAGTTGTTAAATTGTATCAATGCAGTATCTGCTTTAAAAGTTTTAAATCACCTTCTAAGCTTGAAAGGCATTACCTTATGCATGCTGGACAGAAGCCGTTTGAATGTTCGGTTTGTGGCAAAAATTTCAGACAGGCCCCGCATTTGAAAAGACATCACCTTATTCACTTTAAAGAGAGCTTAAAGCTGAGTTCTACTGAGCATCAACCAGAAAATATATTGTTTTTATCAAAACTGGATAATGCCCTATGAAATTATATATTAAAAGTTTTGGTTGCATAATTATTAAAAGGCTTATGTTAGACCAAACACTGCATTTCTTTCTGTAAATTAGTTTATATATACACATTCTTACTGTATTAATAGTGTTTCAGCAATCTGCAGTGCTCCATGAACTGGATATTTAAAAACTATACTTTTTCCTGTGTGTAGTATTTTATGTCATTATGTTGTCCGGTGATAACTATCAGAAAAGTAAAGACACTTTTTTAAAGATACTTTGCAGAATACAGAAAAAACGGTCTTTTTGCTTTTTTTCTGGCACCCTATATGTTGCAAACAAACACTTGGTCTATTTATTTCATACTTTAAAAAGTGGTTATTTTTAGACAAAAGGTACAAAAAAGAAGAAAGTGGAGAAAGGAAAAAGTTTAATAGAAAACATGTTAATGTGACATTATAGGGCAGATAATAGAAAAAATTACCTACTTTGTAATGTGCTTGGAGATCGGTGGATGAGGAATTAGATCTTTACCATTTCTATGATAAAAGTAGACAATGCTACAATAGCAGGGTTTATAATCAATTAATCCATTTCACTACTTCATTAGCTCCACTTCTTTGTATATCCCTTGCATTTTCTAGCTTTTTTTGGCCAATTTATACAAAAGTGAACGTTTTTCCTGCAAAAGAAGACAAGAAATTATCATTAATATTACAAATGGCCTTACTATCTGTTCCAGTCCCCTTTCCTTTTAGTGTACATATTGCACCAGTAAAAGAAATGTTCTCTAAGATGTGATAATAACTCAGATGAGCAGTTTTGTCAGGAATTTGTGTTCTCATTACATTAAATATAAGAAACTGAAAATGGCTTTTAGCTCAAATTAAATAATTCTGATTTTGTATTAATAGAATCTGTATTTATACTTTCTGGTAAGTAGAGAGCTTTGCCTGCTGTGCCTGTCGGGCTGGCTAAAAGTGTAAGTGCACCGTTGTTCATTATGGACAAGAATGAAGGGGTTTTTTATTTTCTTTTTTTTCTCTGCAAAAACTACCTTTTAGGTTATTTCCTTTGCTATGCAACTTCTGAATAGATGAAACCTGAAGCTTTTAATGCTATTTCTAAATTATCTGTAAGGTACATGCCATTCTTTTCACTATTTAAATAGATCTCTATTTATTTAAGTAAACTGGTTTGGGGTTTTTTTGGTTTTTAATATTTTTAATATCTAGGTTTTGCTGTGGCATGAGCTTTATAGTATTTGGTATAAATGAAGTGAAAGGTGAAGGGAGTTCTGATTTTATTTCAATACACATTATTCTTTCCCATTTTCAGAGAGATTAAAACAGGAAAGATACGCATAAACAGTCTGCAGTTACTATGATTTTTGTACAACAGATGAATTTGATATGTCAATAATAATTGCAGATTGCAATTTTTTTCTCCCTATGAAATTGTTTCATATCAAAAGACAGAGTACTGTATAAAATGTTTTGAAAGTGTATTGTAGAGCTCTTTTAAAATGCTTGTAATAAACTATTTTATTTATATTGTACTTTTATTGTATACTTTATGTGCAAACCAGAGCTTTAAAACTACATAACATTCATTATGCAGAAAAATGTGGCTACATATCAAAATAACTAATTTTGCATGATAGAATAATAGATTTTGTTTCAGATATTTTTGTTATAAAATAGAAATATGTTTAAAGCCAATTAGATCTTTAAGGAGTCACAGATTTTTAAAAGTGCTAGTTTGAGAGTAATATTCAGAGAACACTAAAGTTGGTATCTTTTGAAAGTATCAATTTGAATAAAATGTGGGGAATTTGGGATGAATAAACTTGTGGGAAGTGTTACTGTGATTAATTTGGAAACTAATGTAATCTTTGGGCTCCGTGGGATTTCAGAATGGTGGTTAAGGGCCACTTTGTTTATCTGGCTATCTACCTCTTTATGAAAAGTTTTTTGTCATTACCAATTTATGATTTTAGGGGCATTTAAGCATAAACTAGCTAGAAAGAGGCAAAGCAATTTCTAGGAGTCAGGAAAAAAGAATCTGAAGTTGAAATCCTGTGTCTTTTGAGAGTAACAGTAACCTTGGAGAATTTGAACTACAATGGTTTTCCCAGTGTTAACAGTAACACTTGATGTTGTTCATTAGTATGTTGCTCTTCTTTCATAATGCTTCAAGGCAAGTGGCAAGTTCAAGCCTTCAGTCTTTGAAGTATCTTTGGTGGCAGAGACATTGCCTGTGGTTTTGCTAGAATGAGATGATGGCTAATAGTAATAATGGCTCATAGTACGGAAGTAGTGGATAAGGCCTTTGAGATCATAGAGACCAGCCTATGACCCAACACAACACCTACTCATCATCTAAACCATGGCACTGAGTGCCTCATCCAATCTCTCTTTAAACACCTCCAGGGATGGTGACTCTACCACCTCCCCTGGCAGCACATTCCAATGGCCAATCACCCTTTCAGTGAAGATTTTTTTCCTAATATCGAGCCTAAACTTCCCCTAATGAAGCTTGATACCGTGTCCTCTTGTTCTGTCACCAGTCGCCAGAGAGACCAACCCCTGCCTGACTACAGCCTCCTTTTAGGTAGTTGTAGAGAGCAATGAGGTCTCCCCTGAGCCTCCTTTCTCCAAGCTAAACAACCCCAGCTCCCTCAGTTGCTCCTTATAGGGCTTGTGCTCCAGCCCCTTCACCAGCCTCGTTGCTCTCCTCTGGACACACTCCAGCATCTCGACATCCTTCTTAAACTGAGGGGCCCAGAACTGGACACAGTATTCAAGGTGTGGCCTGACCAATGCTGAGTATAAGGGGATGATAACTTCTGTAGTCCTGTTGGCCACACTCTTCCTGATGCAGGCCAGGATACCATTGGCCTTCTTTGCCACTTGGGCACACTGCTGGCTCATGTTGAGTTTCCTGTCTACCAGCACTCCCAAGTCCCTTTCTGCCTGACCGCTCTCCAGCCACTCTGTCCCCAGCCTAGAGCTCTGCATGGGGTTGTTGTGTCCAAAGTGTAGAACCTGCCATTTGGACTTGTTAAACCTCATGCTATTGGAGTCAGCCCATCTCTCCAGCCTGTCAAGGTCCCTCTGTAGGGCCCTCCTACCCTCCAGCAGATCAACACTTCCTCCCAGCTTGGTATCATCTGTGAACTTGCTAATGATGGACTCGATCCCCTAATGCAAATCATCAATAAATGTATTAAGCAGGACTGGACCCAACACTGATCCCTGGGGAACTCCACTAGTGACCGGCTGCCAACAGGATGTGACACTGTTCACTATCATTCTCTGTGCTTGGCCATCCAACCAGTTCCTAACCCAGCACAGAGCGTTCCCATCCAAGCCACGGGCTGCCAGCTTCTCCAGGCGTCTGCTGTGGGAGACAAGTGTCAAAGGCCTTGCTAAAGTCCAGGAACACCACATCCACAGCCTTCCTCTCCTCCACCAGGTGAGTCACACAGTCATAAAAGGAGATCAGGTTGGTCAGGCAGGACCTGCCTCTCCTAAATCCATGCAGACTATGTGCAGAATTGAAGCATATTGTTAACACAAAGTCAGTGTGTCCTCCTGTGTTAATATTAAATGCCATCCAAGAAAAACTTCTCAAATTGCATGGATTCAGCATTGATGTAGAAAGAAGAAATATTTTAAAACAAGAAGGAAAAGGTAAAAGGGGTTTTAAGACTAATAAAGTATGCAATACTAAATTCACTAGAACTGCAGTACGAACTTATCACGTTGTCCATTAGCTCTGTAGGAAATGTTGCTATGGATAGCTTTAAAATGTCAATGGTTTTCATTGCTGTGCTATCCTTGAAGTGTTTGCAGGAAGCCCAAACTTGCAAATATATATATACATATTCCTATACATGTATAAGGAAAATTTTAAAAAGGGGGGAAAAAGCCATCGTAAACCACTAAAAAACAGTTTAATCACGTTTTTAGCTGCTTCTCACTTGAGTGTTTGGTTTCTCGCTTGTGATCTGCTTTTGTTACTATACCCAGAGCCAACAAGTTAGAAAGGCAAATGCGAGATACTCACAAAAGAAACTTAATTGAAGTTAATGAGAACTTAGGCTTCACATTGAGATGCTGGATCTAACATTTCATTTTCCTGGCTGCCTTCTGGTATAAATGTAAAACTCTGTAATTCATAATCTTGCAACAGTAGCTCACTTGAGTAACACTTAGATGACTCTTAAATCAATAAAGACTATGGATTCAGTCCTTCTAATGACCCCTTGAAATAACGTTGAAAATGCATAGATCGCCTAAATAACTAAAGGGGTCACGGTTCATATTCCTAGCACAAGGTTTTGTGGATTTTTGAAGTGCAAGTTTTAATATAATAGCCTGGGTTTATGGTCTGATGGCTATAGATGAGATTTGTCTGAGAGGCAGTTACCATAAGGAAAAATGAAATTGCAGAAGTGACTTCCCTGTGCTCTCATATGCCTTATTTTCTCCAGGTCGAGCAAATTAGTTACACTTCATATAATCACTACTTCTGTCAGGCAGCTTTTTAAACTATCTTTTTTCACATCTGTTAAAAAAGTGAATCTTCAAAGTCTGTGCAAGTGAAGGAGAAGTCAACCTTATGCCAACAAAATCACTCACAAGTAGAATTGATAATTTTTTTGTTCAGAAACTGCTGTTCTGATATTGTCTGTTTGTCTGCACTGAGTTATCACAAGTCTTTGAATGCTGTTTTACCTGTGTACTCTGCTATTTCAGTTCTTGTCTTCTTGCTGGATATGCTAATGTGTGACTTGATTCTGCTATACACCTGACATAGTTTGGGTATGTAGCCAAAATTTTTCCTCTTCACTGGAATTCCTCCAGTGTCCCTGGATCTAGTTTGTATGGATCTGTGAAACCCCATATGTGACTTACAGAGAGTCACGGAGCTGGTTGTTGCACTGTGCTGCCATGGCATGCAAAATGGTGCCTGAGCATGTGAGAAGCTGACCAGCTGTGATGTATACTGTGGCCTGTCATTCTCCGCTGCGAGTCTGGGCATATAGGGTAATAAGAGCAAAGGGTGCTGGCTATCCAGCTTTGCCTATGGCTACTTCACCCAATAGGCACTGGAATGTGCCTTGCTGACATCATGAGGGAAGGGAATATAGGGAATTATGTGGCCACTGCTACATAAAAAAAGTGAAATTCTATTCCTAAGCTAAAGGAACCAATTACTTATACTGACTCCCTTTTGTACTGCTAATGTACTGCACTTAATTTCTGTTGACATCAAGAAAAACACTATCCTCCTGGTATGCAAATTTGAATTCTTTTATTTGTGCATTTTTTATAGAGTATAAATTTTAATGCTCAGTATGTTTGCAAAAGTAGCTTGCTGAGCTATAGAAACTCGGATGATTTCCTCAATTCCTACTTTGTTTTGATTCTAATAGGATCCTGGAAGTACAGCCGAGCAGAGAGATTCCTGTTAGTGACAATCCAGTCCTACTAAACTGAGTAGAAATCTGCTAAGACATCTAGACACCTCAAGTGTCTTAGTCAATTTGAGGATAATTTTTAATATCAAAACATGATTTTTTCATTACATTGAGAGCAACCTTGGATTAGTATCTTGGCAACCTCGTTTGCTGTAAGTGAACTTTGTCTTGTATTTTATACTCTGGGTCTTAATAATAGCAGGTACTTGGGTAGGGAGAATAGCTTTGTAAGAATTCCCTCGGGCATCAAATAGCAAGTCTCGTGCTAAAGCAGTTAGAGGAAATATGTCCATTTGCCAATAAGCAAAAGCTATATGTGTAATATTTTAATTTATATCATATTTTAATTTATATCATAGTAGAAGCCTTTTTCAGTAAAATACATTATTAAAAATTAATAAATTATTTTTCAATATTACACCAGTGTGAATTTTGCTGTTTTCAGTAGGTATTCTGTTTTATTGCAAATTTATGTGCTCTTAAAATCCTTACAGAATACTGGAAATGTCCACCAGAAGCCTAGAAAATATGGAGAAAAGCAGGAATGAAAGCTTTTAAGAGACTGAGGCTAGCTCGCAGCATCGTAGAATTGTTCTCTTGATGAGGCTTTATGCTGCATATTAGATATGCTTCTGTTTTTCTGCAATCTGTATTTTTTTCTATATCGTGATAAAGGATATGTGATGAAGAATCTACTTTTACAGTGTTTCTGCAAATAGACTCAACTTTCCGTAACATTTATCACGTTAGCACTAGCAGAAAGGAAATTATTTGCCTTAGAATCTCATTTCAGTGACAAAGGCCTCATGTTCCTCCATCAAACAGATTTGTCTCACTTTTTTTTCCTCATAGAAATTTTATCACATTACAACCTCTTGCAAGATTTCTAGCAAATATTTCTAGAGCTTTACTGGCCATTGGTCTTTTATGTTCATACCACTGTTCAGCTTCAGTTGGTAAGAACCTAGCTAAACGTCTCTGAAGAGAATTAGAATAGCCCAGAGTCTGCTCTCACTTGAGCCATTACCCAAATATGTGCCCAACAACAGAAAGCTAAGGATGACACAAACTCCCGTATTTCCCCACCTTCACTAGAGGCACTGCTTGCTATTCTGGGATATAAAAGCAGCTGGGTTGCTGAATAAACCATATTTTCCTCTAGTCATGAGCTCAGAATTTCCCTTGAAGTTACTGTAAGTTTTGCACGAAAATCAAGGGCAGTACATTGGCCAGAACGTGTGCTAAATAAATATTTATACACAAATCAGAATACTACTGACGGCTTCTTTACACTTTAAAATTCTAAATATTTTAAGAAGCATCTGTTACTGAACTGAGACATCATTTTTGAAAGTACGCATATTTACTGAGTGAGTACCCATATTTAATGAGATGAACATAGTGACAAACTCTTGGACTAGAAGAATGCACATAAATAAAATAGTAAAAGCAATGTGATGTGATTGAATGAAAAACATAATGAACAGGCTGAACATTTACTTCATGTGAATATTATTAGTAACAGCTATGAAGGATAAATTATAAAAGGAATAACCTCTGTCATTGTGCCTAAGATGTCTACATGTTGAAAGATTCCTCTGATCTTTTTTGAGAAGCTTTTCCAAATTGTATTTACCTGAACACAGGTTAAATCAATGTTTCTTCTATCATTGTAACAGGTAAGAGACACAGGAGGTCTCAGGTCTTTGAATAATGTATGTATTATTACATTTCTGTGCCATTCATCACCTCATCTCTTTCAAAGAATTATTTCATATAACTTTGCAAGTAATATTTCAAAATGCTGCACATGCATAGTCACTTGACTCCTTTTCTTAGAAGGAAAGCTCTGTGTGCAAGTTTGAACATAAACACAGGGAGTCTTGAAAATCTCATGTTTGGAGCTTTCTGTTTCAGAGCTTTTCAAAGAGATGCCTCTCAAAAAACCTTGTGTTTATGTGTAAAAGACAACAAGCTAGAGATAAAAGCTGATTTTAAAGAGATGCAGTCTCCTAAGCTTTACAGCCTTGCTTCACAGCAACCCTACCCAACATATAGCTTAATGTCACTGGGCTGGGATTCATCTGCCCTGAATTAAGGTATCCAGTATGCAGTTACGTATTTCCCCAAAACTAAACTTATGCATTTAGTATAATGCAATTGTATTAGGCCAGATAACAAATTCCTATATAGCAATGAGTTGCAGCCCAGATACCTAGACCTCCATCCTGAGAAGCACAGTTCTATTAATCACCTGGATCACCTCAACACAATTAAGTCGTGCAGGGAAAGCACAATTCAGCTATCATGCTCTAGGACTTACACGTTTTTGACTTTCTGCATACAGAACATTACTGTCAGAACAATCACAGCTCACTGTTGAAAAAAGTAATGTAGAGTTCACTTCTAAGTTTTGTACCACAGGTCCAAAAACCACTGAGAATATTCAACATAAGTAGAAAGGAGTGAAAGCCTGATGAGGAGAATAGGTAAATTAATGCTATTTTGCAACCTAGTGCAGTGCTGGTATTTGTTATCTGCTTTGTAACAAAGATTTCCCATCGGAGTTTACATAGGTGCAACATAGTACACATACTGAGTCTGCATCTCTCAGTGCAGGGTTTGTTTATGTCTCAGCAGCTGAAAGATAAGGATTCAAAGGAGAAATCTCTTCATTTGTGTGAAAGAGAAACAGTAAAATGTGTAACAACCTTTATATTACAAGCATATAGCTGCTGAATCTAGTCGTGCTGGTCGTGTCTCACTCAAGACCCTAAAACAATAACAAACCTTAAAATCAATTTATATTAGAAATCCTTATAGATTAATTGTTTGGAGTTTTCATTCCTAGAAATAAATCATTTCTGCGATACTAGGTAGAACCTAAAATAATATAAAAGGTAGACAGGACAAAACACAGAATCACCCCTGCTAATTATCATTAGGTACTTCACAACCCACTGTTACTATATTCGGGAGGGTGTCGTTGAGATAAAAGCAGTTGCCAGCTTATTGATGACCTTGGCTTATATAGTTTACATAGAAGAGGATAAAAGTGTATTTTTACTGGCTGTAATAATATAGAAGGGCAAGCGTCCAGAACAAGAAGAGCTAATTAAGCAAGAAAGCAGCATTGAATATAAATCAACCAAGACTGTATGCAGCCTAGAAATGAGTAATAGGCTTGAAAACTGCATCTGCTCAGACGTGTGACTTCTTAAATAATACATGTCTTCAGGAATGAATTAACAGATTTTTGAAGAGAAAGAATATTTGATTTTCTTGATGTGTTAAGTCAATGAGCACAGAAGATGGAGAACTTCACAAAAGGCTGTGGGGACAATAGGTGCAGAATTTTTGTTATCCCCTGACTACAAAGTAGTTTGGGGTGGAAAGTGGCAGAGGTGTCTCCACTCTGGGGGAAATAGAGCTTAACATTCAAGAGAAGAGATGATAGAGAGTTATGAGGTGGGGTGAGAGTCGCAGATAGGTGTCACATTGTGTGTCATTATGCCTGGTGTGACCACAACTCCTCTTTAAAGATTCAGCTACTCTTGAGGCTTGAAAGTGGTGTTTTTGCCAATGCACTAATTTATACTTCTGCTATTCATTTGTAGTCCTACTGTCATAGCACTTGAACTAAACAATACCCCTTCCTTACACAGAAATAATTAATGTGTCATTAAATGTTGTGTGGAGATTTTTATCACTTTATTTGACATTGCCACTGAGGGATGTAATCATATTGCCTAACATTAGGCACTTAATATTAGTTTCTGGTATCAGAAGCTCCTTCAGAAAATGAGTCAGAGCACTTAAATTAGTTCTGATTTGCCCCTCTGGAAGGACCTCTGTCACCGCATTGGCTGTAGAGAGGTTTAATAAAACTAACCTCTTGCACTGGGGCACCCAAATAACAAAAGTTCAGTAAACAGGGATTCCTCCATGAACTTTCATAGCTTTGATACCATATGGAAATTTTGGGGGTTTGACACATGTCTGATAATCTATTGTGAGCAGAGTTTAGAACGTTTAAGTTAGCCTTAATCAGGCTGTTCTCAAAAATTTACCAAGTCCAAAATCTATTTGCCTGACTAATTTCTGGCATAGAAATTATTCCAGAAAAATATCTCCTTGTGAGTAACACTTGAGTATGTGATTAGGAAAGAAATCTAAGGTCATCAATTACTGTCACCTCTGATCACTAGAAATCATCTTTGCCTCTCCTAAGTGTCCCATGGTCTGTCTTAAACACAATTCAAACTTTCGGCTCCCATCTCAAAGCCAATTTAAGAAACTTTCCTATTTTCAGCCTATATTTTTAGGTAATGAACTTATATTCCTTTGTCCTTTTTCATCACTGATCTGTAGCTTTAATAGTCCCTTCTCTTCTTGCCGTTTATCCATCTAGTCTACTTCTGGATAGTAAAAGTACTTTTTTTTGGGGGGGGGGGGGGAGGGGGCAAACTGGCAAGCTGTGACATTTCTACTTGTTCTGATAGATGCAAACATTAAGCTATGCATATTGATTTCTGAGGCAGTCAAATACAGAACATCATAATTGGAGAGGGCACTGTGGGTAGGAAGTGTTCTTAGTTGAGGTGGAGCAGCATACTAAAATAGCTCGACAGCCATCTCAGAGCTTAGGTAAATTTTACTTGTATTTTCTATACCTCTCTACAAGTGCAAGTGCTAGGAGTTGTACCAAGTAATGGAGAAAGGGCAGATGCCAAAATGGGTAGTCACATTTGCATAGATTTTGATAAGCCTAAGTCAATCTTGAAGCTGCAACATGTAGGTTGAGTAATTTAAACTGAAGCATCTTAACATGCTGATTTGTATTCACAATTTCAGTGTCAGATGGGGTACAGTGGTTTAGGTGTATTTTAACTGCTTTGCATTTGCGTATTTGCTATCAAATACAGACTTCTCTGAAGGTTTCGGTCATTAGACAAGACAACGCTCAGTCCTTGTTATTTACAGAATTTGTTACTCGTACTTTTGTGACTATTGTATTTTACCAGTTTTCATATCAAAAGCTTAAATTTGCTGGATCTTTTAAAGCAAAAGCATGCAGTATGCATATTTACTTGACTGCAGCCATTATCTGATCCCATTGAGGGTGCTGTCATTACTCTTTCCATTCCCATTGCACATTCTAATTCAACTTCAGAAGGAATATTTAATTCAACTTCTGCTTGAAGAAATGAAATGGAGATCATCTTGATATGAAAACAGGAGGTCACATTCTGCCAGGCCTCAGTGGTGCCTGCCTGCAGGTTTGAAGTTGTCAAGCAGCAGGTGCTGGAGCTACGGAGCACCGCAACGGAGAGAGCACTGTGACGAAGCACAGCGACAGAGGAAGCACCCGCTGTGTCTCTGGGGAGTCTGCTGGTTTCCTCTTTAACTGATTTGTTTAACAAATAGAATAAGTTAATTGCAAACCCTTCCAAACCATCACCAGACTGCTGGCATCTGTAAGCCATGTGATTTTTCCCTCTCCCCAGTTCCTCTCCTGCCCTTCACAGATTTCCCTCGTTACAAGGGTAAGTACACAGAAGCACAGAACGACCTGAATTGCAAGGGACCCACGAGGATCATCGAGTCCAACTCCTGTACCAACATTCACACCGTGTGTCTGAGGGCATTGTCCAAATGCTTCTTGAACGTTGTCAGGCTTGGTGCAGTGTCTGCTTCCCTAGGGAGCTGTTCCAGTGCTCCACCACCCTCTGGGTGAAGAACCTTTTCCTAAAACCCAACCTAAAGCTCCTCTGGCGCATCTTCCTGCCATTCCCTTGGGTCCTGTCATTGGTCACCAGAGAGAGATCAGCGCCTGCCCCTTCTCCTCCTCTTGCGAAGAAGCGGTGAGGCCACGCTCAGATCCCGCTAGTACGAGCGGGCCGTTTCCACACCAGGTGGACTGAAGGCTTTGCTGTAGGTGACAAACAAACCAGAAGGGGTCGCGCCCGGCGGGATCATCGAGCGCCTGCAGGGTGAGGATGGGAGCTGCCGCGCGGCAGTGCCGAGGGAGCTCGGCAGGGGGCGGAGGCGCACCGCTCTCTCTCCGCGGCCGCTCTAGCGCGCCTCTCCCGCTGGCGCCCCCTCTCCATGTTTCTGTGCCCGGCGGCTGCTTCCGGGAGCGGCGGCGCGGCTTCGTCTGCCACCGCCATGGCGGCGCCGGCGGCCTCAGCTCCGCCGAAGAAGATCGTGGCGCCCACCGTGTCGCAGATCAACGCGGAGTATGTGACCCAGGTAGGGCCGGCGGGGAGCGGCCCCGGGCGGTGTCTCCCGCGGCAGCAGCCGGAGCTGGAAGGGCCGTTCCGGCAGCGACGGCGCCTCGGGTTTAAATCGTCTTTGCATTCTGCGGGTGCTGGTGAAAGGATCTCGCTCTGTCCTAAGTAAAGAGAGATCGGGCGCCTGGGGTACATAGCATGGAATCATGGAGTGATGGAATGGTTTGAGTTGTAAGAGACCTTAAAGATCCTCCAGTACCAACCCCGTGCCATGGGCAGGGACACCTCCCACCAGCCCAGGCTGCTCAAGGCCCCATCCAGCCTGGCCTTGAACTCCTCCAGGGAAGGGGCATCCACAGCTTCCCTGGGCAACCTGTGACAGTGCCTCACCACCCTCAGCGTGAAGAATTTCTTCTTAATGTCTAAGCTAAATCTTTCTCCTTCCAATGTACAGCCATTCTCCGTTGTCCTATCACTACTTGCCCTTGTAAAAAGTAAAGTCCCTCTCCAGCTTTCTTGTAGACCCCCTTCAGGTACTGAAAGGCCACTATAAGGTCTCCTCAGAGCCTTCTCTTCTCCAGGCTGAACAACCCCAGCTCTCTCAGCCTGTCCTCATAGCAGAGGTGCTTCAGCCCTCTAATCATCTCATGGCCCTCCTCTGGACCTGTTCCAAGTTCCATAACCTTATGTTGGCGATTCCAGAACTGGACACAATAGTCCAGGCAGGGTCTCACAAGGGGTACACACCACCAGCCTGTCCAGACTAGAGCAATCTGTAATAGCAGCACTGCAAAATAAATCAGGCTTGTTATAGGACATGACAAGTTGTTGGGAGTTTCTTGTAGCTGCACATTTTAAGTGGTTGTATGCAAATGTTCCTTTTTTGTGTGTGATGGAAATACAGCTTCCCTTCCTCTTGTACATCGTAAAGAAGTTTGAATAAAGATGGTTTGGAAGCTCTTGCCATCATAACTCAGGAGTTTTGGTGAGGTGGTGGCTTCAGTGAATAGCCTTAAAATTGTAGACCCTTTATGTCGCCTCTAGTTCTTTGTGAAATCCCTCAATGGGAGTGTAATGATTTACAATCTGGGGTTTGCAGTCCCTGTAAGATAGTTAAACCTGGAGGAGACTGAGGGGAGACCTCATCACTGTCTAGAACTACCTGAAAGGAGGTTGTGATGGGGTGAGTGGTGGTCTCTTCTCACAAGTGACAAGCGATAGAACAAGAGGAAATGGCTGCAAGTTGCGCCAGGGGAGGTTTAGACTGAACATTAGGAAAAATTTTTTCACTGAAAGGGCGGTCAGGGATTGGAAGAGGCTGCCCAGGGAGGTGGTGGAGTCCCCAGCCCTGGAGGTGTTTAAAAAATGGGTCGATGAGTTTCTTAGGGACATGGTTTAGTAAGGGGACAGGTACAGTTGAACTCAATGATCTGAGAGGTCTTTTCCAACCAGATGGTTCTATGATTCTATGGTGTATTTTTGAGAGGTTTGCTAGAAGTAACCTAAATTAAAAAAAAATAAGGTTTTATTATATAGCAGTCTATGAGTATGAAGCATTTACATTCACATCTCTGTTGTAAAAGATTTAGGCATAAAACCTGTAATGGTTGAAAAGCATTGTTTTTGGAAAACATAATTTTGTTATCTGTAGTTACTGTAAGACGAAATTAAGCAAGAAGGTAGTGAAATAAAGTTTGAGGATGGGACTTACTGTATCACTACAGCTGAAAATATATACATTTAACCTTTATTTTATTTTTGCCCTGTACAGTTAGCAAATAAATACTGGGCTCCACATGTGAAGAAAAAATTGTCTTTTGATTCAAAGGTAAGTACTTCTACTGGGATTCTGTTGGGCTGAGTGAGTGAGGCTCAACTCTCTTCTGATGTGCCAGCATCCCATGGCAGTTATTTTATATAGGAGTGTAGGAGACCACTTGGAAGGTCAACAGTTGCTTAACACACTGCAATTATAAATTGTCTGTAATGTATTTGTAGTTTATAAATGTAGGCATTGTTGTGAAGGTGAGCTATAGCAGTGCAGTTCTTTTGTACACTTATTTGTTCAGTTTATTTTGCCCAAGACCTTATGAGAGTGAAAGTCTTTTCAGCTTCTCTTTTTTGATATTAAAAGATGTTTGAGAAGGAACTGCTCTTAGAAATCAAAGTAAGATGAAAGATACGGGTGTTACTGAGTTGTGTACTTCTTTGTGAAAGCTGCTTCTTTAGTACTATTCTTGTGGAGATATGTGTTTTGAATGTTAAAAATTTGGCTTGATGTGTTTGGTTTTGTGTTGGATTTCTGTAGTGCAGGGTTCTTAAGTTTTCTTTCCCTTGTGGGTGTTTGGCTAAATCTGCCTTTCCAGCCTTGGTTTACTTGCTTTCTTTGTAATATTTGTGGTAGCATTTGTCTGTGATTGTTAGCATTAGAATGTGCTGAATTGCATCTCTCTCGTGATGTCAGAGTGTGCCTGTTGCAACAGATAATGCAGAAACAGTGGTAATAGATGACTGAGTTGAGGCAGATTTGACTTGTGAAGACTGTTCTTTAAATTCAACAGTTAGCCAAAGATTAACAATAAAAAGTCTTGTGTATTTGTTTGATTTTATGTAGAAAAACCTCAATGAGTTGAAGGCTGTTCCTTCAGAATAACTTGAGTGAAGGTCCTATCCGTTCTCTGTCACTGTGTGCTTTCGCCTAAGTTGATTCACTTTCTTTGTATGTATGTATGTCTATGAAGCTATTAGACTCTTTAGATCTGAGACATAATTGTTAAAACATTTTTGATCAAATAACAGTAAGCAGAGTAACTAATTTGGAGTAACTTTGTGTAAGATATCTTAATGCATTTTTTATCACTTTATGAAGAATATATAATTCTTAACCCTCTTTTTTAAATATTCCTTCCTATAGGTTATTGAAGATGTATATACAAAAGAAATTGTCAGGTCAAAGTAAGTACACTAGCCACTTTGATGTATCTACAGTCATTGCAATGTTAGAAATACGTACAATACGTACGTACGTACGTACGTACTTCAATACGTACAATGTTTCATGGGATATTTTAAAATGCATTACCATGCTGAAAGCAGATGTAAATGACTCGAATGCATTTGAGTCATTTAATCATTTTGTTATTTCGAAATCTGAATATGGCAAAAAAAGTTCATGAGCTCATAATCCTGAAATGGATTGGACGTCATGTTTGGTTCCTTAATCTGGTTGTCTGTTGTGCTTTATGTTGGTTTTGTTGTGATGGTTTTAGAAGGCCGATCCCTTCTTCTGTCACTAAAGTGTGTAAAGAAAAAAATAATTTGAGGAGGGTGCTGTCTGTAGCTTTTTTTGCTCTTGCCCTGATTATTGTTACCAGGTTTGTAAAGGTCAGGTCTCTTTCCAATGTATGGTATTGTTAGATGGGGGACACAGAATTCAAGATAAACTGCTTCCTACAACTGTGTGTACAGAGAAGAGTTGAAATTGTACAGGAAAGATTGCAATCGTAGGGAAAGAGTTGCAATCATAGCTGTTCGGAATTCTTCTGCGGAAATTTGAGCTCTAAAGAGAGTTCTGTTTATGACTCTTTTATGAAAATAACCTAAGAATTGCCATACAGGATCAGAGCAGGCTTCCATGTCCAGTTAGTAAGAAGAGATACCATTGTGAACTGATTAAATACGTAGTTGTAGTTTTCCAGAAGACCCTTTCAGCTTTTAGCAGTTTCATGTTTTCAAGGCTGTTGGAAGCAGTGTCTTCATATTTAAGAGGTATAGATACTTCTTTTTTTTAATGTGAATTTAATTATTTATTGAACCTGCATGAACTTTAGCTTGCACCATATTACAGCAGTTGCAAGTGACTACTCTTTCATGGAAATAGGGAGGGCAGAAATAATTTTGAGATGTTTCTGCAGATTTCCTTATGTAACAAAATAAGGGAAGATGGAGGCATTTCCCATGCAGCTGTTTATGGGAGGATTTCTTTCCTATGTTAATTGATTACGTTTTCCTTTTTAGGTTTGCTATTAGAAAGATAATGCTTCTTGAATTCAGGTAAGCTAACTGCAATGAAATTTTAAGTTACATTTTCATAGAAACCTGTAACACAAGGGTGTTAAATTCACGGCTCCCGCTGTTCTGCTCCTGTAATATAATGTGTGTCACACATGCTGCACACGTGACCAGTGCGCTGGCAGGAGCATAGGGGCAAGAAGCTCGGCACTGCCGCCAGCTAGAAACAAAGTGCCAGGCTGGATAACACAAGGTGGAGGGCCAGAGTCAGCCCATGGGCCATGTATTTGACGCCCCTGCCGTAAAGAGTAGAACCAAATGCAGAGCCATAAGTCACTTTGAAGGCGGTATACTCATTCGTTCCTACTTACTAAAGCTTTGGATTGTGTACCTAGGAAAATTAAAGGAGGAGAGCTTAATTTGAGGAGGAAATAATTTCTTAATCGTAAGTAGTGTATCAGAATATCTTGTTTTACGATTCTGAATTTCTGGTGTAATTGAAGCACCAAAGAAGAGAGTGTGAATGAAAAAGGTTGGATCTGTTGTTTGGAATGTATCATTAAGTCTTAAATCGGAACTCATCGAAGTCAGAGGAAGGTTTTGGATTCAGACTTACTGTGATGGTAAAGATGAATTGTGCTGCGTACATTTTCTTCTCTTGAGAAGAAATTGAAATCTGTTTAGAAGATTCTTACAGCTAATTCAGACTTTTTTGAAAGAACTTATAAAGTGTGTCTGAAATTATGTAAAATGTATGCAGTATGTACATATTTGGAAACAATATTTAGTCTGCTGTTTGGCTCTGTTTTATCTCTCAAATCTTTTGAGCAGATAGAACGAGGTGTTATTTGGTTGGGAGAGAATCTTTGTTTGAAAAGACTGATACATATATGGGTAGCACTGCTAACTAGAAAAGTAGGACAACTTTCCTGTTTCCCACTTATTAATTAGAAAAGGCCGAAGAGAAAATGTAAGCTATGGTTTGGGGTTTGACGCTAGCAAATAGCATGCTGATAGCATGACTTCTGGAATCTATATGCCTGCAATACCATGACATTCCTTTCTGTGAACATTCTTTTATCAGCCTGTTGTGTAACTGTAGTACTTTCTGGTCTATAGCCCCATCTACTGCCATTTGTCCTGTAAGTCACAACATTACAGAATGATTGGGGTTGGAAGGGACCGCTGGAGTTTTATCTAGTCCAACCCACCTGCTAAAGCACATTCACCGAGAACAGGCTGCACAGAAGCATCTCCAGAGAAGGAGATTCCACAGCCTCCCTGGATGACCTCCTTCCAGTGCTCTGTCGCCCTCACAGTGAAGAAGTTTTTCCTCACGTTCAGGTGGAACTTCCTGTATTCCAGTTTGTGCCCATTGCCCCTTGTCCTGTCACAGAGCACCACTGAAAAGAGTCTGGCTCCATCCTCTTGACACCTGTCTATTAGGTGTTGATAAGCATTAATAAGACCCCCTCTAAGTCTTTTCCTCTCCAGGATAAAAGACTCAGGTCTCTCAGACTTTCCTCATGAGACAGATGCTCTGGTCCCCTAATCATCTTTGTGACCCTTCACTGGATGCCTCTCCAGTAGTGCCTTGTCTATTTTGAGCTGTGGAAACCAGAACTGGACACAGTACTCCAGATAGGGCCTCACTAGGGCAGAGCAGAGGGGAAGGATAAATTCACTCGACCTGTGGGCCACACTCATCTTAGTGCCCCTCAGGATAGCATTGGCCTTCTTGGCCACAGGGCACATTGCTGGCTCATTATTAACTTGTCCACCAGGACTCCCCAGATCCTTCTCCACAGAGCTGCTTTCCAGCAGGTCAACTCCTAACCTGTACTGGGGCAGGGAGTTATTCCTCCTTAGATGCAGGGCTCTACGCTTGCCTTTATTGAGCTTCATTAGGTTCCTCTCCACCCAAATCTCCAGCCTGTCCAGGTCTCGTTGAATGGCAGCAGCCTTTTGGTGGATCAGGCAGTCATTGCCATTTTTGCTGTCAGCAAACTTGTTAAGGGTGCACTCTGTATGTATTTTATCTTGTACATGTGTGTGAAGTCTCAGTTCTGTCTGAAGCGATCCGTTACGGCTGAGCTCCCAGAAAGTGGGAATCCCTGTCTGACCCCTTACAGAGCCTTTTGCTCTGGGTTACATAAGAAGTTCTCGCTGGCTTTTTTCACCACCAACCCTGGTACTTGTCTTATCTGAAATTATCGAAGTAGCTTAATGTAATGCGCTGGAAAAGTAAACTAGGGAAAAAGGTAAATAGGTAAAACTGATTTGATTCTTGGGGGGCGAAATGAATGTTAGAGCAGACATTGAGAGGAAGGAAGGAATGAGTGAACATATTGTTTAGGAAGAAACAAGTTTACACTTCCTGATGGCAGTTTTTAAAGTAGCACAAGGTGCAAGTGCACGGTTGAGTATGATGAATTTAGGGATTGCCTCCTCAGAAGCAACTATCCTGCGTAGCTTCAAAAGGAAGTTAAAGGAGGGAGGTAGCTGTTTGTCCAAATAGCCTCTCATCTCTAAGAGCTAATTTTAAGAGTTCTTTGAGAAATGTACCATCTTAATGAAAAAGAAATACTCATTGCTGGAAAGCTGCTATTTTTTTGTGTCCAATAATATTTTTTTTTCACCTTCTTGAAAATGCTTAATCACTCTCCTAATATGCAATGCTTTATTTTAGCCATACCGCTATGTAATATTTTTCTTGCCTTTGTATGATTAGAAGCATAAAATCTCTCTAGAGTATTCCTAATTTTTTACAAGAAAAGGAATTTAATAGTACAAATCCAGTTATACGATAGTTGTCCTTTGCATCTTATGCTAGGAGTGCTGAATGCAACTTTCTTTAGACAAGTGAAATTATTTTTTTTATTCTCCTTTTGGAAAATCATATTGAATTCATTTTCTGAGTTTGTATTCAGCTGAGTTTGTATTCAGCTGTGACTACTTGCTACTTGCTTACTTGAAAACCCTCTGGTGAAAGTGTCTTTCTGAAAAGAAATGCATCTGTCTTTTGTAGCAGGTACTCAGTCTTACGAGTTTTGCTGCAGTGACCTAGATGAGAAGTAACTTCAGGAATTACTAACTATAAATATAAAGATGGCTTTAAGGAGAGGAGGAAAAAACCCCTGTGGATAACTGTTCTTTTGGGTGACAGACAGATTATGTGGGTGGCAGCAGCTAATGAAATATTCTTTGTCTCTTCACAGCCAGTATCTTGAAAATTACCTATGGATGAATTATTCTCCAGAGGTGTCCAGTAAGGCATATTTAATGTCAATCTGCTGTATGGTGAATGAGAAGTTCAGAGAGAATGTCCCTGCGTGGGAGGTAACCATTTCAGTTACAGCTAGAATTGATTTTGCTCTGCAAGTTGCAGCTTTTGCAGTATGCTCACTTATACTGACAGAAGGTAGCTAAGCGTGTAGTGTTCAAAGTAAATGGTACCTTAGCTGGAGTGTCTCCTATGGTGTTTTAAAGTGTATGTTCTTTTCGAGGAAAGCTATGGATGGATGAAAAATCACCTGATTTTCCTTTTGGTGCATGAGTCCTTTGTTCTGCTGTGTGATGCATTTATGTCACCATCAGCATTTGCTTTTTTGGCACTCGACAAAAGTCGGGCATTTGCAGAGATGTTCTTGCTTTAATACTGAAAGAAAAAAGGATTGTATCTGTTGGTAGAGGAAGGCACCAATGGAAGTCTAGCATTATCCAGTAGTGTCATGCCTAAAACCTGTGAATATGGTTCTGTAGCTTTCACTGAATTTTGTACTAATAGAGTTTCTTATTCTGCTTCTGTGTGTTCTGTTTTTTGTAATACTAGGTTTAGAAATTATTTCGTATTTCTACAGTCTTCTCACAGGCCATTTCAACAACATGAGCCTAATTAGAAATGCTATGCAAGCACTATTTCAAAAGCACACTTTCTCCAATAGTAGTGCTGGCAAAGCACAAAAGATTAATAACTTTCTCATATGATGTCTGGGCCTTTTTTTTGTTCTGGAATACATACAGATGCAAATTAATTGTACATGTTATTTTATAAGCAGCTTAGTTGAATTTATTTGGTACATGGCTGCTCTTGTTAAAAAAAAAAAATCTCCACAATTACTTGGTTGGCTTTTTTCTGACTTGGGTAGCTGAATTGGAATTCCACAACTGTGATTAATCTCTAATACTTTTTACCTGCTTACTTTTTGCAGATCACTAAACATTTGCCATAGTTGTGGCCAAAGTTTACCGATTCTTTTCTAAGCTGTGTCACTTTACAGATACTCTGTGTGAGCACTGGTTGAACATTACCACAACAAAATCCACTCCACTTCTGCTTCTCATTCAGTTTGACCTGTGCATCATCTGTGTTAGGCTATGCAGAAGGCTGTAGTCCCACTAATAACGTTTCCATAGTGTGAAGATCCTCGGTCAGGAGGATATCGTTAGTCTCTTTTGTTTGTGCTGCTGAGTCAGAATAGAGGAGAAGGAGAAAAACTAATCCTACCTTTTACTGATTTAAATTGATTTATAGAATTTAAGCTGTTGTGTCAATGAAGATTGAAATGATTTGTATCAACCTGACTCAAAATCAACCATCTTCCTCTTCTATTCTTAGACATTCAAAAAAAAGCCAGAACACTTTCCCTTCTTTTTCAAACGCATACTGGAGGCATCACTGGTTGAGGATGACAGTGAATACTCTCTGCATGAACAGACAGTCCTGCTGCTTTTCCTTGATCACTGCTTCAATAGCTTGGTATGTTAAAAGTAACTGTAATACTTCCAGTGTGTTTTTGTTGTTCTGTGTTAATAGCAGTTTAGTCTGAGCAATTTCTTCTTAGGAGACAGATGAAGCAAAATTCCTATTTAAGGAAGAAGTTGGTAACAGAGGGCTTTTACCCCTCTTTTTGACTCTTGCTTTTTCTCTCTCATCACATTTCATTTACTCTGACACAAGGTCATAAAAGAGATTCCAAGTTGGGCGATTGGCACTTACTGCAATTTAAAGGCATATATTCAGACATATTTAAAATGATGCTTATAAAGGTATGTATTTATATTTGAAGACGTGCTTTACACTTAAAAGCAGTTACTTACTACCGTACTTTTTAGTTTGGCTGGGAAATAGTACAAAATTATTTGCAAGAACTATTGAGAAAAATAGTAGTTTTTTCATAGTCTGCACTTCTCCTGAGTTAGTTTCAAGAAAGCATTGGACCAAGTTGTATTCTCTATGGTAAAAACAAAATTGTAGATGCTAATTAGCGAGCGTGAAGAAAAATTTACAATTATCTGTTATATGAAATAGTACTCTTACCTCTCTTGCTACTGTTTTTTACTTACATTGCACACAGGATGTATCTGTCCAAATCAGGGTCTGTACAAGTAAAGAACAAAACTGTGTCTCACAAATAAAACAATTGAGAACGTGTATGATTTGCTTTTGGAATTAAGAATGATTGTAGGAGGCAGTAATCATCCTGAGCCTTATGTATATAGTTTGTTGAGGCAGTATTTTTCTGTAGTAACCATGATACAACAGATCTTATTTTTAAACAAGAGTTTGATAATGGCTGTATGGAATCCTGCATGCAGAGTCATTTTCTCGTATAACATGATATGGAAGTCAGTAAAAATGCTTGTAAAAGCATACTGCTGTTTGAAGCTGCATGTCTTTGTGAAATACAGAACAGGATAATCAGACTAGTATTTTAAGTAAGGAGCACAGAAGTGTGAAGTTTCAGAATACTGAGAATAGAGTATTTGTCCCTAAAAACATATTTAAGATATTAATGGGAGGTTTTCAGTAGTTCAGGAATGAAAAAAAGTTTTGTGGATCCAGATCACAAGGAGAGTTGGAGAGAGGACACGTGAAACAACAGTTGAAGTTAAATGAATAATAGAGAAAATTACTTATTTCAGATAATGTGAGAAGTGTAGATGAAGTGAGGGAAACATGAGAAATTAAGGAGACAAAGAACAGAGTAAAAATAAATAGAGAAAGCACAGTAAGAAAATTTGGTTCAAGAACAAGAAATGCCTGAAGAAGGAACATCAGTTCTCATCAGTTTCTATGCTAAAAATATTTACATAGATGGGGCCCCTGCTGAAGGGACAGAATCCATGAAAAGAACATAAAATGCAAAAGTCATCAACAGTTTTAAGTGTTATTAGATAGGGTTGTTGTACAGTTTCCTGTTGGGAAGTTGTGAAGTCTAATACAACACCACATATATTTTTGTCAGATGGTGTTGTACAGTGATGTATTTTGTTAGACAGGCACATCATAAAACATAAGAATTTTTAAAAATATTTTTTCTGTCTGTGACTTTCTAACAGGAAGTGGATTTGATCAGAGGTCAGGTGCAGCAACTCATTTCCTTACCGATGTGGATGGCTCTACAACCTGTAAGCATAACACTATGTAAACTGGCAAAGAAATCTTCTAGGCATTGTGCAAGGGGAATGGAGCTAACACCTAGCTGTGGCTAGACTCTTTAGCAGTGTTAAATTTTTGTTTTACAGTGTTAATTATTGAGATTGGTCTGAAGCAGCTATTTATTTCTGTTTGTTACATATTTTTTTCTACTTTATTAAGAAGACCAGATTGTATTTTTCTCTCTCATGAAAACAAGGATTCTTGGTGACTGTATAACATTTTAACATTTCAGAAACGGCTGGAACAAGAGCTGAAAAAGACACCCAAACTAAGAAAATTCTGGAACCTAATAAAGAAAAATGATGAGAAAATGGATGAGGAGTCAAGAATGCAGTATGTTATAGAAACTTTTTTCCTGTTAAATCCGAAGGCCGAAATGCACTCATTGTGTTTCAGCGAAAATAAACAGTTTCAATGAAAACATGTTTCTTAAAAAAGTACATGAAGGTGGCAAATAAGGAATTATTGTATGTCGTCTCCTGGAAACTATTTTGTTTTCCAGTAGTCTTTATGCAAAATACTGTTATAGAACTCTGGTATTTTGTTTGATCGGTGAATTTGTGATACCAAATCTTAGAGCTATAGGACAAAAGCCGTAAGAGAATATTCATGTAGTTACTTCTATTTTTTCATTACCTTCAGCAAATGCTTAGCTCTTAAGCAAATAGCTTATGCAAGTATTTGAATAAATTGTATATCTCACCAAAGTTAAATGTTCCCATACTTCTGTGCTGTAATGTGGTAAGATGTAGGCAGTGACATATTTCTTCTCATTGACTCAGTAGAAGCTTCAGTTTTTAATTGGTTCTGTGCCTAAAAATGTAGAATCTGCTAATATGCCTGCCTAAGTGTGTAGAGAAAAGTTATCACCTAAACAGTTTAGGTGTATTTCAAAACAACTTGCTATCATTATATAAATTTTAAAACAGGTAACTGTATTAGTGAAAGCTGTGATGTACTTCTAGTCTGCATTTAAGGATTATTAATGCTTTTGTCTCCTTTTAGAGCATATCGCGAGAGAAGATTTCTTTCACAGCTCATTCAAAAATTTATATCTGTCCTAAAATCAATACCTGTGTCAGGTAACTGGTTCTTATGTTACTTTTTTATCTGCTGATCTGTCTTAAATTCTTTTCTGTTGCTGAAGCAACTACTCTGTAGGATACCAACCTGAGGCTGTAGACCTTATCTGGATGGGGATTTATTGAAATCTATGCCTGTCTGCATGGATTTCATGGCAAAATTAGTATTTGCATCCGTATGTGCTTTAAAAAAGAAATAGCAGAAAGCTGCTTTAAACCTCTTCTCCTTCTGTTCATTGTGGACTTAAAAAATTATTTCTGGGTACTGGTATTCTTTATTATGTGCTTACAGCCTTCTTACAGCATTAAAGTATTTTATACATACTTAGATGCCTTGTTAAACAGGTGGTATAAATGCATATCATAAGGCTCTATTCTCTCAGTACTGTTGATTTACAGTAGGAACAAAAGCCTAAGTGAAGTGAAATTCTGTAAGATTTCACTCTTCTTGATTTATAAGTCATTGTGACAAGCAAAATGATATGCTTGCCTGATTTAGAAAGGAAATGTGTTTGTACAGGCAAGTGTTAGCATTTTGACAGAAAAAGCTTATTATGCTCAAAAGTCCAGCACAATTTCAATGAAATCACTTCCCAAAGTTTTGCTTTTGCTCTGAAACTCTTAGCAAACTTCAGCCCTTAGGGGAAAGTCTGTGTATTATGGCTTCCTCAGAAAAGATACCTGTCCCCTCTGTTTTCCAATTATGCAAGACCTGGTTTAGGAAGATTTACATTAACAGTTCTTCAGAGGCTTTAGGAAGTAGATCTTTATTAAGGTAGACTTAGTATTGTGTTTTGACATGATTCTAAAGGGTCCTTAGTGTGCACCATTGTGTGCCTTTGAATATTGTCAAGACCTTGCTTGCAGCTTTTAAATAGGTATTTTTAAGTAAGCAGAGTTAATAGCTCTTAAGCTTTGTATCTTGTGGAAGCATGCATTTTTGTATGTCACATTAGTTGGTTTTTTTCAGAGTGGATAAAATTCCTCCTGAAACTCTGAGTCCTTTACTTTCTTGTATCCAAAAGTTTTCTGATTTCCAGTGAAAGAAAGTGTTGTTTCAGTAAAAGAGAAGAATGTGCTAGTTAACCTTTTAATCTTGTTAAAAGCAAATACTGGTATCATTAGTAGTATTTAATACATTTTTAATGAATAGTTCAAGTACAAAAATATTGTGATATGCATCGATTGCAGAAGATTTTTATTTTTTTTTTCTATTTAGGTCCTATTTCTATGGACAAAGTTCATTATTGTGAGAGATTTATTGAACTCATGCTAGATCTTGAGGTAAGTTATTAAATTGTTTCAGTCTGTTTCCAGGTGTACTTTTCTAGGTTTTAAGTGCATAAAGTCATTATTTCAGCCTTAATCCAATTAGCAAGTGGTTATGTCACAGTTGTGCATATGGTTGCTTAATAGTGGTTTCCTGTCTGTAAATAGGGAGATTGTAGCATTGCATCCACATTGGGAACTGACTAGAAATATATATAAACCAGATGAACTGTTGGAGAAAGCTAGGATCCTAAATTGCTCAGTGAAGGCTACTTTAATTGGTGGTGATAATAATTCTGGCAATTGATGAAAATGTGTGGCACTTTAGTAGGAATAACCCAGAAGTATTCTTCCCAATGCATTATAGGTCACTTAAGGTATCTTTTGTGTTGTAGGGTGTAATTCCAGAAAGCATGCGTAGTTCTGAAGTGCAAACTATTTATATTTGATTAGAATTCATTATTAAGAAATAACAGTTCTGGTGATCTAGGTTTGTTACAGAATAACAAGGTTTTGTGGAATTTTTCAGTAGGTATTGAGAAAGTGGGACAATGTTAAGCTTCACAGTACCAGAATTAAAAATAAAAGACTTTAATTTACATTTCTCAAAAGTAGCAATTTATTTCAAGTAACTTCAGGCTTAAAACATTCACAGATTCATTCACACAGTCCTCTGCTAAATCACTTAACTGGCACTTAGCCTGTGCTTCTTGTTGCAATGGAATGAATTATTTAAATTTGAGCTTATTGTCTTTTGGATATAATATACTCTGAGAAGAGAAAGTACGTGTTTGAAGTTAAACTTAAGTCTAGGTCTTAGCCAGAAAGTTTAGAGGTAGTACATGTAATACTGGTTTTCACTAGGTATTATGGAAAGGTTAGAATTTAGACAGTTTATGAAGCCTGTTTAAAAGACTGGAACAAGCAAATGAGAAATTACCTATATATCCCAGTCTTTTTGCCTTGGTAGCACACATTGTGTTAATGGGCTGTCTTTACCTATGCCTTTTTCAGAATATTTGTTTCATTTTACAGTATACAGACTGCCATCAAAACCTGATGATTTGATTCCAAAGAATGACTCCATGGAATATTCTTACAGTTTTCTGAATTTATTTTTTGTAATTATTGTACAGGGCAATTAATATTTTCTACTATATATTCTTTTATTTCCTTTGTCTTATTTCTAAACACAATGTTGGTGATTTTTGGTTGTCTAAACTCAGTCTGTAGATTCCATGGAGAACAACTCATTTTTCTCATGGTTTGTTGATGTGTACTGCTGTATGCTGTCAAACAATTGCTATGTATAACAGCTTACGCTATTTACGTTCAAAAGGAATGATCTCTGTTTTATTTACAGAACATTTATATAAGTTTTTAATTAAGATTTGAAAAATGCTTAGATCTGAGTATCTTATAAAGAAAGATAGTTTGCAGTCTTGAGACAGACAAGCTTAAAGTTAATGGAGTATAGAAAACAAACATTTTAAATGATGTTGCAGCAGTTTGACATATCTTTTGTAACACAGTCATTATGTAGACACTTAGTAGAACAATTACTTTATTTAATTTCCTTTTATTACTGGCAGGATGCAATCTCACTAATGGCAAGTGTGCGCCGTGCTGCCAGTCCTATAAAAAGCTGGGTTTGTAGTAGCTATGTTCATAGCAGCCTACCTACATAAAACCAGTGTCTTGGTATAAGTAAATGCTGGTTTATTATGAGAACCTCTGTTAGGGTATTACATATGTAAATAATTGTGCAGCAATCTTTTTTGATATGCCTTCTTGAAATGAAAAATTATGAGAAACTATGATTTCTTACATTTTGAGGAATTGCTTGTGCTGACAGGAGTTTGCTTACCCATAGGCTTTGCTTCCCACACGGCGTTGGTTTAACACAGTGTTGGATGACTCCCATCTTGTTGTTCACTGTTACCTGTCTAGTCTTGCTAAAAGAGAGAAGGAGGGTCATCTCTTCTGCCAGGTGAGATACACAGTTGTTGAAAATAACTTTTTCATTCTGATGTAGCTCTGAATACTACAATTACTTTTATTGTGCATTTGTTTAAGACAAGTTTTTATTAGTGCTCCTGATGGATGCAAACTACATGTTTATGTAAATCCTTCAGACAGTTCTTTCTTACTTGTACCTGTATGTGTGACTGTTCTTATATTTCTGACTCTGTTTTTGAACAGCTCTTAAAAGTATAACCTGGAAAACAGTGCAATGCCTGGCAAGCTTTATCCCATGTATAGCAGAAGTTGTCACGGTTGCATTCTTCTGTGCTTTGTTTTGGCCTCAGGCTGTTCTATGTAGCAGCTGTTTTTCACTACTGTCCTTCAGTTTACTCAGTCATAGACAGTATATTGTTTTTTGTGGCAGCGTCTGAAGATCTTTCCCCTTTCCTGCATCTCAGCTGCTTTTCCTGTTGCCTTCTGCCATCTCTGGCATTTGTTCAGTTTCTCTGAGAGTCAGTATTGATGGAACACAAAGCCAGCAGTACATTTGAATAATTTTCTTCTTCAGAGTTAAATAATCTCATTGAAAGGAGATGCAGAAATGAATTCCAGAGCTGGCATCAGAGAGGAAAGAGGGAGCAAGACCTCTCCCTTTTGGTAGCAGCAAGCCAGAAATTGGGTTCGGTATCTCTGTGAACATCTGGCTAGGTTACATTAGTGCAATTAGCTTCTGTTTCAAGTTCTAGTAGGTAAAAGAAACCACATTGGTTGTGGGCTGTGTTGTAATTTCTATGGCTTGTAGATGAGATACCTAAAAAAATTATTTTGTGCATCAGCCAAGTATAAAATATAGATACCACTGCTTAGTCCATTTCTTCAAGAACTCTGAGGAGCTGTTATTTGTGCATGGCACCCAGATTTGTCCTCCTAAATTATAGGTTTGTTTATTGTAGGTGTCTCTTATTGTTAATCCACTAATTTGTATGCATGATATCTCAGCTTTTAGATATGCTTAAATTCTACACTGGCTTTGAAATCAATGATCAGACTGGAAACGCTTTGACAGAGAATGAGATGACAACAATTCACTATGACAGAATTACTTCTTTGCAGGTAAGCAAACAGCGAAGTACTTATGGGAAGGACAAGATTTAGTCTGGTTTAGTCTAATTTGCCTCTAGAATATGCATTAAGTTATTTCGCAAAACAAACCCTTTATTTTTCCTATTGAGTTACAGGAATAGTTTTAACTTGATTTGCTATACCGTATGAAAGACACTAACACTTCAATCTTGTGTTTGTGACTCTAGCAAAACACTACCACTTTTGATTTGATATCGTCAAATTGAGATGAACTGCTCCGAGTGAATCTATTCAGAAGGGAATATAAGTGCTATAGGAATTTAAGCTGTGATTATGCAGTAGGTGGCACCATTTCTCAAGATCAGTACACACATTTAGTATCAATGGTGATCCCTTCAATGTAAGAGACAAAAATTCACATCACTTGCAGTTTTTTAAAGATAGCTGTAGTTTTCAGAATTCTTCCCATCAGTTTTAATAACAAAATTCAAGAACACATGGTTAAATTAAACATATTCCTTCTTTTTCTTAGTTGTTTGCAAGGCTACGTGTCTGACCCCTTATGTTTTAATTTCACAACAGAACAAGTGCTGATAGGGGAGTGTATAAAGAAAGATACAGTGTTGGAAGCACAGGACTAGCAAATAGTTGGTGCTAACTAAGAAATGGAGATTTCATGTGGTTTTTATTTCTATCCTGGTAGTGTCCACAGTATGTGTTATGAATTAGAAGAAGGTATGCTTTTTGTGAAAATACATAAATTGTTATTAAATTGTTTGATTAATATGCTTACATGCAGTTTTTGGGTGTGGATCTTTTGTAGAGAGCAGCATTTGCACATTTCCCGGAGTTATATGACTTTGCACTCTCAAATGTAGCTGCAGTAGATACTCGTGATTCATTGGTGAAGTTATTTGGACCCCTTAGGTAGGTTATCGACATGGTATTTAACATGAGATTGAAACTCTTTGTTCTCAGTATGTTTTATTTTAACAACTTTCTCACCTTTTTTCTTTCTAACTTCTCGTGTGCCTTCTAATTTTCTCAGAAATAGCTAACTGCTTAAAGTAATTGTAGCGGTAATTAACTCTGTAGTTAACCTAACTTTTAAGATTTAGCTATTTTTACTTGGTTCTGTACAAAAACTAAACCAGAAATTATTGAAGTACATCACTATATTCACTGCATTGTATTGTAAATGCTGTGATTAAAAGGATTACAGTCTATTTTGACAAAGGCAGTGTGTACTCTATTGTTTGACTCTGTTTGAAGAACTGCTCTGTTTGTTATGGAAGAGTGGTTCAGCTTACACCTGTAGCTGAACACACTTCACCCGTGGAAGTGCTCTCGAACACTTTGTAACAATCCAAACCCAAATATTTTAAAAAAATTAAACTTCACTTAAAATACTGTTCTGTGAATATTGGTCTCTGATGCAATTCATAGTTGGAATTTTTTTTTTAAGGAAAAAAAAAATGTTACAGTAGGTGCGCTGTCCCGGGTTTCAGTCTGTGTCACAAGCTTTTTTCCTTCTGCTGTGCAGCTCAAACGTTCTACACCAGGTGGCGTCGTACCTCTGCCTGCTGCCGCCCCTTCCTCAGGGTGAAGACTCAACCTATGAGAAGGAGTTCTTGTTGGAGTTGCTGGTAAAACTATAATTAATATTGCTTGTATATTTTCTTTTGCAAACTCCAGACATAGATAAATCCAGCAAATACACTGTGGTAAAGTAACGATTTAAGACCTTTTGCTGAACCACCTGTGAATCACAGCAGTGTTACAGCAGTAAACTGTGTACTAAGGTGGGTTTTAAATGTGGATGTAATTGTAAAGGTCAATAAGCAGAGTCTCAGCAACAGTTCTTCTGGAGAAGTTGTTGCTCTTTATGTAGTAATCTGTTTTTCCCTTTTGAAAACAAAAAGTGAAGTTAGATATTCAGTACCTATTTGGTTATTCAAGACCATTTGAAATACCATCTGATGTGCATAATGTTTTGTTTGTTTTGGTTTTTTTTATATTCAGCATATAACAATATTACTTCAGACTTCTAACCCGATACCAGTGTTAGCGTAATTGGTGTAGTGTGCCATAGTATGGCATAGCTGGTTTTTAAAAACTTTTTTTTAGGCTTATTTTGTGATTATCAATTTGTTTAAAAATTGCTCATGTTATTTCCTAAGGTTTAGATGGTAGTGATATAATGCTTATGGATGCCATGGAGAGAGATTTGTTGAGGTGACATATTGTAATAATTGATGGATTTTTTTTCTCCCAAAGCGAGAATTAAGACAAACTGTTGCTGAATGAAGGGTGTTAGATAGCTATTGGATGTATGTAATGGAAAGCAAAATAAATTTAATTTGAAGTTGATTCTCTGACAAGAATTGACTGAATATTTTCAGTTCTGTTGTGCCACTTCGGTCCGCTGGGTAGCCAAAGATTGTTTGCCTCTAGTACTGTGACTGATTGTTGGACTACATCTTTGTTCATCTTCTAATGTCACTGTGTGGATTTAGTTATATTTAATTAAAAAAAAGGCTAAAATTTATTTAATGAGAGAAAATGGCAAGTGACCACTGACAGTCTTGCAGATTAATGGGTATGTTTCAAAGATGGCTTTATTGTCCCTTTTTGACTTACAGAAGTTTAAAATGCATCCTTTCTTCAGGTTTCCCGTCACGAGCGACGGATATCTCAAATTCAGCAACTCAACCAGATGCCTCTTTATCCCACTGAGAAGATTATTTGGGATGAAAACATTGTACCAACTGAATATTATTCTGGAGAAGGTATGATTAGTAGTTCAGTAAATGCTGAACGTGACAGTAAATGCTGAAAAAAAAAAAATGGCATTTCTGATATCTGTGTTCATTCTGTCTTCAGAACTTATAGGCAGTACTTTGGCATCTTTCAGCATCTTAGAGTAAGGTCAACTTTTTTTCAGTTGTGAATTGGGAACTCTGAGATGAAATTACTGGCAAATTTGTAGTGGATTTAAAGAAAAATCCAAAGGCCTATGTTTACACAAAGACATTTATTTGCTTCTAATCTGGGTAACATTATACTACCAGCCGTGGCACAGGTAGTTACTCTAAGGTGAAACAGGTTGTAAACATGCAGCAGAAAAACTATTGTCTGTGCTTTGCTTTTAAGTACATTCAAGAAAGCCTTTTTATAAAGGAAAAAAGGGTGGTGATGGGAGGAAATTAACAATAATAATTGTACTGTCTGATTTCAAGGTAGAGTGTACTGAAAGGTAGTGTATGCGCTCTAAATTCAGAGCCTAGTGTTCATGCCCGATGCACTTATGATCAAAGAAGTAAACTGCAGCTATTTCAAACAAGGAATTATGTAATTTTAAGCATTACAGTAAACAACACGTGTGTTTTTGCCTAGCTACTTTAAAAAACTGTTGTGCTTTTTAAAATCTCAAGCTGAAAATTTTAATGTGGATCATAAGAAATTTCATTAGGAATGTGAAAATTTTAATTTTGAACATGGAGATTCCAAGTAACAACACGTATCTTCAAAGACAGTTATGTTTCTGATTTGAGCAGTGTGAGTACCCTCCTCCATGTAGGTTTGATTTAGAGGATTTCCTTGTGTAGATATGGGCCTAGAGTTCAGCTGCTTAGCATAAATTAGGTTTTGGGGATAAATTCTCTGTGAACAAGTATTAACAAGATGAAAAAGATTTTTAACATTTGACTGCTTGAGATAAGATGGGGTTAGAGGCAACAAAGGATATTTTTTCCAAATAGGATACAAATGCCATCTTGAGATCTGCCCAAGAAGAGAGAAAGTGCTAATGTTTCGTATGATACAAGTAGTTTAAAGCTGATTCAGATTTTTTTCAGTAATAGCTCTCAAGATGATATTTATCCTTTCAAAAAAAAAAATACCCCAACAACAAACCAGTAAAAGACACACACACACCCTGAATAAAAAAAGACAAAATTGCACAAAAAATCCAAACCAGGGTGATGTCTGTAATTTCTAGGAGATTACTGTATAAACCAAGATTTTTTAAAAAAATTTAATTTTTATTTCATTGAACAGCTCATAGGTTGTTAATGCTCTGGAACATTCAGGTTCTGAAATACAAGTCAAGGTAGCTTTACTGTTGTTCAGACTGTTGAAAAGCTGACTTTGCAAACCTTGACTTGTGAGTGCACTGTATGTGTGCCTTGTGTTTTATTAGCAAAATACATTAATCACAGTATGGAATTGTGGGGGAATGGGGAGAAAGAGCAGCACATTTCACTTATTTCTGTGCTATGTTGTGAATTTTTAATACTACATTAAAGAAATTTTATTAATGGTGAAGTGTCATTTTGGCAAGTAAAAGTATTTGCTAGTGGAAACATTTCATCCTGTGATAAACTTGTGCTATTATTATGCGTGTATTGACAGCACTGTTGTGAAGCATATCTGTTGCTGTCTGACTATTAGAATTTTTCTATTTCTATATGTACTTATTAGTGGCATTTATTTATAAAAGGAGTAGTTCTTAGAATCTTCTGGGATAATAGCTATGGCACTTACAGAATAACGTGTGTATGTATTTATGAATTTGTAGAACCAATTTGTGTCGTCTTCTTGTTTGTTCATCAAATCCTCTTCCCTTCTGCCCTTACTCCCTTAGGCTGCCTTGCACTTCCCAAATTGAATCTACAGTTTCTGACTCTTCATGACTACCTACTGAGGAATTTCAATCTTTTCCGCTTAGAGTCTACTTACGAGATCAGACAGGACATTGAGGATAGTGTCAGTAGGATGAAACCATGGTAATATTTATTGACTGATGCAAACCAATCATTTCAACTTAAAGTCTAAGCAAAGTGCATTTGAGAACGAGTAACTGATATTGTGTATATCATAAATAAAGAGTAACACATTTGAAATTATTACATAGATTCTCTGTTTTATGCTGACTTCTTCAGTAAGGTGTTGCCATCCTGTGGGATTATTTTGTAATGGTGTGTTGCTATGTATCCCTGTAGGTGTGTTAAGACAGTAAGTTACATGCTAACAACCAGTCTTTGTTGTGTTAAGACAGAAAAGTTGGTTTTCTAAAAGTATGAAACCTTGGCTGACATTACAAAATCTGGAAACTTTGCCACCGCCTCTTACAGTTTATGCAGTGTATTGCTAAGTGTTCCTGAATTGACCATCTGCCATACTTTTATCCTCTTTAGATTTTCAAGGGGTTATTTCGTTTGATTTCTCTTATACTCAGTAGTTATCTTCCCTTTTTCTTCTCTCTCTGAGATTTTTTTCTTATAATGCAATCATAAGGTGTCTTTGTTTCTTAAAGTAAAGGTCAGTTCATGTTACACTTCAGTTCTAAAATGCTGAATCTTGTGGGTCTACTTAAGTAACGTGTAAAATTTTGTCTTAGAGCTGACTGTAAGGTAAATTGTTTCACAGTTTAGAAAAAGAACTAAATTTCTTATCAGATAATGCCTAACAGAACTTTGGTGTTTGGGGTTTTTTTGATTTTTTTTAGGTTATCGGAATATGGAGGTGTGGTCTTTGGTGGCTGGGCTAGGATGGCACAACCCATTGTTTCTTTCACAGTGGTAGAGGTGGCAAAGCCCAATATTGGTGAAAACTGGCCTATGCGAGTACGAGCAGATGTTACAATTAATTTGAATGTCCGAGATAGCATCAAAGATGAATGGGAAGGTACTTATGTTCTTTGAAATAAAGTGCTCAAAATAGCTTCTCATCAAAATGCACTTCGATGTAATCTTATTTTTAAGAAAGGGTTTTTTTATCAGAGATGCAGATTTGCTGATCTTAGTAGAATGTTTAAAAGTTAGCTACTCAAATTCCAAGTTTAAGAAGTTTATATTTTCATAAAACGAAGATGGAATATTGAAGTATTTACACACCCATTGGGAGCAGAATGTTTACTGTTTCAGACTGATATCATTCCCTTTGTTAACTGTAAGATTCTGCCCTTTATAGGGAATGTGAAAAATTAATTTGCATTCTAATAATGCCATATTGGACAAGTAATGGGGAATGTGATATGTCTCATATACACATGGAGAGGACATATTCTGATTTAATTCAAACCAGTGCATTTTCATTGAGTTTTGTATATTTGAATGTTGTTAGCCAGTGCTGACTGTACCAAATACTGTTTCTTATAAGTATCCCACTTCTTTTGCTTGGGGAATTGAATTTTAGCTGACCGTCTCAGCAGGTGGCATAGAAGCATGTACTTGCACTTGAGTTATGAGTAAATGTCACTCCCTTCTCTTTTGTTATGAGAAACTTGTTAATTGCAGGAGCGGCATAGTGTGATTACAGGTCACAGCGCAAGTGCTGAAGCTGGATCGTGTGATAAATAAGCAGACACAAGTTTGGGAATGCAGATTTCTATTAAAGTAGAAAACCTAGGAGGATGGCAGCAGACCAGTATTCTGAAGGTAGCCATATAGTGGTGCACCTAGATTTTCAAATGCTAGAACAGCCTCTGTGATTTCAAAAGCAGTAATGCTTTTAACTTAGTCAAAACTGAGGTGAAGAATTAATGAATCATTGTCTATCATGACAGCATCTTGGTGAAACGACTTTAGGTTGGGTAATATCTGGTGAAAATGAGAAGTTATTTATCTTGTATGAAAAAATACAGCATATGTTTACTAAAATTTGAAGGTATCTTAATCTGTGAGAATATGTAGGTATACAGGAGAAAAGGACTAGTATTCAATATTACAATAGTGAATTGGTGAAATTGCATTTTAAACATAGAGTGTCATTCAACAGGGATCAATATTAAGATACTGAACTTAAGGAAGAACAAGTCACTGCAAAGATACGTGTTTGGAGACTGACTTCATTAGGCAGTAACTAACTGCAGAATGTGAAGAATCTGAGATTATCATTGCTGCTACGGGAAAAAAGAATACTCAACCAAATTATATTATGATTTATAAACTGATGTAGCATGGAAAACAAATAACTTGGTTAAGTGACCTTTTACTCTATTGAGTAGATAACTAACTTTGTTTAGGATTTTGCGGGGAATTCTAGGCACTGCACTTTATATTGTTAAAAAAATACAGTGGAGGTTATTCTCACTGCTTTTTTTCTGGACTAAGAGATTAATGACACACACATTTTGAGAAAAGACTGAAAATATCTACATTGTGTCAGAGAAGTAAGATTATTGGGAGAAGCATAATCTTGAAATAAATAAGTTAGTTGTCATAAAAAAGCAGTCAATTTCTTTTCATATCTGAAGTCCTCGTAGACTTCAAGAGTAGTGAAAGAAAAGTGGAAACAATGACAATATCCTGTGGTTCTGTATCCTCTAAAGGCATATTTTGAAACAGAACATGTTATTGTCTAAACAGGTGAGGTTTTATTTAAAAGAAATTTTTTTGTGTATTAAAGAATGGAAAAGGAAAATGGCATTCAATCAAATCACTGAATGTCCCTTTTGGAATCAGGTCTGCGTAAACATGATGTCTGCTTTTTGATTACGGTACGTCCCACGCAACCTTACGGCACAAAGTTTGACCGACGACGACCTTTTGTTGAGCAAACTGGTCTGGTGTATGTTAGAGGCTGTGAAATCCAGGGCATGTTGGATGAGAAAGGACGTGTTATTGAAGAAGGTATGATGTACCAGACCTTGTTTGAAAGATTTATTCCATTCCCCTCCTTTTCCTTTTGTTGACAACCTAATCATTGCCTTGCTTCTTTTTTAAGTAATGCTTATTGCATTCATTACCTACTTGAAAAAATAAACTGTTTCCATAACCAGTCCTGGGAAAAGTTAATTAGTTTTCTCTGATAAAATTTGATGTAATTATATTAATTAAGTAAATCTAGTGTATTTTGGGGTCAGGAATAAAATAGCTTATATTCAAAAACTCTGTTAGAAATGGGATAAAACCACAAAATAAGAATGTTTGTAATGCCATGCGGAAATTGATTTTATCATATGAATTTGTCTAAATTTCATTTCAGAAATTATTATGGATCACCTATTGAATGATAATTTGTTTCTAGCACTACTTCAAACTCTAGTCTTACTGTTTCATTTCTGGCAGGACCTGAACCAAAACCAAGACTTAAAGGGGACTGTAGAACATACAGAGTATTTCTGGACCCAAACCAGTATCAACAAGACATGACAAATACAATCCAGAATGGAGCAGAAGATGTTTATGAGACATTTAATATAATAATGAGAAGAAAACCAAAAGAAAATAATTTCAAGGTACGTTACTCCTCATTGACTCTCTAGGTTAAGAGTTGGTCTGAATATGCCAGCTGTACTGAGACGTTAATTTTAGATGCTTGTAGTTAGGCTTTGTAGCCTAACTTCAGGAATTTAAGGGACTTGAAATTATGATAATTTCCCCCTGCAACTAAGTATTGTAGTAACTGAAAATTGGAGCACTCCTGCTTCACTAGAGTATATAATAAAACATTAGTTCATAATTACAATCTTTTAACAAGTAGCCTACGTTTTAGTTGTATTTGGCCTTTGGGGTTAAGGGAGCATGTGGAACATTTTTATTACCTGATGTAATAGTGGACTGTAGGAAGAGGAGGAACAGCTAGTCAAAGAGTGAAAATTGGGGAAACTTGCTAGCTTTTGGGAGCATCATTGGATCAGTTTCTTATTAGGCTGTGGAGAGTGTGAGATGAGATTTTTAGCACTGATACACTTAGTCGTTACAAGGATTGTATGTTAATTGGAGCTTTTTATATTCAATGGTGCTGGTTTTTCTGCCTGAACAATTTTCACACAGTTGTAGTGCATGATTCTTTGGGATTTTATTTCCTTGGGTATTCATTGTAAAGAGGTCCTTCAGGGAATTTGGTCAGAGTTCAAAATAAATCTGTTGCTAGTGCATTATGATACTGTATATTGCCTGTAAGTAAGACTGAAATTGTACACACAATTTCAATTCAGTTTTACGTATAAATTCAGCAAATGTTATTTTTCAGGAAGCTTATCAATAGCTCAGTTTTCCTTCTCCGTTGTTAAAATAAGAAGAGGAAAATTTTCCATCATAGTTAAAATGTGTATTTAAGTTTCTCAAATTACCAATTGACATAAATTTAACTTCGACCAAGTGCTCTGTGTAGCCCATAGTAAACATTTTTGATCAGAGGACATAACTGCGGAATCATAGAATTGTCTAGGTTTCAAGGCAACACTGAAAATTACCAAGTCCAAGCCCCCTGCTCAAGCTGGGTCACCTGCAGCAGGTTGTCCAGGACCATGTCTAATGGGATTTCTAATATCTCCAAGAATTAAGAATCCAAAACTTCTCTGGGCAACTTCTTCTAGTGCTGCATTGTCCTCACAGTAAAAAAAAAAATATGTTTTCTCATGTTGGAACGTAATGTGTTTTACTTTGTGCTCATTGTCTCCTGTCCTGTCACTGAATACTACTGAGAAAAGTCAGGCTCCCTCATCTTCACTTCCTCCTATCAGGTATTTGTCACATTGATACAGTAGCCCCTGAGTGCTCTCACTTCCAGGATGAACAGTCTCAACTCTCTTGGACTCTTCTTTTCAGAAAGACTCACTCCAATACCTCCATGTCTCTTTTTCTGAGCAGCCCAGAACTGAACACTGTGCTGATTCAGAGGACCTGGACAAGCTTGAGCAGCGGGTCTGTGTGAACCTCATGGGGTTTAACAAGGCCAAGTGCACCTGGTCCCGGGTCATGGTAACCCACAGTGTCAGTACAGAGTCAGAGATGAGGGGATTGCAAGCAGCCCTGACGAGAAGGACTTTGTGGTACTAGAGGATGAAAAGCTGGATGTGAGCCAACAATGTGCACTTGCAGCCCAGAAGGACAACTGTATCCTGGGCTGTGTGAAGAGAAGCTTGGCCGGCAGATCAAGGAAGGAGATTCTTCCCCTCTGCTCCACTCTGGTGAGGCACCACCTGGAGTGTCAAGCTCTGGAGCCCTCAGCACAGAAAAGACATGTGGTTCCAGAGGAGGACTACAAAAATTATCAAAGGCCTGTAGCACCTCCCCTATGAGGAAAGGCTCTCACAGTTGGGTTTGTTCAGCCTGGAGTAGACAAAGCTTTGGGGAGACCTAATTGTGGCCTTTCAATACATAAAGGGGCCTTATAAGAAAGATGGGGACAAACCTTTTAGAATCACCTTTTGCATTAGGACAAGAAGTAATGGTTTTAAACTAGAAGAAAGTGGATTTAGACTAGAAGGAAGAATTTTTTTCTGCTGAGGGTAGTGAAACACTGGAGCAGGTTGCCCAGAGAAGTAGTAGATGCCCCATCCACGCAAACTTTCAAGGTCAGATTGGACGTGACCTTGAGCAACCTGATCATTGGAGGGTAGTTGGATTGGATCACCTTTAAAGGTCCCTTCCAACCCTAACCATTCTGTGATTTAGCCTCAACCGTGCTGAGCAGAGAAGGAGTACCTCCGTTGACCTGCTGGCATCTTCCTAATGCAGGACAAGATACTGTTGGCCTTTTTGACTGTGAGGGTGCATAGCTTTGTATACCTGAAAATATTCCTTTCGTGCATGCTTAGTTTCTTTGCTGTTAGATCAGTTAGACCTTTGAATATTTAATGTGCCTTGGATTTTCCATTATGAAAATGCAACATGAACGAAAAACTGCCTTTCTTTTGGTGCCTTAAAATCATACATTGCATAATTGAAGTGACTTTTATTTTAAAGGATTCTGCATCAAGTTCTGTGCAGATGGATAAAGAAGGAGGCAGGAGAATTTTGACTCTTTTTTTCTGTATCTGGAAAGATGCCTGTAGTGTGAAACAGTAGCTTGTGTTCTGCACAGAACATTCTGGTGCCATCCAGCTATGGATTGGTGCCACGGTTTTATCAGAGTAAGGGAACATAGGGGACAATTTGCCCAGTCTGCCAGGCTGACATCAGCAGTGTCACTGGGACAAATCCCTTCCTATCCCCTTATAGAATTATTAAAATTTTCCAGAAACTTGTATATGCACAAACAAATTTCATTATATAAATTTGTGACAGGATAATAGTTCAAGAATAGCTGATTATAAGATACAGACTGCAAAAACAGGTCTAGAGCAATATACAGTCAAGACCCCAAGCATAGATACACACTATCAGCTAGCATGGGGTTCGTAGATAAGTGCACGTAACACAGAATTCTTACCCAATAGGCATCCCTGTGTGTGTGTAAGATAGGGTCCAGCCCATCAGCTGATACATGAAAGTTTTGATGAAGCATTCCCTAAAACTTTCCCCTTTTATGTATCATTTCTGTGGTTTTGTACCTTTGGTTGGAGCTTGAGTGACTTTAGTCATACATTCTTTTATTCTTGATTGATGTAAAAATCTCTCTGCATTTATAGTCAGTAAAAATTCAGAGTGCATGCCCAACTCTGGGGAATGTTGTCACTTGAAGGCAGGTAGCCTTTGGGATGAAGGTGTGCTTTTGTATTATAATGACATTATAATGAGAAAAGTTCAGGTAAAGGATGCTATTTCACTATTGCTGCAGAGGCAGCAGTTGTGATTCATCTTCCTTGATATGGAGCTATGTGGTTATCTTTACAGTTTCATGTTCATAATGGTAATAGAGCCTGGCTGGGCCATTGTGTATCAGCACCTCACGCAGAATGTACCACTTGACCAGAACAGGCCTCTTCCGAGGCAACCACATGGCTTTCCTGGGAACAGCAACTGCATTTTGCTTTAATATCACAGCAAAATTGTTTCAATATACCTAGTCTTGCTGGTGGAGGTGCTTTGAAGAGACTTGGGGTTCTTATTTTCCCCCTACATCTCATTATTTTCCCACAATTGGTATAGTGCAAGTATTTCGTTGAGTCCTTTATAACTTTATGTTAAAAAATGAAAAAAAGAACTAATTGTTAATGATGTATGTTTGTGGCAGATTCATTTTACAGTATAAGCACAAGTGCTCTCTGCCAAAGCCTGTTGGTGTGCCACCACTACAGATGTGTTTTTTATTTGCACATGTATGCATTTTTGTGTAGTCAGAAGGGAAGTGCTGCAGTGAATTCTTAAGATTGCTCAGAATTAGTGTTATTTGTGAGTGTAGCTTTCAAGTTTGTACTGTGTACTTGCAGCTGATTTACAAGCAAATCACAATGCAAACCATTCTGTGACTTTTTTACATTCATTTGTCAAGAAAAATCAAGATGTTTCTAAATTAATCACATCACCACCTGTTTGGGTGCAAGCATTCCATGTAAACCTTTCTGACTTAAGCTGGATAGAAGAAAACAGGTATCGCTGTGAGTAGTGTCGATACTGTGTAGAGCAGATAGAAAGCAGCTTGGGATTTCAAGCTGAGCTTGTAGGAGAGAAGATGAGAACACTTGGTGTAGATGTGACAGCAGTGGAAGTGCAGATACAATGTGTTTGCTGGAGGTGGCACCACTGCATCACTATAATTCTTCCAAGAACTAATCTTGCCAGTTTTACATGTATAAAACTTAACTTTTGAAAAGCTGAAGAAATTTTTTTGTGTGATGTAAGACCCACACAGTAGCTGTTAGAGAGATACTTGTCAAACTTTCCTCTGAGAAGCTGGTCATCTAGATTTAGAAATACTACATGAAGTAGCCACATTTTCCAGTTTATTTATGCTTTTCTTGGCAAAAAGCAGAAACATTTGCATAAAAAATATAAATATTCTTAGTCTATCAGGGTATCTTGGGCCACTGAAGTAACTGCAGGACCTTCAGGCTTTGGAAGAAAAGTGCAAGACCTCTCCAGTTCTGCAGGTCACATAGTAAAATATTCCTAAGACCAAGAGCAAGAAGAAATGCACTATGTGCATTGGAGAGTCAAAGGGAGAGGAGGTTTCTGCCGTAGTTTCTAGGCATGAGTTAATATTCTTTGAGCCTTTTCCTTTATTGAGTGAGGCTGAGCTGAGAGTATACTTTGTGTCACAGTGATACTTGATAATGCCAGCTGTGTTATCTCATGCATGTTCACTTCTCCCCAGAGCTAGGAATTTCACTACCCAAAGGTTGCTGTACAAGGACAGACCTGTATGACATATTTCCTTGGTACAAAAATTAAATTTCAAATAGTAGGAGCCATTCTACTGGTAGACAATCAAGCAGCCTTCTTAGATAATGAAAGGGCAGAGCATATGACTTGTTAAGTTATATGTGCTAAGTTGTTTTCAAGTTAATAACTTCACAGAGCTGTTACAGAATCCACAGCATGGTTAAAACTGAAAGGAACAGAATTACAGAGTCACAGAGTGGCTGAGGTTGGAGGGAACTCTGGAGATGATCCAGCCTAAGCCCTACTTAAAGCAGAGTCAACTAGAGCAAGTTGCTCAGGATCTTGTGACTTTGTACGTTTGGAATTGGGTGTCTCCTGTGATGGAGGCTACGTAACCTGTCAAGACAACCTGTTCTAGTGTTTAGCTACACATACAGTAAAAAGTTCTTCGTGTATTTAGGTGGAATTTCCTGGTTCTCCATTTGTGTCAGTTGCCTCTTGTCCTTTCACAGGGCACTACTGAAAGGAGCCTGGTTCCATTGTCCTTACTTCCTCCTGTTACTTCTTGGGTTTTACACAAACTGATAAAATTCCTCAGCATCCCTTGAGTCTTCTCTTCTTGATGCTGAACAATCGTACCTCTCTTAGCCTCTCATATAACAGAATCTCCAATCCCTTAATCAACTTAGTGGCCCTTTGCTGGACTCATTCCAGCGTATCTGTGTCATTTGTCCTTAGGAGCCCAGCACTGGACATAGCACTCCAGATACGGTCTCATCCATGCTGAGTAGAGAGCAAGTATCAGAACCTTTATAGAGGGTGACTGTTTAAGCAGGAACAGTGACCACATTACTTTGATTCCTGGAACTGAAATGAACATGTAAATTTAGGCTGTCAGAATAAAATGCTGTAATTTTGGGGCTGACTAATATTTAGATGATAGGTGTTTGAGAAGTCTGCATTATATTCTGATGTGCACTGTTGATGCAGTATGTTTGCCATCTGTTTGTGTCTATGTTTGATGTTGTGGTAAGTTGGAGGATCTGGAACTCAGTGGAGGTTTTATATCCTGGGTTTCTTCTGCTGAAGAGCGGATGCATGATGTCCCAATACCAAGGTGGTTGTTGAAGACTTGTCACTAAAGTAGCACTTTAACAGGAAGGCTAAAGTTCAACTACCTCTTAGTTAAAATGCACACCCTCTCTGCGAACCCAAGGTCTGCAGCACTGGTGTTTTCATGGGAGAGTGCATTACACTAAATTTGATTTTTGTGCTGGTCAAAGGAAAGAGTAATTGTGTTACAATGCCCTGTGCCTGTAGTCTTTTAAAAGCCTGACATAAGGCTTAACATTTGCTGCTTCTAGAAATTGATAGGTCAATCAGCACCCACAAAGCTGAAATTTTTTAGAATATGAATGTGGAAATGTGTTGGAGACTCTGTGGAGTCATCAGTTGTCTTCTTGAATTAGTAAATTTAAATGGGAAGAGAAAGGGTTGAGAAGCAAGGAAGGTGCACTCAAGGATTGTACATGGAAACCCAACATGTGCCCTGCTTATAACCATGCAGGATGACTTTACAAAAGTCCTGGAGAAGAATCTGAAGCAGAAATATGTGTAGCTGTTGACAAAAAGTAAGCTGGTCGCTTATTGTAAAACCAGGATAAGGTAGGGCCATAGCAGACACTTCATTTTGGTTGTTGATTATTTTGAATTATGCCTCTTTTTCTCCTCTGAGTGTTTTAGAATGAAAGCTTTACGTGTAATTATGTTCCTCTTTACTAACAAGATACTACAGGAATTGTATGATTTGACAGTGATGTCTTGTTGCATGTAGACACTGTATATATTTTGACTTAGCACAACCAAATACGTGTCAATTAAAGACTGTTACATCCTAGCATCTCAGACTTAATTAGTCTTCCGTATGTCACATTTTCTTGGTAAAAAGTCAATCTCAACAATCCTTTTTCTTTCTGTTTTTCTAATTTGCAGGCTGTTCTGGAGACTATTAGGAATTTGATGAATACAGATTGTGTGGTTCCTGACTGGCTGCATGACATCATTCTCGGATATGGAGACCCAAGTAGTGCACACTATTCGAAAATGCCAAATCAGATTGCAACTCTGGATTTTAATGACACTTTCCTGTCCATTGATCACTTAAAAGCTAGCTTTCCTGGGTACAATATTAGAGTGACTGTTGACAATCCAGATCTGCAAATACCCCCCTTCAGGTGATCTCAGTATTTCAAGTACTGTTCTGGTATTCTTGCTGAAGTGTGTTGTCAGGTGGAGTTGAGTTTAGTGGTTGAAGAGAGGTCTTCTTTCTTTTAAGAAAAGATGTTAATATGTTAATATTAAGATTTAGGTAGTTATGTAAAAGAGGTAAATGTACTACACTTAAGCTCAGGACCAGCTTCTATTCTACTCTGTACAAAAATGCATCAGAGCATTGCTTGTGAGTCAGCTCGTTGAATATGAGGGAAAAGCAAAATTATGAGAAACAAGACATGCATTATTCACTTTTGCATTGTGGTATCTAGCCTTCTCGAGTTCAGCCTAAAGATTTTTCGTTTCAGAATTCCCTTACATGTCTCATTAAAGCAAGCTGAGAACAACAATTTCAACATCAGTTAAGATTTGAGAAACACCATTCAGTCAAAATAAAGAATTAAATCTGAAATCTCATGTTGCTTATTTTGTTTTAGAAATGATTTCTGAAATAGGATGCCTACATTTGTGACCACTAAATGAGGTTTACATATTTTGTTTTGGTGGTTCTGTTTGGCACTTTTAGACTTGATGGGAGTGAGCCTCCTTGGACTTTGGCATCAGAGTTTCACAGTCCGTAGTTTTGGATTAGAATTTCTTCTTGGAGAAGAGCTGCACTGAAGAAATTATAGATTTTTTTTTTTTTTTTCCCTGCATGAGTTAATGAGAATTGAAATATGTTTTCTTTTGAAGGAATAGATTTTATTGGGAGTGAAAAGATGACTTCCCCCCCATACCAGTCAGCTCTTATTATAGCTAAGTAGAATCTTGAAAAGCAGGGAGGTAATCTTGCCTGCTTTTTTTTTTGAAACAATGCAGGTAGAATATGTGTGGAGAAGGCACTAATAATATATAAAGATAAGTAAATAGTCATGTCAGGACAAGATACCATGCATGATTTCCATCAATGAACTAGTGTTTGTTTTCAGTTCATAGATTAAAATACAGATATTCCTCTTTATGAAGAGCTATTGCTCTTCCTAGTGTTGCGTTTGTCCTGTAAAGAGACTAAGAGATTATTGCTGTTAAAGATGCCTGCTTTCTTGTCTCGAAAAAAAAAGTATAGCCATTGAAATTCCTTCACCGTGATTTGTTTCTTAATTAGAGAAGCTTACTAACATATGATAGAGGGCTATAAAAAAATTGAAATGGGAGGATAAAAGCCTTCATGTGCTGGAGCAGTTTGTAACATTGACATATTTTGTGTAAAAGACAAAAAAGTGCATCAATTCTAGAACAAAATCAATATATTGCTGCTGAACAGACAGTGCCGGTGACTTTCTGTTATAACTTTACTCCTGTCCCTTCTGTTTTCATTTATGAACTTTTTACCTTCAGTGTTTTTCCAGCTGCCTCTCAGCACTGCTTCTTGCTTTTCAACCTAGGTAAAGAGTGCTTCTGACATACTTTTTGTCAAATATGCTTTCTTAAAATCAGCTTCATCAATTTAGTTGTCATTCCTTTTCCTTATCCTCATTAATACTTTGTCTTCTGCAACTCTAGTTTCCCCGTTTTCGGAAAGTTTGGCTTAGTAGGGACGAAAAGATCTTTCAAGTTTGGTATCATAATGAACATGTTGAAGTGTAGTCTTGAATTATATGTTACAGGATAACTTTTCCAATAAGGGGAGGTAAAGGGAAGAAAAGAAAAGAAGAGAATGAGAATGAAGAAAAACCTGAAGAAGCTAAAACACTGATTGTAGAGCCTCATGTCATTCCAAACAGGGGACCATATCCATATAATCAACCAAAACGGTAATAAGTGGATGAGAACTTATTTACAAATGGTAACACATGTAGAACAGTTCATTTTCAGAAATACTTAAAAATAATATTGATGATTATAAAGGAAATGTCTTTTTGATTTAATTACCAAAAGAAGATTTGAATATGAGACTTGTTTTCTTTTACATTGAACTACTGTTATCCCCTCCCTGTTAAAAAATTCATTTGAAGAACAATGAGGAATACTGTATTTTAGTATCGAGTCAGGACTTTGACTATTAGGGGAGTCATACCTAAATAATTTTACAGAATTCTCAGTAAATAATAGCTAATGACTGGCAGTCTTTTGGATAGGATGATTTTGTTGTCACATGGACAACGTGATTTACTGTCTTGCTTAGAAATGGTAAGATTGTCATGTCTATAAAGAAGATAGTCATAATCATGCTTTAATTTATTTAAATGTTTGCAGCATATAGTTCTGGAGAAACATGGATCTAAGTAACTTGCTGAAATCGCTTTTTTCAAAACTGTTGGCAAAATCTATCAATTCTCTGATCTTATTTTGCTTTGTTACAGCAATACTATTCAATTTACCCATACTCAGATTGAAGCTATACGTGCAGGAATGCAGCCTGGGCTAACTATGGTAAGAATATTTTTAAGGATGTTACATTCTTAATTATTTGATTCTGGCTTTAAGTACATTCAGTGAAATACCAGTAATGCCAGTTTCTGTAGCCTTGCTGAGGTCACTTCTCTTAATAGTTTAAAAATATGAAAACATACAAAGGCTCAACATCCTCCTATCTTCACAAAATCATACAGAAATACATTTGATCTATGTATAACTGTGTCCTGTGTTTCAATGGCTGAAGGACTTTCAACAACAACTGAGTTTGCTTTTTCTGGGGTTGGATTGCTAGTGTTAGACTGTAAAGCTTATTCCATAACTGTAATTTTTGGCTGTTTTAAATTACTTGCATAATTTTTAGTCTGATCAAACTTCAGTAAAGGAAATTAAAATCATTGGATTTTCTTGAGGGAGTTTTTTCTCCTGTCTTGTGAAATGTAACATGCAGTCCTTTGTATTTTGGTGACTTCTGGAACTCAGAAGTCACAAACAAAACCAAAGCTTTGAATTTGTTATGTAAATCATTTTTGATTGGTGAATTTCTGCAAAGGTCTTTAACGTCTACCACTCTCAATTAGACTTTTACTACACGTACCTATCTCCCAGTGAAGGACAGTATGTCCTAGACATGACTCAGTGGAAGATTTGAATGAATTTTCTGACACTCTTAATTTTTTCTTGGTCTATACAGGCAATAATGTTAATTTTTAGGGGTTTGTATTGGTATTCATTAGTACTGTACTCTTCCTTCTCCTCTTCCTCCTTATGTTTTACTGCTCCCTGTGCACTCTGTAGCTAGCACACAAAAGATGCATGGCAAAAGAAAAAATAAACTTCAGTGGAATTTTATGCTTTTTTTGTCCTTGCCTGACTACGGGTGCTGAAATTAGTAGTGTCATAAATGTATAAAAGTTAACAGAGCTTTTGGCAGTGTTTTTGAATATAATGTTTCCTAGTAGAACACGGCAGAGCTTTCTGGTTGTTGATAGAATATCATCTTTAAGGTCTATTTAGGAATTAAAACTCTTCTTTTGAATACTGTGAAAATGCCACAATGATAAATGCTTTAAATTTGGTTATTAAACAGTGTTGGAAAGATGGTTTTGGAATGCTTTAAACTTCTGGATTTCACAAAGAATATTTGACTAAGAATACCCACACTAGTGTACAGGAGTATTGTTTTCTATCAGGAGTATTGTCAATAGGAAAGAAGACTGGGAAATTAAAGTCTTTATTACCATTTTTTAGTGTATAATTAACGCACAAAATAATAGAGCGGGGTGTCTATAAGGCACCTCATTTTTATTTTTGTCTTTTTTTTTAATAGCATTCCATACTATTTGTTAGTTTCATTTAATATTCATTGAACTATTAATAAGCTTCAAATTCAAGTGTACAATGCATTGTGAACTACCATTTACCTCACTTTTGGAGGGATTTAAAAAAGAAAGGAACATCCTGTACCTGGTATTCCATCAGCTTTCATGAATACTTGAGAAGATGGTTATATAATTTGAATTTTTCTACTAAACCAGCATTTGTTGCTCTTGAAAATGTTAAAGAATGACAGTGTATTTCTTTCAAAAGGGAAAACCAATGAGAGAGTCAGCTTTTTGTTCTTGAGAATGTATTTTGGGTTGGGTTTAATTTTAGTTTGTTTTTTTACTACATCTCACGCTTTTTTGAAGGGAGAGAGGGCAGACTGAGGAAACAGTTACGTAATATACGCCTGGCTTATTTCCTGTCATTATGTCATGTATATCTGTCAAATATTTTTGAAAAGTACAGTCCTACTTGCTTTTGAATCCAGTGATTAATTAAGATGCTTTAAATGAAGTGTGATTTCATAGCGTTTTTTTATTTTTTGTGTAGACATATATGAAACCTGATAATCTGCTTCTTAATGCTGAGCAAAGTAATTTGAAATGCTTTGTAATACTTGGATACCTTTAAAATGTCTCAGGTGTTTGTTTTTGGTATAATTGAGCCTATAAGAACATTAACTGTCAGTATTCTGTCTGTATCATCAGTTGTGGAGTTCTGATTTAATAAAAAGCATGGAGTTTTCTTTTTTTTCTTTATATCTACTTTGCATTGGGTTTTTTCAGTTATGTATTTTGATACTTTTTTCACCATTTTGCCTATGCTTAACTTGTCTTGAGGCTAAACAGCCTTTTTTCTCTAAGGAGGTCTGCTTTCATGGCTTGAGACACAAAATAGTATTTCATGTGCTGGATTATTGCATTCCTTTTAGGCAGAAATCTGCCTAACTGAACTGGATTAGTCTGTCATGATATATTGTGTTTATTCTTGAAATTCACAAAAGTCAGCAAATAATTGCTGGATTACCGTATTCCTCTTAGTCAGGAATCTGTCTTAGCGTTGGGCTAGGTCTTTCATGGTGTAAGTACTTGTTATTGAAATTGATAGAAGCCAGCAAGCAATTGTACATTAAACAGAAGATTTTATTGTTGTTGATGTATGATGTTAGTCTCTTGTGAGATTGTTCTGGTTTTCCCAACTGGCTGTATTTCTGTATTGAGCAATATTTTGATAAATTATGTGTTGTTGATTTTTGGTTTAATTTTTTGTTTGGCTTGATTTTAGGTAGTGGGTCCACCTGGTACTGGAAAAACTGATGTAGCAGTCCAGATAATATCCAATCTTTATCATAATTTCCCAGAGCAGCGAACTCTTATAGTTACTCACTCCAATCAGGTAAAGTATAATCATGACACACATTTTTGTGTAATTACAGTATCACAGTATTACAAGATTGGAAAAGACCTTTGAGATTTCTAGTCCAACCCGTGCATTAAAAGGAACAATATCAGATATTGAGTTCAGTAGGCTTGAGATTGCAGTTTTTTTCTTAACAGTGGAAACTTGAGTTGACTTGTGTGCAGTTTTGCCAGTCTGATAATGTGAAATTAAATTTTTGAATTTTATGTTAGTAGTTCTGAGCTATTTATCAGAATTTTTTAACATATTTCACTGGGCGTAGAAATTAGGATATATTTTGAAAAAGTGTGCAGTTCTTACAGTTGCACATTCACTGCATGTATGCTAGATTTTTGTCGACTAACTGTCTTAGACACTGTTTGCTTTGCGCTTCATGCTTCTAAGGTAAAGCAGGAAAGATATGACCTCTTCAGCTGAAAGCATGCTTCGCATTCATAAGAGGTGGAGTCTGACAGCTAATTCTCAAGCATATATAAAATAATAATAATGATCATGATTAAAGGTCTTGAAGATTCTTCCTCTAAATCTGCATCCGATTTCAAAGGGTTTGTTTGAAAACTGGGGTCTTCTGTTTCCTAGTCTAATTAGTCTGTCCTGTCTCAGTTATGGTCTATTTTAACTGAACGTACTGCTTCGATAACATTTCGTCTTCGTCCATCAAAGCAAGATCAGGCACTCGTGCTGTTGATCAAAAAATGGTGGATGTGGATTCATTTTGTTGAGGAGTTACAACCTGGAGTAATATAGGCCAGTGTCCAGTTGATTGTAGGACAGTTTAACAGGTAGTGAAGTTGAGAGAAAGAGTTGAGAGCATATCTGTTGGAGAGAAAAGGAAGGACATAATTTGAGGCAGGCAGGAGACTCTTCTTACCGGACGAGACTTGAACGTGAACTTGAAACAGTACTTCAGGAAATGAAGTTAGCAGGGTTCATTCCCTATACTTGAACATGTTTATGAGACTTCCAGCTGACTTGATCATGTTTATTCTTAATTTCATAAGTTGATGATGCAGTGCTTGCAGACTTACTGCTTTGAAATACACTGAATTGGACAGTTGTTAGTAAGCCATTAAGGAATTGAGTTTAAAGCAGGAGACTTAGCACACCTTGAAGTTTAGTTCAGCCAAATGTATTTGTCCCAACAGAATACAATCACAGCATCTACCAGTCAATAGCAGATCACACTCTTCTAATGTATAGGAAAATTTAATTGTTTTATTTGTCTAACAAATTCAATGTTTGCAAAGTGTGCTTCTTGAGACAGCTTTATATGCTGATAATTTTATCAACTAAATTAACTAGGTGAACGAATCAAATTGTTTTAAAATTGTAAAATAAAATTTAATTGTTTTATAAAGTATGCAAATACAAGAGTATAGTGGACTAATTTCCCTGTTAATATTCAGAGCTGTAGTTTCAGCATTAACTTCAGCTTTGGCTTCCATTTATACCAAAATAGGCATAATTTCCTAGTTGGCTTATCAGTAATTCTTCAGTTTTTCCCTGCAAGAGCTTCTGAATGTCTGAAAACTACCTTTTCTCCTGTTCTTGTCAATCTTCAGGCCTTGAACCAGCTGTTTGAAAAAATCATGGCTCTAGACATTGATGAGCGCCACCTCCTGCGTCTGGGTCATGGAGAAGAGGAATTGGAGACAGAGAAAGATTTCAGCAGGTGAGAAAGGAGGTCCTGATGATAAACTCGCTTGCATAAATGTCGTCTTATGTGTTGAATCTATTGTACCTCATTTGTGAATGAGCAAGGAGCTGTGCTTGACAAGTTTTACCTTTTTCGTATTATTGAATCCCAGTAATGCAGAGCACACATGTTTTTAGTGCAGGATTAAGTAACTTTGGTTCTTATTCAGTGGGAAAACTGTATTCTCTTGAGAATCCAAGAGCAGAATCAGGCAGTTGCTTGTTCGCAAACTCAACCAGTTGAGTAAAAGTGGTTTGTTATATTTCGTGCCCATATACATTTTGGAGAATTGATCTGGTTTGTGAGACAAAGTTGAATAATAAGGGTAGGATTTTGCAGTTATGATTTTTTTTGTGTAAATGTGATATCTCTTCTGGCGTGGTGAATATTGCTTATGTAAATATAAATTTGGAATTAAACTTTCTGCTCTTAATTCTTCAGAATATTGCTTGATTACAAAGTTGCATATTTCATTGGTAAATAATAGATATTGAATAATGCATACATAAGGAAAGCTGTCAAGTCTATATCAGAACAAAGCCTTAAGAATCTATTCTCGTAAGTATTTGTACATTTGTTATGTGTTAGTCCACTTGACGTCAGCAGGATTACACACATTCGTAAATGTAAGTGGGGGTGTAAGGGTCATGCACTGGAAATAACCAAACTATCCAGTACTGGATTGTTATATCAATACTTTGACTTCAAATGCTGTAGTAAAAATATATATAGTCACTAGAAGTTACCCCATATGCATAGTTGAGTTTCATTTAGCAAAATAAATACCTTGTGATTTTTTTTTATTTTTTTTTAAGTCTGAATGCTTTGACTTAGTCAAATAATTCCAGAAATTTGATAGCCAAAATCTTAGTGGAGTGATGCCATGGCAGATATTTATATAGTGATATATATGGTTTAGTATACTCCTTGAACAGCAGTGCTTATGATAAAAAATAAATTTTTTTGAGACACTCTACATTGTCTATTTTCGTTCTTTTTCAGAGTAACTCCAGACCTACAGGACATTACTGTGAAGTCCTATGGGTTCTGGCAGTATTAGAGGGAGGGCTAAGGATTGAATATATTTGAATATGGGCTGCGCTACTGTGAGAAGTATATTTCCCATATGCCTTCTTTTTTTTTAGGTTGCTTCTGAGTTAGTGATTGTTCTGTGTCAGGTTGCTTCAGAGGGAACAATACTGCTTAAGGAATTTCTGTTGCTTGACAGCTTAGTGTTCCTTTTTTGCTCCCTCTGCAGGCACAGCAAAGTGAGACGAGGGGGGGTATAAGAACATAAGGTGGACAGGAGTTCATTAAATTGGTACTGTCACTTAAACACAAAGGGAATCACAGCTGAGAAAACCTTGTAGCAGTGAACAATGCTTAAAAGAGGACATAGGACTTCAATTTTGAGTGGACATTGGAAACGTGAAAGAAAAAATCCAAACAACTGGTTTCAGTCACTTGTAATTGTAATAGATTGGTTTTGTTGTCAAAGGAGAAACTATTTAGTATTCCAAGGATCTTAATTGTCATAGTTCCTGAGGAACTTGTTTTTTCCAGTTGTGAACAATATCATATGCAGTTGTGTCTTGGTAAATATGTATCTCCAGCTTTTAACTACTCTCATCCTTCTAAGTAAGATAATAGAACTCACTGTGATTGCCAAAGATTGTCATTCTTTTTTCTGTGCAGAAAGCAAGTTTTATGAATAGTAAGTTTAGTAAGAAGTTGAATTTTAGCCTTTATTCACTTCTAATATTTTAACCATGTGTGCATTTTTAAAAGAAAGTGTCCTGTTCCTCTCAATTCTTTTCAGTCCATCCATTTATACCACTTTTTAATTTGTTTTCTTTTTTAGAAAATGCAATACATTGATTTTTGGTTTTCTTGTACCGCTTCTGGGTCATCATTTATGATGGTCCATAGACTTGCGTAACTTCTGTTTGCGTAACACATACTGTACCATAGTTCCTAAACAGTACATAGGAAGTAACGCTTTTCTGCTTTACAGGTGCGTCATGAGAATGTTTTACTGACACTTATGAAACTTTTGATGAAGTGACAGGAAAAAAAAGGAGCTTTTTCTCCAGAAATGGCTCTTGCATGTCTTTGTAAATTGATTGATAGAACTGATAGAAAGAATTGGCATGTGGCAAATTCTTTTTTTTTGGAACCTGGTAGTTAGTTGTAAGGGGTTTTTTGGGGAGATATTGGGGTTTTTGTGATCTATTGTTGTGATACTCAGATAACAGGTTTGAATTAAATATATTTAAATACAAATTATATTTAATCTATTTTGTAGGTATGGAAGAGTCAATTACGTGCTGGCTCGAAGACTAGAACTTCTACGAGAAGTTGAGCGATTGCAAAGGAGTCTTGGAGTCCCGGGAGATGTTTCATACACTTGTGAAACAGCTGGCCACTTCTTCTTATACCAAGTAAGGACTGAAATACTTCTACAGGGACTGTATGACCCCAGTATGTTATAAAACACTTAATAAAAACTTAGAGTGAAATTTTCAGATTTGAGTCTAAAAAAACACATTTTTTTGATAGTTCAAAAGACAATAGCAGCTAAAGCTATAGTTGTTGTATTACTTACTTGTGTTGCTATTGTTTTAAATTCTGGTTGATGAGTCATCGATTGAAATGCTAGCGTTGCTGCTTTTCATGTCTGTTGGCAAAGATTCTAACCTGAAACTACTTCTTCAGATAGGAAGATCTGTGGCCACTTCACATTTTGGACAAGCGTTAGAGTAGCTGCTTGGTCATCCTGCTAGAAAGCTTTTATGGTGTTAAATGCTAGTGTGAAATAGAATGCACAGTGTACAAAATAGTGATTTTTCTGTAAGTTGTATATTCCTTATTTCCCTTCCATGTATTTCTCAGTGACATGGTACACATTAGCAATTAATGGTGGCTTAAAAAGGCCTGTAGAGTGGTACTTAGGATCAAATGCATGCACTGTATATGTTTTTACAGAAGTTACTTCGGGCTTACTGTAGTATAGGCCTAGATATGAATGGTCGTTAGATGCTGGAGAGTACTAGGAGCACTCAGCTTCTGGTTCAGTTTCCTCCCAAAGGAATCCAGTTTGCTATTTAAACCAAAGTACTGTAACTGAAGATAATAAAAAGATTTGCTTCTGTGTTCAATTCACGTAGTAAAGGTTTGGTAACAGGGAGGTGCAGGGGTGACCTCTGTGAGAAGAGGCCAGGGGCTGCCCCATGCCAGACACAGCCAGCTCCAGCAGACCTGCTGCTAGCCAAAGCTGAGCCCATTAGCAACAGTGGTGGTGCCTACGTGAAAACGTCCTTGAGAATAGGTCAAAAAACACAGTGTGATGTGTAGGGGGCAAGAAGGGGAGTATGAGAAACTTCAGGCAGTAAGTACACTACTCACTGAAACAGTTTCCCCCATAGCTTATGGAGACTGCAGTTAAGCAGGTTTTCCCCCTGCAGCCTGTGGAGGACTTGTGTCAGATCAGATATCCACACTCCAGCCCATGGAGGACCACGTGCTGGAGCAGGTGGATGTGCCCCGAAGGAAGCTACAGCCAACTCATAAACTTTTCTGTTTTATTTTCTCCTTCTGTCGTGCTGGGGGAGTTGAGAGGATGGTGGTTGGGAATCTTGCATTCAACAAGTCTTAACCCACTGCAGCTCTAAAAATATCGTCCTGATGGAAGGTCAAATGCTAATTTAGGCATACCTGGCTTTTGTGATAATTTGTTTTAATACTTTATGTGCAAAAGTACGCCAATGACTTTATGATATAAAACCATGTCAGTATAACACTTTTGTTTGCCATAGGTAATGTCTCGTTGGGAGGAGTATATCAGCAAAGTGAAAGTTAAAGGTGGAAGACTGCCAGATGTTATGGACGTCTCCAGTCTCTTTCCTTTTCACCAGTACTTTGCAAATGCTCCTCAACCAATTTTCAAAGGCAAGTCCTATGAAGAAGATATGGAAATTGCTGAAGGGTGTTTTAGGCATATCAAGAAAATATTCACTCAGCTTGAGGTAAGACACCTAACTATTGAAGATAAGTGGATCTGGTTAATCCTATAAAAACTTTACAGTATACAGTTCCAAAATTCTCCTTTACCCTGCATCCTGTATACCTCTAGGAAGCTTCATTAGCTTGCATGCATTCAAATGAGAATTTCTACCTTTCAGTAATATAGGCATATTTCACAGTAGGGACAAGGGTATAATCTGTTTTATTTTATTCTTAGGAAGCATCCATTTTGCGTATTCCATTTTCACTGATTCGGTTACTAGGTTTGCACCTACCACTGCTCCTTTGATCCTCACAGGGTCTTTGTATTTACAATGAATTGCCTTTAATCTGATAACCTAGAAGTAACTTGAACAGATTATATCTACTTTTCCCCAAATGCTTGAGAGGCTTCTAAAAGTTAGAGTAAAGGTGATCTGGATATCATTTGGTAATATTAACTGTATTGGTCTTTCAAATACTGAGTTTGATGTGATGTTATGATGCAGTAAAGTAGGAAACAAGCAGATGTGATAAAACAGAATTTTTGGGGATGCTGAAAGGGTATCTCAGAATCAATTGATCAGTTGTCTGCAAATTTATATAGGCTGCAGAATTTTTGCCTGTGCTTTTACAACGTTGAGTTTTGAATTATTGTTGTTTCCAGGACTAACATAAAACAGTTATTCAGATGAGATTGTTAACAATAGGTACTCTCATAATTTTCTTGCCAAATTTTATTAAGAAGGTAGTCAAATAGTTTGAATACATTTTATAAGCATTATTTTTTGTATTCTGACTTCCAAGATTTTCTTTTCTCTAACCATAGGAATTCAGAGCATTTGAACTTCTCCGCAGTGGCCTGGATAGATCCAAATACTTGTTGGTGAAAGAAGCCAAAATCATTGCCATGACTTGTACTCATGCTGCTCTGAAACGACATGACCTGGTTGAATTAGGTTTCAAAGTAATGATTATACTAGTGTTACTACACTAATTGGGTTTCGGGTTTGGTCCTCCCTCCCCCCTCATTTAAAAATTTTATCTGTCCTAAATCCAGGCAACAAGTTTATTTTGAGTTGCAATTTTTTACCAGTATGTTTCAAATTGTAATTTTACTGAAGAAAAATTTAATTTCTCTAAGTAGAATTGAGAATACTTTGAAGTTATTGCTTATACAAAAATGCTTAATACTGCACCTCTATTAAAAAAAGTTAGTTTTGTCATATTAGATGATGAATAACAGTGATACAATTGAGTAATAAAATAAAGGCAGAACTGGACAAAAAACATGGCCTTTATAACTTCATATACCTAAAAATGAAAAATTTGAGGAAAAGGAACTATGCTGCAATGCGGTTTTCATTCTGCAATGTTAACTGTAGGTATTCATTTAGTACTGACTTTTATCTGACAAAAACAAACAAAAGCCAATAATTCAGTATTATTTTTGTCAGATAATGCGTTGTATTGGATTGCAAAAGTGCTTCTTTTCTGCTTCAGTGCAAAGATACCAAATTAATTTGCTCCACCAGAGCTTTTCTCTCATGGAGGGATTATGTCATATGGGAAGCAAGCCATGCAGTTTGGTCATGGATTCCTTCTAGATATGAGTCCTGGTTGGTACAGATAGATCTGCATTTGATGTAGTAGGATTTCACCGTGGATTTTTACTAATACTGGTATTTTGCCTATAAGGCAAGATCCTGCTGTTAAATGTCCCACCCATCAAAAAATGAATGAGTAATTGATGTTTCCTTTTGCTAGGCTGAGTAGCAGCATTAATTTTTAATATTTGATTGATGGACATGTCTTTATTTTTTCTTTCTCAGTATGACAACATCTTAATGGAAGAATCTGCTCAGATTCTGGAGATAGAAACCTTTATACCTCTCCTGTTGCAGGTTAGACTTGAATTATGACGCATACTGCAAAAAATGATTAATGAAAGTCTGTTTTCTTCAACTTGCTGTTTGAGTGGACACTAAGAACTTTCACATAGGTTTTTTTCCTTGGTTTTTATATTATAGAGTAAGCTAATAGGTTCTAAATATGTTACTTTTATTGACTAAATAGTATTAGCAAGCTTTCATTTTGAAAATTAAAAAATTAAGATATTTGTGTAAACTAAGGTCCTGCCTTTGTTACTTTTATTCTTTCTCATTTAATAGCAATTATTGCTAATTTAAAAATTTGTTAAAATTAGTGCTTCTTATTAAATAACAGTTCTGTTTCCCAAGAAAGTAAGGCTTACATAATCCCTCTGTGTCATCTTGTCTGTTTGTGGTGTTTGGTCTGAAGATTAACAGAGATCGAAAGATACCGAGCATCTACAACTTTCAGGAAAACTGGAGCCAAATGCAGGGGAAACATTCTAATTGATGTTACAACTCTAAGGAAAGAAAATGAATGGTTACTGGTTCTGCTTCTACTTTTGCCCAATAATTATGCATCTTTTGTCTGGCTAATTGGTAAATGTTTAGCCTGGAATAAACTCGAGCTTATACTGTATGTGGCAAATCAACAACTGGTAGATAAAGGAATGCAGATGTGATACAGTTGAATGGAAGTCTTGCAGCCCGAAAGGTACTGCTAACATAAGGAAGGAAAGAAGGAAACTGAAGCTAATGTGATGCAGGGAATATTTATAACACAGGATTTAGGAAGCCAGATAGCAGTAGCTCTGTAACCGAAGACTTTTTTTAACAAAACCTGAATAACTAGGCTTACAGGGTAGTAGTATTTGGTTTCTTGCACTTAAAATTCAGGGTAAGAAACTTCTAAAAACAGAGTTCTTTGGAGGATTCTTGTCTGAAACTGAAATTGCTGCTATGAGTAGAATGGTTAAGTAGAATGCTTGGTCTTCTCCAAATCAGTAACATTTTGGAGGGAAAGAAAAAATGAAGTCTTTTTTTCCGTGCCATGGAAAATAATTTCTATCTTCCTGCTTTCTCACTAAGGCATCTTTAGGCTTGATGAGTTGGACAGTCCAGAGTTCAATTTTCTTTCTCTGTGATTAGAGAAAGCTTCAGCACTCTTCCTCTTCAAGTGGGCAGGAAAAGGAACTTCAGGCTTGAGCAGTGCTCCTATGGTGAAAGGGAAATATCACAGGACTGTGTAAGAAATGAGGGTCTGAACTGTAAAACTGACAGGTGGAAATATTCAGGATTCTAATTCCTGGGTAATGTTCTGTTCCTTTTTCAACCCGGTGTTACAATGTTCCTTCATGAGCTCTGTCAGTATGTAACATAGGTACACAAAGGATGATGAGGAACTGGAAAGAGATATACCAAACATACTGGAGAGCATTTAGGCCAAGAGCCAGGGTGAAAGTCAATTGGAGGGACGTCCTGGTCATGAAAGAGGCTATGTGGGAATTCCAGAGGTAAATAGGTGAAGCACGTGAACCACAGAGACATATGAAAAGCAGGCTCAGTTTGAGCACTAAAATGATTTCAGATTCTTCAGACACTTCATATTCATTATCTAAGAATTAAAAAAATACTTAAAACTCTGTTCTAGGGTAACAGGACTGTGTAGAAATGAATTTTTACTACTGTCATTTCTACTGTTGGTTCTTTTCTCCTCTGATAGTGCTAATATGTTAATTTCAGCCTTTTGAACAGTGTAATATATTGATGTTTCTTTACTGTTTTTAATAGATACACTTACCTGTTGCTGTATAAAAAACAAAACTATTTAAAGTACTACTCCCTTTTTCTGGCAGTAGATTGGAAAGAACTAGTAGTTGTCTACCTGCAGTCCAGTTTAACTTAAGAACAAATGTTGACGTTTAGGGCTTAACCTAAGACAGACAATTTGACAATTAATGTGTTGTAATTGAGTGCCTCGATTATATTGTAATAGTTATAATCGTTTAATTCTTTAATTTTAGAACCCCCAGGATGGATTCAGTCGTTTGAAGCGGTGGATTATGATTGGTGACCATCATCAGTTGCCACCAGTCATTAAGAACATGGCTTTTCAAAAATACTCCAACATGGAGCAGTCCCTTTTTACACGGTTTGTTCGTGTTGGAGTGCCGACTGTTGATCTGGATGCACAGGGAAGAGCAAGAGCAAGGTGAGGTAGAGCGTGTCTAGTTTGGAAGAAACTACCAAGTTAAAAATAGGAAAAGTACACCTAGTATTGGAAACTTTTTTCCTACTGTAAGGACAGGAGTTTGCGAACTGTAATTTAGTTGGGTTTTTTCATTTGTTTCAGTTTGTACTAGAAAGCCAGATTTTTACTTTGCTGAAATGCAATGTTTTACTTTTTTTTTATATAGCAGTACTCTGCTATTGTATGAGTACTTTAATGAAAATGCTATTTAAAGGAATTTTAATAGTTTTAACTGTTCCAGGTTTTTTTACAGCTGAGACTTTTTTTGAGAAGCTTCCTTTTCTAAACTAATATATTTAAAATATTTAGGGCCAAATAAAATTTTAGATGTCAGATTTATTTATTGTTTAAAGTGCATGTTTGTGGTTTGATATTAAGAAGGAAAAATAAAACCAAAGAAGAGAAAGTGACTCCATATAAAAGCTTGCTACGTAAGTTGAGTTTTAAATTCTGATTTTTTTAGGCATAGAATGGAATGAACAACGTAAAGTGGTAGAATATTATTATCTAGTTATATGAATAACAGTTCATTCAGTATGATTTTAGAAATGCAAATTATATTTGAGTGTGATGAAAAATGTTTATCTCACTATCTACTATTTTGCAACATTTTGGAGAAATTGTTAGAGAATTCCTTGTTCAAGGATTTTTTCCATATCTTCCTACACTTTTTTTTTTTGTCTTTTCTTTTTGTCTATTTGTCTTTGTCTTTTCTTTTTTTGTCTTTTCTTTCCTTTTTTTGTCTTTTCTTTTCTGATCGTAGACAGCTTCCCCATGAACTATCCGCTGCTCTATCTGCTTTGGATATGGTTGTGTGTTTCTGACCGAGGCATTGTGGTTCTATTACTATCCCTATAAATATCAGATATGATTCAGAATTGTGTAGAATTTTAGTTGCTTCTTTTCGCGAATCATGGTAATACACAAAATAAGAAAATAAGCTCTTACTGCCAAAAGAATTTTTTACAGCAGATAATGCAGAAAATCCTATTTTTCGCCTATGCCTTCCTTTTAGTCAAGAAGTATTAATATTTCTTAAGTTTTATTCCCATGAAAATTCTTATGTGTCTGCAAAGTCTGTATCCTTCAGTGTAGAACTGATCAAGTGCAACAGGCTTAAGGGTGAGTATTCTTCACTGAGCTTTCTAAAAAGAAGTGAAATTTGAAGTTTTCTGTGAGAGCCAAACACAACACTTAATTGCGGGGTAGGTTGTACAAGCATGTTCATGTATCTATGCACAGGCTATCCAGCAATATTTTTTTTTTTTCCATTGAAAACATGCAGGAGCATTCATGTTCAAAACAAAGGGTTATGTGCATCTGAACTGTTTAGAATGAGTTCAGGAAGCTGCTTTAAGTATTTGGGGTTTGTCTCTGTGTTTTCAAACAGTTTATGTAACCTTTACAACTGGCGTTACAAGAATCTGGGTAATCTACCGCATGTGCAGCTTCTGCCAGAGTTCAGAACAGCCAATGCTGGATTTTTGTATGACTTCCAGCTCATAAATGTGGAAGACTTCAATGGTGTGGGAGAGTCTGAACCTAATCCTTATTTCTATCAGGTAAGTATTATGTGTATACTTGGTTTAATCTGGATATGGTTTATTAAATCTACAATTAAAATCTAATTTTCTACAATGAAGACAATCAACATACAGCAATCTGATGTTTAATTCATGTTCTCAGCTGAGTCGTGCACATGCATGAGTTTTTCTACTGGTGAGTCTTGAATGTTGAAAATGATAATGTTATGTTGTGCTTTTTGCTTGATATCTGTGTTTTCTCAATGTTATAGGAGGGGTGAGATTTGGTGTATAATTCATTATGAAGCATTGTTTTGGCCTATGGCAAATTGAAGTCTGTTGTAATTCAACTGTGCTGCTATGATAGTGAAATGAACAGTAGCATTTTCCCTGTACATGAAGGATCAATGTTTGCTCTGTGGCACATATTTGAGTTTGAAGAGTCACTGTATTGATTTGATCTATACTATCTGTGTAAGGATGTCAAAAAGCCCATTCATAAAAGAATGAAACAGCACTGCAAGGAATACACATAAGATGCAGAAAGACATTGAGGCTGAAGTAAATGACCAAAAAAACTGCCTTGGAATTTCTCAACTAAATTTTCAGATTGAAGTTATTAAACCTACTTGTGGTTCTTTTGTTCTTTCAAAATGTCTTTTATTAAGTGAGCAAACAAACACCTTAGACATTTCGCTCAGCGTTGAGATTTTTGTCTAAGTACATAATAATGACACAGGTGTTGTTCTTTCCAACTGTACCAATTGAGTAACCACTTATTTTTTTCTCCTTTTCTTTTTCTCTCCTCTTTAAAACTGAAGAATCTTGGTGAAGCAGAGTATGTTGTGGCAGTCTTCATGTATATGTGCCTGCTTGGTTATCCTGCAGACAAGATAAGTATTCTGACAACATACAATGGACAGAAACACCTGATCCGCGATGTCATTAATCAGCGGTGTGGAAATAATCCAATGATTGGGCGGCCAAACAAGGTGACTTTGAAAATCAGTTGTTGGAGTGGTTCTGGTTTGTTTGTTTTCAAATTTCAATTTTATAGAACAGAATAATTTAATATATTCACAGCTTTCTGCGTAAGTATTCCCTAGTTAACCGCACATTTATTAACCTACATTCTGTAGCATTTCATAGAGTAGTGTCCTCATTTCTCCCTGTTTGTAATTTGGCATACAAATGAAGTCAGTGAGTTGGAAAGGCTACAGACTACATGGTCATTTATTAAGTCCTCTCAAAAACCCCAACCAAACAAAACCCACACCTTTAGGAAGATCCACCCAGAGTGGAAATGTGTTGATAAATGTATGGTGAGAAATCTGATGAAACAAATGGAAATCATAGTTACATAAGTCTGGTGCTAATACTGCAGGCTAAAATTCTGTATTGTAGAACTGATGGTTTTCCACAATCTTATGGTGTTAGGACCCCACTATTAGCTGTCTGAATTAAATAAAATCTGAAAGAAACAGTGTACAGTCAGGCAAAAGCTCCTCCTAACATCTCCCAGTAAGAACAGGCTGATGATTTTTGCTTAGAGGTCAAGTAAAACAAAGTTAAAGCATTTTTGTTACTCTTCTCATTTACTGTAATCTCAATATGAAGTTGATGTTAAAATTTTGGTGTTATGTTTACATTGAAATGATGAAGATTAACCTATGGAGGTTTTTTCTTGGTTTTTGGTTTTTTAGGTGACAACTGTGGACAGATTTCAGGGTCAACAAAATGATTATATTCTCCTTTCCCTAGTGCGTACCAAAGCTGTAGGCCACCTTAGGTATGTAAGAAGATACAAAAGCATTTGATTGTTTGAGTACGTATATTGAATGAAGTTCAGGCATACTTCCTTTTATAACTGTCTGTTACACTCTTCACAACCATTGTATCCTTTGGTAATGGCTCTTACACTGTAAGTAGTTTACATTATAGCAGATAGGCTGAGCTTGTTTTCACCCTAGTGGAATGATAGGAGTGAAAAAATTCAGGCTTAAATTTTCTCATAGATTTCTTTCCTATAAGTGATTCTTTCATATCATTATCAGTACACTGAACCATCTTTTTTGTAATGGTTCTAGGATTTGTAGTTATTGAAGCAGTATGTAGGGAAAAACCTAAAGACCAAATAGTATTTTAGCAGATGATTTTATATTTCCTTTAATTAAGAGTTCTGTATCTTGTAGTTCTTTTTGTTGCAACTATGTTATCAATGAAAAGAACATGATTGACTTTTTTTGTTCTCTGAAGGGATGTCCGCCGATTAGTTGTTGCTATGTCAAGAGCCAGGCTTGGGCTTTATATCTTTGCGAGAGTATCACTGTTTCAGAACTGTTTTGAGCTAACCCCAGCTTTCAGCCAGCTCACAGCTCGACCACTCCACCTACACATCGTTCCCACAGAATGTTTTCCAACTGCAAGACAGGTAGGAACAGCTCTGAATTCTGCTACCTGTAATGGGGGTGTGTGCCCACTTTTTCAGTGGGCTGTTAGAACCGGGAGCCATCTTCTCTGCTAAACTAGTGCCTTTTGGATAGTTACATCCCTAGATTTAACTTTATCCTGATACACCCTAGCTGTTTAGCTGGTTTTTAATAGATTTTTCCACAAAACTGTTGTACCTGCTTTTTTGGAAGTTCTCTTTCTGTAAGCACTTCAGTATTTTTCTTTTGTGATAAATAGATAAGTTTTTTGGTGTGTTAAGTATTTTTGATCTTGTTATAAAACAAGATAATATTATTACTAAAAAGAAAAAAAGCTCCACAAAGTCAGATGCTTATATTAAAAGAGGTAAAATTGCATTTGACTGAGTAATTCAGGGTAACCAGTTAACTTTTTTTTTTTTTTTTTAAATTGGGTCTAGAGTCACAGAAGAGTTTTGTTGCTGAACTAGGTTCATAAATAGGAAAATATAACTTGTAATACTGAACTAGATCTTTAGGGCAAGGTTTGTATTTAACATCTCAGCACAGAACTCACGAAGTAGGATGCTAAATGCAGAAATGGAGGAGCTTATCTGCTTTGCCTCCTGGAGCTTTGAGAAGGGCTGCCTATGTGAACTCAAAATTCAGTCACAGATCTTTCCCTGGTCTTAAGCACTGTTGACAAGTTTGGGAGAGAGGCTTCAGTTAAAATATTCAGGCCCACTGTATGGTCAGTGAATGTGAACAAGGAGGAGCTTGGACAGTGGTGGACAAGTAGGCTAAGTCTTAATCTGATCCTGCACTATTGGTGCTCTTAGTATGTTCAATGACTCAAGTCCAAAAGATACTTTATGGAGTAAGCATCAGAACCCAGCCTTTCCTTTTGAAGATTATTAGTTGGGCTGCAGTATCATGATTAATCCGGTTCCCTAAAATGTAAGACCTACACTTCCTGTATTTCCAAATAATTTAGCTTTTTTTCTTCTTTATGAAACATTATTTAATTTCCTGGGGTTTATGTTTTCTAATATAGTTAAATAACCTTTCAGTAATGGTTGTCTTACTTTGCTTGCTGAACGTCTGCTTTTTCTTCCTTCCTTAGAATGGAGAAAGACCAGCTCACCAAATACATGTTATTAAGAACATGCCTCAAATGGCTAACTTTGTGTACAATATGTATATGCACATGATACAAAGCACACGCCACTATCAGCAGGTAAGGACCTTCTAACTTTTGGAAGGTGTGCATTTAAAATAGAATTGATTTTTAGTAGGTAGCATAAAATGCTGTTGAGGTTTGAAACTCTTCCTGTTATGTTTAAAATACAAGAAGTTTTAATGACTGGGAGTGAAAATATTGAGGGCTTTAAAACCTTGCAGTAGCAAGAGCTGTATCTTTTAGTAATTTAAGCACTGATTTAAGGCCCCCCCAAACCAGCAGTAATTGATGCCAAGTGCTAGACATGGGTCTGTCTGGGCCCATAAAACTTTGTCGTTAATACTAAAGAACTAAAGAAATAAGTTGGATTGTTGCATCCAGAGGGTTGCAGTCCGTGGCTCAATGTCCAGATGGAGATCATTGAGGAACAGTGTCCCTCAGGGGTCTGATCTGGGACCAGTGTTGTCTATGTCTTTGATGAAGTTTTTAAATAATGGGATTGAGTGCACTCTCAACAAGTTTGCAGATGACACCGAGTAGAATGGTGAGGTTGACACCCCAAGGGATGAGATGCCATCCACAGGGACCATGACAAGCCAGAGAAGTGGGCTTGTGAAAACCTCGTGAGGTTCAGCAAGGCCAAGTGCAAGGTCCTGCACATGGTTAGGAGCAGTCACTGGTGTCAGTACAGGCTGGGGGATGAAGAGATTGAGAGCAGCCCTGTGGAGAAGGACAGGGGGGTCCTGGTGGATGAGAAGCTGGACACGAGCCAGCAGTGTGTGCTTGCAGCCCAGAAAGCAAATCATATCCTGGTCTGCATCAAAAGGGCCATTGCCAGCAGGTCAAGGGAGTTGATTCTGCACCTCTCCTCTGCTCTGATGAGACCACATCTGGAATGCATCCAGCTCTGGAGCCCTCAGCACAGGAAACATATGGACCTGTGGGAGCAGGTCCAGAGGAGGGCCCCAAACATGATTAAAGGCCAGGAATACCTCTCCTGTGAGGAGAGGCTGAGAGAGTTGGAGTTGTTCAACTTGGAGAAACCTCTGAGGAGACCTTATTTTGGCCTTTCAGTACTTAAAGACGGTTTATAAGAAAGGTAGGGAAAAACTTCAGCAGGGCATATAGCAATCGGACAAGTGGTAATGGTTTTAAACTAAAAGAGTACAGGTTTAGACTAGATAAGAAGAAATTTTTTACACTGAGGGTGGTGAAGCATTGGAACAAGTTGCCCAGGGAGGTGGTAGATGTCCCATCCCTGGTGTTTCAAGGTCAGCTTGGATGGGGCTCTGATCAACCTGATCTAGCTGAGAATGTCCCTGCTCACTGCTGAGAGGTTGGACAAAATGACCTTCATCGTCCCTTCCAATCCAAACCATTCTATGATTCTGTGAACTATCCTGTCCGGTATTTACCTGGCATAAACTTGCGTGTTATGTTTCATGTAAGTGCAGCTGGTGGTGTTACAGCACCACTGCATGATGCAATGACATTTTGTAATAGAGATTTTTATGTCAAGCCTGCCGCGTATAGAAAAAAACAGATCATGTCTTGGAACCATTTTAACCACATTAGCTCACTGCATTATCCAGGCTGTTTAGCAGCTCTAGCATTATTATTCTGGAGCATTTTTTGTCAGAACGAGTTAAGTACCAGGCAAAATAGCATGAGGTTGGAAGCAGTTATAGATGCTTTCTCACTTCTGTGCCTAATTTTGTTGATGTTTAATCCCTGAAGCAGGAAACAGTAGAAACACCTTATCTTCTTAGGTATGTGAGCAAAGTTTTAAGGTAGTTTGGATAGTACAGTGAGCAAAAAGCTACCTTTACTTAGCACACTTGGATCTGTAGATACCCAGACATAGTTGCTAATAAGCACTTATTCTTTTTAGCATCCTAATCTTACCTATTGCTAGCTAAAATTAGTTAAAAAACTGCTGATTTCCTGCTGTGACAATGAATCACATTCTCCTTGCAGAAGCCAAAAAGTGAACTACCAAAAAAAAAAAGAGCAGACAGTAATTTTCTTTTATTCTACTTAGTGCAACATGATATTTTTCCTTTTGGTTTACACTAGTTTTAATAGTAGTAGTCACAAAGCACAGCATGCATCTAGTTAAATCATATAAGTTGTCTGAATTTGTCTTATGCATCAAGAATTTTCTTTTTTATAGTTAAAGGTTCTCTGGCTTTGAAATACAGGGGTTTTTTTGAACAGATGGATTAAAGGGACCAGTATAATAACTTCGAAGTCTATAAAAAAAATCTTTTTCATGTCTCTACTGGTCGTCATAATTGCTTCATAGATTTGCCTATGCTTGTCAGAAATTTGTAATATTAGTGTCATCTAATTGAAGATAAGAGTTCAGTGTTATTAAACGCTTAATTTGTCATGTGTGTAGCTAAGTTGCCTTCAAGCAAAACAAAACTAAACAATTATCCATGGGAGGTTTATCGAGCTTTCATTTTGTTACAATGCCTTGCAATATTCCAAGGAAATATCCATCATGTCATTAACTAATGTCAGCCTGTAAGATGTGTGAGGGTTTCTGTACAGCCTGGAGTTGTATAGCATTCTTCCATACTCTTCAGTTCACTGTATTCTAGGTATTTTTTTTTTTTTTCTGATGGCTACCATTGCTGCTTATAATGTTTTGCAAGCTACTTTTTTGCTTGCAAGCAAATCACTTTGGATATACTGAATTATGTTTCTGGAAGTATTATGTTAAAAATATCTAAACATTGCTTTAACTTTTACTGGAACTTTTCACTTAGAGCTGTGGGCAAAATGTGTTTAAGTACAGGTAATGTTCACATTGCATTTTATAAGATGTTTCAAGGGGAAATTATTGGAATGAGTTGTTAAAGACCATCTTGTGAAAGGCCTCAGAAAACAAGTTTAACATATCTAGGAGTTTGAAATGATAATAGATGAGATTACAGTAGGAATGGGTTTGTTGCTCAGAGTAGGGATTTACTGCACCCTTATTCTTGTCTGGCTGTTGGGAATAATGTCGTGTATTTGGCATCCTTGAATTGGAAGTACTGAGTTTTTAAAACCCCTCTATTCAGGCAAAAAATGCCTCCATTGTGTGAGCCAAGATTATACTTAATTTTTTTATATGTAGGAATTAAGTGCCTGCAAATGATTTAGTCTTCTAAATTTTAAGGCTTTGTTGTTAACTTGTTATCTAATGCAAAACCCTAAATATAAGGTTAACAAGTCAAGCTAGAACAGGAACAGATGCCCAAATAGATGTATTTGCTGTAAAAATTAAAAATCCTTTCCTTTGTAATCATCTAGCGTTTACTGCCCCCACCTGCCATGATTGAAGAAACCGAAACTACTCAAACTCAGGAGACTGAAGTAGAAGGTGAAGTGCAAAGCACGCAGGAAGATGCAGAAGAAGAAGAAAATAAGATAGGGGAAGAAATGATAAAGGAAGGAGAATTGAAAGTGGCCGAAGTGGATGAACATCGAACAATGCCAGAGCACCCCGGAAGAGACAGTGATAGTGGAGACAGTGAACCTGAGAATGAGACTGAAAAATGATCGGATCCATGTGATGTTTGTTCTCTAAATGTTTTAGAAAATGGTCGGGGGAAAAAAGCAGTTAAAACACATAATTGCTAATTGCTGTATTGACATTGAGTTTTTTAAATGGTTGCTTGTGTAATGTAGCCTGTTTCATATATTTTTCACTGAACACTTTGTGGACAAGCAAAATGTTTGGCAGACATTTAACTGACTTTTTGTCAGTATCATTAATGTAATTTGTTTAATGGCTTCAAATGATACACAATTGCCTTTTCATAAGTTGTTTAGTAAAGATGCTTTTTATACCAGTTTGAACATTTGACCTTTAATTCAGTCACTTGAGTTATCCATAAACTTCATTGCATATTGGTCAGACACTCGTCATAGTTTCCTTGATATTTTGTAATGGAGAATTCCGTACGCAGAGCTGTGCTTGTATATGCTGAGTTGGTATTTTAGGCATAGGCTCAAGTTTAGTAAGATATCTAATTGTATGTCTGAGAAATGTGAATTACCATGGGACTTCGAAATTTTTAAAAACTTTATTCAAGTGGGACCTTAGAAGACTCTTGAGAATTTCATAAGGCCCAGGTACTTATAGCAGTTCCTCATTGTTGACTTGTGCTGCTCTTTTTAATTGATTATTATTTACAGAAGAAGGATAGAGCTTTTCAACAGCACTGTTCTTTTAAATCAGTGTTTTGAAATAAATTTCTTCTGCTTTTAAAAGGGCACAATAATTGTCCAGGATAAAGCCACATGAGGAAGAAAAATGAAAGTAGTTCCCTGAATGCAGGATTTGCAAAACATACAATATTGATATTAATGACATAATGGTTGATTGGGTTTTCTAGGGTAAATTCCAAGTTTACATCTTTCATAAAGTGATCAGAGAAGTTTTTTCAATGGTTCAGTAAGAATACCTGCTAGCTTGGAAAATTATTCAGTGGTTCAATGAGACTTAGGAATTTCCAAGTAGGTTTTCAAACAAAGCAGTAGCTGTAGCAACATCTTTTATTGCTGGCAAAGGGAAAATACTTGATTTTCAAACTCTGCAGTTGTGAAGCTGCCAGAAGGACTTTCTCGCTAAAATGTCTAGAGAATAATTAACTTACAAACTTTTATTAATAGCATTGAAGTTCTTTATTTTTCTTAATATTTTTATGGTATTGTAAGGAAAAAGGAATCAGTATGAAGTAAGCCATGCTCCATGAAATGCATCTATTGCAGACTTGTCTGTGCATGCTAGGGTCTCGTTTGCCCTGGCCCCTGAAATCATGCTCCTCCCCTCAGTTAGCGGGGAGCTCAGGAGTAGCAGGTCCAGGTGGTCGCTTCTGGCTCTGGCCTTGTAGAACAAGAGTGAAGTACAGAGTCATCACAGACATCAGTGTTGCACTAAAGTGGCAAGTGGAATTGCAATGAAGGTTGTTTCTGGCTGAGGTGCAGGAAGAGGCAATTGAATTGCAAACAATTGCCAAAGCGTTAACAGCCTTAATATGCAGTTTTTTGAGGGACCAAGCACCTCCTGTAAAAAACATAGAAGGCTTTGTTGAGCTGAGCAAGTGTTTCTTTAGCCTTGCTGCCATCTTCTGTAAGTTGAACTTTACTTTTATCAACGACGTGACAGCATTAGGAGAATGCATTTTCAGAAGTCTGGAAAATCATGTTTTCTTGTAGGAGTGATTAGGAAGTTCTTCAAGCGTCAATTTGGAGTACAAAATTTGGGGTTTGGAATGCTTTTCAGATCCGGTTTTTGGATTTTTTTGTAAAGGATGAACTTCTTCTTTTCCACCAAAATAGTTTTTATGTTCTATTTATATTTTCTTGTGAGAGAAGTGAAACAGTCTAAATCTGTAATTTTTATCTACATGGTTTGTTTTCCAATGGCAATAATTACTCAGGATTTAGGATCCCCTTCTGATGTCCCTGTCTTTATTCTAGTGAACAACAAGATCCAGTTGTCAAACTAAGTGCATTGATTTTTTTTTTTTAAATGACATATACAGATTTAATTATTTTTAAAAGATAGAATCTGTAAGTAAGTGAACAAAAGCCATTGTTAAAATAGCTTTTAAAAAAATCTGTTCAGGTATTACTGCAAGAAATTATATCACTGCATGAAAACCTAGCAAACACAATCTTTGTGAAGACAAGATCCTTTAAGGGTATACACCGGAGGAAAAAATATAAAAATAGATATAAAATATATAAAAATTACTTTCTTTTGTTGTTCCAAAACCATGCAATAATAATAATAAAAAATAACACTAAAGAATTTTTGACTGACATTAAAGAACTATTTGTGGCTTTTTTTCATATTTATTTAGCCAATACTTCCATGAATTGCTTAGTTTTCCTGTGTTACACAGAGCTTGTAAAACAACTTAGGCAGTACTTCCCACATTTATTTAAATAGAGACTAGTTTAGAAATGACTCTGATATTGTGCTGATACAAAAATAGTACTGTAATTCAAGGTACTGTTCATTTCTGTAATACACAGACAAAGAACAATTTACTAAGGGTTCTGTCATTCATACATAGCTGAGATAGTACAATATAAATACAGGCCCGTTTCCATCTGTGACTCTGAAATAAAGCAGAAAGTACAGATTTGAATATGATTAAAGAAAGCACCTTAGTAGCACTCTAAGAACATGGCTTGCTTTTGCTTTGGTCTGTATGGGACTTTGAAACAGCTTGGCAGTGTGGCAAAAGTTAGTTCTGAAAGGTACAGGACAGAGTTTGCCAAGTGGAAAAGAGGAGATAAACCTGAGGTCGCAGTGAGCAGTTTGCTGCAATGAATATGCCCATAAACTCACTAAAGATAAGACTATTACTTTTTCCTAGCCTACCTTGCATTTGTGTAAGTAGTGGATGCAAAGTACTGCTCTACATGTTGGATAAGGTAGGTTCTAACTTCCTTCCAAAGGGAAGCAAACATCTGGCTGCTTCTCCTCCCTCTTGGAATGGATCTCTGCAGTTTCCTGGAACGTAAAAGGATATGAATTCTGAAGAAAAGTATTCTCATTAGGAGCCAAAGTTAAATTTTCCTGACAGAATGGCTTTGCTGACAGGACAAGAAACCAGTTTTATTCTCCAAAATCACAGAATTCTTTTTAAAAAGGCAACCTAGAGGCAATGTTGATAACACTGGATAAATGTGATGACAGATAATTCTGTTGAAACAAGAATTAGGTTACGTTTGAAATCTTGTAGAGCAAGCAGACAAAAGCGAGCATCCTAGCCAACAAATGAATCACAACCCACAGCAGTCAAGAACCTGTGAATGCCATGTAGACATATGGCAGTGTGCTTTCCTTTGCCAAACATGGTAATCCTCCCAGTAGAATCAATCAATTGAAAATGAGTGGCTTTGAGGGAGATTTGGAGGCTATTTTAATGGCCTTCAATGCTTCTTTTGTGTATGGTTCCTCAAGTGTTAAGTTCTCTTACCATCTTCTTTCTCAGAGGATTGACTGCTTATGTACATGTTGAAAAAAACAGTAACTGGGCAATGTTTATATATCTTAGTACTGGTAAACACATTTTTAAAAGAATGCTGTTAGAACTGCAAATTACTACAGTGAAGAGAATACAAAGAAGAGGTAGAAACAATAACCTGCAATATTACTTCCTCTCGGTTTGTAAAAGTAGTATTTCAGGAGACTAAGTACTACTATTTTAATAAGAAAGTGATTTTTTTTCCCACTACTATAGTAGGCAACAAGGTTATTTCTCTGGACCTTATTCTGGAAGGGCTTTAATCAGTTTAATTGAGCCAATATCAGGGATAATGTAATATGTTGCTATTAAGAAAAATAGTTATGTTTCATTTAGCTTGCATTGTGATTTTCACTAACCTTAAAAGAAAAGGAAGGACAAGGATCTTTGCATTACACTTAAATAATGTTATTCCTTGATTCAGAGAAGCCTGTTGCTGTACTGTTATATCTGGAAAACAAGATAAAAATAAAAGCTGAAGAAGAGTTATTTCAACTATAGGTAAGAAACTTTCCAGCATTTGGGCATTATCTCCCTGCTTGAGAAACACTATCAAAGCAAACAGAGTATGATTCTGTACGAGTATCCTCTAAGAAAATGTAGACCCAAGCAAAAAGTTGAGCAAGCTGCTGTCAATTACGTGGTTCATCTATAGATGTCAATGAAAAAGGATATACAACTACAGTGCGTAGCTGTCTAATGAAACATTATAATTTTATGATTCCAGGCAAGAGGGTAAAAGAATTAAGGTAGAGACCCAAAAAAAGGGTCAGGAGGATATCAGTCCTGGCACTGTTTGCAAGAGATAAAAAGAAGCCGACCTTATTGCATTTATCAAGTGCGAATTCCTAAATTGCTGCAACCCAGTGTAAAAGAGGACCTGCTACACATCTAGAGACGCTTCAGCATCCTGCTGTGCTAGCCTGACGTCTCTTGTGTGTGAAGAGCACTTATTTTTAGACGGGACAGTCATTAGGGACATGATGTGTCTTAACTACTGCAAAGGAAGTTGTTCAGGGGCAGCAGAAGTTTATAGGGAGAAGCTCGGTATAGAGGCCCCAAGATTCTGTTTCTGACTTTAATCCACAACTGTACATACTTGCCCTGGTTTTTTTAGAGTGATTTTTTGCAGCAGCAGCTGTGTCTTTATGGGCAACGCCATGTTTTCTGGAGTGGGACATACCACGTTTTGCATACTGAGTCAGAGAGGGGAGAAAGCGCCTTACCAATAATCCTCTTGTGCTGAGGACATGTGCAAGAACACTGAAAGAAAATAGCTGGAAAAAAGAAAAGTCCAGTTGCAGAAGAGTTGCCTTGCTGTCACTGACCACCTCTGGATACATGCTCAGAGTTCATGTTGCTTTATTGTGATGTATGTACATATGACCTAAATGTGAATATAACTCATGCATATCCAAATATTTCTTCTGTACACCTCTAAATTAAAAGCTAATCATGACTGAAGTTGAATATCCATAACTTATTTTGTTACGGTCCTCAGAGACAGAGTTCAGTCACATGTCTTGTTCATTCTGCCTGTTGGAAATATTCTTCAAGAAGCATTACTTCAGTTTAACTCAAGTATTTTTAAAATGAAATTTTTAAATAGTTACTGAAGAGAGAATGGTTTTGCTTATTGGAAAGACATACTGTAAATTACTGTTCTTTGACTGATAGAAATCTTTACTAAAAAAAAAGTATTAGCAGTTTTGTGGTTTCATACAGATTCTGGACATTATGTATTTACCTTCTAGAAAATATTGAGTTCTTATTTTGCAGACTGGCTTTTACTGACTCTGCCATGTATTGATCTGCATTTTCCTCACTTCTGTCAGTGCGTAGTAGTGAAAAATCATGTGATGTGGAGGGCCAGAACACATGGCATCCTGATCAATTTTGTATTTATCTAAAATTTTGTATTTTTATCTAAACGGTTGTAATGAATCCAATTTACATGAAGTTTAAGTGATAAAATAGGGATTTATGGTAGAGAAGACATGTTAGGGAATTGGGAAGCATTTGTGGGATATTGTTTTAGGAAACAATGTGACTGTAGACTTGATGACAATACTTTTCAAAAATATTAGCTAAATGTTGCACTTTGTTGGTATCATATTCAAAATCAAAAACTATTCAAGCACTTGACTTTAGTAGTGCACTTTCAACTTACAAGAATCATGTTATTAGAAAGTCAAGTGATAAAATAGAAAGCAAAAGATATAATATTCCAAATTTTAAAAAAATCGCAAGAATACTTACAACAAAAACCTCAAATATTTCAAAGTGTTTAAAAATTCTGGGGTTTTTTTGTTTGTTCCAATTAGCACTGAAAGGAAATTTTAAAATTTGGAATTTCCTGCAAAACGGGAACTGCAAAGTCTGGCCAGCTCTGATCAAATATGTGTGAATGTTGAACCTTTCCTGTGGTACCACTTGAGTTCCAGTTTTGAAAATGGAGTAACCTAGACACAGAAGTGAATGATTCACCATAAGATTATGAGCATGAAGCTCAAGCTATTAAAATTATCTTCAACACCCTGGTTTCCTGTCTTGGTGCAGGATGTAGTAATTTCCCTTTTCTTGCCTTGTTTGGATTGATCATGTTTCAGGGACTCAGAGCTAGGAAATGCTCCTAAGTAGCTCACTGTTTTCACAAGCTCTGTTCCTTAACTCATTTGATCTCTAACATACTATGGACTGATCCTGTTCCTGCATACCAGATAGTTCAGCGGTGGAGTAGTTGTCCTAGGTTGCTCCTTGCTCCTGCAACGTTCGCCAACCAGCACTCTGTCAGTCTGAGTTGCATAATGAGATGAGGCACTGAGGACAGCTGCTGCTCCTGACTCATCTTGGTGCTCAGTCCTCGGCGCAGTACCTTCCTGTAACCTTGTTTTCTTTCTTTCTGAAGCCAGCCCTCAGGAGAAGCATACATAGGTGTCTTACCAAGATACAAAGGATGGCTACTTTCCTCAAGCTTTTGCATCACACTTTCACCACATGTCTAACTGATCTTTGTCTTTTGTGTGGTAACATTTAGACTAAAACTGTACTTTGTTTTGCTGAAGTGCTCAACTTCTTGAAGAGGGAAATATCACAGTAACATTAGGGCACTGGCTGTGACTGTATCCTGGCATCAGTTCCCTCCCAAAATAACTGGGTTTTGCTCTGTGGGAGTTCATAAATTTGGGGAAAGAATTAAAACCTGCCAATGGTAAGGAGACAAGCCAGTTACAAAGTAATATCTCTGTGCAGGCGAGTTGGCCATTACCAGATATAAAGATGAATCCATTGTGAATCAGGATTTCTGTTCTGGAGTCCAGAAATTATCTCTCTGAGAACGAAGTCCCTGTTCAACTGACTGAGCTTGCTGTCCACAATTCCCTCTCAAGTTATCCCAAAGAATTAAACCAAGAAAATTAAGATAACCAATAGCCCAGCTGGAGCATTTTTAAGTGATTTGTGATTTTGGGATGTTTCAAATGCTGTTTTCAGCATAGCACTGTTTGAAGAGCATTAGCAGACAGCAGTGAGTCCATGAGAGTGTTGAAGGGAGCCAAAGCTAAAAACCATGACGAGAATCCTGGAATCAGAGGTCGCTATTGGATTCACTTGTCATGGGTATCCTTAGACTTTCCTTCATCTACTTTGATCAAATATTTTCCCAGTTGGCACCTGTCTTCACCTTAGTCCATCCTTCTCCTTTGAGATGGTAGGAAACTGACTGGTGTTCATGATTCTTCTCATGGCATGTCTCTCTTCCTCAAATCAACCAAAAAAGTCTAGGTGGGAATCTTTTCCTACCCTCCACCTTCTGACAGGGATTCACTGTCTCGGTTTGCTGATGACAGGACATTTTTTCCCTCACTTGGTGACTGTTAGCTGGCTCAGTTTTGCTGCAGCTTTTTGCAGTTTGGGTACGGTCACAATACACATATAGTTGAGGGGAAAGACACCAGCCATCCCTGTATTTTGGACTGGATATGCCTATGAAGGGTTTTGTGTGAAAAAGAATGTGCTCCTAAGTAGAAATCTTTATTAGGGTAATTGGTCTAAATTGCTAATTTGCCAGCAACATAATATGCCACTGCCCAACTCTGAATTTAGGCCACTTGCATCAAGGTTTTACATGAACCATACAACCCTTTGGATCAGGCAGGAGCTATGTGCAGATTTGCAGGTTACAGTTTTAGATGTTGATGTTTCTATGCCATTGTAGTCACAGAAGTCTTTTTTATTCAGATCTAGCTGTGGGCTGAGTAGATATTAATAGACGGAGAAAAAAACAGTGAGTCTTACAGCACCCTTTTCAAATCAGCAATCTGGGAGACAAGCAACAATTATTCATAGCAATCTTTTTGGTATTTCTGAGAAAAGAATGTATTCATAATGTTTTCATTAAATTTTGTGGACTACAAACATTTCGGATACCCCAGTAAAATGTGCTTGAAATAGGGAAGTCATTCAATAGAACAACAAAGACCATACTTCCTTGTCTTGTTCCAGCTTGAAGCCAGATTTAGGACATCTTGAATATATTGGCAACTGAGATGTTTGAAGACAGTCTTAATTAGCTATTTAACTAGTTTGTTTATGAAAAGCAACCAGAAATTGAGCTCTAATTTGCAATATTATTTCAGTGAGTACATGTTCAGAGTGAAGATTAGCCTGTTTGTTTTCTAATGGAAGAAAAAGAATTAGCCATCTGCAACTGAATTCTAAGGGCCTGCACAGCAAAGACAAGACTGAAGATACAGTACCAATGTTTACTATGTCCTGTGCAGTTTCTTGATTTAAATTCATTCTTCTATTTAAGCTGACTGGGTGTTTAAAATTTCAGCTGGCAAGCTGTCAGACTTGCCAACAGTATTGTAACTATGAATATCATGATGTCCATATATTTACAATTTTAAACCACAATGTTTGTTTAGCAACTTCAATGCTGAAAAAAAGTTGTGAAAAAACCCCACCTTTCCATATACACTGTGAAAAAAATTTAACTAATTCAGACATCATTTTGACATAATTCGGATCACTGGGTATTTGCTTTGACTGTAAGATTTTTTCTTAAACTAAATGCTCAAATAGTTTTGTGGCTAAGCCTGACTTAGAGATATCTAGGTAAAAAGAAATCTACTTACAATATTTTACAGCATTTCATGCCGTTGTGATTTAATATCCTCTAAGTGGATTTTGCCAGAATTTTCTGAAGAAAATGTGTCATTGCAGCCCAGAATGTCCACCGTATCCTGGGCTGCATCAAAAGAAGTGTAGCCAGCAGGTCGAGGGAGGTGATTCTCCTCCTCTATTCTGCTCTCATGAGACCTCACGTGAAGTACTGCGTTCAATTCTGGAGTCTGCAGCGCAGGAAGGACATAGGTCTGTTAGAGCGAGTCCAGAGGAGGGCCACGAAGATGATGAGAGGGCTGGAGCACCTCCCGTATGAGGACTGTCTGAGAGGGTTGGGCTTGTTTAGCCTAGAGAAGAGCAGGCTCCAAGGAGACCTTATTAGCAGTTCTCCAGTACTTAAAGGGTGCCTACATGAAAGCTGTGAAGGGGGGGCTTATTAGAGAGTGCAGTGACAGGACAAATGGTAACTTTTTTAAACTGAAAGAGGGTAGATTTAGATTAGGAAAACCTTTTTCTCCTGTGAGGGTGGTGAGACACTGGCACAAGTTGCCCAGATAAGTTGTGGATGACCTGTCCCTGTGTTCAAAGCAGGCTGGATGAGGCTTTGAGCAACCTGATAGTTACTTCAAGGTGTCCGTGCCCATGGCAGCGGGGTTGAAATCAGATGATTCTTAAGGTCCCTTCCAACTCAAACCATTCTACGTTCTAAGAAAGCGTAGTTAAATTGTAAAAAGCTGTCTATATAACAAAAATTATAAACACTCTTAAAAAAAAATACCAGATGTGATTAATGGAAATAAACACTGAAAATTCCTTATAAATTATAGAACATTCTTAATATCTAATAAAAAGATGGAAAAGGTAAAATGAAGGAAACTGGAGGACTTGAGGAATATATGAAGTGCTTGTGTAAGTGATACAAATACAAACCTTCATATAGGGATCTGGGACATATGTTTTCCTCTCTCTTTGGTTCTTTGATGTTTCTATTGTGTATCTGTTCCCAAATGGACTCCTTTCCTCTAGGCATTTCCTGTAAGATCACTGCAAAACTTTTTAGCTATCCTTTTTTCTCTATCCTTTTCATGGAAGGAAGAGGGAGATAATTTTTTAATATCTCTAGGGTATGCCAGCTGTCTCATCCAAAAGTTTTCACTAATCAAAACACGACATGCACTGGTATTCGTGTCTAACTTTAGTTGATTTTTGTGGCTGAGATCAGGAGATACTTACTTTATCACTTAAAATGCAACTGCCAAAGCCAGGACTAAGGTTTGAAGCTGCATCTTCAGCTCTGTGACACAGGTGACATACAATGGCTTAAACAGGGCAGCCGACAGTTCCCCTTGGGATGTGCAGTCTCTGGCTGATATTGGTGACGTCAACACACTTCTTGCCTTGTTTGGCAACTCCAGCCATCCCAGCCACCCTGCTGGGATTATGTTAGCCAGCACAAAGACAGCATCTCCCAAGGCTGCAAGTTTAAGGATGTGAATGTCAGGGAAGGCCACACTTAGGGCTACCTCAATTCCTGAGAGAATTTTGCTTTTTGCAGTGATTCCTCCATTCCTTGTAGTCCACCCAAGACCTAAGCCACTTGTCAAGGCCACATCTGCTGCTGTGGGTATGTCTGTGTTTTGGTACTGTGGTTAGTCATGTTCAGGTGACAAAAGAGGAGACCAGGGCTTTTGCTAAACAATGTATTCACCTTGCCTTTCTGCTTGGGTGAATGTTGGCAGTGGAAATCAGATAATTTAAAAGGTTTTATAGTTATGCTGTAGAGGTAAGGCTGTTTACCATATTAATTTCTGCTTTTACTGATAATTGAGCAATTCATATACTTTTCACTATGATATCACAAAGCAACATGAATTCAGCTAATAAATGCACACCATCCTCTTCCCAAGCCCTGCTATAATCTATTTTTTCTAAACGGTATCAGTGAAAGCAGTGTTAGTACGTTAGTATAAAATACTAGTGTGATTGGCATGGCATTAGTCCATGAGCAGCTCTACCTAGGCAGAGTTATATTATCCAAGAAAACACTCTCTTCCTATTTTAAATGTTTCGTAAACAGAATTTGGCTAAAGAAATGGAACGGTTTAGGCTACCCATAGATCCAGAATTACTGCTGTTTTTCAAGACATAGTTAACTCTGTCATGATTTAAAAGCAAGCGCTTGATGCCACATTGTTCATGGATTTTATTAGCCTCTGAATTAAAGCAACCTGTTTAACTCAATAATACTGTGGCACCCACAGCGATTGCTCATTAGGCTGATTAATACTGCTTTTTACCACCCTAACTTTTGCTGCTATTTCTACTTGACATTTAACTACTTTATCACTTTTAATATATATGGGTGGTCAACAGCAGTCCTTTGAAAATGAAGGTGAACACAAACACTTGGTTTTTAATTTTAAAATAATTTTCTGAGCAGTTCGTATTTTTACCATGGAATCTCAATTATGAAATATTAGAAGTGAAACACTGTTTTAAGTGTGATCATTTTATTTTCCTATTTTTTGATTTTTCTTGATTTATTTAGCTGCTGGACACCTTATAAGACTAGCAGAAAATGCCAGGTTGCATTTTGGACTGTGTAGCATTTCCATACATATAAATATATCTGCAATTTTCCAGACTGCTGCAAGAATAAACAAGGCAGAAATAAAATGCTCTGACAGCTCACAACACATCTCAGTCGTTGGAGAGATAACTGCTAATAGTCTTGGTGGATAATAGGCTTAACGGATCTGTTAAATAAAACACAGTCTCAAAGCTCAGCACATGGAGTAGGTGATAATGAAAAGGAGCAGCAGATATGTAAACTCAATTAACCTGTTACTAGTTGTGCGTAACCTGTTTCACATTAAGCCAGAGAATAAGCAATGCAAGGTGTCCTCCTCAGGTTGCCTGTTGACAGCCTGAGAAGTTCTGCCACTTCATGGTTCAGCCATTGTCCGGACCTCAGAATTTTCTTAATGTATTGCATTATATTCCAAACAATGTGTTCTTTATCTACGGTCATATTTTCTCATGTGTTGAAGGAACACTACAACTTATATATATGTAGAACTACTTAAACCTTTACATGTAATTCATTCTAGTCCAGAAGACTACTCATTAAAGTCAATCTAATATTTCCCTTTCTTCCTTAGGAAGTTTCCCAGGAGGCAAATGTGACTTGATGTTTGTTACATTAGACTTTTGTTAAATATAGAAAACACAATTTTCTTGGCTGAAAAGATATTTCTCCCCCAAAAATAACATTTACACACAAAAGAGAGTTCTAGCTAGATATCTGTATGTACACTTGCAATCAAAATTAATCCTTTTTTTCTGCATCACTAGGTTTCAAGTGGTAGACTGCAACTGTGCAGTGCGGGGATTATTTTGGTTTGTTGTGCTGGTGTTTCTTGGCGGGTCCATAGACATAGCCTTGTGTGCCCTCTATGGATTCCTTTCCTCTCTTGTTACTTTAATAGGACTAGATGAATTAAGTGAAGTGTTGTTGAAGGGTGTGTGTTTGGGAAGACAGCATGCTCAGAATGTGTGTAATGGCAAGCCGCTGTGTTAAGCGATGGAGGCAGTCCTGTGTCAGACAAGTGTTCAACCTCATGCTGCTGGATTTCGTAGTTTCCTCTGTTGCTCAGTTTTTCAATTCTAAACAAACTTTTCTTCTTCTCTTAACTATGTACGTTTCTCTAGAGGGTGTCTAATATACCTTAACAATCCAGAGGTTTGTCTTCTAAAATGTGTAATACAAGTTGCAGCTATTGTTTTGAGAATGAGTAATGTTAGTATGTACTTGGAAAAAGTAACTCATCTCTCAAGTTCTGAGCTCAGTGTCAAAAATCTAATTAAATAGTTGAAAATACTGCCTAAGGAGTGGAAATCACTTACGCTTGAGAAAAGTGGATTCTGAATTGGAAATTTATTTTTTTGAATCTTTTAATCTATGGTGTTAAGTTGTTCAGTAATAAGAAAAGTGAAATTCTGATCTAATGTCTTTACAGTGTATATTTTTTCATATATATATTTCAGTGTCTGTTTAGTTTAGTTCCTTTGCAACAGACATTAGAAATCTTGTGTTACCATCTCATTTTCTGTTCATTTCCTATGAGGAGCAGTTTTACAGTAGAACAAATTTACTCATATAGGTTCACTGCAATGATTTTGAGTATATTAAGTTAATTAATGATTTCTCTATACATCCTCATTGAAATGTCTCCTACTTTGTCCTTTGTGTGATGTATTTTATATTTTTATAATCCATGAAACACTGTGCATTGTCCAACAATTTTCTTGTAATACTTTGGATGTCTAAGAATTTTGGTAGTTCTCAAGAGAAAATATTTTAACTTGATTTTAAGTCCTGTTTTTGCTCTGTCGTCACATATTTTTATTAGAGTGAATAGTTATATGAAAAAATAAGATTGGTTTCCTCACAGCTTCTTTTCTTGCTTTGGAAGACATTGCATATTTTAAACTGACAAGCTGATAGAGTGACAGTAATATTTTAGGAATTAGCAAGTCTGTAAGGCAGTTTAAAGAGGTTGACTTGATCCACAGAAGGGTATGATTAGATGAAAGAGTGTTTCAGTGCCATACCAGTGTACCAAGAAAAGAAAGGAGTTGCCCTCTGAAGGTCAGAAAGCCTCCAAAGAGTTCTATAGTGGCTGCCTAGTTAAGTTCAGTTACACCCAATGATACAAGTGAACTCACTGAGGACAGAGAAGACTTCATTTGTTGATCATTTTTACTTATTTATCATTTCATCCAGTTTGTGACTGAAAGAATGTATTTTGGTTAAAAAAAAAATAAAAGAAAGTTCCCCAAATTCAGCTGTGAGAAATTAGAACAGAATTGACATAGTAGGATCAAATGCTGAGCTACTTTTTAGTAGGACTTTCATTGCTTCATGGAAGGGGTAATACGACATAGTCTCCGTGGTAGCTGGAGATTGAACTTGATAGCTTAAGAGATGTTCTCTATCTTGCCAAGCTCTAACCACTTCATCAGAAATTATTAATGTAATCAGTCTTCCTCATGTTGGATATTTTGAAAAGTTTGACCCAAAATTACTTAGCCTTTTTTGAAAGCAAAGCTGAGGAAAAGTACATATGAAGTGTATAAAAATAAAAAAAAAATCACAGGCATTTTCTTGAGAGGTTCTAATCACCCCAGTATTTACATATTTAAAATTTGACAGATGAATTTTTTTTGGCTGTTTTCAGGAAAATCCACTGAAATTCAGGTGCTTCATAAGCTCTTGGAAATGTATGTGTTGTGCAGCTGAAATCTCTGAAGAGTCTGTCTTTCTTGCCTGTATTCAGCTGTGCTTATCTGTTGCACAAGACTGGACCATGTCCCCATCATTCCTGCAGGACAGATGAGCATGCAGAATTTACTTGGTCACACAGAGGGAACTCAGTGATTTTCCTTGCAACTGTGAGACATCAGAACATAGAAGAGGGAGATTTTTTCTCTTTGTTAGCAGTAGTCTTCCCAAAGTGAATGAAGAATGTGCTTGAGTTAACTGTAGAAGCAGCCCCAAAATATATCTAATTTCCTCTTTTTGAGTAAGTACCTAATCATTAGGGTATAGCGAGAGATTGAGCCTTATGTATATCTAGCTATAATTATTACTGGAATAGCTCCTGCCTAGAACTCTCTGTAACTTGGTTCTGGGAGGTAGGGATATATATTTCCACCACAGCAGGAACAGAAGAGAATTACATATGCTTTTACCAGTAAGATACTGCAATTAAAAAAAACCCACACATTGTACAACAAAGTTGGCTGTAAGTGAGGTGTTTTTTATTTCTTTCAATAAGAATAGCAAGGGACTTGAGCCCTTAGAAGGCAGTTTCAGGGTGTGAATCTGGACTGGTGAGAAACAGATTTGGAGATGAATTGTGTTTCAGAAAGAACCTTGTCCTCATTTAGCCTCAGCCATCAAGCATCATCTTATGCTGAATTAGGTGATGATATATAGGAGTAGTTTAATATTTTAGAGGATAGGATCAGAGAAAACACATTTCTGACTGAGGTGATTTACTGGGTTTTTTTCTGCTGATTCTGCTCACTGAAATATTTAACTTCCCCTGTGTATTAACTCAGCAGCTGTGAATTCTGCCAAGGCAGAGCAGACAGATAAAATTTAGGCTTTAAACATTCATCTAACATGCATGTTAATATAAAAGGTAGAAATATGAGACTTAGGTGGAGCATAGTGTGTGCTCTAAATATGGAAAATGAGAGAAATATGTCAATAAGTCAAACCCGGTTATGGGTTTGTGTGATGTTATGTGGTTCATGTGATGGACTCCCTGTGGGGAGCTTTCTAAGAGCTGGAACAAAAGAATATTTTTTGTTTATTTAGCACAAACAGAATAACTTGGATATTTTTCTCTTTTCTCCCTCTTTTATAGCTCCACAACGATCAGAGTTGAAACAATGTTCCGAAAAATCAGATTTTTGTTTACACCTACTTTTGGAACATCTGTCTGTAGTAGCTTTTCTTCTACATTGAAATAAGCTTTATAAAAACAATATCATAATTAGATGACCTTCTTAATCATAAAAGTTACCGTGCCACTTCCAACAGCAATTGTACTAGCTGGTAAAATGGAACCTGAAAGGTAAAATAATTTTTAAGTTACTGCTTAAGCCTAGCAGTTACGTTGTGGGACTTCTATTACATATCTAGTTGGTAGCATGGAGGACCTGTTGTATCAAGGCTCTGTCTGGGATGCTGAGCCACAGAGAAACTTGTGAGAGTTACACTGGGAGTCAGAATGCTGATGGATTTTTATCAGTATCTCTTTATGTTGCTCTTCCCTCTCTTTCTCTTTCAAATTGGAAATTAGTAGGTGGTTGCTCAAATAGTTTTGGAACGCAATGAATTTTGAAGTGACGAAAGCAAAAGATGTGTGAATGTTTACCAGAATAATATCCATTCTTCTCTATTTTCTTTCCATTTTCGTATAATTATCCATCTTTATTCTCCTTACTGCTTTCCTCCATTTTTCCCATTTAAAAAAAATTTTTAATGAATTTGTCATAATTCACATTCTCTTTTTTTTTCTGTGATTTTTGGTCTTTTTTTAATTAGGAATTGATTAATTGGTTTTATTCTCCTTCATTATATTTCCTTCCTCCCCTTTCATCTACTTTATATTGTTGAATTTGCTATTATATATAAAATTGGTTTTATGCTTGACATAACTACTGTAGAATTCCTTGTGCTTAGTAAGTCTTATGGGGCTGTTGTGTTTTGTGTTTGGTTCTCAGTCTGTTAAACATTACGTTATTAAGTTTACTTGTTCAGCCACCCTTGATCAGATTTTGGACTGCATCCTATTGATTATTATTTCCTTGTGAGAATCAGTCTTCAGCAGTAAGTGTCCTATACTGGTGGCTTTCAAACTTTTTTCATTGTGCACTCCTATCAGTAAAAAAATTTTGAACATGCGCACCCAATATATGTGTATTTTTAATGTATATATTATGTAATGGTATTACTGTACTATCACATTCTGTAGATTACAAAACATACATAAGAACAGAAATTCAAAAAAGAAAATGACGTAAAGATGAAATAAACTATATCTTAAAAATATTTCCAAATTTTATTTGTTAAGGATACAAAAAATATTTTCCTCCTGCAGCCTAGTGGATTGTCTTGCACACCTCCTTGAGTCTGTGCACCCCACTTGGAAACCACCATTCGAGATATTCCCAAAACAAGCATCGGTAGCCCCAAACACATTCTTCCAAAGAGCACCTGAGCTCTACACACGTTCTTAGGTTGTTACTATTTTTTCCATACTTGACAAAGGAAACAGATTTTGTAAGAGCACCAGAATAGCTAACACAGCAGTAGAATTAGTTGAAAAAATAATTCCTTACATCCATATTCCTCGTCTCTATTGTCTTACCTTTCTTGTGTATTTTTGGCACATCTTTTTAAACTAAGCAATTCCATTCATTTACAAATGGGTCACCCTTTTATGCAAGGCCATATCTGTTTCTGCTACTAGGTCAGAAATAACTCCTGCTATGTTCTAAACCAGTCTACGCTTCCTTCATTATTATTATGTTGTAACAAAACTTCTTTTAACGTCATTGTAACAGAACTTCTTGTGCATTTCTGTGCTAGTATTAGAAACTATTTAGGTCTGCATTATTAGTGTGTAATTCTACAGCGAGAAATTATCTCCCCTTGGTTACAGGAGAGATTTATTCAGAATGATGCCAGGTACTTCACGATGGGGAGCACTGTCACTCATTGCTTCATAAATTTTGTTCTATCCTTTAATGATAGGAACAGAAAAAATAAATATAATTTCCCACATTAAAGCCAGAGATCATTACTAAACAAGCTGTATGGTTTTTGATCCTTCAAAAATTATTTTCCTTTATTTCCTGTAATGGTGTATGACAAATAGATAAGAACTGATGGAGCCTGAGGCATTAATATGCTATATATGATCATTTAAATGAATATGCATTGCAAGTAAAAGACCACTCGAACTCATGAATATTCAAAAGCAATAAACTAATTTTTAACTTTATTGAAATTTTACTTGCAGAGATATCTATGCAACATTTACTTTTAATAACATTCTTTTCCCTTACTCAAATTTCTATGGTACTGTGTACAACCAGGATATTTTCTTCCTTTAATTTTCCTTTTAGAGTTCACATATCCTACATGACTGTTTCCCAGATTAAGTAATTCATCTGCTCATGATATCATATTAGTTGTTTTAGCAGCAGTAACTTTTTGACATAGCCAAATACAAACCAAGAATTTATGTAAAGTTGTGATTTTCAATCCCCTTGTGTTTCTGTGCTTATTTGAATTCCAAGAATGTCATCTTTCTTTTCATTTGAACACTACTGAGATACTTTTCCTAAAGGTAAATCCTTCAGTATTTCATTTCCTTGATGTTAATAACTGAACTCAGAATCTTACTCCTCTGTGGCTTCAGTTGAGTACAGCTTTGCTGAAACCAGCAGAACTTTCTACTGCTTCCAAGCAGATGAGCTAAGAGAATCTGGCTGAGCAAAGCAATTTCTTCATCGTGACAACTATTTGACCTTGCTATAGTCATCTATAAAATTGCATGCCCCTAAACAGTAGTAGGAATGGACTGATATGTAGAAAATTTGAGGACAACTGGACTGATGCTTAAAACACTGGAGTGGCACGTCTAAGACTTATTTTTCTTCTTCAGCTTGATCAACCATTTCCTATTTATGAATAAATCAATCTATATAGCATGACCTTATATATAAAAACCTCACAGGAATTTTGGGAGTATAGTATTCACTAATAAATGTGAACAACTTAGTTAAAACAAACTGGAAGACCTATGAAAGCTACTTACTTCAAGATAGAAGCAGCTTGTTACCTAGCACAGGACTGTGATTACTGTGCATATTCTAGCTTTTTCTCTCAATGCCTCAAGATTTAAAGGCTTACTTAGTTTATATGTTCCCATACCAACTGATCTAATTTTCAGAATCCGCTTAGACATGATATTTTCAGTATTCATGCTATTATTTATTTGATCTTGAATTTATTTTATGCTTATGACTTTTATGACTTCACCTGCTTCCTCGTGTTATACAAATCAATCAACAAAATCATATTTCAATCATTTAATTCAATATGAATAGTCCTGGGTAGGTCACCATCCAGTTCTTAATCCTTGGGTGTTTAGTCCAACTATAAATAGTGGTTATGTCTTCCTTAATTTGATAGGAAAGGAATAAGCATAGACAATACTTTCTGGACTTCAAAGCCTGTAAAGTCAATTAGTGTTTACTTAGTATTTCAGTGCAGTTTGTATCAACTCCTTAAGCTTTCTTCTCAGGAGTCTCTCCCAAACATATAATAATTTTTGTGAGCTTCTGTAGTTAATCCCCATTTTTCTTACAGTTGGATACTGAGAACTAACTACAATATTCTAGGTGTAACAGTTTAAATCTTACAGCAGCCGTTTAGAAACTTTTTACTTGAGGCCTTTAATGGGAATCAGATTGCCCATCAATGACAGAATAAGGAAGCAATGCAGATGAGTCTTATAGAAGGTACAGTAGTTCTTTTCAGTTTCCAAAAGCTTTGACACAATCTACATCTCACAAGAGATTCTATATTAAAGGCCTTTACTTAAAATCGTGTATATTTTGAAAGCCCCGTAGATTTTAACTGCTGCTTTCAAAAAAAGTATATGTAACGTGCTAAATGAAATGAAAGCTGGAGATGCTGCAGTGCCTACTTCTTAGTTGTCTATCACTCAGGCAGGAATCTAGAGAATTGACGTAGATGTGTAGGTTCCACCTAAAATATGTGAGATGATTTAGGCATAGGAGCATGCCAGAAAAAGCTGAAGTAATGATAAGGGAGTTAGAGCTAATATATTGGAAGTACTAAATCCTGGGATGTAGCTGACACATTCTTCCTTTCTGGATTTTGTATGCTTGAACTGGAGAAGCCAGCGTATAGATAACCTGTTTACTTGGGAGCCAGAACCTAAAATCATTGTAGAAATTGTCAGCATCTTTTCTTCCTGAGGCTCTAAACAAGGCTTTTCTTTATTGTTTCTTTTGATGGCTTCTCTTTTAAGTACCATCTGGGCATAGAAAAGGAGGCAGAGGTAGAGAGGAGGCTATTCCTTCTCCCTTCTATTACAGATTAGAGGTCAGAGTATTCTGCTGGGATGTGAGATACAAATTTAAAGCTCTCTTCAACTCCTAGTTTAACATCCTGAGCACCTTAATGCCTTTGAAGCTTAACAGATAAAATTCTGCCTCATTCTGTTCAAGCGGGACTCTGGATATGAAAAAGGAAAGGCAGAGAAAGCAAGAGATGAAACATGACTCTGCAATCTAGTCACTCTACTTGGCCAAAGGTGTCTTGAGTATCTGCTTTCCTTTTTTTAATGCAGTGTCTGTGTAAAACCTCCATGAATGGTGATGGGCAGAGCAGAGGCAAGTAATACACTGGCTAGACAAGCCAAGCAGTGACATGGCTAGCGAAGAGCAACAACGAATGGGTGATGCAGGCTGCAAGATCAGTAGCAAAGCTTTTGTGTGGTGACTCAACATCAGATGGGGGAATCCATGGGGGATAACGTGGCAGGCAGGGTAACACAGGGCAGGGATTCTACCAGGGAGGTCCCACAGTGCCTGAGCAGGGCAAGCAAGGCAGGACTGGAGATGATGGCCAGATCCAAGCGACAGTCCAGATCATAAGGCAACATCATTGTGATAAGGCAGGTCTGAGGTGAAGCCAGAAAACCAATCAACATGACAGGCTTCAGATCCACTAATGGCCAGCAGGTCTGTAGTGACAAGGCTATAATATCCAGGTTCAGATGGAGATCAGAAACAAGGCTGATGAGGGAAAATGGGCTCAGTCATGGCCTCGGCATGGCTAGGCAGGGCCATTGGGATGGGGATGGGCTGCCTTCAGACCATGGAGAGCTGGAGACTGACCCTGCTGCAGTGTTGCTGGTGCAGAAGCTGATGAGTTCAAAGGGCTGAAATGGGGTCCTGGACATTGACAGGGAAGAGGGAGCCCCGGGGAAGGCTGGGTAGGGATGGCCAGGGCTGTGATTGCTCTCAGGAACGTGGCAGATACAATCTCCAAATGTCATGCAGTTAAACAAAGTTAAATAAATATTGGTTTTTTTCCTTTACTCTCTCATTCAGCCTGAATATAGCCTGAATCCTTTGAAACCTTGGTCCTCACTGTCTCTATTGGAGCGTAATGTCAGTGTCAGCCCCTCTGTGTGCCCCTGCTCTCTATAGAGTATGGCTGATTCAAGGCCTGGAAACCACACTCAGCAAGCAACTTTTCTTCTTTTCTGATTTTTACTGAGTTCATTTTACTGAGACAATTTTTTTCTCATTTTGAAGGACAGTATGCTGTATTTGAATACTTCGAAGTGTCAAGCTTTTTAAAATGTCTGTTCATTACCTTGGTCCATCCAAGACATTTTGGACTGGGAAAAAATTGCTTATCAAGAGAGTCATTCCTCTGAGGGCAATAATGTGGCCTGATAGTTTTGATAGTGTTTTGCAAAATAGGAAAAACATCTAAATTTTCTTTGTGGTGACTGCCTTAGGTTGTGTTTTGTGTATTATTTTAGAAGATATTTTATGGGAAAATAATTGCTTTATGAACTGTCAAATTGACCTTTTTTCCCAAACATCTACTATGCTTAAGGCAACAGATTGAAACTGTATTTTCAGCAACATTTTCCCCAGTTGACTTAAATGATGAACTTTTGCCAATGAGATTTTACTTATGCCATCTGGTACTTCCTCTGATCTCGAATCACTGAGATTTTAGGAAGATTACCTGTTCCTTAAATATGCACTTAACCTTTCAATTTCAACTGTCTTTTTCAGAAGGTTTCCCAGTTTTTGTAATGGTACCAACCCCAACCTGCAACGTATCATTGTTTCCAAGTTCAGAACAGTTTCTGTCTGGCAATTCTTTACAGGAAGAATGACAATGAACATAAATTTCAACAGATATTTAAAATGGAAGAATACATTACTGCTGTCCATAACTCTTTATGCATCTGCAGGATGTGTTGAACAGCTTTATAAAAAAACGCTCATTTAAATTTTACTTCTAAATGTCTTTATATCAAGCATAAATAATTATTAAGTTGGCTGAGCCAATAGCAGGTTTTGCTATGTTAAGGATGACAGTAACTAGAAAAAAAGTATTCCGAAACACTGGAAAGCAGACATTCTGTTCCACAGGTAACTCAGAAATACCCTTATGACATTTTTCTGTGATATTAAAGAAGCATGTTGAGTGAAGTCTGAAACACAGTGATTATTTATAGAATGTGTAGAGAAGAGATAGTACAAACTTCTTACTAAAGCCTTGGTAAATGCTTAGTATTGTCTAGAATAGAACATTTTTACAAGAAAAAGGAGGTAAACCTTGATTTTTTTTTTTTCTGTAGTTAAGGACTTCGGGTAAGTAAGTGAAAAATAAGTACTGTTAGAAAACATTACCCACTGTATTTCTACAGCACTATTTAGAAAATTATGAAAGCCTAGAATTAATCTGCTTTTAGTCTCCTGTATTTTCTTTTCACCATCAAGCATTCTAGAATGGTTCAAACTTTGGGTTTGCTATTTTCATTTCAGTTGAAATCTTTTTCTTCACTTTGGTATTTTTTTTCCCCCTGTATGCACATAGTAGGAGTTGCTTAGAAAACGCTCTCTGATATCAGAAAAACTTCCAGAACTGTTATCATGTTAACATATATTTTATTGTTAAAATGAAAAATGTTAGTCTGGTATGGATTCTTTTGAATTGCACTGGACGTATTATGAGAATCATAGAATCACTGAGGTTGGAAAAGACCTCTAAGATCATCAAGTCCAACTGTCAAACCAACACCACAATGCCTACTAAACCGTATCTTGAAGTGCCATGTCTAAATGCTTTTTGAACACCTCCAGGGACATATTGTCTATACCAGAAAGTCTAGATTTTCAAATGATGCTTTGCCTCCTTGCTCAATTCCAGCTGACTTAAGGAAAAATCAAAGGCAAATAAGTGGATAAAATTAGCTTTTGCAACCTGATATGTAGTCAGATTATAGCAATTTACACTTGCAATAAGTTTTTTATATTACATCAAGTTTCCTTATAAGGTAGCTTTATGGAAGCTTCTGCAATCTTTTAGCTAATAGCTTAATTTCTAATTGCTTAATTTTAACTGAGTTCTAATGGTCAGCAAGATTCCAGAAAAAAAGTTTGATTATCAAAGTTTTATCTTTGAGTAATGAACTGTTATGTTTGAACTAATTTTTACATGTTTTGAAAAAGATGAGATGAAAAATAATTTTCTAATACTTTTGTCTAAGAGGTAAAAATCTTAAAAATACTCAGAAACAAAATCTGTAAAAAAAATTTCTGAATATTAAAATATCTTGTTTATAATTCAGATAGAGGTTTTCTGCAAAATGAATCTGTAGGTTTGCGTATTTTTTTAACCTATAAGACAATGAAATGAGCTGACTTGGGAACATCCTTTGAAAAGTGTAAAACAAAACTTCTTAGGTAAAATGTGTTTTGAAGAATCTCTGCTTTTAGCAGGAGAAAAAAATTTTCCAAAAAGTTCTAAGCCAGTCTCAGCATCCTTCCGTTCTCTTCCTGAACTTGCCACAATGTTTTCTCTATATATTGTGGTCCAGCTACATCCTTAGTTAATAACTGAGATTTTTTTATTTAAATAATCTTACAACTTTGCAAAATTGTAGGTTGAAATCATGATATTTTTATGAGACTCATCAAATCATAGATCATAGAATGGTTTGGATTGGAAGGGACCTTAAAAATCCTCTGGTTCCAACAACCCTGCCATGGGCAGGGACACGTTCCACTAGGTCAAGTTGCTCAAACCCTCATCTAGCCTAGCCTTGAACACCTCCAGGGATGGGGCTTCCGTGACTTCTCTGGGCAACCTCTTACAGTGCCTCACCACCGTCACAGGAAAAAAAATTGTTCCTAATATCTAATCTAATACTACCCTCTTTCAGAACAAAACTACTCTTTCTCGTCCTATCACTACATTCCATAAGAAAAAGCCCCACTCCATCTTTCCTGTCAGCCCCCTTTAAGTACTGGAAGGATGCTGTAAGGTCTCCCTGTTCTCCAGGTTAAACAAGCCCAGTTCTCTCAACCTGTCCCCATAGCAGAGGTGTTCCAGCCCTCTGAGCATCTTCTTGACCCTCCTCTGGACTTGCTGTAACAGACCATGTCCTTCCTGTGCTGAGGACTCCAGAATTGAATGCAGTACTCCAGAAGAAGTCTCACAAGAGCAGAGTAAGGGGTGAGAATGACATCCCTCGACGTACTGGTCAAAATTCTTTTGATGCAGCCCAGGGTATGATTGGCTTTCTGCACTGGAAGTGCACATTTCTGCCTCATGTTGAGCTTCTCATCCATCATCATCCCAAAGTCCTTCTCACCAGGGCTACTCTCAATCCATTCTCCACTCATCCTGTATTTGTTCTTGGGATTGCCCTGATCCAGGTGTAGGACTTTGCACTTGGCCTTGTTGAACTTCTTGAGGTTCACACAGGCTCACCTCTCAAGCCTGTCCAGGTCCCTCTGGATGGCATCCCTTCCCTCCAGCATGTGAACTGCACCATACAGTTTGATATCATTGGCAAATGTGCTGAGCATGATCTAAATCCCACTGTCCATGACTCCAACAAAGATGTTAAACAACACCAGTTCCAATAGTGACCCCTGTGGAACATCACTTGTCACCATTCTCCTCTTGGACACTGAGTCATTGACCTCAACTCTCCCAAGGGATCCATCCGTCAAATCTGTCTCTCTAGAGACAAGAATGTCACATGGGACAGTGTCAAATGCTTCACACAAATCCAGATAGATGATGTCAGTTACTCTTCCCTTATCCACCAATACTGTAGCTCCATTGTAGAAGGCCACTAAACTTGTCAGGCATGATTTGCCCATAGTGAAGCCATGTTGGTTGTCACCAACCACCTCCTTATTTTCCATATACCTCAGCAGAGTTTCCAGGAGAATCTGTTCTATGATCTGACTGCTTACTGAGGTGAGTCTGACTGACCTGTAGTTCTCCTTTTTTCCTTTTTTAAAAATGGGGGTTATGTTTCCCCTTCTCCAGTCAGTGGGAACTTCACCGTACTGCCACGATTTCTCAAACATGATGGATAATGGCTTAGCAACTTCACCTACCAGTTCCCTCAGGACCTGCAGATACACCTCATCAGGACCCATGCAATTGCACACCTTTGGTTTCCTTAGATGGTCTTGCACCTAGCACTACGATGGGCAGTTCTTCATTCTCCCAGTCCCTACCTTTCCCTTCTGCCACTTGGGCAATGTGGCTTGAGCCCTTTCCAGTGAAGACTGAGGCAAAAATTCATTGAGGACCTCAGCCTTCTCCATATCCTGGGTAACCAGGTCTCCTGTTTCATTATGGAGAGGGCCAATGTTCTCCCTGGTCCTCCTTTTATCACCAATGTACCTGTAGTTGCTTTTCTTGTTGTCCTTGATATTGTTGGACAGATTTAATTCTATCAATCAGGACTTTAAGTTTTCTTAACCCGATCCCTGACTGCTCACACAAATTCTCTGTATTCCTCTCAGGCTATCTGCCCCTGCTTCCACCCTCTGTAAGCTTCCTTTTTGTGCTTAAGTTTGTTCAGGAGTTCCTTGTTCACCCACGCAGGTCTCCTGAGGTTTTTGCTTGTCTTCCTCATTGCAGAGATGCATTGCTCCTGAGCTTGGAGGAGGTGATCCTTGAATATTAATCAGCTTTCTTGGGCCCTTCTCTCCTCCAGGGCTTTATCCCATGGTACTCTACCAAGCAGATCACTGAAGGGGCCAAAGTCTAATCTTCTGAAGTCTCAGGTAGTGAGTTTGCTGTGCCTATTCCTCCCTGTCCTAAGGATATTGAACTCCACTGTTTCATGGTCACCGCAGCCAAGACTTCCCTTGAGTTTCACGTTGCCCACCAGCCCTTTCTTGTTGGTGAGAACAAAGTCCAGCATAGCACCTCTACTCCTTGTCTCTTCTATCACTTGCAGAAGGAAGTTGTCATCAACACACTCCAGGAACCTCCTGGATTGCTTATGCCCTGCTGTGTTGTCCCTCCAACAGATATCGGGGTGGTTGAAGTCCCCTGTGAGGATCAAGGCTTGTCAATACGAGGCTGCTCTTATCTGTCTACAGAAACCTTCATCCACTCACTCTTACTGGACTGATGACCTGTGGTAGACCTCCACTATAATCTCACTGGTCCCTGCCCTCCCTTTAATCCCAACCCATAAACTCATAGTTGGTTCCTCATCCATCCCCAGGTGGAGCTCCATGCATTCCAGCTGCTTATTGACATAGGAAGCGACACCGTCTCCTTGTCTTCCCCGCCTGTCCTTCCTAAAGAGCCTGTATCCCTCCATTCCAATACTTCAGTCATAGGATCCATCCCACCATGTCTCTGTGATGCCAATGAGATCACAGCCCTGCAGGCATGTGCATGTGTCTGGCTCTTCTTGTTTATTCCCCATGCTACGTGTGTTTGCATAGAGACACTTAAGTTGGGTACCTGATGAATCTGTCTTACTGCTTGGAGATTCTTTGTGTTTCTCTTCAGGTGCTCCCCTGCTGACCTGTGTTCCTTCTTCAGGCTTTGGGCATGTATTGCTGGCACTGGCATCAAACTGATAGGAGTGGGATGGATTGAGGTTTTCCTCCCCTGGCAAATTCATTTTAAAGCCCTTTTCACCAGTTTCACAAGCCTATGACCAAGGATGCTCTTCCCCTTCTCCGACAGATGGACCTCATCAGCCCCTAGTAGACCAGGTTTCTCAAAGTGAGGAATATCTTTGTGTTCCTAATAGCAGTAGCAGAATCCATCAGTCTTGTAAAATGGTGTTTCTTGAGAAGGATATAGCCATTAATTGTGGCAAAACAAATTATTTTTCTGGACACCACAGATTCAGAGAGCCTTTTGTACTTATATTTGGCTTTTTGTCTGTAAAGCAATACTTCCTTCTCTACTTGGTCTATACAGATTAAGAAATCTAGGTCCTCCTGCTTTAACAAGCAATACAAGAGAAGGCATGTAGAAACATTAGCAGAAAAGCCAGCATTTCATGGTTTTCTTTATTAAAAGTTAATTCCTTAGTCAGAATGCAATAAGAATAGCCTGCTTCAACGTTTCTTTGCTTGTAATTTTGGGACGTCTTGTCTCTATTTCTGAAAAATAGAAGGCAGCTGAGAAACAATCTAGAAAGTCACTGTTCTTTGCCTCAGCTGATAGATTCAGATTCCTTTTGCTTCAGATTACTGAACTCTGCTTGTTGTGGTGGACTTCAAATCTGCTCATGCAGATCAGTGAGACTAAAGCAATGAGGCAGGTTATAAATAAGAAGACTGTCCTATGTGATGTGCCAGTTAAGACAAGATACATATGTTAGATTTCATCTTCCTACAACCGTATGCTAGCTGAAAAAGAGAATGTGTATGTTTCATTTTTCTCCAGAAAACTTTTCCTTGCAAATGGAATCCTCTTTTCTCCTGTCTTCACAGAATCGATGTCTGCTCATTTTGCATATACATGCCTGCACACAATGATCTATACATATGAGAGAATACAGAGCTGAAGAGCTTACAGATATGTTGTAAGGAAAACAAAGGTGGAAATGACAAGAGAAGGAAGGTGAAGATAGAGGGAAAGTGATAAAAAACATCATAGAATTAAGGGAAGTTGAGGAAGGGGGGACATTAGAAGCAGCGAAGAAGGGAAAAGAAAATCCTAGTATCAAACATTCTGAACAGATCTCAGGAAAAGGCTTTGGCATGAGTTACTGTAGGTAGTTGTGACTCATAGACCTTGCAGAAGGACTTATAGTAGACAACTAGACTAAATTGAAAGCTTACAGCTGTGTACTAGAAAACCCACCACTGGGATTTGTATTCTGCTCATGGCACTGGTCTGGTAGCAATTGTGATGATAAATTTGAAAAGCAATACATAGACAGGATATGAAGTCCTGATCACTTTTCTATAGCACATGACAGGTGCAGAATCCATGGCAAAGAAAAAAGAGGACAGTGTGCTTGGAGGAGACTGAAGGTGGAGTGAGACAAAAATCAGGGTGAGGAAGAGCCTTCAGCTGTGAAATTCTGAGCCTATGTCTTGCTTTCTCTCTCCTGCCGTTCTCCTTTGTCATTTTTAAGTATCTAGATATTAATCTACCTCATTTATATACTAATGAAACTTCTACTAACTTCCCATGTACTTTCATTACACTTCCTGGGTGACCATTCTGCAAATCTGAGCTTTTTACAGCATTGATGTTTTTTTAAATATTCCTAATACAATATATTGTCAAACCGGTTTTGGTACATCTAGCAACTATCCATCACCTTTTGGGTTGTTATTCACTAATAAGGTACTTGCAGACAGAGATTCATCAAGTATCAAATGATGACTGTGTAATACTGAACAAACATACACAAAGATTTTTTTCATGTTCCATGTGTACTGGTGTTTAGGTCAGATGTGTTTTCTAACTGGAAAAACACCCAACAGTTGAAATGAGACTTAAAAACATTGTTAGAAATACGGCCCATCAGCTTCTTAATGTATCTCTACCCAAAGGTATCTCTCAGAGACACTGCACAGGACTGGCAACCGAGATAGCTGCTGGCAACAGCTAAAGTGTTCAGGTCATACTTCTGTCCTGTCAAGCTATTCAATGTGCCTCAGTGCCTAAGACAGCCTGAGGAGCTGAGGAGCCTAAATTGTAGCACTTTATCTGGGCTACATTTTATTTCAGATCAGCCTACAATCTTCACAGTATGAAATGCTGGGCTGCTACCCTGTCATGCCTGCCATGCTCTGGCTTGCAAGAGAAGCACAGCACTTTTGGTAGCAAGACATTCCTCCTGTACAGGCACAGCACTTTTAGGATTTCTCAGCACTCTCTGATCTCTCTTTCCCCTGCAAAGAGAATGTAATGAAAGTGAGAATCCTGGCCTTTTTTTGTAAGTGGTGTGGCAAATAATTGTTCTGGAGAGTCAGAGATTCAGAAGCATAAATGCCATTCACTGCCATTCATCTCCACTAACGTTGCCCATGCCTAATTCTTTCAGCTTCATAACAAGATGTTTTAGCTGCATCTCTAACTCTCAGTGCCCACCTCGTTATTCTATCATTTCAGTGCACACTTAGGATGTTTCAGGTTAATTATAGACTTGCAGCAGTGCATGAGTGAGTGAAAGTAATGCGGACAGATGATAACAGCCTGCAACTATGTGAAGGGTTTAAATTCTGAGAAGACTGAGACTGTATTAAGTATGAAACATGGGCTGTTACAAGACTGAATGAGACATCACTACATAAGGAACATGCCCAACAAATTCTCTAGAGAAGTTTGCCTGACAGTGTGATTATTAAATTGGGAGACTCTCCTCTAGGAGAACAGGAGAAAAATTTCTCACTTGGAAGGTTCAAAATCTGATTTGAAACATATAATAGAGCTTTTAATAGGGAATAACTTCAGTCTGGTGGTGACTGCAGAACTGTCTTTTCTGGTTTCTCCTTGTATGTCTGCATACACACACACAGACAGGTTCATAACTACACAGATGTAGATAATGATATGTGACTCCTTTGCGACAGTGATTCATTTGTGACAATGATTCATTCCTGACAGTGATATTGATCATATATTGTATGCTTGGCATTCTCATCTCATCAGGACTCCTGCCCACCAAGAAGGCTCTGCTGTGATGCTTCTTATGTTTCTAAAGTACAGATAACTGTGAAAAACTGTCATGGAACAAAAGAAAACCTGTCAGAGAGGCATTTACTTATTATTCTTGAAAAAGTAAAATTTCTTCTAAAGATTACTCTGGCCTGAGGCTTAAGAGAGGTAACATTTGGCTTTGTGCTAGGACAGATTTTATATGTCATCATCCATCGGGTTTAGAAATAGTAGATTTTAAGTGAAAAGTCATCTGTTCAAAGACTTGCTAGGTCAGGATATATTCTGAATGCACTAGTTTGATGCATTATGAAAAGTTTACTATTTTTTTTTTGGAATATTTACACATAATAAAAGAATAATCTGAAGGACTGAAAAAAATACAGAGAGGGTTTGATCCTACACATTTTCTATTTCTGAATACAACGTTAACTCATGTAAATAACCTGACATCTGTGGCAATGGTTATACTATGCTTTAAAGTTTTTTAAGAACTGAGGCTTTATTTCTAAGATAAATGTTCTTTTTTCACACAAAACCTGAAGATTAATTGTATGGATTTCTGAGCATTATAAGACTGCAATGAGATTATTTTAATTCAAATTTTTACTGTCCAAAGGGAAGAGCTCATGTTCTGATTTTGTCAGCTGTCACAACAGTGTCTCGTTGGTTGAATAATACACCCAGTTTTGCCCCCATGCATGTGTCATGCATATATATATTATTTGGCTACCTCATTAATATTGTGCAGACATTGAGGCTTCATGCTCCTATCTGTTCAGGCTGGTTTAGAGTACGTGCAGAGCATGTCTGCTGCAGACCTGTCTGCTCTTTCACTACTCCATAGTGCCAGTATTTCCTTTGTCTCTGAGATCATTCCCAATACCCAAGTCATGAGAAATGTACACAGCACGACTGATCCTTCTCAGTTAGAAGCTAGAATATTTTTCCTCTGGATGACATTGCATAACACACATCAGTAGGTTTTTGCTTCTTTGTTTTCTTGTTTGATTTATTTTTTATTGAGGATATAATATCACTTTGTTGCAGAAAGCTGAATGATTTTGACCAAAGGAATAAATTTAGCTGAGTATTTTTGAATGGTTATGAGGAAGCAGATGTGATTTTGGATTTACATTGTGTGGTGCTCTTTTCATTTGACCTTGCAATATACTGGAGTGAGGGATTGATGAGTTCTTAAGTGCATCAGGATCCTAAATGTGAGTCTTACTGCATTAGAACTTAAAACTTGAAGAAAGAGTAGAGAAAGTCAATACTTAGGTATAAAGTAAACAAGAAAATTCAGACTTTTTTTTTTAGATTTTGCAGGGAGACCTGACTCTATCTTGGCTTCAGTGAAGTGTCTCTCTCCCTCTAGCCAAAGGGAATGTAGGATGTGACAGGGAGGGTCTGATTGGGGAGGAATTCAATGTAGCTATCAGCAGCAGGCTTCTATGTAAATACTGTAACACCTCTGAACTGAGGAACAGCTGAGATAACATTGTAAACTAATCTCTAGTGCTGGAGAAGCTGGACAATCCCTCACATTATATGGTTTCTGTAGAAAAGAGATGCTAGGGAAAAAAAAGAAGCAGATTTAAATTATACATGGTGACTTACTATGCAGTAAAATATGCTGACTTTTTAAAACTGAAAGTAGCATCTGGTAAAGTATTCTTTCTTTGAAATGGTACCAGGGTGTAGATGCCTATGCATCCTTGCATACATGTGCATTATTATCACAAAAATATTTTCAACTCTTCCACCTGTGTCTAATTGATTTAGAGGAATATTTACTCACTTGGAGTCCTTATCCCACGAGTATTGATTTTCGTTGATTTTTCATCAACATCAAGGAAACCAAAGTTTGATCAGAGCAGAGGCACTGAAGCACAGTCTTCCCCTGCTTTGACCTTTTAAGGTCACTGTATTTCACAGTCCTGCACCTTCCTTTCTTAGGTATCTAAGAAAAAAAAGGAAAAAATCATATGTATATATACACACATACGTATGTGTTTATATAATATATATGTGCATATATATCTCTATATGCACATACATAAAATATATATGCACACACTTTTATACACAAATAGTGTCTCACCTGAAACAAGCTGTGTGTCCTCAAAGCATTTAAAGAAAACCAGGAGCTATCAGTGGCCAAGAAGTTTGTTCCTACATCTGCCTCAGAGTTGTGCTCAGAATTGGGCATAACCCCAAGATAATATGGGTTTGGGGTGGAGCTAACTACCTCATTAATTGTGCTAGAAATGAGGAAACTGATTCCACTATCTCCAGTTTCAGAAGAAATTAAAGTCTAAGAGCCTCTGACGCCCTCTTTGGATACAGTTTAGAAATGAGTAGTCAGTTCCCAGTTCTTGCACCCTTTGTCAGAGCTAAATCACAGTGCAAAGGCAACTCTTACGCCAACACCTTCCCAAGGACCCTGAACTACAGGTTGGGTTGCATTTACAAGCTCTTTCCTTTCACCTCATTTAAGACGTATATAACCATGTGATGCTGTCAGACCTTGTATGGCATCTAATAAATGGGATCTGGTTTTAAGCAGTTGATCCAGTTTACTGAGTGGAGAGGGGAACTCTTTGCATCCCACCCTTCTCTTCTGTCTCAAACCCCAATTCTTTTTTTCTGCTGTTATGCCTTACACAGGTAGACATTGGGCAGTTTATAAACTGAGATCCCAAAGGACACTGTCCTCTGTGTTATATTGCAGCTCTTCTGGGACACATGTTGACAGACTCTGCCTTCACATACCAGGCCAAACCCACTCAAGGGATGCCTCTCAAGACTTTCTATTTTTAACCGGGGAAAAAAAAAAAAATCCTGAAGATGCATGGGTTTTCTAGGTTCCACCGCTGGAACAAATTATCAATGTGGATGTTTCAACAACTGAGCAGGAAAACAACTGTCACATTACATTAATACCATAGCTGGTTTATGTCCAAGCTGTTCCTATCTCTCATTCTCCACCCTACACGTATCACTATGTGCTACTGAACTGGTGTGCACTAAAAGAGCAAAAATGGGGTGTTTAAGTACATGCATATTAATGCAAATTAGCAGATCCCACTCGGTGCTATAGATGTCAGCCAAAAGCAGAGAGAAGCACTGTTTTTGTTGCATGTGCTCATCAAAGTTTAAAAGGAATTGAGTGTGCACTCCTCCTTCCTAAGGCAATGCAGACAGCAGATGCTGTCTCCATGCAGTAGAAAAGCCTCAGTTGTTGGCACCAAAGTCACCTCACGGGTCGTCGATTAAATAGGACCTCGACTGGCTTTTTGGTTTTTTTCCTAGCGAAAAAATGAAAAGCCGGGGAAGAAAACACCCATCCAGCTTCCCCCGCACCCTCCGCCAAGCCCGAATATCTCCAGTCGAAGGGGCCGCGTTTCTGGGTCCACTGGGCGGGCACCCGCGGGCCGTTGACACCTCGGGGCAGCGGTGGCGGCCAGCGCCGAGCCGGGCTCCGGACGGAACCCTGGGGGGCGGCCGGGGGAGCCACCTTTCCCCCTGGCTCCCTGACGGCGCGGGCCCCCGAGGGGCTGCGGGGCTCCCTATTTGGCCATGCGGCGGGCCGGGGGCGCGCTGCCCCGCGCCTGCCTTACATGGGCCGGGCGGCCGGGCCGCGCCGGGGCTGGCCGGGCTCCATTCATGGCCGCGCGGGCGCTCAAGGGCGCGGAGCCGACCAAATAAGGAGAAGGTGGCTGCCCCGGCCCGCGGCCGCCCTGCCCGGCGCTGCCCCTCGGGGCAGTATAAATTGGGGCGTCTCAGCCGAGCCGGCACCCGGGCTCCCGTCCTCAGCCCCTTCGCCGCCGCTGCTGCTCCGGTGAGTAGGGGCGGGATGGGACGGATGGGAGGGAAGGAGGCAGGCAGGCACCGCGGAAACCGGTTGTGCAGGTGCAGCCTGCGCGCGTCCTGGCTCGGTGTTGTTGCTGCTGGGCACATCTCTTCCGCCGGCCCCCACCCAGCGCCGGCTACTCGGGCTCGGGCGGGTCTCCCCGATTGCAAACGCTTCCCCTCCTGTTTCAAAGTGCGGCCAGCAAAGATCACCGCTAATGATGCCCTAACGAGCCACCCTCGAGCCGGGGCGCCTGTTGTGGGGTGGAGAGGGAAACGGCTGACGGATCGCACTTAAAGACCTGCCCGGGAGCGTGGCTGAGCCACTCCCGGGACGAGTCAAATTTCCCGCTCCCGCCGGCAGCTCTCGGCGTGCCGCGGCCGCCCGGCATCTCCGGGCGCTCGGGGATCCCGGCGGGCTCCGCTGCCCGCAGGGGTCTGGACGCTCCGCCGCGCTGTGTTTCAGGTCTTTGCCTCCCTCCGAAGATGTGTGACGACGAGGAGACCACCGCGCTGGTGTGCGACAACGGTTCGGGGCTGGTCAAGGCGGGCTTTGCCGGGGACGATGCCCCCAGGGCCGTGTTCCCGTCTATCGTCGGCCGCCCGAGGCACCAGGTAAATACGAGGGACAGGACCAGGGCAGGACCGAACCTTCCCCCTCTATCCAGGAGTCGCTTTCACTCGCTTCTCCCTCCTTATTTCGTTTGTCCTGCCCCAAATACTTTGTCCTTCCATCTGCCCACTTCTTGCAGCGCTAACTAGCCTTTACAGTTCTTTCCAGCGCTTCCCTCACTCCCCTCTTTGGCTGTCCCTTATCTCCTTTTTATCTCTTCCATTGCCCCAGCTATTGCCTAATTCACCAACTTTTCTCTTGACTCTCAACCTGTTCTCTCTCCCAATGAGCCCAAACCTAGCTTCCTACAAAGCTGTTGTGCACTCCATCCTCTAGGCCAGACTTGCTGGTGCTAGTTCAAAGGCTGAATTTGCACACGATGCAGTTTCTTTAAGGCCCTTCCCACCCAGCCTGTCCAGTGTTTCACACACCAAACACCTTCTTTCAATTCCGTCTACTTCTTTTGTCTATCAATGATCTTACCTTCTTGCCATTCTCTAAGCCTCCTTCTCTCTGTTCCTATTTCAGTCTCCTCTTTTGCCACAGTTATACCAGCATATAAAAATACAGCACCTTTCCTCCTACAATTTTCTTGATAAAAAGTTTGTAATCCTTTTTTTTTTTTTTTACTAAAATATTTGCAATTTGTATTTTGTTATTGTGAATAAGTTACTGCTGAGGCTCCATAGTAAAACAGACTATCTTTCTTCACTAGAAGGTTAATTTCCCTCCGTGTCTCCTGGTTTATAAATTCTCCTTGTAAGTTTCTGTCTTTTCCTACTCATAATGTTGTGCAGTTTACATTCAAACTTTTGGACCAGAAAGAAATAATTGAAAATAACAGTACACTAAAAAGGAAGAGGGAGGAAATTCTTTTATCTAATTAAAGGAAGAAAGATTTTACAAAAAAACTTCAAATTCTCTTGACTTACTATATTAATAATGCTAATTCGTTTTCCTAAACAGACTTTTAGTGGTGTGACTGCTTGTACTTTTCTTGAAAAAGCGTAGTTATGGTGTAATTTGGCTCTTTGATGTTGTCTTCCTCAAATAATGCTTTTATGTATTTTCTTCTTTTAGGGTGTTATGGTTGGTATGGGTCAAAAAGATTCCTATGTAGGCGATGAAGCTCAGAGCAAAAGAGGTATCCTTACTTTGAAATATCCCATTGAACATGGCATCATCACCAACTGGGATGATATGGAAAAGATCTGGCACCACACTTTTTACAATGAACTCCGTGTGGCCCCTGAGGAACACCCTACCTTGCTCACAGAAGCCCCCTTGAACCCTAAAGCTAATCGTGAAAAGATGACCCAGATAATGTTTGAGACCTTCAATGTACCTGCTATGTATGTGGCGATCCAGGCTGTCCTGTCCCTGTATGCCTCTGGCCGTACAACAGGTAAAAACCAAAAAAATAAAAACTATTTAGATTTCTCCTTTTAGGAAACCTCCTTCCTTCTCCCACCAAATAGGAAAAAAACCCTGCAACTCACTGAAATTTATAGAAAACTAGATATTTGTAATTTATAGTGATTGATGATAACGTGGCAGAAAAACTGGAACAAAATATTCTGTGGACAGAACAATGTGGATCTGTCTGAATTGCTTTCAGAGAGGCACCGTGGAACTGACTCTCCGTCCGCTGGTCCTGATGCAATTGAGGAGACATTTCTGTAAAAATACTGCAGTTACACAAGCATTACACCAGTTTAAGGTTTTAAATTGAGCGGAAAAGATGTCTGTGATTGGACCAAGACAATCCCTATCGCAAATATATTTATTGCTCAGTGTAATAGCAGTGGAAGATTGTTCATATGGATTAGCTTAAAATACTTACAGAACAATTCATATGAGAAAGTTTACACCAAACAGGAATGTCCAGACAAGCAAAGGCAGAAGGAAGGGGCAGGATCTTTATGGCTAAAATAGAATGATGTTACTTTATAATGCCTGAAAAATCCTATATTTTGTCATGTTTCTTGCTGCTTACTGTGCCTAAGGGCTCAAAGCGTTTGCTAGGTGATTCTAACTGCTCTCTGACATTTTTCTCCCAGGTATTGTTCTTGACTCGGGGGATGGCGTCACCCACAATGTACCTATTTATGAAGGTTATGCTTTGCCTCATGCTATCATGCGTCTGGATCTGGCTGGTAGGGATCTGACTGACTACCTCATGAAGATCCTCACAGAGCGTGGCTATTCCTTTGTTACAACAGGTCAGTCCTTCATCATTGCGTTGTTGTGAAAATGCTCATGTCTCTTTTGGCTCATCTTCTTCTTCTAGTATTTTGCTTCTCCAAACCTTGATTTGATTCCCATATATCTGCAGCTGAACGTGAAATTGTTCGTGATATCAAAGAGAAACTGTGTTATGTGGCACTGGACTTTGAGAATGAAATGGCCACTGCTGCCTCTTCCTCCTCTCTGGAAAAGAGCTATGAATTGCCTGATGGTCAAGTGATCACAATCGGTAATGAACGTTTCCGCTGCCCTGAAACCTTATTCCAGCCATCCTTTATTGGTAAGTGTTCCCAGGAAATTCTCCTTTCTGTAGGAGGTATGGATGAATCAGAAGATCTAGAAGGTGTTTCCCTCCTCTTCTTGCTTATCTGAATTTGGCTCAAAATCAAACATATAAATAATGAATTACATCCTCTGGTCCCTGCAAGCTGTGCTTGATGTGAGCTCAACTGGTAATTAGCTGAGCTCTGGGCTTTTGTTGCAAGTTTAGATCTGGCTTCAGGGTCACAGTTTTTTAGTGAAAAAATATATATACCATCTTCAGGGAGTGGGACTCAATGGTCGATATGGGTCCCTTCCAGCTTGAGATACTCTATGATTCTATGTCACTGATGGCAAGAATAGCTTTCATTGTACTTGTAATACTTAACAAAGCAGTATCTGACTCCATGAAAAAGTGTTTGGGAGGCGACAAAAATGGAATGAAGGTGTGTATATATTTATACGCACTGTAATTAAACATTACCATGGTCAAGATGGTAAACTTCGCTGTTTGTGAGTGCAGCTGACAGATACAGCAAATGTTTATACTCTTAAGTCCTGCGTTGTAAATGCAGTTGTTCATCAGCTGACATCTTACTGTGGATCTAGTGTCAGCTCTTTCAGGAAGCACCTGTTAAAATTAATAAATTGGAATGCAACCTCCAAACCCTTCTGGTTTCTTTTTCCTTACCATCAAGTACTGACATCCTGGTTATGTCTTGCCTTGATGTTTATAAATGGTACAGACTGGGTTTTGAGTAGGCTGAAAAAAAAATCGACTTATGATTGTCTTTTTTAGTTCTAGTTCAACTGCTTTCATTGTCTTTATTGCTGTCTTTTCTGTATTCATCTAATGCTTTTTTGTGACACTCTGATGTAGCCTGATATTCACATCCCTATACTAAATGACTTTATTTTGTGTACCTGCTTCTTATCTTACTGTGTATTTTGAGTATTTACTATTTTATTTCTTTTCAAGGTATGGAATCTGCTGGTATTCATGAAACTACCTACAACAGTATCATGAAGTGTGATATTGATATTCGTAAGGACCTGTATGCTAACAACGTTCTCTCAGGTGGAACGACAATGTACCCTGGCATTGCTGATCGCATGCAGAAAGAAATCACTGCACTTGCTCCTAGCACTATGAAGATCAAGGTGAGGAATTTGACTTTGTACTATAAAACGTGGGTAAGGATAGAGAAAATGTCTATATAATTGAATTGGGATATAGGAACACTCAAAAGTGAGGTGAGATCACCAGCTGATGGACAAATGAGAATAAATTGCATTTAATCAGCATAATTATATAGATTAGAAGCAAATGTGAGAAAAGAGGCAAATATGGTTCTAGATTTTCTTAAGGAATATTACATGTATTGTACCAGCTGCTGAAGATCAATACTATTAGTATGTAAAGGTTCTTTATTCATTTATTTAAGAAAATACCTATTTTTTTGTTACATTGATGATATGGATTGGTTGTTCAGAAATCTGACCGTTAAATGAGGATTTCGTTGCTTTTCTTTATCCCAGATCATTGCTCCACCTGAGCGCAAGTACTCTGTCTGGATTGGTGGCTCTATTCTAGCATCCCTGTCCACCTTTCAGCAAATGTGGATCAGTAAACAGGAGTATGATGAAGCTGGTCCTTCCATTGTCCACCGCAAGTGCTTCTAAGCACTTTTCCTTCAATTTACTTCCCACTCAGGATGACGACAATATGCTTCTTGGAGTCTTCTGGCAACCCTTCCTGAACTCTTCAGTCATTGTACAGTTTGTTTACACACCCGTGCAATTTATTTGTGCTTCTAATATTTATTGCTTTATAAATAAATAAGATCTGGGACTTGCAACCTACAAATCATTGTCTTTTGTTTTATTATAAGTATTACTTGGTTTAAAAAATGAAACTAAACACTCTGGAATTGGAAACTCCTGTCAAACCTATAAATGCCTTCACTGCTTGCATGCCCTTCGAAGTGGTGTAAGTATGCTAGATCATGGTTTTCTGGTAGTAAAAATTTATACTTTATAGTTTTAATTTTGAAACTTGAAACAAAGGAAGCCTCGTATGTCAAGGCTTACAAAGAAATAGCCTTGAAGGCAGACCTAGTAAGTGGAATAAGTGGAAAGAAATCTCTCATAGCCATTCACTGGGTTTAGAAGTGTTTCTTCTGTTGCATTTCTTAAAACCCAAGTATTTTAATATTAATTTATTGAAAGCCAAATCTTCTCTAAAAGAATTATGTTAATACATTTAGAATGTGATTTACAACTAATTAGCTCAATCTTAAAGAATCATATGATTGTTTTCTGTGGGCTATAAATATTTATGGCAGAGCATTAATTCAAACTGACAGCTCACTCATCTTCCCCACCTCTTCAAAGCCAGAGATAAAGAAGTGAAGCCTTTATTGTACTAATGCACAAGAATAAAACTTTTGCTGTATAAACATACAATTGTTTTAATCATGATTATTTTCACATCATCATACATACGTCTCAGGCAACCTTTGCTATTCTTCGTTGGTATTTGACCCAGATACTACAATTATAAATTTCCTACAGCCCATGGGCTATTGTGTTCATCACCATGACTTTTTATGAATGTGGTCTTATTTTTTTTTTTTAAAGTAATTTCTAAAAGATGAAGTACAGAATGACTTGGAACATATTGATTAAAATAGTGGGATCAGTCAGTGTCATAGCTTGAACTATGTACAGACTGGAGTTCACCTAAGCTTGACTTAGGAAAGCATTTATCAAGCTGTGCATGTGGTTAGTTAGGCATGTATTCTGCTGAGAGCCATTACCGGTGTTCAAAAAGATTAGATTTCATGCTAATTTTATACTCAAATGCCAATTAAAATCCCCCAGATAATGGGCTGTTTACAAAGTTGCAGGGAAACTTTTCCTGTTTCCCCCACCTCTTATTTTTTAGAAAAGCATTAAAACTGGCCGTAAGATGTGATCTGCAGTTAAACAGAACTGATTTCACTCTTCGAATATATGATGTATTTAGTGTTTCTCTTCAATTTATTTATGATTAGAAGACATTTTACTGAGTTGCTGTTGTAATTGTCTACCAAAGGTTTGCAATTGAAATAGTCAAATGTTTCTAGATATTTTTGCTTTTGGACAGAGAAGGTAGACAGATGGAGTTGTTAAATATAAATAAAATTTAAACATAAATACAAAATTTTATATTTTTAAAATATAATCTTAAAATTAAATTTTAACATAAATATGAAATACTTATCCTCACACTGCACACAGTATTACTGAAACACTGCTACAAATAGGACTTTTCACAATACTATACAAATTAATCTGTGAATTTCTCAAGGCAAAGCCAACTGCTTCCACTGTTCTTAAGGTTTCCAGAGCAGGTCATCACTCTGAAGTTCTTACCATGGAGAAATATTATGTGTTTTTAAAACACAGTAACTTTTCCAGATCTCTGATCAACACAAATTGAATTATTCAAACTTAAACGATGTTTGCCAGTGGTATTTGCATATCATTGTTCAGAATAATTGTACTTTTCTTGCTTGGTTTTCCTTCCTAATTTGAAAGATTCAGCTGGTCAGAAAGGTCATTTCAGGTTTTAGTGTGAATTACTAGGGTGATACTGGACATAAATTGCAACTAATTGGAGCTTAAAATGTTAAGCAAGCATGCAAAGGGCATGCTAAGTCAGACCCAGTGGATTCCTGACTGGCTCTGATTGATAGGTCAGGGTTGGCAGGCATACAGCTGGCACCACATTTACGGCTGTGAGCAGGAGTTCACCCTTGAGCATGTGGGCATGAGGAGGGAACTGAAGGAAGCCACTGAATGCATGACTGATGGAAATATTCCTTTCATAGACATTTTGGAGTTTGTAATTCATAGCTTATGGAAAAGGATGTGAGAAGCAAGGATGGTGCAAAATGGTTGATATGCTTGCATATGTGTAGGACACGACTAGAAGTAACAATACTTCCCTCCTCTTCTTATAGCATGTTTCCAGATGTAGTCAGTTTTAGTGCAAAAATCCTGTATTTTACTGTTGAAAAATAGGTATTCACACTCTGTGCAGTGAAAACTTTAATAATTCAGTGGAACGGGGATTATGATACCTACTGTGTTCAGTGCTGTGTTCAGCTGTGTTGGGCCCCTCACTACAAGAAGGACAATGAGGGGCTGGAGCGCGTCCAGAGAAGGGCAACGAGGCTGGTGAGGGCGCTGGAGAACAAGCCCTACGAGGAGTGACTGAGGGCACTGGGGCTGTTTAGCTTGGAGAAGAGGAGGCTCAGGGGAGACCTCATCACTGTCTGCAGCTACCTGAAAGGAGGTTGTTGATGAGGTGGGTGCTGATCTCTTCTCACAACTGACAAGCGGTAGGACAAGAGGAAATGGCTGCAGGCTGCACCAGGGGAGGTTTAGACTAGACGTTAGGAGGAATTTCTTTACTGAGAGGGTGGTCAGGAATTGGAACAGGCTGCCCAGGGAGGTGGTTGAGTCGCCATCCCTGGAGGTGTTTAAAAGACAGGTAGGCAAGTTTCTCAAGGATATGGTTTAGTAAGAAGACAGGTAAAGTTGGACTCTATTATCTCAGAGGTCTCTTCCAACCTCATGATTCTGTGATTCTGTTACTTATAGAAGCGAAACTAGATCTTTTAAATACAGATAAAGCAATTGATCAATTTGATTGAGAGGAATTTGAATGTTAAGTCAAATAAGCTAGGATTCAAAACACCAATAAGAGGTGTCACTGTTAAAGTTTACATTTTGCAACAAATCTTAATTACAGTGGTATAAATTTTTTATGGCAAAGGAAAACGGTGGAATACGATGCAGAAATCAACTGGAGAGCACTACATGATAACAAGTAAAATTATTGCAGATACTTCCTTGAAAAATGCAAGTTAAAAACCATCTGTACTCAGGCCCTGCTGTACCCAGGCCCTGCTGTGATCATCACTCTTCACCTCTGAAACATCTCAGCTAATGAAGAGATTGACATGAATTTTGAGGCTAAAGAATTGCAACTAACCTTCATTGCTCTTGGTGAGATTCTCTTTGCATGTAAGAAGGAAATCCAATGTTTAGCCAAGTTTATAGGTTCAACACAGACATATTGGAAAGCAGTATGGATACGTTCTGGGACAATGGACTGTCTAGGAATTGCAAGGCTGATCTTGCAAGAGGGGGACTTGCTGGGACTTGTGGGTTTCAAACACTGAAGTTATTTGTGTTGTTGAGTTAGAGGCACCACTCTGACCAGTGGCTAACTCATATAGCTTCATCTAGTACCCTTCTAAAGAGGGAGTAGGGAAAATCACATAATCATGAACTGTAGCCCAGGTCTGGGACTAAGGTCAGATCATCCAACTGAAGTTGTTCGAGTTTGCAAAAGGGAACAGTTTGACTTGAACAACTGTATCTTCTAAGATGGGTAGGTATAACATTAGTTCCTCAAAAGCCTTTTTTCAAATGAAGGATGGATGGGTCGACAGGCTTGGACCTCTCTTCTCCCTCAGGAAGGGACACCGTTTTGGTAAGAATTGTGCCTCCAACTTTGTTGGATGCTCCCTGGGAAAATAACTACTAACTCAAGTTTCATTTGTTACATTTCTTATATGTATATATATGATCATTGTTGACCTGTTGTAATCATCTAGTGCAATGCAGCAAATGAAATTATTAACGCAATTCCAAACTTGTTCTATCAGTCACTTTAAATAAATTACCCGTTGTTTCAGAATTGTGAATTTATCTCAGTGAGAGTGCTTGGGAGGCATTTCACAGGCATTGCAAAGCTGTCTAACTGCTCCAGTGACAGCCCATGAGGTGTACTGCCAGCAAATATTAACCTGCTGGTGAAAATCCTGTGAGAGGCCTCTGACAAGTGGACCCGTGGGTGACAGTCTATGAGGGGAATCTCACAGGTAACACTAACTATGACAGGTGGCTAACATATATCTTCGCCTAGCACCCTTCTAAAGAGGTAGCAGGGAAAACCACATAATGAACCGTTGACCAAGTCTGGGACTAAGGTCAGATCCAGCCGCAACGAGGTTTCCTTCTGAGGAGGAGCTGAGAAAGCAAGGGGGTCTGTCCTGAACGTCAGCCACATATCAAAGCCATGTGTATTGATGTGACATACATGGAAAACGTGTGCCACACCAAAGTGTGTCTTGTTATCTGACTTTGTAACTCCTTATTGCTCTGTAAGTAAAATGGTGTCGAAGTCACTCTGAGGATGTCAGTCTGACATGATTTTTATGCTACCTAAAGAGGCTTTATTCAGTAACAAGGGCTAACAAGTTTTAAGAAATACTAACACATCAAAAGCTGGAACAAAATCTTAGGGCCTATTCTGTCAGCCAGAACAACACAGCCCAGTACTTCTGCTTTAGAGTGAAGGATGTTGGGGTTTTGCCACTGTTGCCTGACTCACAGGTCTTACAGAAAACTTTTCTTGTAGATCGAGGAGTATATTGGCTTTTAAGGAGTATTAAGGGATAGGATTATCATCAGAACAGAGAGGTCATAACACTATGAAGTGTGTGTTAAGAATTGGAAAATTCTGAGATTCTACTTTAAAAAGATGGTTTTTTGTCAGCAAACGAGATGTTCTAGAAGTCACTTATTTGTTCTTCAAGGTTCTCAAAAAATTGGTGAGACAGTCATTATAAATTTGATAGAGTTGTCTACTTTGTATTAATCTCTAAAAAGGCTGTTTTAGCTAAAGCTTTAAAAAAGTCAGCCTGAGGCAAAGCAGTAATATGAAAATGTTTGTCTTAAATAATTGAATTCTGTCAAGTGATAATTCTTTTAATGTAGAATAAAAGGGTTCTATACTTAAAAATATTAGGTGACTGTAAATATATGTGAGGGTTTGATCAATCTACAATAATAACAAAATAATAGGAAAAAAACAGAGAGAAAGCTCTTCTCTGCTGATTAGGTAAACAAGGCCCAGGCAGAGATTGTTGTTTTCTTCCACTAACAGCTGAACCTAGTCCCACCCTGAAGCATCCTGTGACAGAAGCCTCTGTCGTTTTCAAGACACAAGAAAAAGGAAAAAAAACCCCATGATTGTTTAAAAAAATTAAGTGATTAGTATATCTCACTCATTACTCTTTAAGGCAGTTAACATGCCACAAATCACCTTTGCCTTATCTCCAGAGGATGACTATGATTGCAGAAACCTGCAAGCTCAGCATAATGACATGCTGGTTATTGAAAATATTTTATTAGGCTAATATATAATTAAATCATGCATTTAATTTGTGATTAAGCTGTCCTGTGTGAATAATGTTGGACAAATATAATTTAGCAGACATTAGCAAAAGTGAATATCTGGTGGTAATATTATTTTCATTATAAAGAAATAATTCACAAAATGCAGTATATCTGACGTCTAACAAATATACGGTAATGTGCTTTCTTAGAGGACAGCAATTATATTTTAGAAACATTTTTAACAATATTCTGTAAGATTTTATATATATATATGCAGGGGCAAAAATGGATGTGGAATAACATAAAGCTTTATCTACATAGATCTATCTAACACACAAACAATATAGTAAGTCTGGGAAGGTACTCAATAAAGTCTGGGTACCAAGTTAGTAGGAAAGGGCTTAAAGACTAGTTTTGAGTCTCTAAGCCCATCAGGTTTAAATCATCAGAAAGGGTATTGTCAATGATAATCAGGACTACACTGGCTTTCATTCCAAATGGTCCCAAATGCCTTACGAACTACATTATAGCTTCTAGACACACATTCACGAAAAGGCGAGGCTCAAAGGGAAATGAAGGAGCTCCTGGGTGTTATAGAGGGTCTGTAACTCCAGCAGTTCTTAAAAGCGTGGAAGTAGGTGGCTGTAGCAGCACAACAACTGACAAGTATTCCTCCCACTCTCTCAGCAATCTGTGGCTGTCCATGTCTGCCTCAGCTGAGGTAGGAAAGGAAGCATGTGAAGAATCTGGTTCGTTTTGTTCTGGGGAGGAAGGGATCTGAGAGGCACGTATTGCTAGGCTATTCAGGTTGGGGAGATATTCCACTGCACCCAGAAGCATTGGGATTTTAGAGAAGCTGCTATCAAGAATCATAGAATCATAGAATTACCCGAGTTGGAAGGGACCCAAAAGGATCATCGTGTCCAACTCCTACCCCTACACAGGACAATCCCAATATTCACACCATGTGACTGAGGGCATTGTCCAGATGCTTCTTGAATGCTGGCAGACTCAGTGCCATGACTACTTCCCTGGGAAGCTGTTCCAGTGCTCCACCACCTGCTGGGTGACGAATCTCTTCCTAACACCCAAACCTCCCCTGGCACATCTTCCTGCCATTCCCTCGAATCCTATCATAGGCTGCAAGAGAGAACTCCTTGATCTCTCTTGTGAGAAGGCAGTAAACAGCTATGAGATCCCCCCTGAGTCTCCTCTTCTCCAGGCTGAACCGACCAAGTGACTTCAGCCGCTCCTCATACAACTTCCCCTCCAAACCCTTCACCAGCCTTGTGGCCTCCTCTGGACACTCTCCAGTAGTTTGATGTCCTTTTTATACTGTGGTGCCCCAAACTGCACACAGCACTCAAGGCGGGGCCGCATCAATGCAGAGCAGAGTGGGACACTCACCTCCCTCGCCCGGCTGGCTATGCTGGGCTTGGTGCATCCCAGGACACAGTTGACCCTGTTGGCTGCCAGGGCACACTGTTGGCTCATGTTCAACTTGCTGTTGACCAGAACACCCAAGGCCCTCTCTGCAGGGCTGCTCTCCAGCCTCTCAGACCCCAGTCTGCACGTGCATCCAAGGTTCCCATGTCCCAGGTGCAAAACCCGGCACTTGCCCTTGTTAAATTTCATGCAGTTGGTGATTGCCCAGCTCTCCAACCTGTCAATATCCCTCTGCAGGGCCTCTTTGCTCCCAAGAGTGTTGATGGCTCCTCCCAATTTTATGTCAATCAACCTTCAAGTCTTTCATCCAGGTTGTTTATGAAGCTATTGAAGAGCACTGACGCCAGGATGGGTCCCTGTGGGACCCCACTAGTGACTGAGCACCAGCCTGATGTCACTGCGACTCTTTGAGCCCAAAAAGAAAAAAGATAAGTTTATGGAATTCAAGCCATATCCTCATATTTAAGCAATGAATAAGTTTTGAGATTGAATTTCATGTTAATTCTTTATTTTTTATTTTGATTATATAGGTTATTTTCAGATCACAGCCCTCTGTCTTCAAAAGCTGCCTCCATTTTATTAAAAAAAAAAAATCCAATCCAACCAATTAAAACAAAACAACCCCAAACCAGTAAGAAACATTAAACTTAAGAAACAAAATTGTCCACCTTGAGTCTTTTTTTTAAAGTAAATAATTTTGATTACCAAAAATGTTTTAAAGGGTGTGTGTGTGTGTTTTCAATGCTCTGATTCTTGGGTAAGCCACAGGGGAGAAGAATTCTTGCAGAAATAGAAATCTCAGCAGATTTGAAAGACAAAACACTGAACAAGCTATAAGAACACACCCCCCTTCACTCTTTACTTCTGTAGTATGAAGTATGTCTTGGATTTAGCACTCAAACTAGGAGATTCTTCTTTGTCAAAGAACAACACCTACAAGAAAACATTGTTTTCCCGCAGTTAAATCAAGGTTATTCCTGTGGCGGTAACTTTACTTCAGATAAAAGATTAAAGGGAATTTTCTCCTCCTCAATCTTCTATTATAGGCTAAACAGACAATGCTTTCTTGTGTTAAAATTCTGACTTCATTATCTAATGTATTAGTTTGACAATTTGAGTAACTGGTTATCAAAATGAACACCATTAACCAGTTGAGTTACTAATTCAGCATTAGTTGTGAATTCAACTTTATTAGCATATGGTTTCATTCATAATTAAAACAGTGAACTCGTAGCAGAGAGCCTGATTGTTTATGTAGAAATGTGAGTTGTGAATAATATAATCTGTGGGTTTAATCTTACAAATGTTTAATGATTTCTTTAATCCATATTTAAAATTCCATGTATATATTTGTAGGAATGAATATATAGTAGGTGTTTAACATATATTATGCTTACTAAATGTCATAATCCATTATGAGATACTATACAAAGCCAAAATATACCTTTAAATTGGAATAAAGTGCATTGTAAAACACAAAACCTTTAATATACAAAGCCCAAATATACCTTTAAATTGGAATAGAGTGCATTGTAAAACACAAAACCTTTAATATGTAACAAAACCTTTAATATGTGATGCACAGGGTTAAAAAAATGGTCTTAGGCCTTACTAATCTTACTGGTATTGAAAGGATTTTAGATATATTTTTACTTGAATTGGAGCTTTCTTTTACAGCTCAACTTTGTATGGCAACTAGGCAAACTGCAGTAATGAAGTAGCTTTTGACCTTTTGCTCATATATTTTGGCAGCTAAATCAAATGGACTTTGAAATACACTTACATGGAGTATATCTCTTCATGTACATAGGAAAGTGAGTGATTGTTGTATTGCTGGTGACAGTCTGTCTTAAATTTGGTTCTGCGTTCCCTAAAGTATTTGCTGTACTACCACATACGTATATTTATACTTACGTGTGTATATACGTATGCGTGTATATACATATATAAATATATTTACACATATGCATACAGATATTTTCCCTAAATCTTCTCTTTAACTTTGCAATGGAAGAGCATGCCTGACTCGGTAACAAGTTTCAGAGCCATGTCTGTGTGACAGAGCATATGAGTAAGCTCTCCCAGAAAATTTGCATTGTTGAAGTTGGAAGGACAAATATTTTGTGTCAGAAACTTCACAGAGGTATTTGAATAAGACAAAAATTTGGATATTTTGCAGCCTGATCCCTAACAGAGAATTTCTGATTTAGTTTTCTGCTCAAAGAAAAACTCAGAACTTTGGAATTTTGATAAAAGATCAGAACTAAAGTGTTTTTAGAGATAATGTGAAATACTTTTTCCTTCTTACAACCTACAGTCAATGTGCCACAGAGATATATTCTTTAGATGTGGCCTGAATATATCACGTATTGCTGAAATTGTAAAAAGTACCCAATATCAATCAGAGAATAAGTACATTTGCAAAGTCTTTTGTCACATTCTGTATTTTAATGGCTGTTACAATAGTTTTGTAGATTTTTTCTTCTGACCAAACACAGTGTCAGCTCTTGTCATCAGTGAGGTGCACAAATGTGTTTCTGCCCTGTCATTTCAACTGAGACCATGATTACAGTCCATTGTAGTAGCACCTAACAGAAACATGAAATTACCTTCTGACATTATTTTTGTAAATAAACAGCATAGGAAATTATCAGGAGTAGTATCACACAGGTGTTTATTTCTGCCAAAAGACATACAAAGGGTGCCTTTGCTCATCTGACCATACATATTGTACAAATCAAACATATTGCCATTTCAAATGCTATAAAGACTATTTATAAAGACTATTTATTATATAAGAAATAATAGAGCGATGATGATTGTGTAGTTTCCAAATAGGGTTGTGTGGTGACAGAGATGGTGGGTGCTATTAAAAGCTTGACATTTATCACTCATAGTGGTTAAATTTATCATGGTATTTCTGGCATTTGCCAATCTAAATATAGAGAATGCCACAAATACCACAGAACAGATAAATTCTGCTGTGCAAAATGCAACAAACCGCAGGTGGTGCTTTGCTAAACCTATTGCTTTCTATGTTCTGGTAATGCATTGCAGGTACTAATAGCTAGGAACTTCTCAATATGAAATGGGAAAAACGTTTGTTATTCTTTTCTTTTCCTTTACCTTGCCTATTTAAACTAAATGGTCTTTTGTAGAGGAAATATTTCTGTGTGTCTCTCTATAGTCTCCAGAGCAATGGAGACTCTGTCAGAATTTGAGTGTCCTAAAGTTAATAAAAACCAGACCACGGCATGTCATCCACACAGACAAAATGAAGTTTGTCCAGTACATGAAGGTTAGGAAATGTTTCAGTGGAAAATATGCTATGTATCTTGTGACAAACAATACACTGTGTAAGTCTTGTTGGAAAAAATCCCTTTTCAAGCAAAAAGCTGTTCTCTAGGGCATAACTTAAGAGCTCTAAAGCTCTAAGTCCTGAAGTCCTGAATCACATTGTACTCTAAGAGAAACAGAAAAGTCATTATTTTCTTTGTAATAACTATAGAAAGGACATTAAGGTAACAATACATAAAGGATCTACTTTTTTCTTCACCTCATAGAACAACTTTAGCAGTGGTAGAGGAGATAAAGGCTTTGCCATTGCCTCACAGTGTCGAGTTTTTGCACTCTTATACCTTAGAAAATATTGTTTCTTCACTTACATTCTTTGTGTTCACAGGGTGAACATGAAATGCACAGCTATTCTCAAGTCTTTTCCATAGCTGCAGTTGTATCCCTGCTTAACTGGTGCAGGGCTACTAAGCACCAATTTTCACAGGTTTTAAGTTATGTAAAGGGTATTTTGCTACAGTTTAAGACAGTGTAGCAAAATGTTGAAATAATATATCCATAATTGTGACAGAGTTCTTAATCTGTGGCAATGCCTACTTGATCCCTTAATATGATTCTACCCTTGCAGGGTAGACCTGAGCCTAGAGTTAGATAATTTCCCTGGCATGGAGCTGTTGACACTGGCTGTTTGATTATCTCCTAAGTTTTTGAATGCATCTGATTACAACAGATGGCACTGAAGAGTGTATAATGAAATTACTGGGTTATTGACAAAACCTGCGTCTTGTCAGTCCCTGACATGAACTCTTCACATTAATTTGGCATGCATTCTCCCCCAAATTCCTTGGTCTTTCCACAAGCAAAATTTGCCCAGTAAAAGTAATGGAGAAGGAAAAAGGGGTGCTATATCCAGCTTCAGTCACTTCTATAATTTAAAATGTATTAAAATCATAGATAAGTTGATGTCTTTAAATATCTCTCTAAGAGTGGAATATATTTTGCTTCAATGAGTATTGTTTGGGAAGACTAAACTTCAGATATAGCTTAGATGCAGAACAAAAATACTGCACAGCATTATTTGGGTCATAAAAACCCCTAAGTACCAAATTCTCAGCTCAGCTAAATCAGAGCACTGCTTTTGTTTTGAAGCCAGTTATACTAGTAGGACTAGTAGGTGAAGATATGGTTATTTTCCTCAGTAGATAGGGTTGGTGTTTCTTCCCATGGTGTAAATCTCCTATGCATGCTTTTAATTAACCATTGAATATAGTGGCTGAAAATAGACAAGTGGTGACATTTTAAATTTGTCTTTGTGAAAGGGCACTTAGTGTGGATTTTTAAAATTGTGTTTCTTGGGCTATATTCTAGTGTGACTCGATGATGGAGCTGAGAATTAACTTAAATGCTATCATATACTACTTCTGATCCACTTCTCATTGCTGCAAGTACATCAGTGCTTCCCAGTTCTGGAAAGACCAGTTTTCCCTGCTGCCAGAGAAAAGAACAATTACATTTGTTTTACTTAATTATTTCAATATATTAATTTGATATGTTTCTCTGACCAGCCTTTTAAGTGAAGAGAAATGATAGCTCTTACTTATCATGTCAGATCCAATGTCTTGCTTTATACTGTACCTTCTTTTTCCAAAGCCATCTGAAAAAAATGAAGAAAACCACATTAGTGAGAAAGGCTAATCACAAGAGCAGAGGCCTTATGAAATGGGAAACTTAGTCTCTATTCTCTGCTTGAGGATGTTTCTATCATCACAATACAGGTAAGAGGCTTGCCAGCCAGTTTAATTTGACTTGTTGACTGCATTGTCTTTCACAATGAAACATGCTGTATTAAGTGCATTTTCCATTCAACGGGAACTCTGTCCACACGGTATGTGTGACTCATCCACCTGTCTAGTTGGTGTTCTTTGGATTAATTGATCTATATTTAAGCTCATGTTTTCTCTCATGCTTTGTCTGTCCTTGTGACAGTCATATTTGGATTTCACACACTGATTTTTGCTGTATGTACCTTCAAGCTCAAGGAGCAGTTTCCACTGACATTTCAGGTAGCATGACACTGGACTTTGATAACTCCTTGCTGTAATTAAACTAAATATGCTTCACAAATATTTAAAGCCCTGTGGGGACTTTGCTGTCATTTCTTTTCTCTCCCCTACTGCATTAGCATTCCTGTAAGCCTTTTCTGCACAAAATCCTTCCCTTCACGGAAATACACAAAATAATGAAAGATATCAAACAACACTGATGAAACAAATCTGATCAATAACTTTTCCATGTCTTTTTGACATATTACTTATGGACATATTTTTTTAAACAGGTCAGATCTTTAAATGCTTATCAGTAAATACTTCAAGTCACTTACTTGTTTTTTTGGTTTTGGTTTTGTTTTGGTTTTTTTTCCAACTGACACTACAGGATGAATATACTTGCAAGGGTGACATCAGGGCTGGACAACTCCTGGTTTCTGTTTGTCAACATCAGAAGAGGTCTGGTTTTAAGAAAATGCTATGTAGCGGTTTCTCAATGTGAGGCCTTGACATTCCTGTGCAAATGTGTTGTGTGTGCATCATTTTCATCTATTCTAACCATGTGAAAATATTTATTAAATCTAAAGCTTAGGAGCCACAAGAAAGCCTATTTTTCTTCGTGGATCTATGCTGAAGATGAAAACGGCACAGGATGGGGAAAGGGAAGCTTACCGCCCCATGTCAGGAGGTATGACCTCCTTCTTGCTTTGCACATAGCCTGAGTGAGTCTTCTCTGAAGAAGTTGTGTGCAGAATGGAGATATTCTGGAGGTGTGATTGAAAGAAATAAAATTATATGTTTTGTTTATTGTGTGCTCAGCAGTTACTCACATACAAAAGTAAGAGATACTTTGAAATCTGAAAACCAAAAAAGATAGATAAAGTCTGATCTGGTGTTTGCGGCAAATCTTATGAACTGGTACAGGATAATAGTTGTAAAATTGTACACATGAAATATTCACTCACTTGCATGTAAGTATAAATTTATGATACTGTTCTCACTCTGATGTAGCCTTTGAAATTCAATTTATGAACATTTTAAATGACAGATTTTATGATTCAGAGTCTGTAATGGGTGATCAGTCTGGCAAGAGGTAGGTAATGGAGACTTTCTGTTTCCCTTTGACCCTCAGCTGGGTGTAGATCTGGGCAAGCCCTAGAGAGAAAGGTACCTGAGGATGACTTAAACAGTCGTTCGGCACTGTTGTTAGTGTGAACCAACCTGCCTGTGCCAGGCCCCCACACCTCCTGGGAATGCAATAAGGAATATGAGGATAGGGTAAATGAAGGTACATCTTTCCACCCTGTTTCCCACTCAGTTGGACAGACACAGTTATAGATATAGGAAAAATCCTGGAGCAAGGTGCCATGAATATTTTTTCCTTCCCCCCTCCTTTTTTCCCCCCCTATAAATCACTGAGAGCTATGTTTCCACAGGAAAACAATCCCCACTTGCTTACAGGAAAGTGTGAAAGTAATTGCAAACAGTTATGAAGCAGAGTTTCTAAATCTGAAGTGCAAAGTAAGTATCTGGTTAAAATGAGGACAGATTTGCGTAGGATGTTTGCAAATCAGTGCAGCCCTTAAGCAACTCTGACCTATGTGAGAAATTACGTGGGTTTCACTGATATCTAGAAATATAAACTGTAACTTCCAGTACCATAGCGACATTATGCATAATGTTGATTTATCTTTTTCTTAAGAGTATAGAAATAAATCATGCACAATTGTAAGTGTTCTACAATGTTTTATGAATGATTGAATATATATTTTTCTCTTGTTATGTCACATAATTCCTGCAGCATAGGAAAACCATATCATCTCTAATAAATTCTGGAAAATGTATTTATGAATTATTTCACCATATGAATTTTTTTTTGCAAAATCTGTAGATAAACACTTCAATTTTCTGTGGCATAAAAGAAATTGACTACCATAATCACAACTACATGAAAAGCAAGGCTTTTTATTCATAGAATATTTTGATAATCAAAATATGACTTTGCTCCATTTTGGAACAGAAGCATTACAAAAATTTAATAACATGCTCATCCTGCAAAACTCTTTGTTTAGGACAGATTAACAAATGGTGTTCTGAAAACAGAGCATGCGCCGTAGCACTAAACAGATGTTGTCTGTTAGTAACAGTTGTGGAACTCACAAAAATGCCAGTTTAAATCACCACCTGTGAAACTCCAGATATTCATGATTCAGATGGGTCTGGGAAACTATTCAAGGTCTATGAATCAGTATTTTTCAGTGAAAATGTGTAGATCTATAGACTATACTAAAAATTGTAAACTAAAAAAAATAACACTCTTGAATGTTTAAAAAGCTTAAATTTACTTAAAGATTTTTTTTTTTCAATATTCCATGAACTCTGCAAAATATGTCAGATTATTCTCTTCAACCCATTACTGCATATTCTTGACCCACATGTACCACTGGAAAGACAACTCATTAGCTTTTACGTGGAACAAAGTATAAAATCACATGGAATTTAAATACATTCTCCCCACACAGGCCATTTAAATCACCTCAGTAATCTTATAGAACAGGTTTCTTAGAGAACAGAAGTTACTGTGGAATTCTCTGGTAAATATTATTTCATATTTCTTTTTGCAGTCTGTCGTGCAAATAGACAGTAATTATAAAACATACATAAATACATTCATTTGCACACACATGTGTGCGTGTGTATGCATTTATACCTTACACAGCTGTAATGGATTTTGTATCAAATATATTTCATCCATTTTCATTGTAACTGTAGAATCTTTGAATCACAGAAGGATAAAAAGATTTAGTATTTCTTACTGAGCTCCTGCTTTTCCCTGCCGTTTGCTGACATAGTTTACTTTCAAATCAATCATTTGACTGCCCTAGTTATTTCGAGGGATTGTTTCAGCCTGGCCTCTGAAGGGATGCTTTAATGTAATGTGAATTCCCTTCTGAGACTGGTGAGACGGAGAGGGGGATGATGTGAGTGAGCGGCACCAGGAATACTGAAGACATATGGTGGTGTAACAATCAAAACAAAGGAAAGCAACTCTGCCGTAAATCACATCACTGAACTGAAAGCAGCTGGGAGTATAGGGATTCAGCATTTGGATGAAGACAAATGTAGACAAGGCACAGAAAAGCAATAGGTCTGAGAAAAATGTGTGATGTAATTCATTCATCCTGAAATACTGAGGCATGATTTCTCATAAATATTTTTTTTCCCCTGTGGAATAAAAGAAGCATCAAAGCACTACTTACAGTTCCAATATAGATGACTCTCCCCTCATTATTGGATCTTATTTTTTGCTGTTCTGAGTATTCTGAAGCACTCACAAACTTTCTAATCATTAGCATTCTGCCATTAAAGATTTAAAAATGTTCTGGTGTAAATTAGGTCTACAGGGCTTTTAAATTCTGGCTCCACTAAAGTCAGTGGGAATTGTCATTAGTACCATAAAAATTGACTACCATGGGGTGGAGATGTTATAATACAATTAAAAAATAAATTTATTTTCTATTTTTTAAAAATACATTATTATAATTAAATTTCCTTGTTTCTTCTGATTACAATTTATAACTCCTTTGGCTTTGTAAGGAAAAGAGGAAAATAAGGTTTCTCAGACTGATATTCTGTATAGATAGACCTGAATGGTGTTAACTCAGCACCTTGCACTTCTCCAGTATGAAGGGTGTGCAGGCTGTATTCCATCCTCACAAGAAGGAGCACGAGTGCTTGCCCTGCTATTGACAGTTTGGACACAAACACTCTTGAGCAGGCCTGAAGAGTGTGCTACCCATTTCTTGGCAGCAAAATTATTGTCCTTTAGATGTTGCTTTCTCTTGTGAAGGGCTGAAGATTTTTAATACATCTAGATCTCATACCTTTTGGAAAATCTTTACTTTTCAAACTGTAGGAAAAATAAACTTTCTGTGGTGTGAGATGCTAGAGTTGTCTTTTGAAGAAATTTCATTTAAGAAGAAAACATAGAGATTTCTTATTAAGATGCACATAGCAGCTGACTGCAGCTGGGATTGTACTCAGACAGTGGGGGAAGAATATATGCACAAATGCTCATTTTAATGAGAGATAAAGTGTAGGTGGAAGCAGATGACCTAGATGATTTTATGAATAAATGACATAATCTGATATAATCATTTCATTAATACACACATGGCACCAAATGAAAACAGAGCATAGCAGATGGCTATGAGAGGTCTTAAACCAGCATTTTTAGTTTAGTAGCTAATGACTTAGATTTCAGGAACTGCACCAACTGCACCAAACACTATCAGAAAAGAAGAACTCATCATTTCAGTCTTCCAAAGAAAGTTCTACTGCTTTATGAAAGCAATGCTGAAAAATCTCTCTTTTATGACATTAGCTGGAAAATGCAGTCATAAAGCAGATATGAGACGTGTTTCAAACATTTCTAAAAGAAAACCCCAATTTTTTCTTCAGTAATATAAGTTTTAATTAAAAGCTCCTTCTTTGCTCCTAGTTTGCTACAATTGGTGGAAGCAGTGCTTTGCAATATAATAATGAAATAATGAAAATGAATTTTACATGCAGTTTTGGAAGCTAAATATGACATTTATTTATTTGCTGCAACTATGGATCCATTAAGAGAAACTGCAAAAAAATCAAGGAAGGTTGTTGGTATAGTATTAAAAATGCATAGACTTATTTTAAAATAAAATCTTTGGAAGAAATTTAGGATGAATATGTATCTTTAAAAGGATGTGGTACATAGGAAAGCTTGTGTAAGATTTGGATACTTTTTTACATTGGTTCACGTCAGTATGAAAAATAACAAAGCCTGAGAGTACTGTGCATGCTGTCTGACAGCAGGTATGGCATTAGCCATGTGGCTTCTTTATCATGCCATCCAGTCATGCCGTCCATATCCAGGTAGCATGCTCCGACAGGAGAGCCAAATGTGTCAGCTCTGCTCCCAGCGCAATCTGCTCCATACTTGAGGAAAGTGCAGTCTGTGAGATTTTACTGCTCTCTGGACCCTTTACAAAACCAGATCAGGGCAAAAGGGCTGGATTTCTTAGAGAGAATCTGGCCTACAGCTTCTTAGAGACAGATTAACCTTGGTTTGGCATCAAACTGAGGACACATACAGTCTCATTCTCCAGACCTAATCCAAGATCAACTCAGTCTATAGTATTTTATCATGAATTAATATTGCTGCAGTGGCATCTTTGAACAAATGCAGACTGAAGCTTTCTCTTTGTAATGACAGAGTTTATGCTGAGTTTTGTCTGTAGAGGAATATTCATCCTCTTTGAATGCAAAGTAACAGAAGAAAAATACACCCTCTCATCACCAAAAGCATGTGTGTGGAGGGAAGCTGGTTTTGTTTCCTTTGTATGTAACTGACAAAAATTACTGAACAGGACAAGCCTGGCCCTGCTGTTATTACTGCTTAATTAGGAAGTGGGTTTTTTTGTAAGCTGGGAGACATAAAGCTTTGATAATCCTGAATGAATCGTAGGCATTGTTTTCTAATGTGAATACCATACACTGTGCAATATACATCCCACACTATTCTTGGCAGGTTGCTGCTCTGCAAATCCTGGTTTTACCATAGGCTGAAGCATCCAAGGGAATGGTGTAAAACCTAACATGAACTTTTAGAAGCTGAAAATCTCCTTATGTCTATAACTCTCCCTTGCAATCATGACTATAGATAGTCTGAGCATTTTGTGATTTAGGCAATTTGTCAGATGAGTCCATAGGTTGCTGTTATATATGTAATGGATAATGGAAGTGCAAATAATTACATTGTTCATACACTTTTCACTGTTGCACTAAACACTCGGAGGATATCATGCTGATTCTTATTAATTCTATTCTGACAATGTCAGGGCTCAAATTAAAGAGAGCAGTTCATAATTTAGAATTTGTACATGCAATTTTGAGATATATCAAACTCCTCTGAGTTTTCCAGTCACTTAAAATATATGTTAGCATCATGAAAGAGTCTCTCACACTGAAATTACCTTTTTTCTCAAACTCATTAAGGACTGAAGCTCAATATGTTTTCTGAAGTCTAAGGCCAAGTATCCTGCATGTGAATAGGACTTGTAGGGTTAAATGAGGTTACTGTTAAAAAAGGAGAGGTCAGCTGTTTCGGAATGAGATACAACTCCTGTAAGAACATGCCTAAAAGTATTGAACTTTAAACTATATCCAAATAAAAAGTAATTTCATAACAATGCTTACATGTTTGTAGCATTCATTTATGATATTTCCCTCCTTGTCTCCACAGCTGGGCTGTCAGTAGTTAAGTAGAACTCATCACACTCAGCAAACACTGAATAACTGTTCATTCATAGGCCAGTGTCTGATGTGATCAGAATTTAATTCCTTTTTATTTACCAATCCTAAAACCTCAGATAAGTGGGTTTTCTATCCCAGTGCTAGAGAACAACTTTCTTTTGTAGAAATTGTTATATACATCTATGAACCAAAGTCTCCTTTCCTCTCCTCAGTAATTTCAATCATGGGCTTTCCCTCTCTGTTTGGTTTGCTAAATAGGATTATCATCATTAGCTTCTTAGAATATTCCCTGCTCTCTCTCCCTCTATACATGCATTACTGCTTCCTTTACTGCTTTGAATTCTCTCATTTTCAGATTCATCTCCAAACATAAGATACTCCATTTTCAGGGTAGTGATATAGCTACTACTGTCCTCATAAAACCAAAGAAACAGTCTCTTCTTTTTGTTAACGGTGTTGCTACAGTGGCAAGATTTACAGAATACAAGCAAAAAAAAAATAAATGCAGGAATTGTGAGAACTAGCTTTCGAGAAGAATGCAGTCAGATTTTAAGGAGAAAAAGTCTTCCCAGTAATTCCCAATAGTGTGGGGAGCAAACAATCCAGATGATTGAATGCTTCTTCACAGACTCTTGATCGGGGAAGAAAAATATCTACTAGTTTCTGTGCAAACAGAGGTATTAATTGATCTTCTCTTATTTGATACTATTCTAATTGAAAGATTTGGGGATCCAGTCAGGCAACTGACCCAATATCATGTGAATCGGAGGCCCTCTGCACACTCCAAATGGAAAAACAACAAACCTTGGCGTATCTGAAACACACAGATGTCCTCTGCACAGAAGAAGCATGGTCTCATCTATTCGGAAAATACTTAACATTGTTAATACAACATGGAACGTGTTCATGAGAGATCTGCAAAGAAAACAAAGGACTACACCTCTTATATCAGCCTGAGCAGTTCTGCTTTTGAAAGAGACTGATTTTACTGAGTTTGGTAGTAGGACTATTACGATCAGACTGACTAAAGTATTTCTTATGTTGCTTTTTAATGAGATTTGTTGAGCAAAAATAACATCAGGTATAGAGCTATACTTGATTTTTATGGAAATGTATAGAATATATTTTTATGCTTCTCTACCAGATAATAGTTAATTTCAATTGGTGCCAATGTTTAGTGTGGAATTGTTCGGTGGTGTCTCCGGTACAGTCTGTAAGGGTATCTGTAAAACAAAAAATATTTTAAACACAGTATAGTGGTTTATAGAAATAAAATAAGAATGACTGATTATAATGCAGGGATTTATTAAAGATACTTTATTCTTGTGCTGTTTAGAGGTGCTTTGTGTCAAGGTTTGGTGTCTTTCTTAGCATAAATCCAATCTCGATCTTAGGATTCTCTGAAACGGCTCTATGTGTGTTTCATTTCTCCTTGGTGATTCTTATATCTGTAATCACGGGAGAATAAAGATGTAAGTCCAACGTCTTCCAAGGGTAAGCAGTTCTGACAGGTAAGGTTATTGCTGAACGACACCGCCGTTCTGTGGGCGGCGGGAAACACGGCCGGTCTTTGGGAGAGAAGAAAATCCTCGCAGCCCCTGGGATTCCCCCCTGGCAGGCTGGGCTTTGGTGGCTGGAGGGACCACGGTGACACAGTCACGCCCAAGAGCCGCTTTTCAAACCGGCGGCAGAGGGGCAGAGCCCGTTCCCTGCTCGGGATGTGTGGGTGCCCGCCCGGAGCGCTCCGACAAGGAGGCACTCGGCTGCTTCGCGCCGGCTGGGGCAGCTCTTCCTCCGCCCTCCTTCCTCCTCCTCTTCCTCCTTCTCCTCCTCACTTATTTATTTCATTTATTCTATTGCAGTTATTTATTTATATTCACCGGAATAATAAAAAATGAGAAAATCCGAGCGCTGCTTTTGGCTGCTCTCCACCAACCTGTCAGTGACGCAAGCGGAGACTACTTAAAGGCAGATTAGAGGCAGCAAGACATTAAACCGCCAGCCTCCCCGCCTGCCTCCACGCCGCGGGTCTGCAGCACCGCGCCACGAGCCCAGCGGGCCGGGCGCTCGCCCCGGGGGCCCTGCGTAGCCCAGCCCAGCTAAGCCCAGCCCAGGCGGGCCCAGCCCAGGCGAGCCCAGCCCAGCCCAGGCGAGCCGAGCCGGAAGTCCTCGGCGGGGCTGCGGGCTGCAGCCGCCTTCCCGCCACCGGACTGCGGGCAGAGAGAGAGGTTGCTCTTTGGTTGGTTTTTTCCTCCCCCCCGAATAAAAAAAAAAAGAAAAAGGGAAAAAAAAAAAAAGGGAGGAAGAAGTGAAGAGATCCCCTCCGCTTGCCAAAGTCTTTGTCTCCGGATGAACAGCGATGGGGGAATGGACTATTCTAGAGAGGCTACTGGAAGCTGCCGTGCAGCAGCATTCTACTATGATAGGGAGGTAAGGGCTGCGGGGTCACGGGGGGCACCCCCTTCTGCCCCGGCGGGGCGGGGGCTCACGCCGGGTCCCGCCCGAGCAGAGCACCCTTCGCGCGGGGCTCTTTGCGGTGCGCGCTTCCAGTGCGTGCGTGTGTGTGCGCGCGGCACGGACCACCGAGGCGCAGCGGCACCGCAGACGCCACCGTCCTTGTCCCCGAGGAGCCACGAGGCAGCGAGTGGCCGTCCGGGAGATCCCGCCGCCACCGGGGTCCTGCAGCCGGAGCGACCCCCGTGCCGCTCTCTCCCGTGCTCCCCAGCGGCCACTTTTTCGCACAGGAAGGTCGGGGCGGGGGGCAGCTCCGGTTCTGACAGCGGCGGGCTCCCGTGGCCGCGCCGAGGCGGTGCCGCGTAGGCTCTGCGCGGGAGCGGGGCCGCCGCCGCTGGTCGCTGGGGCCGCCGCCGCTGGGCGGGTGCGGGCGGGGGGAGCCGCGGTTGGGGGCCCGGTCAGCACTGGACAGCTCCCGGCCGCGCGGCGGCGGCGCGCACTGACGGGCTTCTCTGTTCCAGGATCCTGCTGACTGTGGTGGTGATCTTCAGGATACTCATTGTGGCCATTGTAGGGGAGACGGTGTACGATGACGAGCAAACTATGTTTGTCTGTAACACGCTGCAGCCAGGCTGCAACCAGGCTTGTTACGACCAGGCTTTCCCTATTTCTCATATAAGGTACTGGGTGTTCCAGATCATCATGGTGTGCACTCCCAGCCTTTGCTTCATAACGTACTCTGTTCACCAGTCTGCTAAGCAGAGGGAACGGAGGTACTCCACTGTCTTCCTCACCCTGGAGAGGGACCAGGATTCAATGAAGCGTGAGGACAGTAAGAAAATCAAGAACACGATTGTCAATGGGGTGCTGCAGAACACTGAGAACTCCACCAAAGAGGCAGAGCCAGACTGCTTAGAAGTGAAGGAAATCCCCAATCCTGCTATCAGAACTACAAAGTCAAAGATGAGGAGGCAAGAAGGCATTTCTCGATTTTATATCATCCAAGTGGTCTTTCGAAATGCCCTAGAGATTGGATTCTTAGTGGGACAGTACTTTCTGTATGGATTCAATGTCCCTTCCATGTACGAATGTGACAGATACCCTTGCATTAAAGAAGTAGAGTGCTATGTCTCTAGACCCACTGAGAAGACTGTATTCTTGGTATTCATGTTTGCTGTCAGTGGGATTTGTGTGGTGCTCAATTTGGCAGAACTGAACCACTTGGGCTGGAGAAAGATCAAAATGGCAGTGAGAGGAGTACAGGCAAAAAGGAAATCCATATACGAAATCAGAAATAAGGACCTGCCAAGAATGAGCATGCCTAACTTTGGCAGGACTCAGTCAAGTGACTCAGCTTATGTGTGAGGCTCTGACAGAACTGATACACTGTGCCAGGTGGAACAGACTCAGACACCATTAGAGAAAGGTACATTGCTTAGGCAAGCATTTTATCAAACCACCAAGAAAGCCATTAAGGTATTGGATCTGCACTTACTGAACTAGCTGCAAAATGCAGTGCTATGTAAAAGACTGAAAACCAGCTACAAAACCATGCTTGATTTAGCCTTACAGCACAGCTACTATTATTACTACTTTTCTTTCTAATGATTGGGTGTTATCTGTCGGTGGAGCTGCTTTTTGGTTGTCCTTAGGATAAGTTTACAGTTTGGACTGTCTGACTAATTGTTGTAAACGTGTAGAATGTTCATATTAAAAATCTGCAAGGATACTCTATATGGGGTGGGATGGGGTGGGGGAAACTGTTGCAATATGCAGATGTAAGCATGTTTTAAAAGGAGGGTAATTGCACTGTAAGGAACCTGACCACAGCTCAATCAGTATATCTGCGTTCACCTATCTCACAGATGTCTTATATTATTTTGCTTGTCTGAATCACAAAGTTTATTCCTGGTGTGTATTAACAGCTCTTTCCTATAATAGTTTGTGCATCAATCAGTTATGCTAAAAAATAAATTCTAAATATAATTTTGCCATTTTTTTGTTTACCTGTCAACACACACACACACACACACCAGAGACCTTAATCATTTTACTTTAGTTGTGATCTGCAAAATATATAAATACATTTCAGTTCATCCCCTAGTATGTGCATGGAGAAGATGGAGTTGGTTCATGCCAGCCAAGTTATGTATTTACCTACAATCACCTATGATGAAACATATACCAAAGGAACAGAGTTCATTGCTTTTAACTGTGAATATATCACCTTCTCTCTGCTCTTATTTATATAAGTGCCATACTTGAACATCTAACTCTGTACTTAGTCAAAAGGTTATCTTGGGATACCAGCTGGAATAAAGTGATTTTATACTCTCCTTTATTTATTTTACGCTATTTGTTTAGTCATTGCAATGGTGTAACAAGCAACTAAAATCTGCATTGATAAATAAAGTACTTGCCTTTTTTTGTAAGCCAGAGAGATTTGTTCTTTATTATTGTATACAACTGTAGAAACATATGGGGTCAAAATAATTGACTTACTTATAACAATTTTTCTTCAGGGTTTAAAGTGTCCTGTTGGTATTCTAAACTCTAAGTGACAAAACCTGGGAAATCAGGACTATTCGTTATGTCTGTTTTCCTCCTTAAGCAAGCTTCCTCTGTCTTTAAAGCCTGATCCAAAGCCCACTGACACCAACAGCCTTCTTTCTACTGACACTAAGGGCAACACAGTTGGCCACCAAGGTCAGTCTGGGAATTGTCAGAGTATATTTACCTATAAATGAAACAATTGCAGCTTTTCATCAGGGAATCTGAATAGTAACCTCTGCTTTTCTGCCTTACAGCTCATTCCAGGTTCATGTCCCAGCAAGACACTGGGGCAGTCATCAATAAATCTCTGTTAAAAGCAATCATTTTAATACAGGATTCTAAGTTATACTTAAGGATCTTTTTTAATTCCCACTGAATTCAACATAAAATATCCCACTGGCAACAGTAGGAGTTGGATCAGGACTAAAAAAACCATACAAATACATTCCTAACTAAATAGTATCTGCCCTTTAATGAAAAGGGCTGAAATGGTGCTGGAAAATTTGGGGCTGCTTTATAAAGTAAGAAGGAGCCAGGGTTCAAGGTCACGAATGGCCTTTTGATTATGTTTTATTTCAAGCCTGAAAATGGATTTTATTGTAATTTTGGCTTGGAGATAATGCATATAAATCTTTTCCTCTTGGCTTACAGTAAATCCCTTAATGTTTCATTCTTGTGATTTGCCAGCATTGTCACTAAAAATATGTTAATTAATTCCTAAATAGTGTATTCATTATCACTTTCATCTGTGATCTTTTTTCCTTCCACTGTGAAACATAAAAACACTTTGAGATGTGTCATGTTTCTAAAGATTTTTAAAAATATTTTTCCTTATGTATAGGCTTCCAGTTTGATTATAGAAATCTATAAAGATGGATTTCTCAAACGATTCTTTGTGATATAAATGTACACTGATATTGCTAGTTGACTGCATGCTCACTGGAAAACTGCATGTTATTTTTAGAAGGACAACGTGGCAGCTAAAATCTCCATCTGCAATATAACAAGCTTCTGAAGATTATTATTTGACACACAAATCCAAGTCTGATTTTCATTTTGCAGAATCCTGGGATGGTTTGCAAAATCTCCTTTTGAATAGATGTTGAAGGGAGAAATGTTGTTTGACAGTCGTAAGCATTGTTTCAGCATTGAAAAAATAGGAGATTTTGTGTAAAGGGCTTGATTTGGAGCCAATTAAAGTTGAAGGAAAAAAAAACCTATAAAAAAACTGAATTCACTGGCTTTTGGTTCAGATTCAGTATAATTTCCTGTTAGGCAGAAGCCCTAATGCAAGTTATTTCCAGTGGCTGCATAGGAGCGTTTAGTCAAACTCTAGTGAAGATGCATGTCTTGATAGCTGTAGTGTTTTAAAACCTTAGAAATCTTTAGATAAAACCGAGAAAGGGTTTGTTTATAATGGTCAATGCCAGTGAGAAATGAAATGGTGTCAAAAGATCGATTGTTCCAGCCTTCCTTTTCAATCGTTATTTTTCGTTTCTTACCAACTACTTATTTGTCACGGACAAGTGAAATATTGCAAACACTTTTTTGTCAATGTATCATGTGAGAGTAATATGATTAATGCTAATGGACTGCTAATAGACTGTTTGCATGAAAGCTGACCATTCATTTACAGAATAAATGCTTTAAATTGCCACAGCAATGGAAAAGTGTGTTACGTGAACAGAAATGAGAGAACATGAAGCTAAAGGGCATGTTACTGTCCACTTAGGTCTTACTCCTGCCTCAGTGAAATGAATTAGTCTTGCCATTGACATCTATGTAAGAATCAGGCATTAAATAAGAAAAATAGGTTCACATTTGTTTTATCCATTGTATACCCCTTTTTGTACTGATGGACAATGTTGTATGTCATTGTATGTGCAAACATAAAAATTATGTTTACTAAGTTGTTATGGAAAACTACAATAAGATTTAATATGCTATTGGCTCCGTGGAATTTTAAAATTTACATAAAATAATGATATTATTGCATTTCATTCTTACATAGGCTTGATCTTGTGCTTCTCAAAACTGTGTGAATTTCAAAAACTATTTATATAAGGGCTTTGAACCATTTTATCATGTATATTTAATTTATAAAAAGATTTTTCTAAAATCAGGATTTTTTTTTTTTATAATGAAAACTAGCTACATTTTTACATGGGGAAGCTGAATTGACTGTTCCCATAAATAGTTCAGTTTTAGAGAACATTAACTTTGAAGATGCACAAAAGTTTTCATCTTCCTTAAGAAAAATCTGAAGAATGAAGAAATCAACTGAGGTGAATGATTTATGAAAATAGTGAGATTGATTTTAGTTTGTTTTGTGCTAGAAAAATCACTAGCTTTTTTTTTTTTTTTTTTTCCCCACACACAGTCAGAAACTCTGAAGTGGGGCTCAGTGCTTGTCCTGCATCATATATAATCAGGTAGGACATAGCTGTTGCTATGTAGCACCACAGGAAAAGGGGTGCCTGAAATGTTAAGGTTAAACGTGAGGAAGAATTATTTTCACCCACATCTAAAAGAATACCTGCATTTCTTGGAGGGCAGGAGGATGGACCAGATGAACATTGTCCCTGTATCCTTCTGATTTTATTTTTTTCAAATATAAATGTTCTACCTTAGTCTTTCAATGAAACAAGTTAGAGGATATTTTTTTTTGGTGTAAAAGTATATAAATGGGAATAAAGAAATGGAAATTAATGAAGGAGACACTAGGCATAGGTTTTCCTTGTTTAGGGTCTGGTCTAGTCTGCTTGAAATCAATGATAAGGTTTTGTTTTCCATGGGACCAAGTCAGTTCCTAGCTGGGAGTAAACTCAATTCCATTATTCAATGAGATTTACAGGAGAGATTAGACTATTTCTGTATTGCACATCCATCCTTCATAATTTTGGGACAGTTTTCCCAGAAATTCTATCTTACTGTAAGCTTTCAGAAAACATACTAGGTTAATATCAGCTACTAACACTAGATTCTAAACTCCACTGTCCTCTCAATGAAACTCTGATAATATCTCTGTGAAGAAAAATTGCACCAGGAAGTGTTTCATATTATGTCTATTAAAATCTACGAGAGAAATCAATCAAGAATCAGCAGCCCATGATAAAAGTGCAGATATGGAGAATCTCATGGTCCTACATTAATAATAAACTACAAATACGTGTGTGTGTATATACATATATATATAAAAATATATGCAGGATGTAAAAAAATTGAAACACCTAATTTATATTACCATGTTATGGATTGAATTTCAGACATGGAAGTCACATATCCAAAGGGACAGTTAAAAACTATGGAAGTGATGCACAGGCATGGATTCTTACAACTATGAGCAATGACCTGATACTTTTTGGAAAAATTAATGTTGGAGAAGGATTTTATAATATATTAGAATTACAGGCTATGAAGACATAAGATCAAGGAAGCATATATAACAATAGATATGGGAAAAAAATAAGGATTTGTAGGTATTAAGGAAAAAACAGGTGGGGTATGGACTTAGTTTTCTCTACTTATTATGCAGCCTAAAAAAAAGCATGTTCAAAACACATCCATGAGCAAATATACAAGATTCCTTGCATTATCTCTTATGTAAGCAAAATGATTCTAGAAATTATTTACAAATATTTTTCAGCTTTTTCTTTGAAAAAATCTAAAGGTATATTACATTGTTCGAAGTCATCGTGAATACTAATGTCCCTTTGGACACTCCTAGCTTTCGCGATTTTAAGATATCTGGAGTATTTTTGAAATGCAGCACTTTATTCATCACTGGTTTGCAATGAAAAGTGTTTTGCCACCAGAAAATTTACCCATCGGAAAGCAGACAACACTTGACATAGATATCTAGCAGACATAGATGGAATGATCAGACTTAAAACTTCGCATTAAAGAGTGAGTTGTGATGAATATGTGTTATGAATTGAGTTACTGAGTGGTCAGAAGATCTTAAGTATAAAGGGTCTTCCACATTTGCACTGCATGTGAAATACTAGAGAGTCAAGTGTTTTGAAGAGAGTAAGTTCTGAAGAGTTTCTTTACTTTCTCTTTTAAAAAAACAAACAGCATCCCACTTCCCTTCCTCTCCCCACTCTAGCAAGGTCGTTTGTGTAAAAGTGTGTGATTCTGTATATTCACACCTTTTCAGAGGGAAGAGTCTGCATCTGACATTGTTAAATGCCCACAAACAAGCGTACTTGAGCAATATTTATTTTACGTGTATATATATATAAAAGACGCATTCAACTCTTTACCACCATTTTCTCACATGATAGTGGGAATACAATCTGTAAGAGCAAGAAAATAATTTATTTTATCTGCTATATATTTGTATTAATTTCCCTAAAGTGAAACACTTTATATTGCTGTCTCATGAAACTATTGAGGTTTCTCTATTTATAAAAGGGGTGGAAATCCATTTCTAAAAAGATTTAACATTTTTTAATTAATTTCATGTTTTCCTTGGGTTTTTTCTATGTGATGGGTTTTTTCTATGTATTGATGTATTCTTCAGTTTAATATTCTGGTTATTATTTGGATTGTGTAATTTTTCTGTTTTTCTTTTTTAATTATCATAATTAACTGAGATTCTGCACATATTTTAAGGTATTATAATTCTTAAAGAGTGTCAGCAAGTAAGTTCAGGGTCTTTTTTGCTAAATTTGGATGAGGCAGACAATTATCTATCTTGAAATTGTGAGTTTGGGTTTAAGAAAAACAAACAAAACAGGGTTTTTTTATTTACCACTTTAATTATGACTCTGTTTTAAGAAGTTATGTCTCCTGCATTTATTTATGTAATCTGTATGTAAGCGGAGACTGAATATTTTCTCTGCCTTCAGCTATGTGGCGTGCATCTCAGATTTTGACTTACTTTTAGACCAGTAAGACCACAGTGTATGAGGAACCAACAAAATCACAATGCTTGGTGGGGCACACCAAAAAGAAATCAAATTTTAGAGTGACGTTGATCCTACAAATAACATATACTAAATTAAATCAGTCTGTGTGGTTTAATCATGCATAAATGAATGGATATTATTGTACATTACCTGCAGTCTTACTTAAAAAAGGGCAATGTTAGTGAATACTGAGTGATTTTTGTTTTAACATCATTATTTTTTGAATTTTCAAATGGTTGTTTAAAAATCGCTTAACATGATGCAAAGATTATAATGTAATTGTGAAATTGGCCCATCTTCTTAGGTTATTGAAGAACAAAGGATAAATATATGTCTGTTGACAAAAGCCTGCTTTGCTTGCATGCTTGTACTCTTCAACTTTTCCTAGCTGGCAGTCAAGAAAGATGGGGCTTTAATTGTACTATGTTTATTAGATTGCAGTAAAAGCAAAGACAGATAAAAATATTTCTAGTGTGACTTATAAATTTGGAAGCATGACTCTTCTTAATGGAGGCTGTGTGGCTGAATCTTGGGGTATTATGTAGAAAATATTCATCCCTGCTGTTTACTTTATAACTTGACCTTTCTACTGCAAATTAATAAAATATTTTGAATTCACTTTAAACTAATTAAACTTTGAGGCCCTTCTGTACTCTTTCATGAAAACATATATCAGGGCGAAGCTAGCTTGTCAGCATGAGCATATGGTTTTCTAAATTTAGCCTATTTTATTGAAAAGGTGTCAAATTTGATACACTGAAACTCTTATGCCATTGGAATAGCAGCTTACGCTTTGGCTCAGTGTATCACTACAAACCCTGCAACACTGCAAAGAGTTATGCAGCATTGGATATTTGATTCCTCACAGTACTGAAAAGTCTGTGGGTTCCTTCCACAATTGTTTCAATGACCTTCTCCTTTGAATAAAAGAGAAAAAAGGAATCATGCCAATAGTGTGTACAGGATATTTAGCTATAGGTCCCTGGCCATACTGACTCCTTAGCAAATGTGTGAGCCTCTAAACCAAAAAATATAAACATGGAACTGTGTTTAGACCATTGATCCTAGACAAAAGGTGTTTGCTCAGAGACTTGCCCTGCGAGTCCATTCCAAAGCTGTGAATGGTACTAAAGGGCTGTGACAGCTATTGTGAGGCTGCTGAACTCCTGTATGCAAATATTTAAATGTAATTAACACCTGAGTGGCCACTGGTCCAAATACCTGTCCTGAAGGTACTATATGTCTTGCATACCTGTTAAAAGGACTTAATGCACGTAATTTTCTTTTTTGCCAATATCACTCTTCATGCAATTATACACCATAAGTTAAAGCTCTCATTCAAGCAAACGTGTTTCCTCAAAGTTTATCCTAGGACAGCAGATCATATTCTCATAGGAACTGAAAACACAAAACTGGCTCCAGTCTGTTTAGCAGCATAAGCAGAACCACAGGAGAGAGAACAGGAAGAGCTGGAGTTGCCAGTTTTCTGCTGTTAAGGAGAGGTCAGGAAGGAAAGGTGTGATTATGGCTTGTCCTTCACTTCACCCCTGTCTTCACTTCTCAGAGATGGCTGTCACCTTGCATACATAGCCATTGCCTGGAACTGGCAGCTGTGGTGAGGTCTGTGATTGTGCTTGTTCTGTGCTGACTGCTTATGCCTTTGAAAGGACTGTGATGGGCTCGCCAAATGAAAGACCCTGGCAGTTGGTAATTCTGGCTTGTCCAGGGATGGCTTCATTGTTCTTCAGCAAGACATCAAACATTTCTCTTGTGCTAGACAGCTGTCTGCAGTGTCAAGGCTTGCCTTGGGCATGGTAATTCATGTATTCAATCCATAGTGCAAAAAAGGGTCTAATAAAGCATGGAAATTATTTAATGAAATTAAGGTTGTAATTTCTCACTTGCTAAGAGATTTACACAAAAAAATTCTTTATATTGGATCATTCATCTAGAAATGTAGACTCATTACAGAATTAATGCATATTTCAAGTTGAATTCTACCTAAAAAACATGAGGGTACTTCTGTCAACGCTAGTTAGAAATTTTTAGACATATCTTAGAAAGAACATAATGTCATGTGTAAATTAGAATGAAGAGTGAAAAAAATAAGGGCAACATTTTGTAGAACATCCCCTTTTATTTTAATATAAAACATTCCACATAAAAAATATTTTTTTAATTCTAATAAACATAATATGCAATTTTCCCCTTGCAATTTTTTTAAAATTATTTTGTAACACCTTCTTCTGGCATTCAATGCACTCAGAGCTACAGGACAGTTCAGCACTGAAGATTAACGTACTTAGATATATAAATATCTTCAAGTGAAAAAAGATGAAGTTCTAAAGATCTTCCAAAGAAGACATATATACTTGACTATATTGTCTAGGAATACTTTAAGCTGTTTTTTAAAACAGAATCTATCAAGCAAAAATTGAAACAAGTGCCAGGAAAGCCTAACTTAAAGTTTTTAAAGAATTGGGAGAGTGAGTTAGGATATTTACTAAAAAATATTTATCAGATTGTTAGGTGAATATGTATTTTGCTGGGTCTGACAATGCTGAGAGAAGTGAGGCTGAAGCAGCTCCATGGCCTAGGTCAAAGCAGCGATGAGACTGAGCGTGTATTCCCAGTAGGTGTACGCACACACTACACATGTGCATCATATATACACATGGCTAGCTACACAGATCAGACAGACACACAGAGCCTTCACATGGACCTCATCCTGTTCCCCTGAGCAGGATGGAAGCATGCAAGTGGAAATATATACACTTGCGCAACGTGGATCCCTCCAGCAGCCAGGCTCACACATTCGGGCTGCCCAGCAGCTGTCCTTGGATTCCAGTCTCCCCAGTTGCTATCACATTGATATACCAGACCCCTTGGGCTGCAGCCCCACTCCAGTTGCAGGTGCAGACCCACCATTCACACTCAGACACATACAGACATCCACATGCATATGCACGCACACGCACGCACACACACACACACATACACACAGAAAGCTGGTTGGGATTCCCCTAGTCCTCACTACCTAACCCTCCTATGGTCCTTCAAGACACACATACACACACTGCCGAGTCTCACGCTGAAAGACTCTCAGACCCCAGGTTCTCTCCAGCAGCAGGCTGTGACTCCTGGCCCCTCTGATAGCCTGCTGTCATCTCAGCCTTAGAGACACACACCCACCTCCCCCAGCTCCTCAGCTCTTCACCCACTTCCTGGCTAGTCTGACTGGATCTTCACTTGTGCTTACATACTCACTCGTGCACTCTCCACTTGCTGGCACCTGGGTCTTGAAGTCTTGGTCCGAGTTCTGTGGCTGGCACTGGGTTTCACTCACTTGGGTCACCTCCAGTCACCACCCATCCAGGCATGTGGGCCCTTCGACCTGTGGTCTGACTCCAGTTGCTGGCACCCAGACTCCCAGGAAAATACACCTGGCTGGACTCTTTGTTTCCCTTTATCTCCACTCTTATTCCTCAAGTCATTTAGATGCCTCCCTTTCCCACTTTTATTTTTCCCTGTAAACATTCCAGAATAAATCTTGAAATGCACTTTCCCTGCATCCCATGATGTGTCTCATGCCCCTAGGCACACTCTCCCCCACCCTGAGTTGTGAGGAAAACTACCAAAAGGTGCCTCTGCCATTATCTCTCTGTTCTTTTTTATGGGGGTGCAAATGAGCTTTGACCACATAAAAATCATTTATCCAGATATAGATGTGCTTTTTCGAAATTTGACTGTTCTTCTGTCAGAGTTTAGAGCAGAAATGTTTAACAGGAAAACTTCTAAAATTGCCTCAGCTCTATCTGTGTGAGATCCTGCAACTTATTTCAAACTGCTGAAGAAGCTGTTTTAACTAACACGGTAAAATCTGTAAAGAAGCTGCTGAGCTGTGCAAATATGGAAGATTTTTTGCCTTTTTTTTGCAAGGCTAGTCAATCACTTCTTGTTATTTCTTTCCTCAATTAAATGAATGTATTTCACAGTAACTTGAGTGCAAGTTGGCTTCATATTTGTTATGGAATTCAGTCCTGATGAGTCTCCTGTAGAGAATGGAAACTGAGAGCTGGAGCCAGTGACTTCTTAAACTACCTCAGATGGTTTTTTTGCAGTACTTGTCAGCATCATTAGATCTGATCCTCAGTCAGCAAAGCAGCTTCTGTCCTTCAATGGCATATGCTGAATTGCTTTCCTAGATTGAGACATCAGGCTCTATGGGTAAATCAACAAGAAGAATGCCATGGTTTCTGTAAAGACAGGAGGGTTTCTGAGCATTCAGGGTCATTTGCATGTAAAACTTTCTTCTTAAGGATGAAAAAAATTACCCTTTTATTTATAGTGTAATTTCCATGATTTTATACTTATTGGCAACTCTGTTATTGATAGTACATAGTGAAAACTTAAAAACTTGAAAATTTTGACCATATTCAGTTTGCAGCCTCTTAAAAACCTGAAGAGATAGATAGGCTCTTCTTGTTGCTTTTGTTCTAGTTTGATTCATTTTATTAATCTGGTTAGTTCAAACTATCTTACAAACTAACTGTCCTTACTCTTGTAACTCAGTCCCTATTCTTCAGCTCAATGGCTGTTGACAGACACAGAAGAAAGTATTTCAGAGCATATGAAATGCTTCTCATTAGTGTTATATTCTGTTAGAAACCCAGCAATTGCCAACTTGCACAATTTTTCACTCTTTTATTATATATGGCAGGTCTGAGCTTACAAGGCAGTGCAGTGAGTGCAGCATACGTGAAACAAATATAAGAATATAAACACCTGAATGAAAAAGAATGTGCAGAAATGCTTGAAATATAGGTTGTCCATTGTGGTTTGGACCTTGCTTCCTTTCACAAATGTACAGAGGCAATAACTTCATCGAGATTTGTAGACTCAATGCGTGCTCACATTTTCACCACACCAAGTGAGAACACGCTGGGATGGTTTTTACGACTAAACAATGTCATAAAAATATAATTCAGATTAAATTTATTCTGTTGTGCCATTGTTACAGTTTTATGCCACTATGAATTATATGACACTTCAGAATTAATGACAGCTGTCATTTTTATTTCAGTCACATTTTTGGTCAGTTTGCTTGTTCCCAGTAAACTCACATATGCATCAAAATGTTTATATATTTATGTTGCGAAGATTTAAGGTTGTATTGACTCCCTCTGTGGTTAAGCAACCTTTACAGTCCTTACAAAAGGAAACATTATGAAAGACCCTTTTCATTGCATGGATTAAGATGTCTTCCCTTCCATGAGGGCCATTTTTTGGTACCTGCTTATCCACAAGCTTATTTTGACGTCACTCAGGTGACTTTAAAAGCTGATGACAGAAACACTTGTTAAGACAAGGGAGTGGCTCATCCCCATGGCACAGCAGAACATCTTGTTATCATAGTGAGAGAAAATTCAGTCACTTTTATTTAAGGGTTATATTTTTCAACCACTTGTGTTGAATTTAGCAGTTACTCTTATTTAAATTACTCTACTGACCTGACTGTACTCTGAGGAAACGTGTGTACTCTGTAAGCCATCTTCTCCTTCTACCTCTTGCTGTCCCTTTCTTTCACTGTGAGGAGTCCTTCCATGCTGCAGTTCCACAGGTGTGCTCAGACACTGTTATGAGCCTTGTTGTGAATCAAGGAACTTGCACTGTGCTGTTAATGTCTGCTGAGTGCCATCCTCCTAAGGCTCAATGACCTCAGCTTAAATGAAGTCAGGTTTCATCATCCTCCACTGCAGGCAATTTAGGGACTGTATCACCTGTGATCTGTAAGTTTTCCATGAACCTTTGGGTTTTGGTAGAGTGACACTGTCATAAAAAGGGAAACGATGAAGCAAAGTATTTTTTGGTCTGTTTTTAAAAGCCCATGATAAACCAAGAGGTCTCAGCCGAAGTTTCACAAAAAATGTATTGGATGTTACATTACAATGGCAACAAAGATAACAAAAATTTATTTCCTTCCTTGAATATGTGGGAATGTTTTTTTTTAAATACACTTTTTTTTTAAAATACACTTTTTTTTCCTGGACTGTCCTTTGATGTCTTATGTGCAAGTAGCAGCGTGTGGATCACAGATTGGAAAAAAAAATTGCAAATGTAACTTACTTACAGTAAAATCATTGGCAGAGTCTAGAATAAACCTTATAGGAAAACCAAAGGACTAGTAAGTAAATGAAACATTACTAAATCACAACAATGTAGTTGAAAGTCTTCTCCTACCTAGCATCCGTGTAACAAAGCACAATGACCAAAATATTACTCTTGGTGTTTCTGAGCTGAAAGCATTTGTGAGAGTTTTAGACAATTAGTCCAAAACCTTCCCTAAGGCTGCCTACCAACTTAAACTATTAGATTAAAAACTATTGCTCTGGATTAGTTTATTCAAGTTAAGAGCCTGGTTTTTAATAGATTTCACACGTACATCCCCTACCCTCTGTTTTACAGTGCTGCAGAAAAAGGAATAAACAACTGAAACCAAAATAGCAGCAGTTCTTTCAGCATTGAACTCCATTATTTATGCCGTCAGAGGTGTTTATGTCTCTACAAATACTCTAGAAAAATAAAGCAACGTCTAAGAGTGGCTCAAACCTGTACATCTGTAAAAGCTTAAGGGAGAGAGACAGGTAGCAGTTCTTGTGCAGGATTAGCCGCAATGGAAGAATGTCAGCTTACCTCAGCTCAGGGACCGCATACAGTTCAAAGTCTGACGGCTACCTGAAACTCCTGCTTTCAACATGTCAAAGGTTAGTAGAAACTTTGAACTGGGAAGACAGATGTTCAGTTCCCTTAAAACCATGTAACTTATTCCTCCCGCATGATGAAATTTGTGAAACTTCCTTATGTATGAAGCCAGCCTTGGTTCTATTGAAGGTGTTAAAATTTAAGACCCAGAACTCACTCAGAAGAATGCCAGTTTATGGGTCTGGAGGGTCTGACCGCTGTCTAAAACTTCAGGCAAGAAGAAACACTTAGAATTTCAGTTCATTAATTGGCTCTAACCCTTTATATCCAACTTGAGGAAGCTTGTGACAGTACGTGTAATTCATCAGGCCTCCTGAGCAAACCCAAATGAATAGAAGTGAATCTCATTATGCAAAAATCTTGAAGGTGAAAGAACTGGGGATTCAAAAAATATTCTCCATATGTAGTGCTGTGACACCTGATGAAAGCTTGGTAACAGGGGAAAAAGTGAGATATGCATCTAATTGCAGTCTTCTAGTTTCTGCAAAATGATTTAAGTGGACTACCAGCTTTGCAGGGCAATTTTTCCAACCATGAAATATAGTTTTGATCTTAGTGAGGAATGTATCGTAATCTTGAAATTACTATCTTTACTTCCATAAAAATGGTTATGCATATGAACTTTTACTGATTTCTTGTGAAAACTGTAAGCAACTTTTTGTTTTTAAATAAGTGGAAAAATCAGTCTCTATTTTTCACAGTGACTGTTCATTCAATTGAATATAGACTCTTTCCTTATTATTTTTTTCTATTTATCTGGGCCAATAATTCCATGTACTTTTCCCACATTTGTATGAAAGACATTTAAGACTTCCTCCACTAGTAAAAAACCCTCTTCAGCCTAGGTCATTCAACTAACCAGTTTGCTTAATTTATCAATTTGCTGTTAGAAAATTAAAACATTTTGCCTTGTCTTTTTTTTATTTATTATTCTGCTTATCTGAATGAGACTGATGTATGGTGCCTTGATAATTAATCTTAGTGCAAGGTTAATTTCAATGACTACCTTTGCTGCTATGGCTTGAGCCTTAGTAAAGACAGAACCCAATAATTACCACTTTTTGTCAGTTTCTTGATTATTTAGTGTATATTGCATAAAAATACATCTATGTGATTGTATTTCTACTCCATGCCTGTGAAGCAAATATTTCTGGCTTGTGACACAAGTATGTAAATTCATAGCAGACTGTTATCCTGACACAATATCTTCCAATAATATTTGTTATCCCTGATAATTCTATTTAGCCTGTGTAATCACCCTTATTTGCTTACTTTTTTGTTACTTATTGGTGTTACTTTTTCCACTACTGTCCTTTCTCAACCAGTACATGGCATTTAATACTGGTGTTCAAGTCATGAAGTCATATTCTTTAAACTATCTAGTTTCTTTCCACCACCCTCCCACCCCCCCGAGACGAACATCTAAGGCGAGAACAGGAAAAAAGTCCTGTGGAAATCTTACTTTTTGAGCTTATTGGAGACAATCATTCTCTTGTTAAACTTCTATGAATGTTCTTTATAACATATTTGGAAAAAATATAACCTGCTTATATGAATACCTGTTTTGTTCTATTATTTATTTCAATAAAAGAGGGCAAATAACAGTGAAGGGAAGAATTAACAGAGCAGGTTATGAAGCAACAGTTCCAACAATAAGTTGTCCTTTGGGAAAAATTTTGTTTATTTAAACCACCAGGAGCACTAGTTTCAAAAAAAGTTTGATTTATTTGAATTTTGACTAGTGTTAGAGAAGAAGTGTTGTTAGACCTACAATGCAGGAGAAAATAAGGTGAAGACTATAAGTGTGTATCCTTAACATTAATATAAATTTAATTCTCATTTACTAGTGAAATCATATGGGAAAAATAGAAGACAATGCTATGCCATGTATATAAGATAGTTATTGTATCAAATGTAGCTATTGTTCATATCTGATTATTCTGTGAACATTTACACCTATACAAACCTATTGACTTCCTGTTGCTTATATGTGTGTATCTTGAAGTGGAATTTGGTCCAGTGATGACTTCTGCTGTCACATAAAGTAACCAGGTTATTTTGATAGGAAAATCCACAGGGAGAGAAATGCATATATCTGTATGAATTAATTTAAGTACTGCAGGATGAGATTTAATGATTAAACACACTCCGTTCTCTGGTAAAAACCAGGTACCAGATGGTATGCATAGCAAAATATGTTTGCTCTGTACCTGTGGGTTTTGAAGTAAAATACAACCTTCCTCACATCTGGCATACCACCTCAGGACATCTGAAAGTGCACAAAGAGGACAGATATCAGATTTTAGAAGGCTACGTTGAGTATATTTAATCTGAATTTTATATAGACAGTGCCATGAAATAGTTAGGAACATCAATAGCATACAAAAAATATGACTTCCATGCAACATTTTATATCTAATTTGTAGATTGCTGGCTGTGCAATACCAGCTTTCTTAGAATAGCTACAAATGTCATATATAATTTATTCTGTAGTTTCCATTGCTAGACAGAAAAAAGTACAGAGTGTTATCTAAAAATGTGTTGACATGCTGGCTTATATATAAATAATAAATGCTTTTGTACTATCTCCTAAGGGAGGTGTCAGAGAAGAAACCCAACAACAACCTATGGTATCTTTTTTTTCAGTAAGGTTGACATATACAACGTTACTGTTCCAGTCCAACACAAGATTTGCATAAATCTGTATGTATCTGTAACTCAATGGAGCTCTTATATCTTATGGAACCCTATGTATACATAAAGTTGAGTATGAGTTATTGGGGACTTTAGAGTGCCATGAATCTTTATTTCCAAATTGGTGAATTCCACAGGATATTGAGCACCTGATTTGAAATTCCTAGGACATCCAAATTCCATGGCATATAGAATAATGTGGTTGTAATCGTGTGATCATATGAGATGATATTTTACATATCTACCAGCTGCCTGAAATGTACTTTTTTTCCTTTAAATTGGGTGATATATTTTTTCAGGATAAGGAAAGTAGGAAAAAATACACTTTTCTTCTATTCTACCTGAGCTGGCACATTGGATTGCCTGGTTAAAATTATGTAGCCAGAAATGTGAGAGGAGTAAGCAGACTGATATCCATGCTGAATTGACTTTGATTCCCGATTTCAACTAAACATCTGAGGAGTCCAAATCTATGGCTTCATGTATAGAAAGTAATAGTAGTTCTGATGCCACGCTGAACAGCCTGCAGGAACTGGTGGAATGTTTTCATGCAGCTGTATTCCAACTGCTATTCGAGAACTTTGTTGTCTGGTGGTGGGTTGTAGTTTGAATACCCACAGGAGAGCCTTATAGGGTCTGACAGAGATATTTTGCCAGGACAGCTGATGTGTTTATCAAGGGAAAATATCTTCGGTGTTCTAATGAAAACTGGCTGAGATAATGTTTTCATGTTCTAAGGTATTGAAAATAATGTGGGAAAATTCTAAAGGAAAATCGCCAGGCTACTTACATCTCAAGCTGATCAAACACTTAAATGACAGCCTGAATACAAATACTTTCCTAAGAGGAGTGTGGCTAAATACTTTGCCATACTGTGGCCTATGAGTTTGGATTTATTTATCCAGTTGCACTGAACTTAATAGGAACTAATAGCCTGCAGTGTGTTTCATTTGTCAATTCTGGTCAATAGATATTTTTTTAACAACATTAAGATATTTACAAGAATTTCGACTTTGCAACAACATTTTGCCCATGTTCAATTTTAAAATCAAAAATCTGAAAATAACTTCAGGCTTAGGTATGCATTTCACAGACACCCAAATAATAGTCAGACTAGCTGCTTTTCACTTGCCTGTCATCAGTGCCTCAAATTACATTTCAGGAGAAACAAAACTATACTGCAGAAGGTTTTTCCCTCTTACTTGTATTCTTAGGGACTGACACTTGAGCAGGTTTTTTTTGCAGCACCTCTTCCAGATATTATAACATTATCAGTGTTTCTAAGAATGACCATCCAACATTTGCAATAAATTAATGATATGCCATTTGCAAATGAATTATAATAGTTTAGTTCAGTACAGTCCATAGTGAATACAGGAAAAAATATTGTACTTGGAGACATCCTGATTCAGCAGTCTTTCCTTTTCCTTTATATCAATAGATGAAATGGGATAGTAGATTTTCACTGTGCAAACGCCTCCACTCTTCGTACATTCTCACAAATCTAGTCTGCAGAATAGTCTGTAGCAGTGATGACATTTTTATGGTTAAAATCAAAGCTGTTCAGTCTGAAGCCTGGTTCTGCTGAGTGCAGTTATTTAAATTCTAGTCTTGTTTCAGTTTAATAGAAAAGTAGAGGGAGTGACACAAGCATTTTCTGTCCTTCACCACAGCTGGGAGAACAGACATTGTCAGCTACAGCACACGGGCAATCTGGAAACCTGCCATTCTGCCGAGAAAAAGTTTATGGTTGGTCTAACCTTGCTGTTTCTTGAGGGCAGGTGGACTTGCGAGTCAGAATGCTGGCTTGCTGAATCATGTGTGTTAGTTCTTTGTGAGCCATTTTAAAGGCTGGATTTTAAAGTATTGCTTATTCAAGCAAGATATATAAATAATTAACAAAAAAAAAGGATTGGTGGATGAGGGCATGTGCAGGTCAGTAGAATGAGTTATTTTACTTCCTTGACAGGCAGTAAAAGCCCAGTGGGGCACAGAGAGGCAGTCTGGCTCTTGCTCTGTGGTCCTCTCTGGAAACTCCTATGTTCCTCCTGTCTCAGGGAGAGATTGCTGCTTGCCTAGCCAAGTGAGCTACTTTTTGAGATTATCTAAATTGGACCCTCAGAAGCAATATTCTGAGGGTGGCCAGAGTGAAATGTTGGTACCTCGCACTTCTCAAATACACTTCCATTTCTGCTCTCATTTGAAGCGTATAAGAAGTACTAACCTCATCTGACATTGCAAGGTGTCCTGTTTCCCCCCAGCTGTGGAGGAGACTTGTGATCTTGCAGGTATATAACAGACCTGGTCTGGTGAGCACATGTGATTAAAGGAGGGCAACGGAGGAGGTAATGGCAGGCTCAGCTGAAAAATATCCACCTTTCAATTGAGAAAATATTTCTTTGGGGAGGAAATGCTACCTTAAACTTGTTCATTGAAATTGTGAGACGACCAACTCAGATTAATAACATTTGTTTTTCATTGTTATCTGGAAAAAAAAGAGAGTGGCATCATGAAAGGCTGATTGTTATCTTCAGCTTTCCTACATGAGGATGCCACAAAAGGTGAAATGCAATGGGAGAAAAAACCCCAATATGAATTCTTGGCCTAGTTTTTGAGGACAACGGAATCTGTCCTTTCACTTAATCTCAGTGTAAACAACAAAGATACTGTACTTAATTACTGAGGTAATGTGATCATAGTAAGCCAAAGAATGAAGGTATGACAGGCATATTTGGCAGGTTAGTCTTTCCACATCTCCTGTGCTTAAAAAAAGATAAACTTTTAATTGTTATGTTGACCCATTATCCTGGACAGGAATAAACTAGTGCATCTGTAAATTGTTAATGTTTGATGATACAAGTGCATATTTACTGGGAAATTCCCACCTCATCCATTATCTAAAAGATACAAAAATGTAGGTCTGGGGAAATTCTGCTTCTTTGTAATCAAAATAGCAAGGCCAAGTACAGAGGTATGGGTTTAGTGGTCCTTATAAGGAGGTTTACCCTCTTAAGTTGTTTTAAGACACTCTTTCTAATGAGGTGGATCATAGGGTAAAATCGACCACAAGTATCGTACTCAAATTAAATAACAATGACAAACATTAACAAAAAGGTTATAGTGGAAGCAGAACTGGAAGAACATTTTACAGTTAATGATCTCACTTATGAAGAATCACCTTATAAATTGAATAGTGCTGTTTGAGTTGCAAATATAGGACGAGTGTCTAAACTTCTCTGGGTTTATCAATTTTCATCATGTACTCCTGGAAGCTCAAATGAAAATTTTTACCTAACTTCCCTTTTATTCCAATTAATCTGCATATGGGAGAAGAAAAGCCATATGCTGAAGTTTGGAGAGCTTCTTTTGAACTCTAATGTGAGCAAACATACACATTTTAATTCTCTCCACACTCATACTATGTCCCTTTATTGAAGGAGGTGTTGATTCTCTCTGATCTTTGTAGACTTGACGCAATTTTCCTCTATTTTCCAGTTCTATTTCCTTGCCGTCTTTTCTTAACCATGGACGACTGAACTATATCAAAATATATGCTTCAATATCTACAAATTACTATGAAACCTTAGTTAACATAAAATACATTTTGCCTTGTTTGGCAATTGGTTTTTCTTCTTCCTCCATGCTAGCAGCCAGAATCAATAGAGATCTTGAATCACTGAACTACCTTCTTTAAAACACCTCTGTGAATCTGTATCTCCTCCTACAAGAACCCAAAGCTGGAGTTCTGAAGTACTTCAACTGAAGACATTCCTCTGATTACAGGAATATAGGAAGTACGCTAAAAACCGGAAAAATATTTTCTGTGAAGAGTTTCCTGTACAGTGCAGCAGCAGTCAGATATCTGAAACACGGAAGATTCAAATATCTTAAAAAAATTGGGATTTATGTATTTCTGTATAGAACTGTTTAGAAGAAGTTGAGGTACTTTCCCAGATCATGTCAAAAATGAATGTTTTTAAAGCAGTATATCTGTCAGCGTTCTGAATTTAGTATCTAGACTAAAACCCATAAAGCCCAGCTGTTTATAGGGACCCAGAGCTAAGGAAATCAGTGGCTTCCAGACGTTTTACAGAAATTCCATACACAATAAAGAATGAGGCAGAGAGTAAATATATGCTAATGATTCTCATTCAGACAATAAGACATTCCAGATCATGAAAACAGGTTCCATTTGTAATTTCATGAAAGATCGGAGGCAAGGGACAGTGACTTGCACCTCAGCAGCATACTCACTGGGGGCCTTAGCTTAGAGCAACTAGTACAATGAGAAAGGAAAAGAAGATAAAAAATGACTGTTTCTAGATGTGAGCCACATTAACAGATTGCATAAAATGACATAGTTCAAATCTGCTTAATCTCTTAGTAGCCAAAACATGAAGAAAATCAATGCCGATGAAATACAACAAGTCTGTAGAGAGAGATGTTTTCATTCTTCCTTTCTATAATATTTTAGAGGAAGAAAAGAACAGAAGGTATATATTTTTAATGTATTTGTTGTGTTAGTTATGATTTACTATTTCTATTTTAATACATAACACTAAGAAATAATATGCAAGCCTAAAATTAATACAGGAAATTAATCAGAAATCAAAGAGGCAAGGAATACATAAAATCCAGGCTCAGCATAACAGATAGTCGAGGGCCAAAATGGGGAAGGTATAAGCTTCTTAAAATCCTAGATTACACCATAAACTTTTTTTCCTCTCCTTTAGAAAATGCTGATTCACAAAACCAAGAAGATATTAAATCTCTCCTGTATTTTAAAATTATCTTATATGCTATCTGACAATTTCAACTAACTCTTGCAGCTTCTTTATAAACCATCCTGACTGAAACAGATGGATGTGTAATTCAAATAATGAGCTGGATCCTCTCCCTGTAGCAGTCAATTATACAGGGTTTTTTTTCAGTATAGTATTCAAGAGACTAAGATCTTTCTCTATATATAGATCACCTGAAATGACCTTGCTTATGCAGTGTCAGAGCCAAAATGGAGAAGTAGAATATGTATTGTGCTGCATTTTTAAAAGCACAAACTGATAGTTTAAGGACTACTGCATCTGACAACATTTGCACTTAAATTGTTCCCAGTACTTACCACTCTGATGTTTTAACATGATGCTTCTCTAGGTAAACCGCCCAGAGACATCTGATATCTGAACATGAATGCTATGTAAAAAATCCTAGTGACGATGTATTTTGCTGAGAAAAAAAGTGACAGTGAGGGAATACAAGCTTGTTTCATTAGCAATAAACGACAATCTCTAAATGCTGAGAACTCACCGCAAAGATTTAGTTTGCATCTAGCACTGAATATGAAATCATCTAAGAACCTGTCAAGTGGTGTGTGTACAGTGTTATTCAAAGTTATTACATAGGAACTTCTCTTCCTCTGTGCTTGTCAACACGTACTCTGAAATATATTTGGGACAGGACCAGGTAATAGTGTAAGATGTTTTACTTGTAAAAGCATTTGACTGAGTGCTGTGGAAATTTCCCTGGGTCCATAGTTAGGTATCTATGACAGAACTCAAGTGAGTTGTACTAGAGGGTTTGAATACCTTGTTAACAAGTGAAGCAAACTTGCTGAGATTGGATAGGGGCCTCAGTGCTGTTCATATAGATTAGTCTCCTCAGGAATCATCAAGAAAAAAGATATGTCACTTCAGCTTGCAAAGCTCTGTTGAGGGTGCAATTTGTGTGACTTGTGGGGTAAAACCTAGAAAACCTCAAAAAGTTGTATGGTAGCTGGGTTTACTCATGAAAGTTTCCCTGCTTCCCAAAAGAAAATTCATTGTCCACTGCAGAGCAGCTCAAAAAATGAGAAGCACAGTAATTTCTGTTCTGTTTTATATGACATGTTGGTGTGTGAGTATAAACATTAATTGTGTGTGGCTGCAGTCAAAGCTATGTGGAATTGAAGAATGAGAGGGAGCTGAAAATTGAATATGCAGTTAAAAAACCTTACAGTATGCCTTTTGAAAAGAGGTGGGATACAATATGCTAAAAGTCATAATCTGATGAGTTTACATCTTTTAATTTCTTCATAAAGAGGCACAGAAAGTGTCTACAATTCCTGTGTTACATGATATCAATGAAATAACTTTTTGTATAAGTTACAAATTAATTAATTAATTGTGAAATATTTTACTGTGTATGAAGTATTCAAATTTGTTGACTAAACAAAGACACTCCTATGCGCTCACTTATCAAAAATGTATTAGTGCATTCTGAAAATACTATCCTTTTTTTGGTGAGCATATGTGTTCAAAATAATGTTTAAAACAAATAGAAGCAAAAGTATTGCAAATAACCTGGAAAATATTTTTAGTTATCTTTCTTTTGGAATGAGAAACATCACTTTCATATTTGGCTTACTGGAGGACCATTACTTTCCTTTTTTCTTGTTCTCTTAATATATTTGCATGTTTCAGGGCAATTAGCACTTCTAAAAGCACTTCAACTATTCCAATCCATTTCAAGTTTTGTTTCTCTCTTCTTGGAAGGAGACTTGTGGTATGTCAGACAGGGCATCAAGACATGGAAAACAGTCAGTACTTACCCATGGAAAAAGTAAGGTAGGGATCCTTCTTCAACTGGATTTCTATCCCTTTTTTCCCTACTCTGTCTGGGGAAGGGTAGATTCATATCCCCAAATTATATCGCACTACAAAGGCTTTTCATTGTGAATAGTAAATTAGACCTACATAAAGAAAAGACACATGAAGGAAACCCCTCCATCCCTCCTTTCTCCACAGTCTCTGCTCTGGAGATGGACAAGAAGTTTCATATTGGAGAAAACAGGAAAGCTGGGATGTGTGCGTGACTTTAAGAGGGGGACATAAAAAGATCAGACTTCGGAACATCTAATCAGGAAGATACAAATTCTTGCTCCTGTTACACTTCTGAAAATTTTGATGTAATTTTTTGGAAGAACAGATTAACTAAAAAGTATCTGCTCTTACTTAGCATTTATGATAACCAGTGGGAAAAACAAAGCTTTAAAAGTAATGTCTAATTTGAAGAACTATAAGAAAAATAATAATTTATTTCTGCTCTGTTTTGGTTCTGACAACCTGTTTACTTTTCCTAGGGAAGATAGAGACTTATATACTAAAAATGTAAACCTTCCACTAGAAGGAGAAAAGTACATATTAAGTACGTGAAATAGAGTCTGAGTGATTATATTGTGTGTCTAGAATAATTCTAACCTTGTTCAGCGGCCACGAGGCAGAAGCTGATTAAATGAGAAGTGAGAAAACATCACATTTCTTTTACCAAGAACTTTCCTGAAAATAATGTAGTGTTGCAGGTGTGAAAAGTACATTTACTCCCCATTTCATCACCCAATGAGCCTGCTTTCAGCTGTATGCACTTTTAATAAGGGTCTGTACTTCTCATATGCTGATGGTGACACTTTGAGGTTTCTTTTAGTTTGGATGTGGTGCAGCTGCTCCCACAGTCAATGACGTGAAACTTGATGATGTGCCCCCCTACTTTTGCAGTTGTACCACATAAATAGAACAACGCAGGTGGATGTATGCTGCCTTATGATATGACCTTTTGCCAACAATAGTTTTTTCTTTAGGGGCAGGAAAAGCAATGGTTTCATTTTCATAACTGCTCATGCTCATTTACATGAAGTGGCATAACTAAGGTCTGCTGAAGACTGAACTATCTAAATGTTAGCTAAAGCGTAGTTCTTGTATATTCTCCATGACACTGAAATACAGTGTAGAGATATCCATCTTGGCAGACTAGGCTGTAAAGCTAAACTGTTAACCTAATTTTGCCAAAAAAAATTATCAGTATAAGCTGAGATAATTAAAACCATGTAGAAAATACATGATTTGGCCCGTTTTGAAAAATAAAAATCCTGTAATTTTTTTTTGGCTCTTGTGTAGACTTCTGGGATTGTCAGAAGAAAAAAAAAAATGCATCGTAGTTCCACTATTGCCTTTATATGTGAAAGGAGCCAAGCCACCCCTTTTAGAGCTTAGAGAACTGTCATAAGGCAAAAAGAAGTTCTGTTACTGAATTCAGTGAGGTCAGTCATAAAACACAGGTTATTGCTTTCTGTTTGTACTTCGTTATTCTGTATCTGCACATTTTTCTGGAATTCTCTGGAACTGAGGTAAAATTGTTGGATTAGATTTGGTGCTTTACAGTCAGCATATCCTTGATTGACCCCTTCTGTTCACAATGCTTGGATTTCCTTTCCAAAGCAATTGACTCTCATTCATTCTCAAATTCTGTTCTTTATCTGTTTTTATAGCTGCAACTCTCTCAGGCATCCCTTAAGAAGCTCCTGGTTTTGGTTTGTTTTTTTTTTTTCATATTCTTCCTCTCCATCAGAACTAAGAATTCCATGCATGGAGGAGATTATGCTCCCAACACCTCTTTCCTCTCCATGTTTTTGTGCTGTTCTCACTTCTAAGTTACCACAGTTGGATTCTAGATGTAAAAAATAATATTACAAACATTTGAAAATATTAATTTTTTTTTGTATGCACTTTTCAATGTCTAGAAATTTGATTCTCAGAATCGAGTTTTCTTTGTACTGAAATAAAATACTTCCGAAAATAAGAAAAAATGTTCTTGGAAAGTTTTTTTCCCAAGTCATGAGAGCCACTGAAAATGGAAAAGTTAGCCCAGTTCAGTCAGTAACAACTTACAAAAAGTAAATGCAATAATAAAGGAAACACTAGGAGGACATAATAAAAGGAAAAGTGTTTTCAAATGTTTCCTTTAATTGATATTTATTGTTTATTTATATTGACAACACATTAAAGGGCATTAAATGAAAAAGCAGCATATTTAAACTAATCATATGAAGTAAATTTTTGTACACTTCTCCATGAAATTGTAGATTGCTTTGCTAAGTAATGTTTTTATACCTTAAGTGAAAAAAATTTTTTTTGAGAAGTCTGTGGAAGCAAAGTTGTTTGGGACTCTGTATACAGCAATCTTGGTCTAACCTCTGCTTTTCAACATATATTTAGGTTAACAAAATTTTATTTGGGGCAGTACTATTATACTTAGTCTATTAAGGACTATCTTTTACATACGTGTGTGTGTATAACGTAAAATTTGTTTCCAATAAAACATTTTGTGAGGCAAAACAATATAAAAAATAATTTCTTATAATTTCTGCTCCTTCCGTTCCTGTCTTGTTCTTTGTCCAGAACTCAGTCTCCTATGTTATAAATTTTGAGATACATGATAAGACTGACACTTTTCTCTTTAAGTATTTCCAAGTCCTCAGCACTAAAGTCATCTTCAAGTCCTCTGCCAGTTTCTATATCTCTTCTCAATTCTTTGAAGTCTTGTGCTTTCCTGGCTTCAATGTCGTCAGTAGGCATTTGGATTCCATCTCTTTCAGCACTAATTTCCACAACTGTCTCTACTCTCTACGGTGATCTGCTCCTAGAATTACTTCTGAGCCTGATTACATTGTTCAGCTACTTACTTCTGCCAAATCACTGCCTACTATCTTTGACCAAATTTTGAAATAAAATTCTGGTATCCTTTGAGGAGAGAAATATCGTGAAATGGAGCTGATACAACCTTACAACCACTCAACCTTATGCAATGCAAGATACTTTTCAGAGTTAGTGCACAACTTGGGCTTCTTTTGGGTGATGATTATGACTTAAAAATGGATCTCTCTTGCCCTAGAGCTTGGCACAACTTTGACAACAGAAATGGAGTTCGTGCTGGCTGGGAGAAGGGTGATGAATGTTAAGCTATAATCACAGGATCAACATGTGCAATTTCTTGGATTAACTATAGACAATCCAGCTTGTGTGTGTCCCCTGCTTTTCTTGAATGAAAATCAGAAGCAGCCAGAGTCACTTTGACTTCTTTTGTGGAAGGTAAGAAGCCTTCCGTTCTGCTGGTGTCCTACTTCCATTCACTGTGTTATTCAACTTTAACTTATCCTGTGCTATCTTGCTCAGACGAAAGATTGTCACTTCTTTAAGATTCTCGCTGAAGTTCTTGTACTTTCTGGCTCTGCTTATTTGAATAAATTAAATTCCTTAGATCAAATTTATCTCTGTACTCTTAAAAATAGAGTAGCTACATGCTAGGTGTCTGCTGGAAATAGTTCTTGGAAAGTTTAGCGCCTGCACTATTCCAGTTTAACAGCACTGTAGTTGTCTAGACAAGAGAAAATTAACATTTCTTAGCCTGGTTTCCTAAAAACAGTAGGCTTATGCACTCAAGCCTACTGAGCTACCTATTGCTCACTGAAAAGTTTTTGAACCCTAAAGATGAATTCAAATAAGTCCGAAAGATAAGTAAATACCAAAGAGAATTAAGGTCCTAGAAGTTTTGAGAAAATTAACAGAGAAGAAGACCAAGTAGGATCTCTCCCTGAAGATAAGCTCAGCTGCCTTACTATCTAGTTAAGAATAACTCTGTGGCCAATCAGTGCAAATGTAGCTGCTAACAAGCCACAGTTCATGCTGTCTTTCTCCCAGTGGAGGTTTCAAAGGGAGACAGAAGGAGCTGTAATTATTATACTGAGGTAAGCAGCAGGGAGAGAAACTGGGATAAAGGTTACAAATCTGCTGGAAACCACACTTTTGCAGTTCTTATGCTCCTGATGCAAATTGTCTTTCTGTTTTTTAAGTTCTTTTCTTTGATAAGAAATGGATTATTTCTGTGAGTTGCTTCTGTCACAGTTTCTCTTACAATTTTAGGTGTTTTCAGGTGTCAGTATGTGTTTCGCTCATTAGAGTTTTCATGCAGACATTTTCATTCTGACTGATAGCTCTAATATATCCACAGCTACAGACAGAGAAAACATTCTTATGATACCATGGCATAGTAATCAGTGCGATCATGGACTGCATGTAGCTGCTGTTTTAAGTCTTGGCTGTAAACAAATGACACTGTTTCTTGAGGATGCAAGATGGTGTCTTATGCTATTTTTATGTTTTGCTTTAAATTGAATCTTTAAGAAGTATCAAGAAGTTTTACAGTGCAAAGTGGACTGCAGACAATACAATAAATAAATGAAAATGCAAATGACTGAAATAAATGGGGAGTTCAATCCGGTTTACAAAAAAGCAAGAAGATCTAATGGTTTTAAAATCATTCAGTAGGAAATTTCCTCCAACTAGAGACAAGCACAGAAAGGAGAAAATGAAAAAGAATCAGTAGAGCAAATATTGCAGAATACAGACGAGAATAGCTACAATGGATTAAAAACATTTTTGTTAGTAACTATTAATAGTTACAATAATGTAGTAGCAAGGAGTCCCTGCCCAGAGTAAGATCTAAGGTTTTACGTCGTGTTGAATCTTAGGGAACTAAGTCTGTCACTCTCTCAGACCCTTTCAGTAAGTTCACTTGAAGGTGAAAATACAACAGGGGTACCGAGGATTTGCTAGGTAAAAAAACCCAGCAAAATCTAGCATTGACAAAATAATGTGCAGGAGACTCCATGCAGACGGGGCCAGAGTACTTACTCACTCTGCCGTGTTGGCTCCTGTGGCCGCTGCTCCTGGACATTGTGAAACTACAGAACTAGGCTGCCTTTATCTGCTTCGATATTTTAATTCATCTGTGTATTAATGTTATGATGGAGGATAAAGGTAATTGCAGAGGGCAACAGGGATTTTGAGAGGATGCAGGGTTACTTGTTTACTGATTCTTCACTACATGCAGAAGGAATCATAGTCATCCCCTTTGTCTTAGAAGAAGGGAAAATGACTGTCAAATGCACAAGTATTTTCAAGTATTGCCTACTTTCAGCTACAGAAATGGTGATTTGAGTCCTAGGATACATTTTTTTAAAAATTGTAATAGGTGCTTTCGGAGAGGTTAAGGAACTCATACCTTTTTCAAGATTAGGTTAAGATAACTTATTAGAAAGTAAAGTATAGATTTGAGTCATGATAGTTATACCTGGTATACCTCTCCAGACTATCTAGTGCATTTCTACAGGTAACTCATATCACTATGGAAAAAAACTAGGCTAGGCCAAAACCATTCCACTTTTAGATATTATGTTCCACATTGGTTGTAATTAGCAACCTTATTTTCAGAAATATAGAACCATAAAGTCCTAGACAATTAAGCTGTCAGAAAGGCTGCTAGGAGTCATAATTACAGTAGGAACACGTTATGGTCAGTCATTCATTGCCAAACTGGATCTTGGAGGGGAAGTAAGAACTTGAATGTGTAGTCTTGTACTGCTGAGCAGAGGTTCAGCCTAGTAGCTGTTCAATAAATGGCTAAAAATCAAATTGTTTTTATAAAGAGGATTTAAACAGATATAACAGTTTCTGTTATGATTAGTGAATATGTCTCTCCCCATCTGCTCTGAAGGAATGGTTGGCATGGCATTTTCTGTGCACTTTGCCACACCAACCCTCAGGAGCAGCTGAAAGCTGCAAATCTTGGCTCTGATAAGCAATACAGTGGAATCCATGCGGAGTTGTAGAATGATTTTTTTTAGGTACCCCAGGCAGCTTGGCCTGGTGCATTGATAGCAGGTGGAAAAATAATTTCTCTTTTCTCATCTCTGGAAATGAGAGCCTTGTTCAAGATGAAGAAAAGATGGCCTCGTGCTTCTGTTTGAAAAGATTGCATTTAAAATATCTTCAACAAGGGCAACAACAAGTATTACAAGGGCAATAAAAAGAGCAACAAGGATTGAGGTTCCCAGACTATATGTCAAAACATAGCAAGCTGTGGTCAAAAATATTGGGCTGGTAGGATTTCTGTCTCTGTTCAGCAAGGGCAATCTTTCCACCCACACAATGAAATTTTGAATATTTTTAACAACTTTGCAGCTGCTGCATCATGAATATCCCTTAGTTGTTGTTCAGAGTCAGGTTTACTGATAGACATATTCAAAGAGGAAGGGCAGTGTTAGACTCATGAGGAGTCTACAGAGAAAGAAAGGCATGGGCCTCTCCCTCCTTTCACCCACACGCTGGATGATTAGGATTTCTTTGTAACTTAACCCAGCAGGACAAAACCATGTACTGGACTTGGGGCTCAGACCGACTGCCTTTTTTTCTAACACCTGCTCTGCCCAAGAAGATGTTTCTCTCTTCATTATCAGTTGGCAGTGAGATTAGAATGGCATGACAGCTGGATTTATTTATTGGGAGTTTATGACCCAGGTTTTGATTTGAAACACAAACAAAATCTCTGTCCAAACTATTGAGTTTCCCTGATTTTGACTCGGAGTAGGTTATCTTTGTTGTAAGGTTTATTAAACTATCAAGCCTCTTGTGCTGAGGTCTCCGTAAGCCTACACCTTCGAAATGTATGAGTAAACACAGAGAATGTGATACATGTCTCTCTTACAGCCTTACAAATGTGGTAGATAATCCTTAATATATTAACGAGATGAAAATCTGCATATAGAAAAACAGAGGAATTTTGGCTGAAAGGTACAGCAAGTAAACTAAGAACACAATAAACGAAGTTGTATCAGGTTTCAAACTGTGAATTCATGCAATAAAATCCTTAGAATAAATTAACGGATAATAATAAAGAGAGCCCTATCAAATTTACTTGTTACCTTATATGAAAAACATACGTGATGGCAATCCAGCTACGAATCATGGTATTCTATTCAAGCAGAACATTTTCTATTCTAGATGATGAATTAAGATATTGTCTCTGTTCTAAAATTGGATCACTGTGTCAGTTTTGCCTTTGTCATTGTGCAGCTCAGCTGTAGCTCTCGTGTGTTCAAGCATTTCTCTGTAGGACGCAGTTGGAGTCAAGGATCATGTTGACAGAAACATATGCGGAACCGTCAGCCATTAAATCTCTCAGTCAGAATTTTCTGGCAGACACAGGCAAAAGTTGTAGCAGGCTTTCAGCTTTCTTCATGGAAAAAGACTTTCAGTTTCATGTGGGGCTAAGAGTATTGAGTGACACACCGCAGACTGCAATTGAAAATACTTGGATTTCAAATACTTTTCCAGATCTATATGGTTATTAAGTCATTTTTTCAGTAGTGGCTATTTATATTTAGGGAACTACATTTCTGTATTAAAATACTGAATGGGAAACTCTCCAGCATGAAAAATACTGATTCATGTAGTAGTTAAAGCTTCCTTAAAGTTTTATACTTAGGCTTGCATCTCTCTATGGTATTTCTATAGTCCTGAGGGCTAGAGTTCTCTTGTTGACCTTGAAAAATCATTAAGTATTACCATGACTGTAATTTTGCTTTAAAAAAGGACTTTGCGTGCTTATCTCCCACTTAAATGGCTGAAATATTTATGGTGAGATCCTGACCTTATTTGGTTTGGTAGGGTGCTTTTTGCCATTGATGGCAACAGAATGATATTTGATCGGGTTAAGTTTAAATGGCACAGTGTAGCTCTGTCAGTTAACAGAATACTAACTGGGTACTCTGAGTGAGCTTCTTTGTGGGATAAATCAAAGTGTCTCTGAACAGTTGTGCATTATGTGATGTAGAAATACATATTTACACAAATACAGGTGTTCAGTCAGATGAGGAAACCACGTGATTATTAACAATACACAAGACCAAGTACAGAATGATACTCTTGAAAATTCAAGGATGGGCCATGAATCAGAAAAGCAGAATATCCCTCAGATCTATTCAGTGGGAAGACAGTTTGAATTTACATTGCTGAAAAGGTTTTGTGAGATGGTACAGAAGGAGGCCACTTGGTGTGTACTTGTCTCTTTGCTGTCTTCTCTGCGGTAAATGTAAAAAGCCAAGCTGGGTTTTTTTCTAGGTATTAGTAGCTGAGCAAGACCGAGACAAATTTCACTATGACATTGCACACTAAGGCAAGTCTGACATTGACTTTAAATGAAGCAAGAAATGAAAGTAGGATAGCAAAGTAGCATCATGAAGTGGAAGGGCTTGTTCATTTGTAAATCAGAAAAGAGAATTTAGCACTTGCTGGGCACCTATAACTGCATAGCATGGTGTTACTGCCAGTTACAAAGCGGAGAGAGCAGACCAGAAATTTGGTTTTCTTGCTCTATAGTATATTTAAATGGCTTCCATTTGTGATGCATGATACTGTTTGGAACTGAATACCCTTCAACAAAGTAAACCAGTACATATGTACTGAGGCAACGGTTTCAAAGAAGATGGGGTTTTCTGGGGGGGGAGGTAAATTACTGTACTACAGACAATAGGTGGTCCTTATATTCAGGCTTTCCCCTTCTCTTTTTGAGGGTGTCTTTAAAGTCTTCTAAACAGTCTCCAAACCAGTTATACAAAGAGGATGAACTGTTAACAAAGTGGCATGTCAGTCATATCAAAACAAAGAAAAGCAAAGAGGGCTCCAAGCCAACCAGTTGCTACTGCAGTTGGCTCAGCAACTGGATGTTAAGAGTGAAGTTAAGAACAGGGTTGGGGCTCAAAGTTTTGTCCACACATTCATTCAACATCATTTTCATAATAGAATTCCTCCCTTTAAAGCAGATTTACATTACAATGTTGTGATAATCTCAGCCTAGATTTAAAATAATAGTAGTTATGCATCATTTACACTGTAAATGTATTTAGATATGTTTGCTCTGCTTTGCATTCAAAGTCAGACAACAAATACTACTTCTCCCTGTGCAGCTAGACAGATATGCAGATATTTTGCATGTGTCATGTAACTTACAATTTTTTTTGATATGCGAATGTATACACGGACTCTGAAACTTCTCAAGTTTCCAATATTCTGAAAGTACTGAAACTCATTCAGTGGAGTAAATTTTCCTTTATCCCAATTCAGAGTGGAAGCTTATATTTCTCTCTCAGAAGTAAATTTAAATCTTTGCTTTCAGCAGGGTAAGGGTATATGTCTATGGCTCTGATTCAGAAAAATGCATAGTTAAAACTATTCCTTTTCATCAAAACCTTTCTTTAAATACAGTGTTGGTTTATGAGGGCCAGTGTCTAGTAGACTGTTTCTAGCTGAGCGAGAAAAGAATAATAAGAAAAAGAATAATTGACTGGGTGATTTCAGAGGTCTTTTCTAACCAGGTGATTCTAAGATTCTATGTTTCTAAGTCATCCGATTGTGATAACTTGTGATGTGCTGTTCTCCTAAGGTCTGATGGTTCTGTCCACAGTATCAGCATCACAGCACCTGTCCCTTTAGAACCTAAATATTCTGTGAATTTACTATACCACAGTCACCGTGCCATAGTTCTATTCCATTTTTGAAATACCAATTCTGAGAGCTAAATTTGAGCTTTAGTCCTTCATACTCTGAGTTGTAATAACAGATATTCAGGTTTTGTTTAATCATGGGTTACAATACAGTTTTTCTCTGAATTGTGTAAAGTTATATTGAAAAGGATTATCTAGAGAAAGGCAAATGGCCAGATGGGATAAGGCATGAAAAAATATCAACACTTTTACAAATTATCTGATTCCATGGAGTCAAGATTGTGATGTCATGGAACATCACAGTAGCAAGTTTCCTCTTAGCTTTTAGCTTTAATAGGCCACTAATATAAAAAAAAATCAGCTCTTCCTTATGTAATTCCGTCATTCTATAGGAGGTGCCATACATGAAGAATCCAGAGTTGTAAAAAAGTTCCTGTAACAGAGAAGAAAATTAAACTAACCCCTAGAAAAATATTCATCTGAACTGGTTGTCACATTGCTCGGAACCCAAAGCTCACTTTTGTACCTTGTGCTAAGATGAGCTGCCAGCACCAGTGACACAGTGACTTTTAGATATATGCTGGGGCGATGATTGGAAAATAACTAAGACTCTGGTCTTGAATTAAGCTGTCTGTGAATGGATGGTCACCTAATATTATAGTACACAGCTTCATGCACACTGTGCCATTATAGGATTTGTAAGTCAGGAACACATTATCCTTAAAAATTTGCTTACTGATGGTAAAGACATTACCCATTTGGAATGAAAAATAAATATTTTCTCTTATGACAGAGATGTGAAATTTATTTTTCCTTTATTCCGAAGATTTTTATGGTACCCATTGGTTCTCTGAACGTTGAACGTCAAATTCATTAACACAGGGTTATTCACTGGAAATGAGTGAGGAGGAGGAAATATGCTTTCCCTAATAGAATTAGTAACTACACAGAGTTTTGCAATGTGAGCTCAGATACATTGTGCTTCTGTTTGGCCTAATCTTCTGGGACATGGCAAGTTCCAGGGTATTGATCGTTTCAGATTAAATTTAGCTTTTCAATTTGAATTGGTCCCTCCAGCTCTACTGTCAGATTAATACCAGCAGTAAGAAAGATATCTTCCCTTCTTAGGTAAGAAACATTCAGGCAGGGCTTTAGCCCAGCCCCCAGACACAGTAGTGTTACAACATTAACTGCATGATGACTGTGGTTAAAATGATATCTTTTTATGCTGGCCATTTCCATTTCATTTTGCAAATTGAATCTACACAGTTTGGAGGGCCGATTTGTCAGGTCTTCCTTAACCCTGCTGCGTGCATTTGCCTTTGTAGGTGAAGAAGATACAGAAAACAAATAACTGAGTGCCGGATATTTCTGAACGGGGGGATATTTATCCTTCCTTCCTTCCTTCCTTCCTTCCTTCCTTCCTTCCTTCCTTCCTTCCTTCCTTCCTTCCTTCCTTCCTTCCCTTCCCTTCCCTTCCCTTCCCTTCCCTTCCCTTCCCTTCCCTTCCCTTCCCTTCCCTTCCCTTCCCTTCCCTTCCCTTCCCTTCCCTTCCCTTCCCTTCCCTTCCCTTCCCTTCCCTTCCCTTCCCTTCCCTTCCCTTCCCTTCCCTTCCCTTCCCTTCCCTTCCCTTCCCTTCCCTTCCCTTCCCTTCCCTTCCCTCCCTCCTTCCTTCCCTCCTTCCCTCCTTCCCTCCTTCCCTCCTTCCCTCCTTCCTTCCCTCCTTCCTTCCTTCCTTCCTTCCTTCCTTCCTTCCTTCCTTCCCTCCCTCCATCCCTCCTTCCTTCCTTCCTTCCCTCCCTCCCTCCTTCCCTCCTTCCCTCCTTCCCTCCTTCCCTCCTTCCCTCCTTCCTTCCTTCCCTTCTCTTCCCTTCCCAGCCCAATGTATAAATGTAGTTTATTACTGAAATGAATAACCTGAGAGTAGTTTGCTTATGTAAACAATTCATGATTTACACACGTTCTGGTGGCATCTCCTGTCCCATTGATTAAGAGGCACAGCATTCCTGAATTCCTTAGGGACGTGGTTTAGTGGGAGGACAGGTGTGGTTGGACTCGATGATCTCGGAGGTCTCTTCCAACCTTATGATTCTATGATTGAAATTCTTGGCTAACTGGATTAAAAGATGATAGTTGGCTGAGGGAAATAGATTATGCACATTCTCATATCTGAAAAATGTCTAACTATTTAATTCCAGCTGTATTCAAGTATGCCCGAGAGCAGGATTTGGCCACAATTTCGAGCTCTTAATATTGTTACCATACTTTCTATGTATGCCTTTATAGAAAGTCATACACCTAGAGGTAAAACCACATCCACTTAGGAACGCAGGAAGAGGGCTGTGTGACTGATCAAACCTGGGTCTCAGTGCATTTGTTGTGTGATGTGCAGCCTCTGGGGCAGGGAAGATGTGATGGAATGGGAAGGCCATGGAGGCAGATGTTCTGCTGGTTCTTGTGTTCCCCAAGTGCTGCCTTCACTTGAAGGAACCTCAACAGATCTACCCTTTCATCTAATGCGTGGAGCAGAAGAGAATCCTGATGTTTGCTGAGTGCTCAATCCACCCTATTCTGACCTGACACATATTTTTTACCATAAAATCATAGGGTGAGACGGCCAAGTTTTAGTGCTCATTAGTTACAAACTGTCGACAGGGAAACAATCCATCAGATACCTCCTTGGGTGAAGCTGACTGAGATATGGTGCTTAGAAATGATATAAGGACGTTGGTGTTTACCACTAAAATGGGAAAGTAATGTAGAAACTGTACTTAGCCTAGAAGTAAATAAAATAGTAAAATAGTTATGGAGGTGGGCACTGTTCCAAGCAACACACGCCACTGAGTGAGAACACGGTAACTATGACATGCAAAGAATAAAGTATAAAAAAATCTCCCTCTCTGCTTCAGTCCCAGCTCCCTCTTTCCCAGCTATAAACATGGCCCCATATTCCTCCTGCCTCTTCCCCCAGCCTCCTCCACTCTCTCCCAAATGGCATATCTTAATTTACGGTGGCAGTGCTTCCATAACCTCTCTCCCTTGGCATCCAAGGCAGTAAGACAACACGGTCACTTCACTGGCACGCTACAAAGCCAGTACTTTACACACCCCAGAGGGAAGGAAATTGAATCAGAAGGATATTCATAATTATACTGATGGAATTTCTGATTGCTTTGCGAATCATCAACTAGAGATTAAACCCAAAAAAGTTGTATCCTTGTTCCTTTCTTTTGAGAGATCTACAATTCAAAAAGACATTAAAAATTGTGGACTGTCAGAAAGAAAGTTGCCTGCACATTTTTAATTCTTTTCCTCTGAACTTATACATTATGAAAGGAGAATTCATTCTGGGCTGTTCCCATGACCTGTTCCTATGAAGGTTGTCAGACTAAATGATCCAGATGGGCCTTCTAGTTTTGTAACCTATGGAGTTCTGATCTAAAATGACATGACTACACACCATTTTCCCCTCAGCAATGCCTCCTTCAGTGCACCAGGTAGATCTGTACTGTGGCTGAATTTGTTTGCTCTCTCTGGGATAACTGTTCCATTTGTTGGAGAATTTGTGAGATATATAGGGTGGAATGAGTAGTCAAAAAAAAAGAAAAAAAAAGACAGTCACTCTAGGGAACTGGATTCTGTCCTTGATTCTGTCACATAGTTTCTGTGGAGTGTAAATTTAGACTGGGTTTTCACATGAAATTATTCATTTCTGTAGATGTAATTTGACTTTCTGAGCACTTTAGTGGAAATGCTGAGCATTTAGATCTTCAATTAAAAACAAATCCCTGTGTTTTGCGCACAGATGATGGCACAGAATGACATAAATAAATACCTTGCAGAAGTCCTTGAAACAGGGTATCCAAATTTGTGCAAAATTCTGGTGTTTAAGTGTCTGGCAATAAGAATAGAGATCACCACAGAGATGTGAAGGTAGGCTCAATAATGTTTACAAAGAGCTACAAATGGTGGTCAAATAGAAGAATTACACAAGGAGGTAAATAATTATGTTCAGAACAGAGAATAATTGACATGTAGTAAATAAGAGTGTGCCACACTAGCATTCATGAAGATAAAGCAAAATAGGAAATAGCTGTTCATCCCTGTACTGGACAAAATGAGAAATGCTTCTGTAGAAGATGAATCTAATTTATGAAAGAACATTTAACACTATATGAAAATGGGCCTATTGATCTCCATACATATTTTAGTGATATACAAAACCAGATAAGGCTCAAGGTTTTTTGTTTATTTAAATTGACTTCTTTCAGGTAACTTATATCAGAGAGAGATCTTGTCTGATCACTTGAATGCCAGACGACACTCTCCATTATGCTTTAAAATCAATAATAGCAAAGTACAAGCAGAATAAATTAAAGGGATTAATGTGCACTATACAAAGTAACAATTATTCTCAAGCTGACTTTTGGGTCTGTGAATTGATCTGTTTTGCTGATCAAAATACTTTTAAGGTAACATAGCTAGAATTTTAGAGTTATATAGTTCCCCTCCCACTACGAACAGATCCCTCGATAGCTGAGTAACGTTTTTGAACCTCTGCAATGTTATGTCAGATCTTTTGTCATGGACAGGTGTGAAATGGATCAAGGAAACGACTGCAGCCTTACAGCACATGGGCATGAACTGGGATCCTGGAATCCATGGTTTTGAATCTGCCATACTGCTAATGAATAAAAGGAAGGTTAAATAAACCCTTAAACTGGAGGGGTGGGGAATGCTTGTATGAAGATTTAACTTTTTCAGTTTTTAAACCTTCTTTGCAAAAAGAAGCCCTCTAAGGTCAACAGTGTTTTCAAAGGTAGCAGAAGAAGACTAGACAGAAACATCCAATCTTTGGTACAAACAGTAGCTCAAAAGGGTGCACACATACCTCTTGCATGTAAATATTTTCTGATCCATGTTTTAGATTCAGGAATTCTAGTGCAAGGACTAAAGCACATTTCTCTGGGGAGTAAAGCCACTTGTATCAATAGCTCAATAGTTTAATAAAGGAATAAAGAATCTGATCAGTTAGCAAACGCAGATTCTCTGTTCTAAATATGGGGACTTTTTGAGATGGTAGGAAGAACTTGATTCTTCCTACACCAAAAGAATGCTTCTGTTAAGCTGTAGCTGTGTTTTTAAACTGCAAGAATCACTGAGGAAGGTTTTTGGAAGATTCATCTGATTCAATTCACTATGCTAACATTAATTTGACAGGTGTGATGCATCAACACAGTATTATAGGCTTCAGATAAATTATAGTATTCTGTTTCATCAAACAGCAAACTGCAGTGGCATATTGCACAAAGCTCACTGTATGCAGTCACTAGGCATTTGCGCCTGCTGCCTAAAATATAATGCCTTTCTGTGATGGGTTAATCCCTCTTTGGCTCTGCTCCTGGGTAGATTACTAGTTATAGCATGCTATGAAAGACTGCTGTGCAGGGCAAGTATTTCTTTTAAGTCGCTTACCCCATTCAGTAGACAGTAGAAGTTTCTTGTGCATCTGTTAGCGATGTGGGGAATAATTTAATTTTCTTTGCTAAAATTTCCAGTGTTTATTTGAATAGCTGTTTTATATTATGTATTAGAATGTTCTTAATTCTGGTACGTTTTGAGTACTAGGGAAGAAATTAGTCTTTGATTTTGCTTAGGAGTTCTAATCAGTGTGTGTTCACAATTAGAACACAAAATGTGTTTGGTCATTCTGTATCACTTGCTTTTTTAAAGTCTAAACTTTATGACAAGACTGCAGTGCTAACTGCGGTCTACTTTACACTCCCTTGAAGGTCAATAAATATCAGAACTTGGCAAAGAAAAAAGACTATTCTTCAAACGTTTCTCTGTAAGAAAAATTAGTTTATTTCAACTGAGTTTATGTCACCATTTGAAGGAACCTTTCATTGACATTCAAATAATTGAATTTTCCTGAAATGAATGTATGTAGAAGCCAAGCTATAAATTTAAGAAAGTTTACACTTTTCTGTCACTCAGGTTTAGTGCCAAATAGGGATACATTTAAAGTACTTGAGTTTTAAGATGTGCTCAACACTGATCTTTATCAAAACAGCTTGTTTTTAAATGTTCTATCTCGGTGTCCAAATCACTATCCTCATGTGCACGTCACCAACATTTTGTTGATTACATGTGCTTAAGCTGCCAGAGTTTGACACTTGGTCAGAGAATGGAAATGGAATTGTGCAATAACCGTGAGTAACTAACGCTCCCAGAAATTGCACGGGAGGTTCATGAGGAAATGTTGAGACATTAGGTTAATTAGACATTGGTCAACAGAAATGAAAATGTCACACGAAAGATCTTGACCTACTATGTATAAGCATAATTCTTGAGGAAATTAATTTGCCAACATTTATGAAGAGAAAAAAAAAAAAAAGGAAGGAGAGAGAAGCAGATTTTAATTTTTTTTAATTGTACCCTGATATCATTATTGCATTTTATTATTTTTCCATTCTATTGCATTTTGGATTTTAGCACAAAATAGACATGGACTGATCTAGAATATTTGTCAAAAATGCATAAATACAATGAGAACCCAAATTCATCTGTACATCTGAGTCAGCTGGTCAGTGTGTGTATTTTGAACATAGATCCAAGCTCGCTGTGCCAGAAAAATGTTCAAGTCAGACAAAAGTGAGCTCTGACCCTGAAGGTATGTGATCCTACTTATGCAGATTAGACTGCAGGAGTAAGTCCTGCTAAAAGAGGGGGTGTAAAGCCTGCAGGACTTTCAGACTGAGCAGGCTCATACGGAAGCAGCTCAGAATTTTGGTATGGAACGAATCATTAAAATAATGCTCACATTTTATTCTATTATCTTTGAAGATAAGGAAATGGGAGATAATTTACGTGGATGATTAATTGCAGCATAACAATCCCTTTTCAGGCAAACCCCTGAGGGCTCTTCTAGACATCAGAAAGGGGCTATAAAGCAAGGCAGTCTGCAAAAGTTTGTATCACTAATAACTGTGGGGAAGATGCAAACAAAAAATACCAAAGAAATCAGGTAAACTAGAGACTTTTTTTTAATATTGAGCAAAAGGTTTGGAATACACTTTCCCAAGAAAGAGCAGGGAATATGAGAAGAGTCAGTATCAGGGCTCCAGTAGTGAATGCTGACATTAGACTTTTCAAGGTTGACCAGAGTAACTGTACTAGAGATATCTGCCATAATCAACAACGCCATGTCACACCTGTCAGAAGCTACAGCATAATCACCCTGGGGTGAGTCATGTTAACATCCATGTACTCAGCAAAATGAATAATCAAGTTTCTGATCTCCCTGCTGGTCACTATAGTTATTTGTTCTATTTGTTACTTTGCTTCAGTTCTAGTTAATGTGACTTATGAACACTTTGTCCATGCTTGGAAAGACAAAGGAGAGAAGTGACTTTATTGAGGGTCTGGGCAGTAGTCCAAAAATCCTAGCTCTATAGTGACAGGCAAAATTGACCACGACTCACAGGAAAGGGTACAGGATTATGGGGAGGGATGCTGATAATCACCGTGAAAACAACACAGAAACACAACGTTGCAAAGGGACTGAGCCTTACTTTTCTATGGCATGACAGTAATAGTTTCTGTAACAGTTTCAGAATGTGCTGACTGTGCTGGTACATTTACATGACCAAAAAGCTCATTTTCAGTAGTTGTGTAATGTGCTCTACTGTAAGAATTAGAAAAATATATATTGTTCTCAATACATTATATGAGAAATGAGGCAAATTATATTTTTATTAACTTGATTACCTTTAAGTTCACCCAATATCCAAGTGATGACTTAGATTTTCTGAAGAACAGATGTTCAGAAATTGGGAGGCAGAAGCTGGCCAAGAAAGCTGCCTCAGTAGCAGTACAGGTTATAAATTCGCTATGGACAATCTGTTCTCCAAAACAGAGCTAAAAGGTTCATCAAGGTCACTGAAGGATACTATACAGGAGTGCTCCAAAACACCAGCTGTCAGGACTGTCAAGTCTTGCTAATGAACTGTGGAATTTGTAGAATATAATACTGATGCTAATTGAAACCTGAATAGCTTGAAAGCCTCCTATGTGGTAGCTATCGATTTATTTCTTATGATAATATCAGCTATGCAGCATAGGACAATGCCTGTCTACCTATAGGAGTAGTTAATCCATTGCTGATGCCATTCATGCAAATATCTAGCAGGTTTGAAACTCTGGTTTGGTTACATACTTTGCAGATGACGGATCCATTTTTGCTTTTATAGTAAATCCTGAACAGTGGCTTAGCTTCAAAGAAAGCATAGAAAGTGCCCTGAGTCCAAGAAGAGCTTATGATTTGCTAGTTAGGGCTTCATCTAGAGGTTAGTGTGGGTCTGAGTAATCTCAGAACCTAATTAATCTCTTACACAACCTGAGTGTGTTCATTTAGGGGAAGAGAAGGAGGTCTTTTTATAAAAGAAAATGCTTGCTGATGATGTATTTTATAAGGAGCTTAACATCAGTTGTGTTTTAGGTATGTGAAAGGGAGCCGAGAGAATCGAGTTCCCCCTGAAGACAAAGGAGAAATGTATAAATTCTGGACTTTTAGGGGATTTGGATTTGAGATAAGTGGTAAGCTTCCTGTCTGTGTGAAAACTGAGGATTTTTAATGCAGAAGTTGAACTTGGAGCACAGGCTGAATGGAAGCATTGAAAAGTATGTTGTCTATGAGACATATGAGCACCTAAAAAACTGGGCAGCAGCTGAACTGCAGGCCTGGAGAAATGCAGTTTTGAACTTGAGAGCTAAATTTCCCTTAAGTCATTTTTATGCACGCACAGTCACATCAGCAAATGTGTAGAACAACTCAGAACTCAGCCTAGCTCTAGATCCAGACATGGTCCAAGAGCAGATGGCACTAAGTTTAGCTGAAATAATAAGCCCTACTTCATTTCAGGAACCTTTGTACTGCAGGGTGTATGTCCCTTATGCCCCTTTTTGTATTAGTTTTATTTTAAAAGTAGGACTTCAATGCTACCCAAAATGATAACCATGCCTAAGTAACCCGTCTCTCAGGGAGTTCTATGAAACACATGGAGAATCATAGAATCATTAAGGTTGGAAAATACCTCTAAGATCATCAAGTCCAACTGTCAGCCCAACACCACCATACCTACTAAACTATATCCCAAAGTGCCACGTCTACAGGTTTTTCAACACCTCCAGGGATGGTGACTTCCCTGGGCAGCCTATTCCAATGTTTCATCACTCTTTCAGTAAAGAAATTTTTTCTTATATCCAAACTAAACCTACCCCTGGCACAATCTGAGATCATTTCCTCTTATCCTGTCGCTAGCTACTTGGGAGAAGTACCACAATCTCCTTTCAGATGGGTGTAGAGAGCAATATGATCTCCCCTCAGCTTCCTCTTCTCCATACTAAACCATCCCAGTTCCCACAGCCGCTCCTCACAAGACTTGTTCTCCAGATCCTTCACCAGCTTTGTTGCCCTTCTCTTGACATGCTCAAGCAAGCATGAGCCTATTAAGCACGCTCAATATCAGTGCAGTTTGTAGACTGTATTAAGGAGAACAACACTATCCCATAAGCAGTGTCTAGAACATTTAGAAAACTTCTGTAGAACACCACTTCGGAGCTTTATAGTCCTTAAGTGCAAGGGTTTATGTAGTTTTTTCTCCACTTTAAGTTACATTATTCCTTTAACTGAGTTTCACTTTATTTCAGAAATTAGTTAAATAGAACTCACAATTTATGAATGGTATTTGTGTGGTTATGTGGAAGATCTACAGAAAAGTGCTTTGAGTTTTGGAAACATGGGTCTGTCTCTTCCACTGAAATGGTACAGATTCCCAGAGTCACTTTATTATTGCAAATGACACCCTTCTCATTTCAGGTGCACCTCCCTTTGGTACTTGTCTCCGCTTGGACTGTACCATCATAAAAAAATAAATTAATTTAGTAACAAGTTACAATTTCCTAGTTTTATGCTGTGTTGGAATATTCCCCATGGTATCTGTGCATATTTTGAAATTTAGCGTCTTAGGTAGAACTTTGTGTTTTCAATTGCAAATACATTCAGCTAGCAAGCAAATAAATACAAAACGCTGTCTGTTGAGTGTCCAAGCTTCATTTATGGTCTTAAGGTTTAATTTCACATTGTGAAGACTGTAAGATTTGCTTGCCAACCAAATCTTGAAGTTGGGAGTGGAGTTGTTACACATATATGAGATATGCAGTATATGCTTTCTTTACATCAGAGCAAAACTTATTAATATATGGATAATATAATTATATATGGATAATATGGATATGGATAATAAAATTATGGATAATAAAATTATAAATGTTTTTATAGTCTCTGATAGTAGTTATCATGAACAGTTGCTTACAGGTATGCAACAGATATGTCTTACTGATGTATGCCTGATCCTGAGCAAAATAAAAATTAACAAGAAATGGTTTAAGTTTCAAGGAACCTGAGATTTCAATAGGGCAGTTCAGAGTGCACTGAATAATCCAGGCATGCCTAGTGTAAAATCTTGTGCCCTTCTATAGTCACGTCCATATTTTCAAGCTAAAATGAAGTAATTCTTTAATACAAATGACACGATGAGATATTTTTTTTTGAAAGATATTGAAGCTTTTAGTACCTCTTTTAGGCCACCTGCAGAGTTGTAAGTTTTTAAAGCGTGTGACTGCAAAAAATACAATGAAAGTCAGCTTTTCTTCATTCAACTTTTTAAAACTAGCTCAAAGACTCCAATTATCATCCAAACTTTTAGTGTTTAATTTACTTAACTTGCTAGAGAAACACTTTCCTTTCAGCCACCAGAAATCCTAAGCTAGCTGTTACAAATGATTTCATTTTTAATGTTCAGCCATTATTATTGTCTCTTCTCTCAAAGCACATAATTTGTGGCAAGCAGGTGGTAACACTGTTAAAAGAGTTGTTCTAAAGTCTTCCTTTCTGGTGTGATAAGAATGATGCAGAGAATGGAGGTCTGTATGGCTGAGGAATCTGGATATATAGGTTAAAAATAGTTGATGCATCAATTGGGCCAGACTTCATGTGGGACTTTTATGCTTAAGAGATTAAATCTGTTAATGACTGTGGAAGTGGACATTCCTACAAAATAAACCATTTGGAAGCTTGGCCCAAATCTTCTCCATCCTTATTGCAGAGGTGGAACATGTGCAGAAACTGTCTAGTGTCTCATGAACTGGGAATGCTCACAAGTTGCTTAATTCTTTTAAAAATGATTATATAATTACAGACTTTGATTTAAAATACCTCTAGGTGTGTAATGAGGTGTTAGGTACTATATGCACTACATGCATTATATAAAGTGCTAGTCTCAAAACTGTTTGAAAATGAATGGTAGCCCATAATAAAAATAAATATAGACTTAAGAAACAATCATGCTCATGAAAGAATAATTTTAGCATGAAGAATTTCATTGTGCTGCTATACAGCCTTGGCTATATTTACTGTTTTAAATGATTTGATAGAACACGTATATGGTGTAAATGCAGTGCTCAAATTTCAATTTTACTTTCTTTCCTATTGAAAAATAAAAAAAGTCATCAAACAATTTTGAGATAATATGACTTGTAAATACAGAGATATCTATTTCATACTTCAGAGTTTTAAAAAATTGATATAAAAGAGTGCATGCTTAAAAAACCAATAGAATATTTGTCATTCTTGATGATGCTTATTATATATGCATGAATAATAAAGAAAAACCCGTAAGAACAGTAGAGTGACCATTCTTTCACTTTTTGTAGAAGTGAAATAAATATGGTTGAAAGAAATGAAGGAAAACAAAGGTATTTAGCTGTACCTCTCCATTTTGCTCATCATGTGTTCTGACAACAGCTTAAAATACTGTTAAAAAACATCCTTACTTTACATAAATGCTTAACTTGACTTAGGTGGATTTTAAGCAAAAACCTAAGACCCTTTTTAAATATGAGCATGATGACTCATGCTAAAAATAAAGCCAGTGTTTAATCAGGAATAATTAATAAGTGTCTATGAGGGCAGCAGTTACTAGTATTTCACCCTAAATGGCAGCTGTGATTAAAATGTTTATATTTTCTATAGTGTGTTCTATAAAATCAATTTGGTTTAGGAATATAATCTCAATTAAACCTTCACAATGGAAAGCAAAATTACTTGATCTTTCAGATGTCAAGATCCTTAAAGACTATTTGACCGTATCTGAACAGGGAAGAAATCTTGTTATACTGTTTAAGCAAAATCCTAAATTATGCCCATGTGACCTCTTTCTCTCTATTTTTAAATAAGCTCAATGACTCCTTAGATAGTACAGTGGCAGCCCTCTACTACTTCTTGCAGAAGAAAAACACTACAAACTTAAGAAGATTATATTATCATTAGGATTCCTTATGCATTAATAAGCTTAAGAGAAACCTCAATTACAGCAGAAGATGAGTGACAGTAGAATACTTTGCTCTGTACCTTGAGTCTAGTTTGGGATGCCTCCCTGCAGCCAACTCAGATGACATAGTTTAGAAGACTCCCTTTTGTCATTAAAGCTACTTAGACAAGGTTTTATTTAGACAAATTCAATGCTGTTACTAATGAATGAAGATCACAATATCTGTCATGCAGCTGCTGCTAAGAATATCTTATTCAGTCAGCATTTATACTTTCCTTAAATTGTACTGCTATCCAGTGTTATGCATGAGTGTATTTTCCTGAAAGCAAGCATTTATGGTGATAGCAGACACCAGGGCAAAAAGAATACTCAAAATGCTGATCTGCTTTGCAATGGCTGTAGCAAGGCGCTCAGTTAGTCACGCATGGAGCTCTGCAATTCGTATTTCTCTTAAGCATATCTCTCAAGAAGGGCATGTGAGCAATAATGACTTTCCGTAGTTCCTTCCTGGTGAAAGAAAGTTCAGAACTCATATTCATCCATCCTGCATGGATGAACGGGGAAGGCTTTTTATGGATAAACAGATGTTCTGTCTTATGTGGGCTTTTAGGTTTGATCATTCTAGGGAAATGGACAAGAAATATTAACTTGTCAGACAAGCAGTTTTCCACCACAGGCAAAAAATACTGGTACCAACCCCTGAATCTCTTATTTTCACTTGAACAGAAGAGTCTCAGGAGCTGCAGCGTTATTTAGATTATTTTGAAAACAGCTTACCTGAAAAAACAGTGATTGTGTCACTTCTTGTTTATATTTTTAAAGTTGCCAAACCCCATAACTGGACATCTGAGCAAAAGAGAAAACTCAAGGTTTTGGAAGAAGTATGCTTTCTTTTACAACATTGTGGCAGAGAGAAAATAACACTCGTATTTTTAACAATATGCCACCTGAATACCTGGACAAAGAAATAGCAGGAGGTTACAAATAGAAACAAAATGTTACCATTTTAACAAAAAAAATTTACTAATTCTTTCTTAATGAGTTAAAGGTCATGCCACAATCATTACATGATAAGTCTCTGCTTTGTAAGGCTTTGCTGCTTATAATAAGTGAATGAAATCTACCTCAGAATTACAGATAGATGAATTCAGAGTGGGGAAAAAGAGGGTAATAGTTTCAAAAGTAGTGGCCAGATGTTATCTTCTGTATCAATAGTTACTCTCCTAAACAAAAACATATTTGGTGTTTAGATGTTGGTTTATATTACAAGTAAAATTTCCAAAATTATCCACTTGGCTCAAGACCTCATATTTAATTTTTAGGTACAATTAACTGAGGAGCATATGTATTATTGAATTGAAATTAGATTTTAGTTTCCAGGTAATTTTCCAAATTTAAATTACATTTTAAAAATGCATAAAGTCTTCTGTAAATTTTACCCATAGATGCTATAATTTGAAAATACCGCCCTAAGTGATTTTTTCATGACCCTAGTACCTCTGGTTTGAGGTAAAGCAGAAAATGTAAACTCTTCAGCTTACACTGAACATGCTGCTTCAGGAACAGACACTGCAAAACAAAAAAGCAAGGACAGCTGCCATGGCAGCTCAGAAAACATGCACTGTAGCCACTCAGATAGCTACCCTATAAGTACTAGCACCAGCTGTTGTGAGTACTGTAGCTACACAGAGAGCCAGTCATCGCAAGCACTGTGGCTTTGAAGACAACTGCCATGGATACTCCTGTACCAGTAGTCATGACACAATGCCTACTCAGACAGCAACTACGGACGCTCCTGTCAGTCTCTACTCACTCAATCTGTATCAGTGGCACTCGTTGCAAGCATTGCAGCTATACAGATAGTCATTCAACCCATGTCCGTGCTCCTGGCTGCAAGCACTGTAGCTATGCCAACAACCAACATGCTATGAGACACTAAATCTGAGCCAGATCCAGTTGTGGAAAGCACACTGGGAGCTGCTATGGAAGTTTCAACTCCATTTGATCCAGCTGTGACAAGCATTGTGCCAGTCACCATGGACACTTTTAGTCAACGTGTGTCAGTCGCAAGCATGTGGACAACAACTATGGACATTTTTACTCATCTAGTGCCAATTACCCCAGTTACAAAGAGAAGCTACAAAACAAGAACAGCAGCTTGTGATGCTGAACCAATGCCATCACAAACCAAAGACACAGACATGAAGAAAACCACCTGATTGCTATCCATGGGTGAGATAAGAGATATGTGAAAAGATTTCACCCATCAAGACAGTAAGCCAGTTCTTACCCGGTTGCTGGGATAGTGGAGTAATGGTTTTGAACTAGAGGGAAAAGAAGCCAAGTAGCCGGGATCCCTGGCTATACAACAATTGGAAATGGGGTTGGAACCATCAGCTTCTGGAGGTGACCTCTGGCAGCTGTGAAGGAAAGGTACCCCTTCAAAGATGAAAGCCAAGTCCTTCTTAGCAAGTGAACCAACACAGAGAAAGATATCAATTACCTGAGAGAACTAGCTCTGTGGGATATAATTTATCGGGTTCTGTAGATCCAGACAAGGTGTGGTGTACCTGATCTATGTTGCGAAAGCTTGTGAAGAATGCGCCACCAATGTATGCCCACTCTTTGGCAGTTATTGACCATGCTTCGACAGATGGTACTTGTGGCTGACTTTAATAACAGCTTCTGGGATTTCAGAGAGTCTTTACTCTTCAGTAAAGGCCTGTGTCTTGGCGACGGACAAATTGCTTGAAAAGTGCTCTACACCACAGCTGAGGCCAATGGCTCTGAGATCAAGTACCTCCAAATGAAAAAGAAATCTTGGCAGCATATGAAGGAGTTACAGCTGCTTCAGAAGTGACTCGTGCTGAAACACAGCTCTTCCTAGCACCTTGATTACCAGTATCGGGCTGGATGTTGAAGGGTAAAGTTTCTTCCACTCAATATGCCACCAATGCTGCATGGAATAAACGGATTGCACTAATAACACAGCAAGCCCACATTGTCCAAGGAATCTTAGAAACGAGCATGGACTGGCTAGAAAGCAGAGCCTTTGGAATGCTATCAAAGAAGGTTATAACTTATGCTGAAGAAGCCCCACCATATAATAAGCTCCCAGAAAATGAGAAACAGTATGCCCTGATCACTGATGGATGCTGCTGTTGTGTAGGAAATATTCAGAGATGGAAAGCTGCCGTATGGAGTTCTACATAAACAGCCACAGAAGTAGTTGCAGGAGAAGGTGGATCAAGCCAATTTGCAGAAGTAGAAGCCATCCAGCTGGCTTTAGACATTGCTGAACAGGAAAAGTGGCTAGTACTTTATCTCTGTTTTGACCCACAGATGGTAGAAAATGATTTGTGGGGTGGATAAAGTAGTGGAAATGGAACAACTGACAGTACAGAGGTAAATCTATTTGGGCAGCCATGTTGTGGCAAGATATTGCTGCCCAGCTAGAGAAACTGATCACAGAGGTATGTCATGTGGATGTCAACGTATTGAAAAGCCGAGCCACTGAGAAACATCAAAATAACCAGCAAGTAGATAAAGTTGCTAAAGTGTTCCAAATAAATTCTGACTGGGAACATATAGGAAAACTATTTTTAGCTCAATGGGCCCATGACACCCAGGTCACCAGGAAGGGGATGCAACACACAGCTGGGCCCGTGACTGAGAGGTGAATTTAACCAAGGATGTTATTGCACAGGTTATCCATGACTGTGAAACATGCACAGCAATAAAACAAACTAAAAGTTTAAAACCTTTGTGGTATGGGGGATTATGGTTGAAATATAGGTATGGGGAGGCCTGGAAAACTGCCTGCATCACACTCTCTCAACTCCTGGGGATAAGTACTGTGTGCTTACAATGGTAAAAGGAACTACTGTATGGCTGGAAACATATCCTGTATCCCATGCCACTGCCTAGAACATTATCCTGGGCCTTGAAAAAGATTTGTGGCAACATGGTACCCCAAAAAGAATTGAGTCAGAAAATGGGACTCACTTTGAAAACAATCTTATAAACACCTGGATCAAAGATCATGACATTCAGTGGGCATATATTCCCTACTAGGCACCAGCCTCTGGGAAAATTGAGCAGTACAATCGACTGTTAAAAACTACCCTGAAAGCAATGGGTGATGGAATCTTTAAAAATTGGGATAAGCATTTGACACAGACTGCCTGGTCAGTTAACACCAGAGGACATGCTAAACAAGCTGATCCTGCTGAAACAGACCTTCTACATATGGTAGAAGGAGAATAAGTCCCTGTAGTGCATGAAATGAATTTGCTGGTAAAACTGGGTTACTCCTGCTTTGGGCGAAGGCAAATCCATTAAGGAGTTTCTGTTTTCTAAAGACCTGGACATACTTGATGGGTGATGCTGAAGAATGGTGAAGTTCAAGCATACCTCAAGGAAATCTGACTCTGAGTGAGAATACTCAATTTTAAGCTGTACAATATTGTTTGCTACATAATACTCACAGTGTTCACTAAGAGTTTTTTCAGGATAACGAGTTAGCTTCATTATGTGGTGTCCAGTAACCTAATCGAAGTTGGTGTCTCTAGCTTGCCACTAGTGGGGATGAACAGCAATGGATTTTCATACCATCTTCCTGCCCTGAGAGACTACTGCAATAGATGGAGACACACAATCATGACTTTAATGAACTTTTACTTAGAAAGTTAGATCATGAATTAGTGATCTATATGTATATATATATATTTGAAGATAAAAGTAGTAGTAACTTAAGATGACATAATGGCATGGAATAAAGGGTAGAATGTTCTAGTTTGAGGTAAAGCTGAAACAATTTAACTTTTAAGCCAAGCCTCTTCTAAGTAACTTCAGTTTCTGAAAGTTACCAAAACAGTTTTTCAGACAATGTCTGCCTCTAGAAGTGAAAATGCCTGATGTTTATCACCAAGGTAACGGGGACATTGGTATGCAGAGGCCACTGTTTATACTTATTCCTCTGAAAATCAAGACCATTCTAGAGTTAGTGGAATACCATAAATTGAAGGGTGAAAAATGGTTGGGCCTGTAGGGTGGAGTGAACAGGACAGATGCCCAAAAACCAGTGAACTATTCTATGTCATATATATCTTACTCAGCATAAAGCTGAGGGATCACAAGGGTCCAGCTCTCTTCTTTGATGACTGATGTCCAGCATGGACCTTGTTTGTATCTCTGCTCCAAATCCAGTCCATGTGATCCTGAATCCAGCACCCGTCTGCCACTGGGACTTTATGTCCTGCAGCATCAGTGATGATCTATAGTAATTAGAGGAGCTTAATTTGGTTTTGTGTATTTGTATGTATTTTATTATTTTCTTATTAATATTACTATCTTTTATTATTACTATTGCTTCATTAAAGCTGTTTAGTATTTTTTTCCAACCCACATGTCCTTTCTCTCTCATTTCCCTTTCTCCTTTCTCTGTGAGGGAAGAACTGGCACTAGAACTGCCCAGCCTACCTGCCAACCAGGCAAGGGCAAGGGGCTAAACCGAAACACACATGCTCTAACTTCTCCCAGTTGACAGAATCAGTAATTGTAAAATTATTACCGTCGGTTTGAACAGCAACAGACTTTTAAATGAGTGTAACAAACAACTGAATAGGTCCTGCTGATTCATATTCTTAAAGTCATTAATGATTAGAATAGTAAAGAATGTGATAGTATAGTCATTAGAACTGAAGTGTCCAAACCCCTCGATTTTTTAAAGTTTATCTGGACAATAAAGAACAGACAAATCTCAAAGATGCAGTTAGATTGTTCGACTCATAGGGAGAATGTAGCTGAAGTCTATTTTAAAAGGCAAAAAAAAAGGAGTCACTCACTTTTATTGCTTAGATTTATCAGTGCTTCATTTAATGAACACAGATATCGATGCATTTGGCCTGAATTGGGTGAATTACAGTGAGCTTACTAGGCTCCTTGTTGAGCAAGGCTGTTAGGCAAGACAGCTGCATGACATTTGGTTTAATTTGTTGACACTAAAAATCCCTGAGTTCAGCTCTGATGGAAGTCAGATCATGTAATGCCTCAGTGAAGGACTTAGAGCATTCTTAGCATAGAGGCTTCAGACTGGAGAACAGTGCGCTAGTGTTAAATTAACAAGAAGTCAGGGAGCTTTGGTATTCCTTGTGTTAATTGATATCTGAATTTTACCTTGAGGCTGAACACATTTTTAAGTGCCCTGTAAACAGCTGAAAAAAATGCTTAAATTTTAAGATTTTATTTCATTATTCAAAGCAGAGATTGTAGTAAGTTGCACATCTGAAACAAAGTGTTTACCATGTCTGTCTACCCAAAAGGCATTGAACAGTCCCTGGATTTATTTTTGCATTGCTAGCAATTATAGAGGCAATAAATAAATTAGAGCGATACTTACTAGGCATGAATTTAATATTTCTGTCAGCATTTTTTTATTTAGAAAAGAGTAAATAAATCTTATAATGTATTATTTTTTTCATTATTAGAAATTCATAACAATCATTCTCCTCTTTCAATTCAATGATGAATTCCTCAATCTTTGTATAAAGAAATGTATATTTCCAACAAAAATTAAGGCAATGTGGTTAGTTTTTGGTATGCTACTTATATATCAGTTACATGAAAACAAAGACATGCATTCCAGATAAAAACGCTCCCACTGCAGAATGCTGGTGTTCTTTTAACCTCAGCTATACATGTTTCTACTAAAATTCTGGAGTTTCGTAAGTAATCTGAGAGTGCCCTTATTTCTTTTTACATGTTTAAAAACTTAATGTTATTCAATGTAACAGAACTCTAACACTATGAGATCTGCCTTATACACTCACTGAGACTTAGGTATTAATTAACCAGAAATGATTTTATATTATTTCTGAGAAACTTCCGGAGCCCATGGATAAATCTAACAAGCAGGTTAGAGAAGGGAATGAAGGTGAAAAACTAGTAACCAAAGTTCTATAATTGTGAATTCCTGGCCAAGTAAAAACATGAACAATAAATACCTGCCTTTCTAGGCTTGGCTGTCTAGTTTGCAGTTTTCTGAGTATCCTATAGCAGAAGGTAATTTGAGGATGAACTAAGAGGAATAAAAACTATGCAGTCTTTCAGAATGGATTTAAAACATGCATGCTAGCCTGTGGACACTTGTTAGGAATGAGAACATCAGTGCATTATTTCACAACCGTAACAGTTAGAGGGTTGTTTTAAATATATTGTGTCGAGGTTTTATTTATTTTTTCTGTTGTATTATTTTCCTTATCCTCTTGCTGGTCCATACTAAGGATGTGTGTTGTGTGTCCTAGATCTGCCAGTCGTCAGGGTGACTATGCTCTTGGAGCCATGTTTGTGTAGAGAAGAGATCCTTGAAAACCACCCACCTTCTGTCCATACTCTGACAGCAGCATTAATGAAATCAGCCAAGAAGGAACTCACATTCGCAAGAGAGAGCTGCAGCGTCAGCCCCAGTGTTGGCTGAGGCTAGCTGCTCAGAGGCCAACGTGTGCCCTCACCTCAGGTGGCCCAGTAAAAGATAGGAGACTGAAAATACAAAGAAATAGAGCAGAAAAAATGAAAATAAACAATCCTTCCTCTCCCTCCTCCTTTATTATTTATTTAAAATAATAAAGAATAATGAAAGGCCCAAAAGGAGAAAGCTGCCTGGGAAAATAGGTTTTAGTTTAGTTCGGAAGGCCTTAGATGTCAAGAGCCTGGAGAAAACATGGTGCAGGTGCAGAAGTCCAATTCCACAGTCAGAATTAGTGTCAAGCTGCAGGTGTTCCTAAATAATGTCCTGAGGAATCATAGAGTCCGAATTCCATCTGCACCAGGCTTCTATGTATGGTATATTCGATGATTGCCCTTGAAAATCCTGCCTGGTTTGTTAGCTGACTGGGAGATTCTGAGGTTAAATATAAACCGTCACTGCAACTTTCTAACATAGAATCTAAAGGGGATGAAGAGAATGACAGTGTTCAGTGTCCCATATATGTTCCTTTAATTTGCACGTGTCTTTTTAATCCAAATAAATAAACCCACTAGGCAATTCAGAGTTACTGATAACTACTCATTTCATGAAGAAGTACTGTTTTTGTTGTGAATCTGGCACCTTCTTGTTTTATTTATTTTTCCTTAATACTTCTAGGTTGATATGCTTATTAAACTAAAATACACGGACCTTAGGGAAATACTTAATGATATGATGTGATATAGATTTTGTGAACCCTACCTGCCTTCCAGTATACAGAGTGTAAGGAACAGAATATACTTTATCACAGGGCAGCAGTTGTGAAGGAGAAACAGAAGTAGGACTGAATGAATATAAAACAAAGCGTTCCCACTAGCACTGCTGTGTTGATTTGACAGCTGTCGTCTGAAAACAAATAGCAAGTTATAACTGAGGTGAAGCTTTTCCATAAAATGTTATCATTGTTTTAGGATTAATGGTATTGCACAGGCCAGATATCTACTAACATCCTCTGCACTACATGTTTTTTGTAGCGATTTCTCACACAGACACTTAAACTGTAAACTGACTGAGAATTGTAGTTTGTTAACGAGCAAAGATGAGCTTGCTTGTCACAGCCCAGATAGTTGTGTGACACAACGTAATGGTGGGAAAAAGTGAACTACATCTGTGGCCTGAAAGCTGCACAGAGAGTCTTGGAGTTGTGATTTCATGAGGTCTGCTATTGAGAAGGTTTGTTATAAAATGTGCTTTACACACTGCCTTGTCATAGCCTTCCTGTGATCTCCAGGTTTCAAATTATCTCTGTAATTCACTGGTCCTAAGTCACACACTTTGACATGAATTACACTGTTCACTGAACTGGAGTAACTTCATAAATAATCCCCATCCCCTGAGGAATCCAGTCTATCCATCTCTCCCTTCAATATTCTCTCCCATGCAGATTAGCACACTTGGGGTAAAAAAGGAGCTGCAATCCATGAACAATGTTACTTCTTCGTAAAAGGTGATAAGAGTACCATTTCTTATAACATTGACTGGAGAAGTCAAGCTGAATTATACATTACAGACATCTTACCCGTTCTGCAGTGTCTGGGTTGAAGGCCGTTATCTTCAATCCTTTGGGGACTGCAAGGATCTAGAGACATGGAAGCTTAGAAGAAAGAAGAAAAAAGAATTAAAGCTTCTTTTGGCTAGAAGCAAATTTTAGTTTATTATTCAGCTCAGCTCTACTGTGTTCCACTTTCAAAGTTTCATTAGCTGTTCCACTTAAGAAGCAAATGATGGCATGAAAAAGGAAAGATTCCTTTAAAGTAGTATTTCTTAGTTTAACGAACTTCTGCTTAGCTTTTCTTTTATTTTTATTCATGAAACAAACATAGTTCACTTCAGTTTATAGATATTTATGTTGACAAACACTGGCTATGACTATATCAGGGAGATACTTACTTTGGACTCATATTTCAATACGTTAGGAGCCTATATGATTATTTTTCTGTATGTGGAGAGTTTAGGGACGCTAACTTCCTTACCTGGACACTTAAGATAGATATCTTAGCTTTTTCCCCTCTTCCCACAGAGCATTCATAGCGTGTCATTGACAAGCAGCATTATGCCCCGTAACGTAGGCTCTGATACGACTTGACCGAGACTTTTAGCAGTCTGCAACTTCAACTCATGTACAGGGAACAACTACTTGCTGAAATGCCATCTGTGTGCTGTACCCCACTGTGTTTGTACCCTCTTTAATAAGATGAGCAGAAATTATAGTTTTTCTCTTGTAAGAACTGAAGAAAATTTTTAAAAGGTATCATAAAGGGCTTTTCTGTCCATTCATAACATCATTTTTTTTGCTTTCAGAATTCAGCATTTCAGAAGATGATAGCTTTTTTTGATGAAAAGCTTGTAGTTTTTTCTCTTGGTGAAAAAAGTCACCTCTGTGTGTTCGAATACAGTTATTACTGACTTTTCTCGACTGCACCGTAATTGAAAAGGACATATACAAGTAGTCTAGAGCTCTGGGTTTTTTGGTGTGGACTAGAAAAAGTTTACATAGTTGTGTATCTTGCTTCTGGCCCTTTCACATCTGTATTTATGTTCAAAGAGTAACTTTTTAAGTGTAGAAACTGCCTCCTGCTCAGAAATTTTTTGTCTAGTAAATAATAGCAAAATTTCTGATGTCTCATCTTAAAAAAAAAACAAAAGAAGAAATCTCTTCTGCGCTAATCATCTAATAAATCAAATCTTTCCTGAAAATGCAGTCCTTTCTTTAGTAGGTAGTTTACATGTGGAAGAATATCTCAGAATGTAAAATCTGGAGTGTTCCATTAAGCCAAGCATCTTTCACCAATAAAAGGTTTTTCATAAGATTTTTAGGGAACAAATTGTAAACGGTCTGTGATATAAAGGTTAGCTATTTTAACTTGTTGTTTTATTTTGTGCATAATTACAACATAAGTCTAAACATACCTAACATTTACAACTGAACAGGTTGTATGAGGATAACTTTTGCCACTTCACACTCCAGTGAAATAATATAGTGATAAAATGGTTCACTGGAAACAGATGCTAGCTGTTGGGATAAAATGCCTGTAGCAAGTTTTAAGCAACTTCCAATTTATCTCATCTAAGCCTACTCCTGACAGCAAAAGTAGAAAGACCCTCAACACTCTTTCTGTTGCTTACAAAAGCACAGGTAACATATGTTTTCTGATTAACTTTTGGGTTGATAGAAGCTGCTGTGAGCTAAGAACCTGCTATGTATTGCAGGCAAGGGAAGGGGCACTTAAGGAAAAAATCTAGGTGAAATACGACAACTTTACTGTCTATGGAACGTATTGTCTCTCTATAGGGTATGTCTGAACAAAGAATTGAAGAAAAAAACCTGTTAGCATTTCCATTTCTTAAGACCTATGTTCAGATCTTGAATTTTAGTCACAAGTTAAAAGGATTAAGTATGATCAGAAAAATAAAAAAGTGAACCTTGCAGCACAATCAGTGCCTTACGCAGGGAAATACAGGACAAAAATCAGATCTTAGTTACCTTGGGGAATCTAATAATGCTTCTCCTTGACTAAAAATAAAGCCTTAATTCTGGTCCCCCTGCCCCTTCCCCCCACCTTTTTATAGAAAATAAATGCTTAAGAAAACCAATGGAAATGCTTTCTGAAAGCAGAACAGAGAACCACCTCACTATTGGAAAACAAAATCTAACTTACTTTCATTTGTACATAAAAGTTTATGAAAGTTAGCAGAGATTGAAAAAATGAATGAATGAAAATGAAAAAATTGAAAAAAAAATGAACAAATCTGAAACAAGGTCAGGATTTCATCAATAAAAAATAATGTTCACTATCAATTGTTCAACCTCCTTGATTCACTGGCGTTCACCTTTGTGAAGGAGCCATAAATAAAATGTGTCCAGCTCAATTGTAGGCTCTTTGAACCTCAGTTTTTGCTGACATCTTCAAAACACCAGCTATTGTTTTTCTTTAAAGGGTTAATGCATTTTGAACATGCTAAGAAAGAGATTATATAACCGCTCGCCAGAGACCTTGAACATTAGTCTAGGAAGTCATACCTAAGAACAGACTACTTCTCAGGAGGCCAAACCTTTTACTCAGATACCTCTCAAGAAGGGTCAAACGGAAGATCTGAGGAACTACAGGCCTGTCAGTCTGACCTCGGTGCTGGGGAAGGTCACGGAGCAGATCACCTTGAGTGCTATTATACAGCACACGCAGGACAACTGGGTGATCAGGCCCAGCCAACATGGGTTCACCAAAGGCAGGTCCTGCCAGACCAACGTGATCTCCTTCTATAACAAGGTTACCCGTTTAATGGACGAGGGAAAGGCTGTGGATGTGGTGTACCTGGACTTCAGTAAAGCCTTTGACACCGTTTCTCACAGTATCCTGATGGAGAAACTGGCTGCCCTCGGTGGGGATAGGCACACCCTCTGCTGGGAAAAAAACTGGCTGGATGGTCGGACCCAAAGGGTTGTGGTAAATGGAATTAAATCCAGTTGGAAAACAGTCATGACCGGTGTTCTCCATGGTTCAGTGCTGGGTCCAGTCCTATTTAACATCTTTATCAATGATCTCGATGAAGGCATTGAGTGCAACCTTAGCAAGTTTGCACATGACACCAAGCTGGGTGCAAGTGTGGATCTGCTTGAAGGAAGGGAGGCTCTGCAGAGGGATCTGGACAGGCTGGACCGATGGGCTGAGAACAACGGGATGAGGTTCAACAAGGCCAAGTGCAGAGTCCTCCATTTGGGTCACAACAACCCCATGGAGCGTTACAGGATTGGGGAGGAGTGGCTGGAGAGCTGCCTGGCAGAGAAGGACCTGGGGGTGTTGGTTGACAGCGGCTGAACATGAGCCAGCAGTGTGCCCAGGTGGCCAAGAGGACCAATGGCATCTTGGCCTGTATCAGACACAGCGTGGCCAGCAGGAGCAGGGAGATGATTGTGCCCCTGTACTCAGCACTGATGAGGCTGCACCTCAAGTGCTGGGTTCAATTTTGGGCCCCTCACTACAAGAAGGACATTGAGGGACTGGAACGTGTGCAGAGAAGGGCAACGAGGCTGGTGAGGGGGCTGGAGAATAAGCCCTGCGAGAAGCGGCTGAGGGAACTGGGGCTTTTTAGCCTGGAGAAGAGGAGGTCGAGAGGAGACCTCATCACTGCCTACAACTGCCTGAAAGGAGGTTGTGACGGGGTGGGTGCTGGGCTCTTCTCAAAGTGACAAACACTAGGACAAGAGGAACTGACCGCAAGTTGTGCCGGGGCGGCTTAGACTGGACATTAGGAAGAATTTCTTCACTGAGAGGGTGGTCAGGCATTGGAACAGCTGCCCAGGGAGGTGGTGAAGTCACCATCTCTGGAGGTGTTTAAAAAACAGGTAGATGAGTTCCTTAGGGACATGGTTTAGTAGGGAGACAGGTATGGCTGGACTCAGTGATCTCAGAGGTCTCTTCCAACCTGGTGATTCTATGATTCTATGATTCTCTCACAAGAACACCACCGAAGACTATACCTCAATTAAATGTATATGTAGAAAAAGTTTAAGGTATTTTGAACTGATCTAAAACACTCCAAATGAGGCTGAATAATTCGTTTTTAGATAATATAGGCATTATACCATTAATTTGCCATCTGTAGGAGTCTAGCAAAACTGTGTCTAAAATTGTGTGTACAGCCTGGGGCATTATCAGGAGTATTCCACAGTATCCTACATTACACTTAAGGGCCGACTTCCTTTGATGCAAACTTTATCACCTATTAAATACAACACAGAGTGCACACATCCAGGTGAACTCTTGACCTCTTGAAATTAAATTATCCTCTTCCAGTGCTCTAGATTTAAAATGGTTTTACAAATTGGGATAAGCTCAATTTATCCTAGTTTTTCAGATTAAATATAAAAATCCTTCCTTTTCTGAGTCACCTTTCTGAAGCTTTCCTGTCTCAATGTCCTTGAGAGTATTATTAACATTTGTTTAGCTTTCAACATTGGTAAACATTGAAGAACCATTTTTTTTTAAAATATGAACCCTCTCATACTTCGATATTTCCTGATGTATTTCTTTAATATTTAGTGCTATATATTGCAATGGTACACCTATGAATAGATTATTAAGAAATAAAGTTCTTATCCAGAGATAACTTTTAGCTATATTCTTCTTTAAATAGATTTAAGTTTTTTCGGATATAAATTCACAAATTTAGAAAAAATATACAGCTTCATCTAATTCAAAATATAATTTAGTTTTTGAATATTGTTTACTTTGACGTTATTTTGACAAAACTTAAATTGGTACTATTTTTTTCACCGATAAAAAAAAAACCAAGCCCACCAGGATTGATGTTCACATCGCATTTGCAAACTATGTTTCAGTACAGGTATCTTGCTGTTGCAGGACTGGGAAAGAATGCTAAAACATTTTGTGAAATTTTAGGACAAAAGTGAAACCGCTAGACAGAAGCCAACCTAGAAAATGATATACATTACATGCATATTTAGATGCAGCCATTTTTCATCTCATTTTTAAGATCAGAATTTTTTGATAAAAAGAGAAATAGGGATGGAGTTGCCTAAGGGAACTAGCCATCACTCCAAAATGGTAATCTAAATCATTCAGACTATCTAAAATACAATTTAAAAGTTCTTTATAGTAAGAGTTATATAAAGCAAGTATGAACAGAAAAATTTGGGACTTAAGTAGGGAAAGTTGGGTTTGTCTGTTTGGTTTTTTTTACTTTGTTTTTGTTGTTGGGTTGTGGTAGTTTTGGTGTGGTTTTTTAATCTCTTTGCATGATTTTGGTTTTTTTTATATAAAATGCTACATAGATCTTATTGTACCAACAGCAAACATTTTTTTCTGTAAGGATGTAACACTGATATTTCTTAAAACTTGTTGTACTTTCAGTTACTCCAGAGATAAGGAGCTATTAAAGAAAACTAAAGAAAAGTTGAAGTGAAGTAAGTAGCATGGAAGAAATCTTATCAGTTACAGCTTCTTATACAGAAGTCTTAATTTCCTTCTCTCAGATCTCTTAATCTCCTTCTCTGAGGTCAGGTGAAAGACCCGTCAGAGAGACGGTACATATATACTACATATATTTATGAAAGGACTCTTCTGCTCTCCCTGATATTTGATTTTCTATATTTGCTGGTGATATAGCATACCTTTTCTTGAATACGCATCAACATACATTAGATAACCTCTTGAAACATGGAAGTATTTCATACTTCATTCCATTATTTTATGTGATCCAAAAGCTTAATTAATGACCTAAAAGTGAAGTCTTTGAAATTAATTTTTGTATTTGCTATTCTTTAAGCTTTGATATGTGTACAATAATTTCCTGTGACAGGGCAGGAGTTTGTTAAAGTGTTTCGTAATAAAGTAAAATTCACTGTCAAAGAATATTATTGGATAACTTCTATATAATATCCTGACAAAAACTTTCAAATATGTTAGAAATCACATGTTAACGTCAAGCCCTACAAAAATCTAAATTGTTTTAATATAACTACAGACTAACAATTTCTTTCTGAAGTGATTATTCTTTTTTAGTTGCCTTTAAACTATTTTTCAGGCCAGAGCCATCATAGCTACCTTTAACTACACCGTGTGATACAGAAAAGCCTTTGGAAAGGCTTTGCAATAAAGACTAGATGACAGGCATGGACACTATTTCAGTAAAATCAAGGTTAAATATTTCTATAAATTAATTATTATACTCAAGTTAACGGCAAGACATTTGTTTTCAGTTATGCATAATTCAAAGCTTTTGTATGTTAGCAAACTCAGAAGGTCAAACAAAGACATACTCATGTTATTTAAAAAGCTTATTTAAACTGAAATGAAAAATCTAGTAACTGTTGGAGAGGGACATACAGGGACATATTTAACCAGTGAAGGACTTCTTGTGTGTATGTAATATGTGCACATGAACAGGTACCAACCACCATGCGTCATGAACACTAATAAGTCTTACTTGTCCGTTTCTTCAGTTACCTTCCAAAATTAAACTTTGGAAAAACACTTTACTCATATAATATTTTTTCTTTTGCATCTTAGAAGATCCTCAGAAGATCCTCACTGTTCAGGTGAAATCAAGAGATTTCATATTTTTACAAAGCAATGTCAGAATAAGTAACAGATAATTTCAGAAAGAATAATTCCAGAGAGATGAGCATATCAACATACCTTTATGCTGGAGTCATAATAGGTTCACAGATATGTTCTGAATGACTCCTAGCAAAATTATCTGAAGACATTGCATTGTAAAATGTTTCCTATTTGTCAGGGTAGACTGACTCCTCCTGTTGAAAGAGATTTGGTCAAACTCTTCATCAGTTGGTGGGGCCAGCGTTTCTTCCAGCTTTTAACTCAAAAACAATTTTTGTCTCTTCGCCTTACACTGAAAAGTAAAACAAATGAAAGAATGTATAGCTATTTTGTTTGGAAGCATGTACTGAATTTGAGTTGGTCCCATTGAACTAATGCAGATAGAAGCTGTACGTTAATAGAGACAAATGCAGAAAGGTTACGTTTGTTCAATCTCACATTAAAGTTTGTCTTTCAGAGGGCAATCACGTTATACTTGGTAAACAAATAAAGTGAAAAGAAAGCAAGAGATATGTAATTTACTTTGTTAATTTATTTTTTACCCTTAATTGTTTCTGATAATTTTGTAGTTTAATCTAGTAAATGGTTTGTAATAGGATTGAAATCTTTGTAGTAGAGCATTCTTTTCTATCTTTGTTGAGAGGTGAGGTAGTATCTTCTGTGTTTGAAACTAATCAAATGTCCACAACAGCAATATTACCTACATACATGGATGTCAGTGAAATATAAATTAGATAGTTTCAGAAGCCTTCTCCTGTCACTCCAATGAAGCTGACATTATCAGCTTTGTTAATTAGTTTTCTGCATAAACATTAAGATGGCTCAGACATTTCAGTTTAGTCATCGACTTCAGCCAGGCTGATTTCTTACGTCTCTGAAGTCTTCATATTTGTTCTGCTGATACCCTTCATATGTTTCATACTTGCCCTCGGAACAGTGTTTCACCATGTTCTTTCTCCCCCTGCCCTGCAGCTTCCCATTCTTGATCTCTTCGACATCCCTTTCTGCTACATCTGAGCCCCTGTTTTTCAAGTTTTCACTTTTGACTAAAAAGTCATTTTTTTACCCTCTTATATAACCTTCCTTGAAGTAAAAAAACGATACAAGAATTGCCTTTTAAACATGAGTGAAGCCATATCAACTACTGTGCTGTCCAAAGCAGAGAAATGAATTGATTTGGGAAAATTAAATATTGATACTATGCTCTTAGAGCCAGCACAAAACTAGGCTATTTTACAAATTTCACGTGGCCCTCTGAGAGCTGGTGTGAAAAGATATTAAAGTATAAGTAGGACAAGTGATTAAAAGATGGGAAATCTGTAGCTGCTGCACCAGGATTGTAAGTTGCAGGCTCTTGTGAACTTTCTTGCACAACTCCTCAGAACGTAAAATGGTAAAAAGCAGAGAGTCTTTTGCCCCATCTTTACTCAGATGGGGACACAGACAACTTAATTCTGGTTGAGTATGTGTAAGTGTACCTGCATGAAGCAAATGTGCACAGGAATTTCATTTGAAAGTGGTCCTCATCTTGAGTCAAACCAAAGAAGTTCCCTCCATAAGCTGTATGAATAGCTGAATGGTAACAATTTCTGGGTCAGTCATCTGTCAGAGAAAGTACTTTTATGAATATTTCTGTTTTCTTGTATACTCTAATGTTGAATGTTAATTTTCTTTATAGCCAGATTTTTGTACTTTGAGTTTTGAAATAAGATAAAGCTAGACAATAAGGAAGTATATTTTAAAGATATTCTTCAACTTATTGACTATGATTTAAATTAAATACTAGCTTAATCTCAAAAAATGAAGAGCGTCTTACTTTGGTAACTATGTTTTTAGAAGAGAAATATTGTTGCCACACTCCCTATTATATATTTGAAGAACACTTAAGTCAGTTAAATACACATATCTGGACAACAGTAAAATTTCATCCACTCTGTGTGTGTCTGTGTGCGCATGCACATGCACAGGCACTTGCAGTCAAAGAACAGGACAAGACATCAAGCTCTTACAGTTTAGACACCCTTATTTGTATTAGGGAGGGGCACGTTGAATAGTAGGCCAAGAGCTGATCATTCAAAGTCATAGATTTAGAACAGCCTCATCAGCAGTGCATGATGTTCAGCAAGACCACTATCCCTAATCTTTATTTTGTGTTAAATTCGGAAGCGTGCTTTCTACTCACACTAGTGAAGATATCCCCTATTTATTTCAAAAACCTTTGCCTTCTCATATAGAGAGTATAGTGAATCCACTTAATCATCTCAGTAGTTCAGCATCAACATTCACTTAGCACATATTGAGGACAGAAAAGGTCTCTCCTGTTCTTCTTCTGTATTCTTATCTACTTATACTTCTCTTTCTCAGCAGAACACCTTTGCATGCTAGTATGAAAGAGAGAATATATTACAACAATAGAAGAGAATAAAAGTTCATGTAACCCTGAATTTGGTTCTGTCATCTTAGAGAAATCTGCTCTGAACCCAAAGTATCATCTTTTATACATGTTTTAGCTTTTGAATAAATTTGTTTTTCAGAGGTTTAAATTGCTGAATTAAAAACTGCTCAAAAGCATGATAATCCAGAAGAGAAAAACCCTAAAAGAAGACAGAAACTAAAGCTGTAATAATGTTTTAGACCTCGTTCTCCTCCACTTAAATCAGACTTCTGAACTTTACTTAAACTTCATATAGTTATTTTTAGTAGTATTTTTCAATTATCAGTTCTACATCATCTTTCTTTGTTAACTTTATTCTCTTCAAGCTAACCTCTGGCTTGTATTACTATGTTTACTCTTTTAAATATAAAAATTACTTCAGTAAATGAATCAACTGGCTATATTTATTGTTCCTACTTCTAGTCAGCTACTAGTCCTTGAGCTTTTTATTGTTATTTATTTTATATTTTAAAATTCTGACAACTTACAAGCATGTACTGAAGCATTATTTGAACTTCAAATTACAATATAGCTTTTTGTTCTCTGTACTTTATAGTTCTTAAATCTTTCTCCTTCCCAGACTCAATATTTTTTTCATTTTTAAAAGCCTTCTGTTTATTGCTTCCACTAATCTTTAGATCTCTGCTTAACCTCATTGCCTACTATTGCCCTTTTCTACATTTAGATTTAACCAGCATGTCAGTTACAGTCTCTCCAGAAGATTTCTTACGCATTTCCCATTTTTGTAGTAAAAAAAATTCTGTAAATAACAACTTTTTTTATGGTACTCATGCAGTATCAAAGATTTCCTCAAGTTCTGTGCCCTGAAAAATTCATATTCTTCTTGTTTCTATAGGAAATGTCAATAGAAGTGGAGAAAAGATGGGAAATATTTTTTTTTGTTTTTGAAAAAAGTTTCCTCCAAAATCCCTCATAAAAGTCTTCGAGCATACTTGCTACATTCCTTGTACTTCTGATACAGTTTGGAGAGGAAGACAGGCCACAAATGTCAAATAGGTCTAAGTCTGACACACAAAGACTGAAGTGACTGCAAGAAATTTGAGAAGAGTTCATTATGGTGTAACAAATGGATGCATCTGAGAGGATCGTAGAAAATATAAATTAATGCTTAAGTTTTAGAATATTATTAATTAGTTCTGAGTGTTGCATATTGCTTGAGTTACATTTTTCACAGTTCTAAAGTGTCGTACTCTAGGCAGTCTTGAATGCTTTCAGTAAATTCTTTGCTTTTTTTGCCTATACTTAGGTACAGGCTTTCGTCTTTGGCATTAATTAAAACAAAGCATTGTGCTTTTTTGTTAAATATTTAAACTTGAGTTCACAACAAACATTGAAATCAGCATTTGAATGTCTCATATCTGAACGGTTCTTGCACTAACTCGTGTGGGACATTTTTCAGATGCACCTAAGCCTTTCTGAATTTATCTTGACATTTTTCTAAGATTTCACTGCTATACCATTGAGTGGTGGCTCAACCTTTGGTTCAACATTACCCACCTTTAATTCTGCAAAAGTGAACTTGATTTCCTGGAGTTGTAAACTTACTGCCCTGCCTTTGATCATATTTATCACTTAGATAACACCGTATAGTCTCTAAATTGTGACTTCCTTTCTTCATCTCCTTTAACTTGTTAGCAGATATGAGAAACCCACATACTTACACAACCATCAATAATTCACTCACTTTTTGTAGCTCGAATATTTCTTTATAATGACAAAGGAACAATATTTTGTAAGGGCAATTAATGTAAGAAGGAACTTGGTTCTGAACTCTCTGTCTGTGGAAACTTCTCAAACAGTCAAATCAGGGAAGCTCAACTGAAAAAAGCAGTGGAGATTTACATTTGGAACAGGAGGACATGGGCCAGTTCTCTGACAGCCAGAGCTAGTCCTCTTCCATCACCCAAAATGCAGAAAGAGTATTATGAGCAGATGGTGCTATAGCTACATTTGGGTAATAAAACATGGTATTGCATAACCCATCTCTATTCTTATGCTTTAAACAACCATTTCCAGTACCCTTGCGCATCATCCCACTTGAAAGTCTCTTGAGCTCCCGTATTTCATCAGCAATTTCCTGGCTTGCATCCCTCAGCCTGCCTCATTTTTTTTAATTTGCTCAGTACACTTACTTGAGTTCTTTCATTAGACGGTCAAAGGAAAAATCCTTCAGAGGGATTAGTAATAAGTCTTAAGGTTGTGTCAAGCAAGCTTATGGTAAAAGGATTTCTTAAACATACCATGTATTAGTGAAAGCGAGTGGCTAAAAGGGTGTGAACTTTCTACCTGGTCCCTGCTTCTCCACTTCCTCCAGATCCTTAGACAGTAAGTAGAGTTGTTTATCTGGCAATTACAAAGTAGGCAGATGAAGTTTTCAGATGCACAATTTCTTCATGGTAGGTTCTCATGCATTGCAGAGTACAAAATTATTAGATGTAGGAGAAAGAATTTCCCCTCTCATCCTTAACTGCCACAGTATATACTGTTAAAAATGTGAGAATTGCAGCTAAGGAAGACCAGTACTATTCTGATAGGCCTACCAAAGCATTTGAGTATCTTTATCTCACTGAAGTACCATTATCTTGCAGGTGCCATTGTGGTAGTCTTTGTTATATCACTTGCACACTTGCTTATTTCTAATCCATGCTTATGACTCTAAGGCACAATGAAGCTAAGTTTATATACCATGCTAATAATCATGTATTCATTTAGAAATGCATAATAGTTGCAACTGACTTCCTTGAGTTTTGAAAACATTGAATTACGAAAACCAGTTTTCAACTAAACAACAAAAATTCAAAATTAAGATTCCATTTCTGACGTGTAATTGGTCAGCAAGAACACAGCTACTCCGTTATTTGGCTTAAGAGGGTTCACATTTTTAGCACAAAGTATGTACTGTGATAAGTACGTATTCGTGGGTAATTTCTGCATGTCAGCAAACAACATCAGACGGGATGCCCAGACCTGACAACTGAAAGGGAAGAACATGTCTTTACAACTGCCAGTCACTCTGACTGAAAAAAAGGACAGACTGAAAGCAGCAGGGTTGTGATCACCAGCAGCTTGAATAAACAAATTGATGTTTCTCTCTCTCCTTGTCTCTCTTTTTACACTGCTAAGGAGAAGCAGTGAACAATTTCCAGCTGTGCTATAGTGATAATTTGCCATTTTAAAAAAACATATCTATTTTGCTTACTTTATACATCCAAGATGAGCTTATGGACAAGGGGTAATTTGGAAGATTTAGAACATTTCACCTACTAAGTCAGACAAACGCAAGCAATTAATAGGGGAGAAAATAGGTTTTATTCTTACATTGCAATGTTGTATTTTGCTTTATTTAAATAACTATAATTCAATTATCCATCAAATATTTTACAATTCAAAAGAAATTATGCTTTTAAAATATAGGGCCATAACAAAAGTAGAGGCACATCTTCAACACAGCTGTAGATGTTGCTTCCCAGTGCAGCCATATATGATTATCGGGCAAGACTGGTTTTCAGTTCTGCTTATCCATGTGTAACCAGGACCTCGAATTTCCAAGTCCCCCTTAAAACCTTTTAAAATACTTATAGCAGAACTTCAAAGCAGACCCTGAACAACAGTCGGCAAGAACTGTGTGGAAGCTGTAAGAAACAGGAGTAATTTCTACACATACCTGAAAAATGATAAATTTGTGAATAAAGCTGGACACAAAGATGGGAAGACAATGGAAGAGGAAGAAGAAGGAGGCTGAAGTTTTCAAACAGAAAACAGAGAGATAAAAAAACCTGTCACAACAGGGTCAGAAAACCTAAGTAAGTCCAGCCAGACCTGTTCTGTTTGGAATTAATAACTAGGAATTCTGAAAGAGAGAGGAAGAAAGAGAGAAATCTAAAACCTCTTAATTTGGGTATCTGCTGGGATTGTGGTGGACTAAGATAAATTTCATAGTTCAAATCAAGCAGTGTTCTTGACTATTAAAGATATCTCTTGGTTGATCATTCTAGATCTGAGAAGGTTCCCATCAAGCTTTGCAGATTTCTATAATGCAACCATTATTTCCTATGAAATTTTTCTGTCATATAGTACATGACTTGGTGTAGATATGAACCTAGATGAAGAGAATATGTACAGGTAAAAACAACAGTCCTGTAAATGGCCCTTACGTAGACCTGTAAAGGGACCACAACATTCCTAGTATTGTTTTTACAGTTGTTAAAAGAATTACTCTGAATAGTGGCAGATGAACTATAGCAGCAACTGCAGCAGAAATTTTGACAACTTCCCAAGTTCATTCATAGGTCTGAATTACTTTTAACCAAAATTAAATTTAATTGTCTGTGAAGGATTTCTTGTTTTCAGAAGCGGAGTTACGTTGCAATAAGATAGAAGTCTGGAGAAGATGGTTGACCTTAGTTAACGTTTGCGTTCATGAATCTACTGTGGTAGATTTTGGTAGGGACCCCAATCTAAGTCCCCAAATAAAGGTAAATTTGGATCTAGACCCACTTTAAAGTCATAGCCTAAGGAACACCTATTGATAACAGCTGAACAATAAGTCCTTCATGTACAGGTTGGTGGGGATTCTTCCTACATAGAAACAGTAGCTTTCATTTGGAAAGTAAATGCTACTGCAGTATCTCAGGTGAAAATATTTATAGAATGCTTTAATTCTGGTGAAAAGCCAAGAGTTTCTTTTCCTTTAAGTGCAGAAATGCTTCCACACTTCTATTAGCCTGCAAGAGACTTCAGTCAGACAAAATAACAGAAAATGCTAACTTACAAAACAGACTATCACAGCTGCAGTTGTTTTTTAAAAACATGTCAGTGCTGAACAACATGAGCTAATTCAGAAAGAGTCAAAGACTGCAGAAACATTTGGCTGCTACTATTTTAAAATAGCACCACCGTAAAATGTCACGTGTGTGTTAGTCTTCTAAGCACGTATTTCTTATTGTTGACTTCATTGGACTGAAAATCAGCTTGAATTCTGTCAGTATCATAAGACATAATGTATTTCCTATGTTACTGTATTTGTTTTTAACTACACAATTGTAAATCTTGCATAGGTTTATTATATAGAGGTTAACGGCTATTACAGCTATTTTGCGGTCTTTGCTTTCTAGACTATTTCTAACTACGCAGAAGTCAGCTACATTGACTCCTATAATACAGAATAGGCAAAAAGCAGCTAGGAGATGACTACGTATCTTACTAATTTTCCATGACTCTCTTTCTAAAACATGATAAAATATTGAAGACTTTATTTGAACCGATACGATACTAATTGCTACTGCTGCATGAAATTTCCACAAGAAATGCATAGTCCCTGCACTTGGCACTGCTGTTCAGAGCATCATGAAAATGAGAACTGAGTTTGGAGAGAAGGATGTAGCTGAAGGCAGAAATGATCAGAAATATGGTGCCTTGCAAGTGATTTAATGGCAAACTGCACAGTTTTGCTTTGAGAACTGGGTTATTCAAAACAACCCCCCCCCAAAAATAATTGAATCATGAAAAGGGGGAAAATCAAGTAAAGCAAAGGGAAAAAAAAGTATGTATTCTGCTTTACCCCTAACTGACCTAATAACCCCCTTCACGCTGAGAGAGCAGGAATAAATACATCCATGCCAAATAAACAGTCCCAGGTGTCAGCACTCATGATCTTCTCTAGTTACTTCAAGGCATCCCAGTTATTCACAGTAACATAGGCAGTAGGAGAGGTCCAAAGCATCTCTGAGTACTGTCATGTCACAGCTCCCCCAAGAATTTCAGTTCTCTCATTAAGGTAATGTCATTACTACGACATGCTCACAAGCTTGAATGAAATTTCTCTAACAATGCACAGCATTGCAGACAGGATCAGGTTATCGAATCCTATCTCAGCATTTTCCAAGGCATTAGCTAAGAAAGGTAGATTTGCAGGCAAACAGAAATCTAAGGCAATGCCTAAAGAAAATGAAAGCTTACTAACTACTTGTTTTATGATACAAAATTAACTTTATGAGCTAAGGTAAAAAAAGATAAGCAACAGAGTCTGCTAAATGTTCAGCCTATCTCATCATTCACTGCATATGTATTTAAGTATGAAAACCAGCACTGTGATTTGTATGCTGCTTGTTCTCGTGCATATAGATAGCGTCTGGAACTAATACGAGGCTACCCATGGTTTTTCACTTATTATTAAAGGGCATGAATTCTTCTGTAGGGCAAAGCTAGTACATTTACACAGACTCCTACGTAAATTGTCCCAGGATCCTAATTTGATGTATTCCGGTGGAAAGTGATTAGGGTCAGAGGACTTAAGCTGTATTCTAACACATATTAGATTTAAATAATCCTGTCTCATCTCTTCTGGCTTCTATCCAGTTTATTCTAACATGTTTTGCTGAGGGAGTTATTTTGTAAGTTTTAACCAAGTTTTAACAGTACCTAGTGACATTTTACCAGCACGCTGACAGACCCCACTAATCCAGACTCCAGCGTGCTCAATTTCTGTAAGATTTCACAGAAAACTGAATTTGCCAGAGAAATATAAGGAAGTATCGTTTAGCAGAGTGGATATCTCAGACTTTCAATCACATGAGCACTGCAGTCTGTGTTTCTCTTTTAATTTTTAACAGCAATCTAACAGAATGTGTCAGTGCTTCATGTCTAGTCCTTGCAGCCTCCAGAGAAAATATGAGGGCAAGATTTTGCTTCTCTTTATCTCCCTCTCCTTTTTCTATCCATACATTGTCCAGCTAGTTGAAAACAGTGCATAAATCTAATCTGAGGGAATTGTCTCTAGGTGTTAATTAGATTAGAAGGAAATACACTAGAAGAATATATGAACAAACAGGCCACATGGACATAATGTCTTTTAAATTCTCAGCTTAATGAAATAAACTTCAACCAGGCATGAAACTACTATCATTATACATTTAAACTGCAACTCTGGAAATACTTGATTCTGGTTTTCCCTTTTACTTTTCACAGCTCTTCATTCTTGTGACAGTAGACAGTTATAAGGCATTTTTTGTCCTTCAAACTCATCCTAGGCTGTTTCACTGGAATGAGCCTGTAAAATACTGAAAACCCTTGCTCAGAACATAAGATAATGAAACAGAAACTTGAGCAACATTTGATAGGATTGATCCTTGACAAAGGAGATGACCTCTGGGTTGGAACTATATTCTTATCACCTCTAAGTACTCTGAATGGCATTCCAGAGTCCACAGGGAGCACCTGCACCCTTTCCTTTCTTAATATGGTACTATATAGAAATAATAACCTTGGAAAGACGAAATGTTCTTTATTCCAAAAGAAAATGAAATGCCAATATATACAATGCAACTGAATTTTGTATCAGAAGAGAATCTCCAGACTTGAAGAAGTGATTGAGCACAAACTGGTGAAAGGCAAACTGAACTGGATCAATGCATTTTCAAGGAGCTGAGCTGGCTGCTAAGGTGTTTTGGCATAACCCAGCATCATACAAAGAGGCCAAAAGAAGGCATATTTTTGTCTTGACTTAAATATTTAAATACCTCTCCCACTGGTCATGGAATTAGGTAGGAAACTAATGCAGCACGAGCTCTGTTACCAGAAACATAGAAAACTAAGAAGTTCATGACTCAGACATGCTGAATAACTCTTTATTTGTTCTGCATAATGTGCAATAAATCGAGTTTAAAGATACTCAGATCCATTCACACGTTAACGCAAATGACTAGAATTCAAAACACTTCTTAAACTAGTAATTTGTCAGAAACATCTAACTATCCCACTGTTTTCTGTACATCAGCTGTTACCTTGACAAATCAGGATAAGAAATGCAAGGCTGTTTTCTGGAAATACTAGCAAGACTGTTTAAATAGGGGGAAAAGGGATGTAACAATCAGAAGGCAAACGACTGAGTGGTTAAGCAATGAATTGATCCTTTCGACAGGGATATAATATCAAACTGCACTGGGACAACAGGGAATTCATGATGTTATGTTTCTTTGCATCTGTAAATAAACAGATAATTAAAAATATGTTTAATGCTTGGAAGGTATGATTCAGCAAAGAAAAAGAGCAGTTCAGTGAGATAAAAAGATGATTTATCCCATGGCCAGTGTGCTTCAAATTGACCAAGGAAAGTAATCTAATCAGACTTTATTAAACTGATTCTGTAGTACATCCCCGATGCCTGGAAGCATTGTCTGAGCTGGTCTGCAGTCTAATCCTACTTTAGGAAGCTTGCCAGCTATTTAGCCTTTTCAAAGTAGAAACACAGCCACATAGAATTTAATTATTACAAACTCTTTTAATTAGAAAAAAATGTGAGCTTTTGATGATGCCTGACTTCTGAGAGACGCTACATTAGGGACAGCAGTATTTCAATAATTCTGAACAAGCACATCCATTTTATTCAGAACCAGCTATAGCAGATATTGTAGGCTTGTAAACCAGCCTAAAGAGCTGCTGCCAGGTTATATAATTTTTGAGCACTCATCCAAGGCAACCCTGAAGGCAAAAACAGAGGGGAGAACTGCTAAGGGCTTAGTTTTGCTTCAGCCATTTCCTCCATTGCATGAAAATCACTGCCTCATATGCTGGCAGTATTGACAGTGGTGGTTTCAGACCCATATTGAAAAGGATGTATTGCGTGACAGAGATTTCCCCACAGATTGCTGAAAAAACACATAAAAATATAAGGGCAGACTGTTGTGAGTCCTTGATTGTACATATAGATCCTTGGTTTTCCTAGTGAAATCTTACTAAAGTTCCCATGTCTCCAAACAAAAGGTTTACATGGAGAAACCTGTTTTTTCTACAGAGCTGAGACAGCGCAAAAATAAGAGATTATCATGTTAAATAAAGTCAGGAATTCACTACATTACATGCACATTCACTATGGGAAGTACTGCATTTCTTTGGTGTACTGATTTTGCTTAGATAGAGTTATTTTTCTTCACAGCAGCTAATATGGTACTATGTTTGGTATTTGTGACCAAAACAGTGCTGATAATACACTACTGTTTTAGCTGTTGCTGAACAATACTTGCACAGCCTCAAGGCTGCCTCTGCTTCTTACACCACTCCATCAGTGCGTAGGCTGTGGGTGCACAAGCTGGTGGGAGGTGAACCAAACTTGTTGGTCACAACCTTCAAGAAATTGCTTTCTCTTTTGTATTTTCTCTGCAGTAATGCCACTATACAATATTACAAGTCCCACTTCATTAATCAATTCTTTATTCTTTTATCTACCAGCCTCCCGTAATTTTGTGTTCTCTCATCTTGCGCTCTTCAAGACTATCTGCTCCCTTATTTTGTGTTTCCAACTTGATGCATGCTTCTGCAGAAAGTCTTGGATCTTCCTATGTTTCTTCCTATCTCTCCTGGTGAAGCAATACTATTTGCATACTTCCAATGATGTATGTCCATGGGAAGTGCTGACACTGTCTTTTATCCTACATCCATCTTCTGTTCATGACCTTCTGCCCTTCAAGATACAAGTTGGTCATTCTTTTAGAATTACTGAAGTCTATTAGGTCTCAAATACTGGATTCTCACTGCTTTCCTTTCTTGCCTTAGTCACGCAGTTAAGATACGTGTATGCTGAAACATGCAAGTCTTGACTTCCAGGGTACATGTGAAGTAGAGTTTTGAGGAAGAGAGAAAGGATAACAAGTCTCTATCATCAAATGAATAATGAGATGTTACCAGCACTTCTGTGTGTTGCTTATGATTTCACCATGATGTTTCTGGCAAGGCAGTACACAAAGACAGTGCATAAATATAAAAATTGAGTATGTTCAATATAACTGGAGGGGACCAGCAGTAAAAAGTGAGTTCTTTGTTTTCTTGTGCCACATTGACATATTGAGCACCAGGAAAGTTTTACATGATGAGTGATGAAAAGCAAAGAAAGATGGAAAATAGGATTATCTCTATAGCACTACTGTCTGCAAGTCAGGTATCTTGAACAATAATAAAGAATTTCTAGAAATGTTTAGCTTTCTTGGCTTTTCCTTCCCAAATACATTTTTCATTCTTCCTCTTTGATTTTTCTTCATACCTGTCAGAAGAATTTTCCAGAATCTTTCCTTTCATTCTGTGACAGTGCCTTAAATGCTGGCATTACCCTGAGTCTGGCCTTCCTGAGATAAACTTTATTCTCTCCACTTCTTGTGTTACATACCCAAATCATTCACTTTTCAAGCACAATTACCATCCCGCTTCCCATTCTATCTTACTGTACTAGCTCGTTGTTCTCCACTGCTCATCTGTCTTTTCATGTTGTTCTATATTCCCCTTATCTTTACAAAGATACTCTTTTGTCTGACTGGTTCATTCTAGGAAAAAAAAACTCTTAGTGTTACCTAACATTATTGAAATTCCTTTCTTTAGTAACAGTAGTATAGCCTAATGATAAATGAGATTGAGGTACTGTCCCCCAGATGAATCTTGTGAACCTTGTGAAAAGGGTTGTACCTGTGTTCAGAGATCTGATGAGAATGGAAATCCTACATTGGATGAGCCGTCCTTAATAATTACTACGTATCCTAGTTCTAGAACTGACAATGCTTGTGGTGTTCCCAGAACAGTGTAGCACTACAATTACTTTCAGTCCTCTTGCTAAGGCATGATATGGATTGAAAACGTTCCAGCAGTTGCAGAGTTCTGTAGGAGTCATGGGCGGAAAATAATAGAGGACAGAAACATCAATGCAGTAAGTTTGTGCTTAATGAAATGCTAGGTTTGGCCTCTAAAATTCTTTCTTTGATCTAATTCTGTTAAAATAATCTGGCCAGTCCCAATGGGCTTCCATCATGCTCAATAATATCTATAATTTAATTTGTATATATTTTGTTTGGGAGAGCTGTTTCACAACACGCGCCTGCAAAACATTTGGGTTAGAAAAGCTTGATCTCGAATGAAGTGTCACTAAAGGGAAATAAGCAAAATAAGCAAAAAATTTGAAATTCACAAAGTTCATTATAATCATTGACTATGTTATATGCCTTTAAAAAGTAAAGCATTAAAATGTAAGTTTAGAACATTCTCAGTGATCACTAGAGATTAGCAGTCAGGTTTTATCTGCTCTCTGACCTTTCAAACTACAAGCCGTGCAACCCCCATATTTCTAAAGTTTTCCTTTAAAATTCTTAGGTTTTCTATGTGCAGTGCTATTCCAATAGTTTCATTCATTCATTTTACTTCTATGGTGGCCTTGTATTTGGAAGACTGCCTAAGGAAAGGCATCTGAAGGAAAAGAGGGAAGCCAGACAGCTATAAAAATGTCTTGCATTCTTTCCATAGCACAAAATGTATGGGCTTGATGGCAACCATCCTCTGTCTTTTAATACTGAAGCCGTATAGTAGAGGAGACCACATCATTGCTGCTCTGATGTGATCCTTTGTAAGATGCAGGTAGTGCCAATCTGTGATGTTTACAGCATGGTGCACTGTGTTCAGTGACAGATCTGCTAACAACGGCAAATCTATTCCTGGCCTTGGAGAGTGGAATTCTGTCTGCTCACTCTTTCCTCTCTCTGCATTGCCTTCCTGTCATGTATGTTACTTTTAAAACTTTGATGTTAAGTAGAGCCATACAAAAAAGAATTTTGAATCTAAGTACTTTGATATTTCCTAGTATGGGGTGGATGTGAATTCTGAGATTAGAAGTAACCTTTCTGATTTTAGTATTGGGTAGTGTCCAGAACCATATGGGACCTAATTTCTAGCTAAATTCACATGCAGCCAGGAACTCACAGCCAATCTGATGAAACCTGGGACAAGCTGACAGAAATAGTATTACAGTCAGAATAATAATGAAAGATTTACACCAAAGAGGATACAAACCTCCAGAAATCTGATCACTTTGTTCTTACAAATTTTTATAAGATTGTAGAAAAACTGAACACTGATTCTACTTTTTCTATAGTAAGTGATTTCATCTGCTAAAAATTAAGTGTAATTTCTAAACTAGTCATTCATACTCCCTCTGATGAAGAGAAACAGGAAGAGAATTAATTCTGCAAGTCTTAAATGACTAATCTTTTAAATGGAATAAATGTCTCACTGGAAGTTCCTTTCTCTCTCCATGAACTGCAAACTATTACATTAGCCTAGACATATGATGTTTATATGTCTCAATGTTTTTATACAACCCAATGTTTTCAGCCTTTATGTAACTTTTGTATGCAGAAAAAATGGAACAGGGTACTGTCATGATTTAACCCCTGCTGGCAAATAAGCACAACACAGTTGCTTGTCCACTCCTCACAGTGGGAAGTGGAAGAGAATTGGAAGAGTAAAAGTGAGCAGATGTGTGGGTTTAGATAAAGACGGCTTGATAAATAGAGCAAAAGCTACTTGTGCAAGCAAATCAAACCAAGAAATTAATTTACTACTTCCTATCAGCCAGCAGGTATTCAGCCCTCTCCAGGAAAGCAGAGCTCTGCCACGCGTAATGGTTACTTGGGAAGACAAAAACCGTAACTTGAACGTTTCCCTCCTCCTTCCTCCAGATTTACAAGCTGAGAATGACCCTATATAGTATAGAATACCTCTTTGGTCATCTGGAGTCAGCTGTGTTGTGTCCCCTCCCGATTTCTTGTGTACCCTCAGCCTACTCATTGGTGGAGTGGAATGAGGAGCAGAAAAGGCCTTGACTCTATGTAAGTACTGCTCAGCAGTAACTAAAACATTCCTGTGTTATCAACGCTGTTTTCAGCACAAATTGAAGACATAGCCCCATACTAGCTACTGTGAAGAAAATTAACTCTACCCCAGCCAAAACTAGCACAGGTACATTTATAATTCCCTCTTTACAACAATCCCAAGTGACATTTTTTTTTGATACTGTTTTTCTCTACCTGGATAGGTTAAGGTAAATACCAAGTTTAAATTGTTTTTTCACTGTTCCCTTAAAATGTAGAGAAAAAAAGTGTGCAAAATCTGTGAATAAATGGGGAGTAGCTGAACAGTACTAATTCATAATGAAAATGACTTGTTAAGTTATTTTCGTAGCACTGTTTATGCAAAGAACAAAATACCCTCTTTTAAAAAAAATAGTGCTTTAATTCTTGGGATGCATGTAAATGAAAGCTATCACTTTCTTTGTACAAATGGAAGAGAAAAATTTAAACTAATATGAAGAGATAAAAATAGAACCCATTCTTCTCACTCCTATAGTTGAGCTTTTACCATATTATCATACTTCTCTCCAAATCAGTAAATTAACTGACACTAATCACCCCCAGAGCAGCAATGCCTTTACTGCACATGTAGCACCCACTAAAGGTGCATTTGAGCCTCACAATAAAGAGGAAAGACTGATTCAATACACTACTTCAAATGTTTGGATGAGTTGGGCACGTACTTTTATGGAAGCTTCCTCAAATACTAGCATAAAAAATGTCTCTAAAATGTATGAAGAGCTGTCTCTGAAGAATAGCCACGAGCAGGTTGAAAGCCTATGGCTAAAAGCCAGAGACTGAGGCAACAAAGAGAACCTAGTGGTTGGAGTCCGGGACACCTGATCAGTAGGAGGTGATCGATCAAGCCTTCTGAATCCAGCTTCAGGAGGCATCATGCTGCTGAGGGACTTCAGTCACCTGGACATCTGCTGGAAGAATAGCATGGTAAACTGTAGGCAATCCAGGAGTGCATTGAAGATAAGTTTTTAAGTCAGATAAAAAAATCTCCCTGCCAGGGGAGATGCAATGCTTGATCTGGTGATCATCAATGCAATAGAGCTAATTTGGGACATCAAGGTCAGGAGGTTGCCTGGGATGTAGCAATCATGTACTGGTGGAGTTTGTGGTCCTGAGGGTTATGGGTGAAGCGAAGAGTGAATTCAGGACCTTGAATTTCAGGAAAGCAAAATTCCAGCTCTTCAAGGAGTTAGTTGATAGGAACCCTGGGAAACTGTCCTGAGGGACAAGCGAGCTGAACAGAACTGACAGATCTTTAAGGATCCTTTTCATAGAGCACAAGAGCTCTCCATCCCCAGGCACAAGAAGTCTGGCAAGAAAGGCAAACCACTGGCATGGTTGAGTCGTGACCTGTGGCTCAGACTAAAGGGCAAGAAGGAAACACATAAAGAGTGGAAGCAGGGTCAGGTATCCTGGGGAGAGCATAGGGATGCTACTGGGTTGTGTAGGGATGGGGTCAGGAAGGCCAAGGGAACTTGGCCAGGGATGCAAACAATAACAGGAATTGGCTTCTACAGTTATGGAAATATGAAAAGAAAGGTCCAAGAGACCGTACTGCCCTGATGAGTGAGACCATCAAGGTGTCAACAACAGGTGAGGAGAAGGCTGAAATACTCAACAATTTTTTTGCCTTGGTCTTCTCTGACAACCTTTCCCCACACCTCTCAAGGGTGGGCTGCAAGACATGGACTGAGAGAGCAAAGTCTCTCATGATGTAAGAGAAGATCAGGTTCATGACCACCTGAGGAACTTGGATGTATGTAAATCCATGAGACTAGATGAGATGCATCCAAGAGTTCTGAGGGAAATGGTTGATGTAGTCGCCAAGACACTCTCAATGATATTTGTAAGTTCATGGCAGTCAGGCAAAGTCCCTGGTACCTGGAAAGAGGGAAAGTTTGCACACACTTTTAAAAAGGGTAGAAAGCAGAACACTGGGAACTACAGACCTGTTAGTCTCGCCTTTGTGCCTGGAAGGATCATGGAATATATCCTCCTGGAAGCTATGCTAAGGCACATGGGGGACAGGGAGGTGATTCAAGACAGCCAGAACAGTTTCACCAAAGGCATCTAGTGGCCTTCTATGAGGGACTGACTACATCAGTGAACAAGGGAAGATCCACAGATGTCACCTATCTGCACTTCTCTAAGGCCTTTGACATGGTGTCCCACCACATCTTTCACTCTAAATTGAAGAGATAAGGTTTTGATAAATGGATTTTTTGGTAGAGAAGAAATTGATTAGATGGTCACACCCACAGGGTAGTGGTCAATAGCTCAATGTTCAGACAGAGATCAGTGATGAACAGTGTCCCTCAGGGGTCTGTTCTGGGACCAGTGTTGTTTAATATCTTCATCGAAGACGTTATCGATGAGATTGAATTCACCCTCAGCAAATTTGCAGATGACACCAAGCTGACTGGTGAGGTTGACACCCCTGAGGCATGGGATGCCATTCAGAGGGACCTGGACAAGCTGGAGAAGTGGGCTTGCAAAAGCCTTATGATGTTCAACAAGGGGAAGTTTAAAGTCTTGCATCTAGGTTGGGGCAACCCGCAGTATTGATATAGGCTTGGGCATGAAGAGGTTGAGAGCAGCCATGCAGAGAAAATGAGCTGGCAAGGTGCTCTTGCAGCCCAGAAGGCCAATCATATCCTGGACTGTGTCAAAGGAAGCATGGACAGCAGTTTGAGGAAGGTGATTCTTGTCCCTCTCCTCTTGGTGAATCTGCACCTGGAATATTGCATCAAGCTCTGGAGTCCTCAGCACAGGAGAAATACGGACCTGTCGGAATGAGTCCAGAGGAGGGCCATAAAAATGATCAGAGACCTGGAACACCTCTCCTATGAAGAGAAGACAAGAGAGTTGGAGTTGTTCAGCTTGGAGAAGACTCCGAGGAGACATCGTTGCAGCCTTTCAATACTCAAAGGGGGTTTATAGGAAAGATGTGGAAAAACTTTAGCAGGAGCTGTAGCAATAGGACAAGGGGTAATGGTCTTAAACTGAAAGAGGAGAAGCTTAGATTAAATATTAGGAAGAAATTTTTTTCACTGAGGGTGGTGAAAGACTGGAACAGGTCGTCCAGAGAGGTGGTAGGTACCACATCCCTGGAAACATTCAGAGTTAGGTTGGATGAGCCTCTGAGCAACCTGATCCATTTGAAGATGTCCCTGTGCACTGTAAGGCGGTCTAGGTGACCTTCACGGTCCCTTCCAATTCAAAACATTCTATGATTCTACAATTCTACAATTCTATGCCTGTAGAAACAATCAGTAGGACTTCAGCATGTCTGGAAAAACTGAAGTGCATAACCAGTAGTTTGCATGGCAGTCAACGTTTGGCTAAAAGGAACTTGAGTTACTACATTTCCCACTTCCACAAGGCACTAAGATACAACACATTTGTGGAAGAGACATGTGACCACTCTCTCCCCCTACATTACATGGGTGGCTGAACCCATCATCACCCACACAGGAATGTATGCAGCTGGGGAAAACTGAGTCTGGACATTTGAGTCCTTGAAGGCATCGTGGAATGAGAAATTCTTAACTTATGCCACTCTTTTGAGAACTGAGAATTTTTTTTTTATTTGGGACCCTTAAATCCTTGGATGTGCAGTCTATGAACTGTTGTCAGAAGGCTTGCTAGTTAATATGTGTCCGGTTTCTGATGTAGAAACAGGAAGCAAACACATATTGTCAAAATCCTAAAAATGTCAATCCATGTAATATTACACATTTGTGCAAGTTTACACCATTGGGCCCGGGGTAAGATGAAATTTGACTTTGAATATATATTGAATGGTGTCAAACCCCCAGAACATTGCTTCCTTATTCACTTTCACTGACCACAGGCTGAACTTCAACTTTTTAAAATGTTCTGCTTTGTTTTTCAGTTTCTAGTGTCTTAATTGCCCTTCCACAACACTATACTTCATTGTCTGGCTACATTCAGAAAAGTCCAGCTCATTATGCCAGTCTCCACAAAACTGTTATCCTCCATGTGCCCCAAAAGCTAGAGATGCCTTCTCCTTGACACACCTTTCTTTTCAGATTATATAATTCTTGAACCTTCTGCTCTTCAAATTTTCTGACCACACATCTCTTTACAGCACCAAACCTTGAAGTTCAGCAGCCTTGATATGATACTCTTTTATAAATTACAAAGGAACAGAGCCTTATACGAAACACTTAAGTAACCTGCAAGTGATGTTTTCCAGGAGCAATAACAACGCTTTAATGGAATTCTGATGGTTTTGAAGATGCTGGATGCATCTTGGTGAATGATTTTTTGTGAGGAAGGACTTCTGCCTCACACCATAAAAGTTGCTTTCAAGTGCAAGTCTGAATCTTGACTAATTGGAGAATCTTGACAAATCAGGGAAAACACAGTGAAAATTCTATGTTGTGCTTCAAATGTCCATCAGCTTTTATGGTAATTAAGGAGCATTTATTAGTCATGAACTGCAAACAATGAAGTAGATTATACTCTACAGTCTGTTTAGCACTTCGTACTTGTGTTTCAAAACAGATGAAATAGATTTCACCTAGGCAGAACTTTCTGTCTTGCCTATTTTGTATATGTGCATGCATTGGATACCACCCTGCTTCTTGGTATCAGCAGCCGCTGTTATATTTTTTATGAGCTGTCGGAATAAATATTCTTTTAAAAGCACTGATAAATTAAATATCAGTATCTGAAGGTGTTGATTCTTCTCTTCTCATACCTGCTAAATATGTGAAGATCAATTTAGCTTTTATTAAGTTATTTAAAAATTTCTACTAGAAATAATGCTGGTATAAAGCTGGCAAGGTGAAATAAGCAAGGCACAAACCTTATGAGAATTTTAATTTTCTTATGCAAAACCTAGAAGCCTTTTGACTAAAAAAGTGCACAAGATGGATATATGTATATAATTTAGGTATGGAATTGCCTATTTTGTCAATATCATGATATACCAGAAGGGGTTTGTAATTCAAATCAATAGCTTACCCTCTCCTTTGAGTAGTCATGCCAGGTAAAATTATGCACCATTATGTACACAACAATTCAGTGCACTGAAATTCCCATGGCACTGTTTTACTGTGTTTATGTGGCAAGGTGACTGGCTACTTCTGCAGCTCTGGTCTCCAGCCATCCAGACTGTGGAAAGCATTGAACTACACTCCAGCTCTTTTCCTTCCTGATCCTTCAATTTTCATTTTAAAGGAAAGAAGGATGTGTGAGGGCCTGGTGTTCATACAGGTTAGAGAACCATTTGTCACATAGCTGAGATGCGAGCAGCGATTTGGCTGTGAAGAAGACAGTTTATATTAAGAAAAATTCAGATCAGACTTTTCTAAACACTTTTAAACCACTACCAGGCATTTCAATAATACGTGATGGCCTTGTCCTCCTCTGTAGACTTGACTGAGTAATGAACGATCCCTTAGATAACAAGATTTTACCTACAGGCTCCATAGGATTCCTATATTTAGCCATAAGCAACGGCAGTAAAGGAACATACTGTATTTTCCTTCTGCTCCAGTTAATGTTAAGTGTTATAAAAATTAACAGATACAGACTGTTATATTCCTTGCACCAAAATCTTTGTGGAATGTGACATCGCCATGTGCCTTGTAACTGGTGAGACATTTTTTCCTCATGTACTTTGTTTCTAAATAAAGCAACAACAATTTTGCCCCCCTCCCTTTTGTCTCTAGTTTCTAATGCTGTGATATTAATAAGGACTGACATGTTTAAAGCCCTTATTTATACTGGTAAAGAATATTTTTGCAATATATACAATGTAGTGCTCCAAGATGGGGACTTTTTATGGTACTTTTATGGTGTAAGGCAGGAGAAGATTTTCCTCACAAAAAATCATTAGCCAAACTAGCAGATCATTAGAATTAATTAAGAGAAATAATTTCTTTTTGTGGACATTTCAAGCAATGCAATTTAAACAACAGCTCTCTAGTAAAAGTGCTATGATGAAATCTGCCTGATCTATGCACTATTTACTTTAGCCAGCCCACAGGATTAGGTTCGCAAAGTGGGAATAAGAGGAATGGAAATGTTTTCAGTCTGATACCAACAGCTGTTAAGGCGTAATAAAGAGTTCAGTGCTGCTGATCCACCTTCTTCATCTTGCCCTTCCTCAGGATTCTCTTCAATCTGAAGGTCAGTAAATTCCTTAAGTATTCAGTGAAGATTTCCTGAGGCCGCCCACGCTCATTAGGGGCTGCTGCTTGTTACTGGGGGTGGCACAAGGCCATCATGAATTTCAGACTCTTCCTCCACAGTTCAGTATCAGATTCCTCTCTATTTAATTTCTCTGCAAAACAGGTTGATTTTTAGCACCTTCCTCACTAGCTTTGACACCAAGCAATTTCTAGCAGCAGATTCACAGTGTTTCTTTCCTCCAATCTCATCAAGTGAGAAGATACACAGCCAGTTTGGTGTAAGAAACGGAACACTCAAGTCCAGTTACTGTACAGCAAATCCAGTAAAAACTCACTGAACCGATGAATCCAGTTAAATTTTTGGTTCTCTATGCTACAAACAAACAAACAAAACTTTTTGGAGTGAAAAGAGGAGATAAAGTTATATCCTGTTCTAAAACTTGCTTTAATCTAATCACAGACTTAGGCTGTGTACTTAGTGATAAACAAACGTTGTTATCCAGAAGAATGGTGAAAGTAAAACAGGCCCCCCCCCAGGGCATCTTCTGCTTTTGCCTTTAAGGACACAACTGCACCCTTAGTAAACACTCTTTTGATTTAAAAATGAAGGTACCTAATCTCCATCTCATTAGTAATCATAGTCTTTTTTTTCTCCACTGCAGAATGAAGACCAGCATTACAAACACTGACACAAGTGGCTTTCCTTTCAGTACTTAATTTTCTTATATTCTTTTTAGCTTTCCAAAACTGTTTTCGTATTTTGAACTTGTGCTCAAATAAGCTGGTTAAGAAAATATATCACTAATGGCACAATAGCTTCATGCATTTATCCCTGGGACCTTTGCTTAGTAATGATCTTTATTAGATCCACTTTTGAAAATTCATGGATGTCCTAGAATATCATGTCCTAGAATATCATGTCCTAGAGAAGTTTACATACTTACTTACAAGATTAGGCATAACATGACATACGGCTTGTTGCTGACCAGAAACATTTGTGAGTTGCTGACTTACTATCCTGGATTGTTATTTTCCTTAAAAAACCCTAAGACTGTCAGTGCTGTTTGAAAGCATATGGTCTTACAAAGAGGCTAAAGGCCAAGGAACAATGGAGGTCTTTTTCAAACTGCTGAACAACTGGGTGTGAAAAATACCTAATGTGCTAATCTGCTTTTCACATTTCCTCGTCTAGTTCTGTAGGACAAGTGAGAGTGTCCCACTGCACAATCTCATTCCTGAATTAATTCTTAATATCAAATTTTCTTTTCTGAAATAATTTTCTTCATGAGTTGAAAGTGCAATGTCTATATGAAAATCTCTGCTTTCCTACAAGATTTTTCTTCCCTAGCTGGTGTGCTGAATTTGCACAGAAAAATTTGACATTAGAGCACATGCAATTATTTGGGCTTTTGATGTTGTTGTGGTTGCTGCTTTTCCCCAAAAGCAATTTTTCTTCCTAATAAACATCTTAATTATAGTGTTTAGGAGTATATAGGGCAATTTTTTTTTTCCATATTACACAGAAGAATCATTTGGCATGTTATCTATTAGATTGGCTTGGAAGAAGTAGGTGACAAGTGATTCTATGCTTGCTTGTGTTGAAATTGCCACATTTTCCAAAATAATCTGTGCAAATATTTCATGGCATGTAGAGCAGAATGCAACACTGATCCTGAAAAAAATATTTTCACAGAATCACAGAATAATTGATTTATCAGGGATTTTTAGAGTGGAAATCAAACATGCAGTTATGACTGAGTGATTTTTTTAATTCATTCAGTTGAGTATTTTTCTACAGTATCACTTTGACACGGAAGGAAAGGAAACAAATTTTTGAACCTGTTCACTAGAAATAATGGATAGAATCATGCTTCATTCCACAAGATGAATTCATAAACCTGGCTGTATGGCACCTTTTCCAAGATATGAAACACCACAATGTATTTTCAATTAATTTTGTGACATAAGAAGTGTAATATCTGATTGGAGAATGTGATAAACATTCCTCATAGGATAAATTCCATAGGGCAAAGGCAATATAATCATGAGACAACACTCACCTGCTTGATCGTTGCTTGAGAGTTCACTCCTTGTCCTAAATTATGAACTAAGACTTTCCAAAGATGTTAAGTGTGTTCCTTCACACACATTTAGATTTTGATTTTTAAGGTATGGCTCTACCTACTGTCTCACACATGAAAAGGTCTCATTTGGACAACAGAATCATTAGTGACTTCTGGAAATCCTGGCCCTCCCCATGGCCAGACAACTGCACAGGATGTCAGTATGCCATTTCCAGCAAAGCTAGTTGGCATCTGCTGATGTGGCAGCAAGAAGACATATCTAGGATTTTAAGATTTCAGGAATGAACCCAGATCTAAGTTTAGCACCACGTAGGATATAGCAAGAAACACGAGGGCAGAAAAAGGCCATAAATATTAACTGTGTTTTCAGCTAATAAAAATAAAAATTTTCTGAAGACAATAAAAACCCAAGAGTATTGGGATATTCTTTTGTTTTATATATCATTAGGGTATACAAAGAAGATTGGATATTTTTTTTCCCAAAGGATTTTAGCATTAGGAGTTTTAGGAATGTGGAGTTTTTTACTCCTCTTTCTTGTAGAGAGATGAATGGTATAAAATACAGTAGATGAAATGCTCAGTTATTAACAAGTATCTAATAGATATTTTAGAATGACTCTTAGCAACAACAAAACACTTGAAGCAGCCTTAATAAATATCACTTTTCTCAACCTTGTCTCTTTCTTATTGTTTTGTTACTGCTCCTTCCATTCCCCTAATTTTTTTTGGCATTGGGAGGACCTGAATTTGTAACATACATTTCTGTAGCACTGAAAGCATTTATTATTTTAAAGTTTGAAAACACAAGCATGTAATAACAGTTTTCTCTCCTTATGGTAAATAATATTAAAAACCTTTGTTTAGACCTATTATTCTACATCTAGAGAACAAGTCCTGTGAGAAATGGCTGAGGAAACTGGGGTTTAGTCTGGAGAAGAGGAGGCTGAAGGGAGACCTTATCACTCTCTACGACTGCCTGAAAGGAGATTATAGCAAGGTAAGTGTTGGTCTCTTCTCCAAATTAACAAGCTGTAGGAGAAGAGGAAATGGGCTGAAGTGGTGCCAGGGGAGTTTCAGATTGTATAATAGGAATTTTTTCTTCACCAGAAGGAACAGCCTGCCCAGAGAAGTGGTTGAGTCATCATCCCTGGAGATATTTAAAGATGTGTAGATGGGGTGCTTAGGGACATGGCTTAGTGGTGGACTTGGCAGTGTTAGGTTTATGGTTGGACTCGATCTGAAAGTCCTTTTCCATTCTAAATGATTCTATAATTCTATTGTATTTTTGTTTTCTCAAAATAACACTTAATATCTTTCCAAATGTGTAGTCCAAAACTTGGGTAGATTAATCTTTGCTAAGAACAAATTAATTCAATATTTTTTCTAGTAGTTTGTATCTAATTCTTATTTTGTACTGTAAACTAAATCTTTATATTATCTAATTACCTTCTAATTTAATTTTCTTAATCCATCAGTTTGTATGGTAGTATAAACCCCACTCATTACAGATCTGAACATTTAAGTTAATTGATAAGAATAAACTGATAGCTAAAACTTTGACAGGGTTTTTATGTGATTATTACTGTAGTTAATTCTACATCTTCTTAAACAATAGGGTCTAAAATTTCACCAAAGGGAAAAAAAATGTGTCAGGTAATACTGGGATACTTTTCTTTCTATCGATTTCCCAGGTAGTACCAAGCTTCTTCAAGTACTTCTCTAGGTCTGCAATTTTAAACTAACTTGTGCAGTGATTGTTCTTAAGCTACATAACTGCATCTGATCAATGGCCAAGTGAGGCTGTAAGAAGAGCACAATCGGAGAGGTTGTCTCTCGCCAGGCTTATACACAGTTTTCTAAATCACTAGAAAAATCTGTTGTCATTTAGTGGTATCTTATGCACAGTTAACACCACGAAAGGCTCAGGGCAGTCTGGACTCTGGCTGATAGAATTCTTCCATCCAAAACACCAGGAGGAATTTGAATTACTGGAAATATTTCAAATGCTTATAGAACAATTTCTTTGTCTGTTTAGTAAACAAAATCTCAGTACAAACGTGATCAGATTATCCACATGAATACCCCCAAATCTCTAGGCCTCTAAATAATTACCATACAATATCTAGTCTATTTTTTTCTCCGGTGCCTGATGATCAGAAAAGAATGAAAGGAAAATGAAGTGGTATTCTTCAGGTTATTTATCAAAGCATCTGACCATACTTGGTGATGATCAATATTTTTTCGACCTTCCCTATAACTAGCACCAATGTCCTAGAAGTCTGTTGCTTCTAATGTTTTGTAAGCTCTTTTAATTGAGGCTATATTATTACAATTCTATTTTAGATATACCCTATAAAGTGTAGAGACAGTTTAAAGTCTATTTCAGCTATATGTAGAAATAATTTAATGAACAACTGTTTAAGAATATCATTCCTATAATACCTGCTCAAGACATCTACATGTTGTTTGCAATTACATTTTTAATAAGTGCTTACGTAAGGAAATGTTATTATTTCCAGTGGTATTGCTCTTTTTCTCCCCTTGCTTTTCCCTGCCTTTTCCTTCCTTGTATTGCCTCCCCGCCCTCCTTATCTTGTCTTGCCTTTCCCTTTCTTGCCTTTCTCTTTCGTCCCTTTCCATTTCCTTCATTGCATTTCCCTTCCCTTTATTGCCTTTCCTCGCCTTGACATTAAATGAATCAGTGGTAAATATCAGACTTTTAGGTAGAGGAACACAAATAGCAAGAAGTGATGGTGAAAGAAGATGGTATTTATGCTTTATGTGTAGTGTTGCCAAATCATCTACTAGCTGCCCTTTTAATAACCTCTTTTTATTTCACTTCTGCTAGAAATGTTTCAAAATCCCATGGTGAACGCATGATTTAACAAAATTTAATATCCTGTAATAAAACAACATGTTTAGGAGTTCTGAACCATGCCCCGGAAAAGCCAAAAGAACATGAACAATCTAAAGTATTTCTGGGAGAAGACCATGTTGTAATCCTTTGCTAGTCAGAATCATCAGAGGTTTAAAATCTCCTGCATATATTAACCACACAACTGAAAAATCTCAGGGGAGAATCTCTGGTGTTTTTTCTCTGCTTTAAGAACAGCTCAAACATTATTTTTCTCTACAAGCAACAAGTATGCTAAAAATAAAGTGTCACATATTGGAGATTAATTTTATTTGGGGATGGTAGAATCCTTTAGTGGCAGATTGAATAATGACGGAATAATGAGTAGAATGTGGTAAGACAGAGGGCAAAGGGTCAAGTAAGGACTCTATCTTTGTTCAAACCTCTTGACCTTACTGTATAGCTGGAAAACAGTCCAGAATTTGATTTTCATGCACTGGTGTTATGTCAGGGCAAAAAAGAGAATGCATTCATACTTCTTTGGGATTTAGATAAAAATAATGTAGTTCAGCTCTTCATGCCTTTGATGGCATTTCTGTTTATTCAACTTCAGCATTTTCCGACAAGTGCTTGAGGAGAGATTTTCACAGCAAAATGAGGAAGTAAAAACATTTTAAAAATTTACTATAGACTACAATAATTGAATTTTTTTGATGAATGGTACCTCAAAATTGCAGTGTTTCTATATGCAATTGTCCTTTGCCATTAAGTAAAGACATCATCTATCACATGAAATGTGAAAATTAATGCAGCCTTGGGTTTTGACAGTAATGTCTGGGTGATCTTCAAGATAGATTTGCCTGGGCAAATAGTAAAGTAATTGAATAATCAGAAGTAGAATATCTGTTTCATTTGTTTAATCTGTCAGAACAAATACTCAAACCCCAAATATTTAATTTGAAGCTTGATTTATGTATTGATATTTTAACACCACAGTCAATTCTTTGATATGCATGGATATATGTATTAACTTAGTCAACTAGATTGTTCAGTTAGCCCACAATTCAAGCTGCAGGTGCATGGACTCCAATATAGTTCAGTGCAGTCTGCTTTGTTCTGGCAGACTTGCTGATAAGGAACACAGTGCAAATGCAGTGATTTTTTTCAATATCTATAGAAGTAGCCACATTCTTATCACACAGATCTTGAGCTACTAGGTGTGACTGGACACAAGCTGTTCTTACGTGGAGGTAGCCAGGATGTGTGTGCACCACAGCACTTCAAGTTCTGTTTGAATATTGTACGTGAGATGCAGCACAGGAGATGGGTATATCAACACTAGACTCTTGCTTCCATGGTTTCTTGTCCTTCTGCCTCCAAAACAACAAACCTTGGAACACGGTATAATGCATCGCTGAACATAGACACTGAGTTGATGTTGCGGTAGACCAGGGTATGGTAGCTGGCATAATTCAATAACCCATTTGTTTCATTTTCCCCTTGTTCTATTCCTGCCAAACAAGGAACTGACTGCAGGGCTGTCCTGTTGTGACTGTGATGCTGCAGACTTGCTACATCCATCAGGCAATACATGGAAGATCCATTCCTTCTCCTTCACTTCTCCTCTGGTGCTGTCAGCAAGGCAGACACTCTGTCCTTTCCTGAGGTACAGGCAGGAGACCAATCAGCATGATGGAAACATGCAACTGTCCTTCCAGGTCTGCTCCCATCTTCTGCTACAATTTCTTTGAGGATGATCAACCATTTAGCAGCTTTTTCTGCTAAATTCTAACCTTCCTAAACCCGATTCCATCCCATTTTCCATGTCTGCAGACTTTCTTTCAAAACTCTGCCTACAACAGAAGCTTTGCACATGATGGAGGCTGGGCCTGTAGCTGCCTATATTGCTTTATGCTTGGCAGCATTTGTCAGTCACTCCCCTCTCAACCTTTGTATTTTTATTCTTTTACTGTTTTTTTAACCTTTTATATTATTTTGTAGTAATATTCAGAATGTCAGTACAGACACTTTGTATTTCCAGGTTTCCACATCATACCTGGGCCTGTGGCTGGTATCCACTAATCTGCAAATGCTCTAGTTCCAAAACACATGCCGGATCTTAGGCTCTGGGCTACTGAAGCCTAAACCTGTCATGAACATGACGTATGTAGCTACCAGAGGCAGCAGGTTCTGAATATTCAGTAACACTAGAGCAGTATGTTGCACAGGCTCTGTGCTGCGAACATTATTTATAGTTCACTTGTGAGTCAATTGTTTGCAGCACTTGCTGGAGGTAAGTAGTATTTTCAACCTTTAAAAATAGATGTTAACAATAGGCATGAACATTATCTTACATGCATATATATGCGAGTGCCCTGCTACGGAGCTACATCTAGCCATCCAAACAGAAGCAAACAGCTGCATTAGCACAGTTCACCCAGTGCAAACGTAGGGTTGTATCTAAGAATCACAGAATGGCTGAAGTTGGAAGAGATGTCTGGAGATGTAGTCCAACTGCCCTGCTAAAGCAGGTTCACTTAGTTTTCGAATATTCCATTGAAGAATACTCCATATCTTCTCTGGGCAGCCCGTTCCAGTGCTCTGCCACCTTCACAGTAAACAAGATTTTCCTCATGTTAAGGTGGAACTTCTTGTGCTCCAGTTTGTGTCCGTTGCCTCTTGTCCTGTCACTGGACACCAACAAAAACCTTTTGGCTCCATTCTCCTGATACTGACCTTGTACATGAAGATGTGTTCCTTTTCAAAGTGATGCCATTTCAGCACAAGGCACTGATTACAGATCTGCCAGGCTATGGGGGACCCGTTTCTGTTTATTCCCCTATACGCACCAGTCTCCAGCCATCCAGTCACATACTGACAACATCACCCAAGTCAGGTACATCAGGGCGTTAAAATAGAGTGGGAGAGGGAAGCTCGTCTTTGTCCGTACAGCATTCTGCACCTGCTTTTGAGAAGCTTGGTCCAAGGTTGGAAGTAAGGAGATTTTTTGGCCTCTTTGTCTCATCTAGGCTTCTGATATGCTTGTGGTTAATACTCTTCATATGTAATTTCTGTAGGCCATAGGAATTTTTTTGCTGCAAATATGACAATATGACAATTTTACCAAAGGTATTGAGAAAAATACAAAGGTGACAAAGTGACAGAGAAAGGGATTAAAATGTGATTAATAAAGAATACTGCACAAATATATATATATGTATATATAACACTTGAAAATTGAATTGTTCTTAAATTCTGTTAAGGACATCAAAGTGAATTTCTTTAAATATTTCCGTGGTTTGTAGAGATATTCAACTTCAAAGCCTCAGAACCATTACCAGAATTTCATTCATAGCAAGGCCTGCTACACTGAAACAAGTGGGGCACTTTGCCACTTTACTCTTGTTTTTTGGCTCTAGCCAGGTAATGAACAAAATTTGTTTCATAATATGAATTACCATAAGGCTTAAAAGATATAAGGCTGTTGCAAAGGACTCCTAAGGGGTTCTAAATCAGGCTTGACCTCTAGAAATACCTGCTAGCCACCTAACTCATCCCAATGTGCTTATCTGTTTCTGTGGGATATTGCATGTTAGTAAGAAATTTTTAAGGCTTATTTCTTTATGAGGACACATTTTTGGATGAAGATAGAAATGTCTAAAATGTGGTTTGTTTTTTTTGTCACACTGTGTTAACATCACAAAACCACTTTAGGGAGAATAGATTCTAAATAACACAGTCTATGTTTGAGTTAAAATCATCATACTCCTAATCAAAATCTCCAAACTGAGACTAATTAGACATGAACGGGATCATCCTTGCTTTTAGCAGAACCAAAATCTGAGCAAGATGATAAAAACCCCCAATATCAGATGTAGTTTCACCCAACTGGACATTAGACGGATTAAACGACTGAAAATATTCTCAGGTTTCTGGACTGAGAGGAGTCTGTGGGATTGGGAGATACCTTAATTTTTGCCTTCTAATTGTTGCTACAAAAACTGAAATTATTTGTTTCAGGAACCTTTCTCTCCTCAAGTCCTCTTACTTCAGGAGAACACTGGAATGCTCTAAGTGTCAGTACGGATAACACCTTCACATGTATGCTGCTCGCTGACCTCAAACTACATGAATAAAAGGCCAAAAGAAACTGTGCTAGAATAAGATGCAGTGTTTTAGTAAGGAATACATGTTTTATATTTTTTGGCATTGTGCCACTCTGTTCAGAATTAAGAGATGGATTATTGTGGATTTGTTTTCTTTCAGGAATTAGGGCTGGCCCTGGCTTAGCTTCAGTACTGCAGAGGTATTAACTGCAATGCATTTCTGTCTTACAGTTTCATCCCATTTAGCCATTGTGACTTTGGAGTGACTTCCAAAGCAATCCAATCAGAATGAGTTGGCAGATTAATGTTAACTTTCATGTCAGGACTGAAGGCAATGCAAAATGAAAATGCTAAAAGAAGAGTCATTGCACCAGCCATACTGTAGCTAAAAATAAAACTGAACTGTCTCATGTGAGCTAATGAGCCTCTGTTTAATCTACAAATGGGTAAAGTATCAGTAAACTGCTTTTCTGTATATCAATCACTCTCAAAATTTAAATAAAATTGATGCTGTGGCCTCTGGCTGGTATAGTAGATCATATCCAGGGTCTGTCCTTTTTTTATGTAAAATTTTTGATTATCACAAAGTTTCCTATCTTCTTTAGCCTTGGCAGCCACTGAGTTTGTGATAAATTTTATACTGCAGTTCCTCAGAAACAATACTGGCAAAACTAGAAGAAGATTCACTGTTTCACCTTCTGTTTGGGAAACAGTTCAAATTGTGCTTTCTTCCTTGCTGCAAATCAATATGGAGTATGCTGATATATTGGAGGGATCAAATGTCAAAGGGGACATTTGGAACGGTATAAATTACCCTCACACACACCTTCATGCAATTTGAGTATTTAATCTTATCCAAATATTGAAGTTCAATGATCATTGAAGCTCTTTGGCTGAAATACATTACAACTAAGAAGAGCCTGTATTGTTATGTGCAACTCAAGCTTCTAGCCTAACACATTCCCCTCAATCTGAATACTTAATTTCTATCTCTGTCTAAAAATACTTTTTTCTCATATGCATGGTACTAAGTAAGGATGGTTTCATGACCTTTGAGTTCTGTATATGATTAAACCTACTTTTGGATTTTCAGCTTAGTATTTTCTGTCCTCCAGGAATGCAAATGATGTGACAACATGTGGTGCTCTTGGATTTCTGGTTGAACATGTTCTACTGACTGTCATTTATCAGTGGTCTAAATGATATATGGCAAACAGCAAGCCTGACACACGTTTTTCAACCCTTTCTTCAGCCTTTTCTTCAGTAGAACTTGTAAAAACAAGAAAAAAATAGCTAAATGTCAGTGATATATTTGTACCCACAAAATACTTCTTATCTACATTAGCTTAGCCGGGATGTTCTGAACATCATCACAATTTACTCTCATTACAGTACTGATCAGCATTTTCCCAATTTTTAGCTTCTCAGATCTGTAAGCAAAGCTGGTGTGTTCCTGGTCATAATCAGACAAAATTAATTTTGTTGTTCTTCTTTCAACAATAAAGATAATTTTTTTTAACCAGGACATTTTTTCTGTTTTAACGTTACCCATTTTCCTATATGTCAATCTTCTTGACTTTTCTGCATGATTTTAATAACCCCTTGCTTTTCTACGTAAATACACTTCTCTCAGTACAGCATTTGTTCCAAGTTTCAAGTGTCTTCTGTTAATCACCACAGAATGGAAGCCTTGATATGTAATTTTGTATGTGCACTCATTTTACTTCTTATAAGTTGGGAAGTGTATGACAGAAAAAGACCTAACAATAAGAATAGCAAGCAAAGAGACTTTGGAGAAATTATTGCTGTAATAATTTCTCATACTCACATAAGATGACAAAGATGCTTTCTTAAAAATACACAGATACATTAAATAGTTAGTAAATAATTCAATATCAACATTTCTCTATGATCTAGCAGCTGACCTAGAAGAACAACTACCCTGTAATAAGGACACTAGAAAGCAGAAGGAGACCTCTCACACTTACCACATGCAATTATTCTAATGAAAACATAGGCTATTAATATTGTCAACAAAATGTCATCTGCAAATTTACTGACATTTTCTAGAAGGTCAAAACCTGTGAAAAATTAAATAGTGATGGAACTGAGATCAGCTAAATTTTAAGGAAAAAAATCACTACAGGCTGTTCGTTAAAAACAAGCTATCAAATGTATTTGTCCCACTTCCACTCTCAGCTTCTTTGATTCTTTCTTTTTTGCAGAGTGGACTATTTGCTCTGGAGGTGGATGCTGTTAGCTGTGGATTCATATGAGATATCAAGATAGTAGATAGCTCCTCCTGCAGCAGTTCGGCTGATGCAGCAGAACTCGGACAGGCACAGTGATGCAGTTCTTATATAACACTCCAGAGTTATAAGCTGGGTTCCTTCCCGTTTCCAGCAGCATGCAGCTTGCATTGCTTGTTCTGCAGTGTCATAGGGTACCAGACATCAGTTTTGACACTGTGAAGGGCTGAATAATAGCCACTTATTACTGAGGTATCTCAAACCTACTTAATATTTAGGTAATATTAACTGGGCAAAACAATTCCATCTTTGAAAAATTTTCCTGGCATTTTTTAAAATTACTTTTTCGTTTTCTCTTAATTTCACAAGCTGGTATATATTTAGAATGCAAAATTATCTTCTTCAAATGCTTCATAGTGTGTTTTCAGAACTTGGATACAGAATTATTGCCAGCACAGGCCACTGAAGTTTTACTTATAAAATGGAAATTGCCTTTTCTTTCCTCAATATAAATACAAAATAATGTATAGGACATTCCCTAAAAACCTAATATAATTTTTTAATGCAGAGTAGAAAATTTCCTACAGGAATATTTGCTTGCCTTCTGGGCTTAAATAGAGTGTCGCTGCTTATATTAGTCTTCTCCCCATCCTTTTGAATTCTATAGCATCTTGTTACTAAACTCAACTAGAACAAGAATGAAGCCTAGAGGAAGGAGTAAGCACCTTCATAACTCACAGTATATTATTTCTGTGAACATTATGTTTTGTCCAATCAAATAAAAACACCTTCTGCTTAAAATTATCCTATTGCTTGGCAGATCAGTTTATGTTGTAAACAAAGGACCTGTAGCATGTTGCTGAAATTTTGTGAGGAAAATACAGAAAAAAAGCTCATCATTTTAGCTAGCAGTAATAATGTATGTTACTGATTTTTCCTGTAGCTGGAGGTTCTCCAGGAAAATTAAAGAGTTTGGCTAGATTAACTCCCACAGTCTCACAAAATCTGTTGTGTTCTGACTAGGGCAAAACAGAGTGATGCATGGTTTCATTCTGAAGACCTCTGAGAAAGCTCCAGGCTTGCTTACGTGGTCCTTCAGTACAACGCGTGGCTGTAGCTGTTACAGAGCTATCAGCTAACATCTGAACACAATACAGCTGTTGTACTATGGTTCCACAACCAGCTCAATAGGTTGGACTAAAAACCCAGCCTGATCATATCAGCCACACTACTTACCAATCCCTCCCATGACACAGTATGAAATACTTAAGCTTTTGACTTCTTTAGGATGAAATCATCAAGAAAATGATATGTCAAATGCTATATTAAACCAAAACTGTCAATTTTTGCAGCAAGAACATTAAAAATATTCTCATAAAACCTTTCTATTATTTTTTCATCTTGAAATGTGCTTTGTTTATTCTATCTCACTGGGAACGGCAAAGCAATATGATAGCACTAGTTCAGTTTATATATATCAAAATACCGGTAGACTGATTTTTTAAAAAAATCAGAATGCAGTCTAATTTTTTGTTTGAAACTGGGTATATAAATGCTGAAAAAATAATATATTTATTAAATTATAGATTGACTAAAATATTAAAAGTATAATGAAACATATTTATCTGTTCTCTTTATCATGAAGACATGTTAGAATTTCAATAAAATAAAATTCCAGTGTGCCTTAAGTATTGCAAGCTCCTAAATCCAAACTTCTTCTAAAATAATCTTTTATTTCCTCTCCTCCCCATAGTGCTCAACCAAATTGGCTTGTAATTATTAGACTTGAAAATACATTCATGATTCTCTGTTATGGACCAATTTGGCTTTCAGTTGTTCATGTTCCACTTCATGTTCACCCACTTCATGTGTACAACTTGACTAGCTGCAACAGGAATGATTATTTTTCTAAACTGTATATGAAAATAAAAAGTGCCAATTTCTTCAAAATTAATTTTAAAATAGAAAATCTGAAGACTCTGTAAGGTTAATGAATAGACTTGTCTTAATTTCTTTCGTTTCTATTTTCAGATGGTGTTGAATATAAAATTCTTCTGTAAAGTAACATTTATAGATCACTACTAAATTGAAATCTCAGATAAAGCTAATCCTTGATTTGATATTTTTACAGAGGTTGTGTAGTGGAGTCCACTTTAACTGGATGCCAATTGTTAGACAATCCTGACAAAAGCTGATTTTCAATGCTAAATCCATTTTCTGTATGGCATGTTAAGCCCAGTGGAATATTTTTTAAATTCACTATTCATGATCACCCCTAACAAACTCCTTTCATCCTCTAATAGTTTTCTCCATCCTCTTTGACTGTAATTTTTTAAGTGCTGCAGGTGTGTACATGGGATGTTGAATGCAAATGAAAGAAAGTACCTGTCTGAAGGAGCTTACAGATGAGACTATGGGCTTGCAAACAGTTCTACACCTGCCCTCTTTCTTTTTATAAGAAGTCCCAAAGAACTCTCATCCTGAACCACATCTGATTCTCTACCATTTAAAGCAGTAAGAATTTGGTATTGAATTCAAATTGCAGAGGAACAAACCTCATAGCTGTTGCAGGGACAGGATTTATTGCAGCGAGACAGCAATATAAAACTGCAAATAGGCAGTACAGAACTGAGAGTTCAGACATGTGGGATGTGAAGCTCCAAGAACTTAAATTTCCAAGCAAGATTATCTTTATTAATGCTGATATTGGTAGCTCTGTAGTGAACATGTCAATCCAGGTTTAGGAATTTCTTGCACATGTAAAGTATCACACATAAGAATATAGGTCATAAGAGTAAGACCCATATCAGGCACTAGCTATGTGGAAAGTCACCCAAGCCAGTCTGTAAGAAAGATCACTGAAGAAAAAGCAAAACCAGCTGAACAGCAATGTTGCTAAGGTGATCGGAAGGATACGACTTCCTGCAGTATGATGGAATTTGGATTTAAATTACTATTCTTTTCTTCTAATAGCCTAATAGGCAGATGTGATATTTCATTTTATACCACATCCCAGTGAAAAGACTCAGGTTCTTACTCCCCTTGTGTGCCTGATTTGGAAACAAAATTTTAAAAAAGATCTCCCACCTCCCCCAAAAAAGAACTAGAAGTGAACTATTCAGAGATAGCCTAACATCTCTTCCTCTGGCAGCAGGATGTCTGAAATCTGATTTGTTTGTTGGCATATAGGGATGTCTATGAGATTAGTCCCAAGAGACAATCCAAGCAACAGAATGCTTAATTTGAGAATCTGCCATGCTCACATTCGCAGCTGCTCAGCATCTTCAAGATATGCATAGGATATCATTATCCAGCATCAGAAACTTGGGAACCTAGAAGGATTTATTGGTGGAGTATTTCAGTGCTGGGATAATTTCAGTGCCTTTCAGGTTAAGTAGCAGCTAAGCAGGGCTTTCTGAGGGTCTCACAGCTGGATTTAGAGAACTGAAGTGGCAGTCTAAATTTAGAGAGCTAAAGTGCTATCTAAATTCCTCTGTGAAGCCATGTGGGAGAGGTAGGGAGATGATCTTATATTGGGGGAGGAGATCTATTTCCAAAGGCTTGGACCTAAGGAAAGGATGTGCCAATGCCACTACTGACAGTGAGCTGTCAGTACTTGCTTATGTTCCTTGCTGGCTTGCCACTATGCTGAGCTAACAATGTGAAACAATTGTGTTTCTTGTACAGAAATACAGGTAAGCATTTATTACCAGTTCAAGGTCTCTGCTTAGCTCCTCCGAATCTCCTCTGTACTTAACGAGCTGCTCAGAACTATGGTATTTGAACTTAGATACGTTAAGTAGGTGTCGTCTATGTAGCCTGAAATAGATCACAAAAGGGAGATCTGGTTACAGTCAGTTTAGTTTCTGAGTTTCTGTACCTCAGCTTCTGCTTACCAGTGTCTCCTTCCTTTCCTTTAAAGGCATATGGTGAACTAATATATAATCTGCTACTTATATAAAATACAGTACCTTTCTTTTTGTGTTGTCTCTTATGTGTTGCCTGTACAAGCATCAACACAAAAGTTCACTTTAACTCTCTACTTACTTGCTAAAATCTGCTTCAGAATTCTTCTGCAAAGAAGACAAGAATGACAACATTATCCAGAAGTATCCCAATTTTTTATGTGACTAAAATGTTTTCCTTTAGAGAACTTGTGTATTAAATTATAATCCCAGGAGAACATTCATCAATAAATTGCAGTTAGTTGCTAATTTTACAAATTAATTCTAATAAAAATATTCCCAGAATTTAGCTACAGTGTAACCTATGAAAAAGTAATACTAATAGATAGATAGTAATATATTAATAATAAATTGTAATATATTTTGATGACAAGATAAAAAGTATAAAATAGCTACTGTTTTTGGCAGTACATACACTAATTTGTAGAAACCCATATTATTTATATTGTTGCATCTTCCTAAGAACATCATAATTAATGGTACTATTTCACTGAATTTCTATTACCATTTCTTCTCATGTGGTGGTGTATTTTTTGCCAACTCTTCCAACATTTTACTTTACAAGAGGAGGGATTTTTCTTCTTGTAAAAGGAAATGATAATTTTTTACACTGCAGACATGGATAGGTAATAGATGACTGTGTTGATACACGTATGATATGTAAAACTCACCTCAAAGGCCTGTTCAGACAAGAAGAGACAACTGTGGATTGTTTGCTTACATATAGAATTGCTCAGAAGAGATGGAGCCTTTCATACAGCTTGGCGACTTCTATTTCTTGTTCCCAGATATAGTATAAATGTGATTGCCTTTTAAGACTTTCTTGTGTGTGCTGATGTTTATGATATGGAATTGAAATCATAGAATCATAGAATCATAGAATCGTAGAATCACCAGGTTGGAAGAGACCTCTGAGATCACCGAGTCCAACCATACCTGTCTCCTTACTAAACCATGTCCCTAAGAAACTCATCTACCTGTTTTTTAACACCTCCAGGGATGGCCACTCCACCCCCTCCCTGGGCAGCCTCTTCCAATCCCTGACTACTTTTTCGTAAAGAAATTCTTCCTAATGTCCAGTCTAAACCCCCCTGGCACAACTTGCAGCCATTTCCTCTTGTCCTATCGCTTGTCACTTGTGAGAAGAGCCCAGCACCCACCCTGTCACAACCTCCTTTCAGGCAGTTGTAGACTAGAAATGCATTTTGCAGAAAAGAACCTGGAAGTCCTGGTAGACACTAGGCTGAACAAGAGTCAGCGATGAGACCTTGCAGCAAAGAAGGCAAATGGTATCCTGGGCTGCAGTATGAGAGGTGTTGCCAGCAGGTCGAGGGAAGTGATCCTTCCCCTCTAGCCAGCACTGATGAGGCCACCTCTGGAGTATCGTGTCCAGGGCTGGGGCCCCAGTACAAGAAAGAAACGGACGTTCTAGAGAGTGCCCACTGAAAGGCCACCAAGATGATGAAGGGGCTTGAACACCTCTCCTTTGACGAAAGCCTCAGAGAGCTGGGACTGTTCACTGTGGAGAGCAGAAGGAGCAGGGGTATCTTATCAATGTACGTAAATACCTGAAAGGAAGGTGTAAAGAAGAGGGAGCTAGATTTTTTTTCAGTGGTGCCCAGAGACAGGACAAGGCACAATAGGCACAAACTTAAACACAGAAGATACAATTGAACATCAGTAGACACTAAGCACTGGCACAGACTGCCCAGTGAAGTTGTGGCATCTCCGCCACATTCAGAAGACATCTGGACATGGTCCTGAGCAACTAGCTCTAGGTGGCCCTGCTGAAGCCATTCTGTAATTTTCATAGAATTGTAGAATGATTTTGGTTGGAAGGGATATTAAAGATCATCTGGTTCCAAGCCCATTGGTATGGGCAGGGACACCTCCCACCAGCCCAGGCTGCTCAAGGCCCCATCCAGCCTGGCCTTGAACGCTTCCAGGGAGGGGGCATCCACAGCTTCCCTGGGCAACCTGTGACAGTGTCTCACCACCCTCATTGTGAAGAATTTCTTCCTAATGTCTAATTTAAATCCTCCCCCTTCCCATTTACAGCCATTCCCCCTCACCTTATCACTATAGGCTCTTGTAAAAAGTGCCTCCTCAGCTTTCTTATAGGCCCCCTTCAGGTACTGGAAGGCCACTATGAGGTCTCTCCGGAGCCTTCTCTTCTCCAGGCTGAACAAGCTCAACTCCCTCAGCGTGTCCTCATAGCAGAGGTGCTCCAGCCCTTTGATCGTCTTCATAGCCCTCCTCTGGACCTGTTCTGTTTGTGATTCTGTGATTTTTATGAACTCAGCATACACCTGGAAACTTAATTTTCATGAAATATAATGTATGTCACACTGGAGTTGATCATATTACATAGCTCTTGTATGTACTTGGGTTTAATACACTGAATTTATTTATTATAGGATTCTGTATGAACATCTGAAATAGACTACATAGGAATTTTTTTGTTCAAACTAAAAAAAAATGTGCTTTTAGTGCTTTATCAAGAATTTTAAAAATTCTTGAAAAATTGATTGAAGGTTTAATTTCCATTTATGTTGCCGTTACACTATAATTTAGCCTTCTAAAAACCATTTTGATCTTCATATACTTGATATAATCATAACATAACCCTTCTTATTTTGAGATACATACCAGGAGTATTGTTAAATCAGAAAACAAAGAACAGTTATCAGTGAAAACTGTGATAATCTTTGAGATGGGAATATCCATCCTTTGGGTCTAGTCCAAATCTATTTTCAAAATCACACGTAGATTAGAATGAAACAGGGCTTTTTAAAGTTATTCTGTGTAAATGACATTATATTGTATTTCACCATGTAAATATTAGCAAAGTATTGTTCTGTGAATTGTAAACTGGATGGATTTGTAAATTCATGTCATTACTATCATTACTAGCCACATAAAGAATAATTCTTAACAATGGGATTTTTTTTTGCTCTGAATGGTAATTGTTCTCTCTCTCTCTCTTTTCCCCCCCCCCCCCATATGTCTCAGCAATATGTGTACTACAATCCCTCGCAGGAAAAATTATAGAAACTTCAGAAAGAGTATTTCTCCTCTTCATGTGTTCTTGCAGCGTCTAATGGTACTGTAGTGGTAATTTACTCAATAGTGGTTCATTACCAGCAGTTAACAACCCCTTCTGGCAATTAACTAATTACCTTGCCTTTGACTATAGTGAAAAGAGATGGCTATCAAGGGCATTGTTTGCTCAATTAACCAAAAGCAATAGACACATGTTTAGTAATAATTGTAGAAGGAAATCCTTCCAAAAGGCACTCTTTGACAATTTTTCACAGAAGCTGTGTTGTCTGAAATGACAATTAAAGAAAGTCAGAAGAATTAATATGCTTTTTTTCTCCTCCCACTTCTGCCACAAACAAGAACATTCTTCTGCAACACGCGAGTTCCTTGGTTCAGTTAAGGATCATGGTATTCTCAGAGCTCAAACTAATGCAGCCATGATCAGCTCTGGCCAGGATTGTCACTGGTATCCTGTGAGCTGGATGTAGCCCAGGGGATGATTCCTCTTGGCCAGCTGCCTTTTCTTCAGAAGAGCTGCCACGGCTTCCTCCATGTGAGCATAGAGGTGGATGGGGATGTATGCCTCCTACAGAGAGCCCAGCAACACCTCCATATGGCCCATGCCAAACAAACAAGACAAAACTGGTATTTCTCCTCAGTAAAAAGGCTGGGCTGTATATCTCGGTGTAAGATTTGTAATAAAAAAGCATCAACCCACCAGTTTATAAAAAGTTGCTTGGTAGAAGTTCTTCAGTGAAAGATGACATGTTGTAAAATAATTTTTTAAATAAAAGAGATTACTTCTATTCAAAAAACTGCTAACATCAGTTTCATTTTTCATTTTCTTCAGAGGAAAAATAATGCTTCTTACAACTCAGTTATCTAATAGGAACCATGAGTGATACAAAATTAATGACAGTCCTTGCCTTTTTCCCCATGCTTTTAATGCTTCTTGGTGCTTTCTGTTGTACCTTGAGGATCCAAGCTGACTTCACACTTTGTCATATGACCAAAATGCCTCTGCAAGGTTTGATCCTATTTGTTTTCCCATTTCATTTTCCTAGATATAATAATAATTAATTCATTTGTAAATAACTCACAACTCTCTAAAAACACCTGAACATTATCACTAGCTTTTCTTTTTTCCCTGTTGGTATGATATTATACTTAAAGAATAGAAAAATGCAAGAACTCCCTCTTCCATAACCCCTCCGATCCCCAACCATGAGCTACCACTGGTTTTGGGCTAGGAAAAAACCCAGGGTTTAGAAACCTGGTGATATGATAATATCTAATATACCTCTTCACTTTAGAAATAATAAAAACATAAATATGTTAGAAATTCAGAATTTGGGGAACATGTACTGTGAAAACAATCAAAATGTGTATCGGAAAAGAAAAAGTAAGATTTACTTTCATCCTCAAAAAATAACATTTTTTACTTTTTCATGTAAAACACTTACTCTCTCTCAGTAACTCCGTTACACTACTTATCTTCCTTATCATTCGTATAAACAAAACAATCCAACAGTCTGATGTAGTTTCTAAATTCTTCATGATTAACATTGCTGTCTCTGATCTCTCTTAGTCCTACATGAACAAATTTACTTCACCTTCTGCAGTGGGTAAGGCTTTTAGATCTCCTTGTTGAAAGAAATCCGAGGTGAAAAATACATGAAGGTGGAGATATCTTACATTTCATTCATTTCATTAAAGTCTTAAAGATCTTTCTTTGTATCTAATGTCACTTTGATTTTATATAAAGCCTTCAATTAATTTTAATGAGTGATTAAGTCTTAAAGAAGGTTTGTAGAAAAATCTCCTGCACAGAACTGCATGCATATTCTAATGTGCTTAAACGTGTACTCAGTGCTTATGATGTTGAGTGATTCAATTTTCTTCAATAAATTTCATTTATTAACATGAAGTATGTACATCAGAGATTCATTTGTAAAAATAATTCACATGAAGCTGAATAACATTTCTACTACCTCCACAAGGAGCAGTAAATACTGTACACTACTAAGATAGCCATAGATACCGTTCAGCATCCTAGTTCTCTCATTGCTTTGTTTGGATGTTCTGATTTAACACAAAACTATAGGCAATATCCTTAGGATAGCAACTGATATATTAGAGGCTATTTGTCTACTATCAGCAAAACTATAGACCTGCTGTTGTAATAAAAAATATTATGTTGCTTCTAACCTAACAGAAAGTTTTGCATTTTTTATAACCAGTCTTCATGAATTGTCAACCTATTAAACAGGTTAATGTTAATCTAAAGAGCTACTATAAATAACACAGTAAAGAATAAACTGATAATAAAAGTGAATCTGTACAATATTTTCGAACCAATAAATCCCATGGCTGAAGGACCACTCCTGCTGTTTAGTTTAACTCTAGATGATTAAAAGCAGATGGAAATGAATGCCCATATGCCTTAACATCCTGTGGGCTCACTGTCCTATGGTTTTTGTTTTCTTTGTTCTTTGACAACATCTATAATTTCTTTAAAACTTGGAGAAATAAAACAAATTTAAGTGATGAAAAAAAGTCTGGATTGCATGATTTTACCATTCAAAAAACAAGACCCATGAATGACAATTTGGAAAATTTAGTTGTCTTTTGCTAGAGTGCCCGAGACTTCTGCAGACAAATGTAAAGGGAATGGACAATTGCCCAGACGATTAGCAATGCAATAATAAAACCCTACTTTTAAGAATTAGATTACATTTGTGAATAAAACAAAAACCACTTGTTTTCAGCAATTTACCATCTAGATATTGTTGCCTTATGCTGTTTTAAAGCTTTTTTTAAAACATCCTTTCAAATGTTTAGTTTTTTCAAATGTATTGTGATCATGAAATCACGATAAAATAAAGAACTGTACAATGATGTACAGTGTCTATGGTATTACATGAATGAAGACTTCACAGGACAAACCCATACATTCTCTTGCAAAACTCTCAAACTACATATATAGTTATTAAACTTAAAAATTTCTATTGAATATTTATATACATGCAAACAACAATGTTCCAAAAAATAACTATCACATGAATATGAAAAGATTTTAAAATAAATTTTTTAGCTAAATGGATATAGTTCCAGATTTAGCTGAAAGCAGCATAAAGATGTATAACATTTGCATAAAATAAGCCCTACTCAGAGAATCCAAACAGCTGCTTATTGACCAAATTGAATTCTTGTATAGTTGGCAACAACAAAAAAAAAAATTCTCTGTCTATAACCTTCTCTCTAATGCTGTGTTGTCAGGGAAGACTTTTTATCTGTGCTCTTGCCACACTCTGGATGGAGGATCATGTTCCAGCTTAGTGTAAAGACAGATGCAGTAACACATCATGCCTAAAGTAATATGTCAATTACACAGCAGATGGAGCCCAGTAACTCAGACTGGTTTGGGAAAATGACAACAAAGGAAGTATTTTAGCATAAAAGGAGAACAACACAGCACAACAGCAGTCATTTTTATTCTTCTTATTGTATTCTCATCAAACTTACTCCTTACTGAAGAAAAAAGCCCATTGCAATAATTGTTTCTCTCTGGCCCGCTGCAGTAGAGCAGACACGCACCACTTAACGATGTTCAGTAATATCACTGCAACAACCCGTAGAAAGGGAACACTGGTGATTAATGTTTTAGGAATAGCTTTTTCCTTTCTAAGCCAAATAATTCATATGCACATTCATCTGCAGAGTGCTATTCTTTTACCTTCCTTGTAGGTTTCCCTGAAACATGATAGAGATTTTCAAAAGCATTGTTAGTGGCCTATCTTCCTTTCTGCTGCAGTCATGATTTTCAGTAGGAACAAAGAACTCTTAAGTTCTACTTATAGTTTTTTCTTACCATAGGCTTCTGTGTTTCTGGCATCATCATAAATTTTTAATGTTTTTAAAAAGCCTTCTTTTTTTACCAGTCATTCAACAAATATTAAAAAACAATAATAGTTTGCATATCAGTTTTATTGTTGTTTCCAAGTACAGAAGTTGTAACCTCAGACATAACAGAATAAATCATTAATTTTAAATATTGAAAAAACCCCCGCAACATTAACTAGGATAACTCCTTCTTTTTGGGTTTCTATGAAACTGGATTGGTAAGGATGTTAGAATGAAGAGAGGAAATGTCTGTGCCATTTTGTAGGATACTTCAGAAAGCTAACATCCAGGCTGCACAGAAAATGGCTGATTTCCACTATAAACAAAATCGGCATTAGCATTGCATAATAGCTTCAGGGCTGGTTTCAGCTGCATTATGTCACATAGGGATGAATGTGAGAATTGCAAGGTGATCTGGGGTGAAAAGCACAGTATGTTTCCTAAACTAGAAACAGATAAAACCCATTGGAGCGTCCTGATAACACTTAATTTCAAAACCATTTGGACAAGCAACATATCCCCTTAAAAGCCTTCATAAATCTATAACACCTTGGCAGAAGAATATGTATGTCTTTAGCATGAAAGATTTTTCTGCATTATAAATTTCTAGCCAAGACATATATTTTTCAGTGTAATCTGTAGCATCCTCGGTGTTTGCCTCTGCATGTAGATGAAAGCACCCTTTGACACTCAGTGCTTGCAATGTTTGTCAGTTCCATGACTGTGGCTTGAGGCTCTCAGATAGTCATGAGACAATCTGAGGGAGTAGCCAGCGGTTTGAAGTTAACAAAAAGTGACTGAGTTTATATCTAGGACTATGTTAAATAAAGTTGGGTCAGCTGGTTTAAGTCACCACACTATATATAGAGTATACTGTTTATGAAGTATTTTTCATAGAAAAACTTAGGTTAATGCCTTATTGTGTCCCACAATTTGTCCCTTAACCCAAAGAGAATTTTGTGAGGGGTTATTCAGAGTTATAGTTTTTTAATGCATTTATCCTGTCCTAGAAAAGCTATTCTGTAGATTGAAGAGGGAATTAAATGTTTATACTGGAAACCACAAGACATTATTTAACCATCGAGAGAAAAAAATATAGAAACAAAAAATATTTGGCAAATTATTTGAACGATTACTTTTGAGAAACCATAGGTTAAGTACAGAGGGTTACATACAGAAGAGCTAAAATTACAGAAATATTTTTTGAGTAAATTGAGCCAGTGAACATTTGATTGTGAAAAAGGCAGGGCCTCCACTCTAGGAATATGATACTACATTTCAGTGGCCTAGCAATATTGTTTCTAAGAAAATACCATATTCTTTTACTGTCAAACTACTAGCAATGATCTGTCTTCTTAAAGGCAGATAATATCAAATCTACAGCAGACTGGGAGATTATCTATGAAAGAGAACTGTAAATGTTAGCTGCTCAAAGTTGAATGGAAGACTGGAAAAGAAAGAACAGGGGTGTTGACTGAAGACCAGTGTAGCTGGGTTCCAGGTACAAGTACTAAAGTATGAAAGTACCAATTCTGTTTTGTGCTTGGGTTTCTTTTGATGAATGCCAAGAAAGTATTTAGTGTGAATATTTTTCCATGCAGTATTGCAGTATGAATGTTTCACATGCAGCGTTGCATACCATGCTCCACTTCAATAACTATCAGCTGTAAGCAGACATTTCTGTAGCGTCTGATTCTGACAAGACCATTCCAGTCTTTATGCGACTGCAACAAAGGCCGTTACGCAGACAGGAAAAATCTAGGTGCAACCTCTCAGGTAAGCATAATAGGCTCCTACACCATGTAGCCAGTCATGCAACAGATGGGGAACTCAAGAACAACCCTTTTGTGTTATTTATAGTTTTATGAATTCGTAGGATGGATGTTCACCTTGTTCTAGTTTATCAGTGGGACCTCTCAGTGTTACCACACAGTTAACACAGTGAACGTGCCTACATGGGATCCTTCTGATATTTTTTTTTTCTTTTTTTAAATATTTTTATTTTCCTTTATGCTTGAAATCTTTTTTACCTTGATCATATGTACACTCATTGCATGGATAAATCAGTGTAGGAAGGAGGAATTCAACTACATTTCCTAAATCTTTCTTAAAATATTCTATTTTTGTCTTTTCTATACTGAAACATTTCTGTATTTTCCATACTAAAGTACATTCCAGCACCTAAAGTTTCCTCTACTTCATTGCCTTCAACTTCGTATTTTTTTTTTTCTAAAATGGGGCAGTGTAGATCACATAAAGATAATTTCTGACATAATCAAAATTATAAATGAGCATCCTCTACTTAGCATTTTGCTATGGCACAATATATGACTAAACTTGTTAGTGTCTGATACTAAAAAAACATGGCCTACATATGCCTATTAGTTAAGAGAAAGAAAAAAATGAGGGCAGAAAAAAAAATGGAGTCTTCTAGTTTAATGCAAAAAATTATTCCTTGGTTCTTTAAGTAGACTGTTGTAAGAACAGTAATTCCTTATGAGACATCACTGAGTTAAGAGAATGTTTAATACTTAATACTAAAGTATTAGAGAAATAAAACTGACATTGGATTAAACTGTCTTTGAGAGCTCTTCCCATGAACTTCACTTTTAAGTGCTAAACACCATATGCCACACTTTTTTCTCTTGGATATGATTATAGTTGGTTAATTGGCAATGTGTAGACTAACCAGAGACCTAAGATGTTCTGGTCTCGCCATTACATTCACCTTCTACTTCCTTGTATTGGTACTGGAAACCAATTTTTTTCCCTGCATGGCACCAGTGTTTCATGCTGACTGCCTGAGGTCCAGCATTGGAGGCAGAGAACAAGACCTACAGCCCAACACAATGTGGGGTTACCCATGTGGTCTAACTTGCCTTAGTGTTTTTTCTAACACAAGGACTGCTGTTACCCTTGTTGAATTATGTGTAAATAAAGTTAAAGTACTCAATTAACTGTAAAATTTGCCACACTTTATAATACAAATTAGGCATAAAAGTCTAATTCTTTGACACAGCTTAAGTATATCTTAGGTGAAGTATTAGTGGGGCAGAATGTATAACTAAGATATTTTGTTCCTGAACAATTTGATTTTGTTATTCGTTTTCAGCAATGTGATGAAGGCTTTATATGACTATGTACAGCTTATAGATTACTGGCAAGATACTGCTTTGAATGAGAGCTATTCATAACTTACTCTTTATAACATCTTCTTACTACCTTTCTGACCTCCAGATGGATCCCCAAATGCATCAGTGATTCTCAGCAGAGTTGTGTGAAGACTTACAGTGAAGAAATTTTCAGGGAAGTAACTCTTTAATTCTGCCAACACACTCATGATCAAAAATGCCATTTTATTTATTCGTCTGCTCAACACCAACATGACTGGTAAAAAATGCTTGCCAAGCCTTGAATGTGGTACATAAGATGCACTAATTGTATCTTTTATTTTTCCATATTAGTTGTCCGACAATAGTAGCTTGTGGCACTACAGAGAATTAAGATTTCATAATATTAGGTAGTCTGACTGTTAGCAGCTGTCCAAATACCTTATCTTCAAAATAGGTTATGGTTTAATGCAACAAGTTTAACATAAGGTATATTCAGGACAATACTCTGAAGATGTATGTACATGCATAATTTCTAGCAAAAATAAAAGAGAGATGAATGAAGGAAAATCCTTCTGAAATTCCTAAATGCTTCTACTGAACAAAAGTACACAGACTGACAAATAAAACAGCATATAGGTCTTTAGTAGATGCTACAGTATTTTACCTACATTCCTCACCAATGACCTATAAATGACTCGATTCAAATTAGGTGACATAACTGGTAAAGTAAAAAGGATGAGAAATGACAAAAATAACAGCATCTCATTCATGAAAGAAAATAATGTACAAGCAGTAGTACTCTATTATGGGGACTAATTGCTTTTCTATTGCTTTTAAAATGTTACTTGTTCTATACACATTGATTAAACAGCATAAAGAACAAACCCAACAAAATCCATTGACTCTCTTTTACTGAAGAAAAACTATTTTATGGTTATAGATTTTCAATTAAATTATTCTGCAATGAGCCTGCAACAAGGGATGGGTAATGAATCTCTCATTTGTAATGAGAAATCAATATTTGATCAAGTGTTTCTAGAAAATGTTACAAAAAATGCTACTACGAAATTCATAATACTGTAACCAGACTACGAAGCATGTTACAGGGAATACAGTACAATGATCAAACAGAACAACAAACCAAAATTACAGGGAATGTCAAAATGGAAAAAAAAATAAAGATTAAGGTTTTTTGACTGCTTTCCTAAGGAAAAGGATGTAAACAAGACCAACCTGACTTTAAAAATGGACTTATGTTATTTAAACCATAAATTTATGAGCAGTTAAACACCTGATAGTCTGGAGCCCTATTAAAAATATATATTTAATTATCTCAGAAATTGTATACTACAGCTACCTAAGAGGAAGGCTTCAGAAGAAATACAAACTATGATCTAGAACCACGGAATGCTGAAACACCACCTTTTACAATGATACACAAAAATATTAGGAAACAAGACTAGAAGGAATATTTTTCAGAAGATCTTATATCAAGAATAGATTGACAGGGTAGAGAAGGGAAAAGTTAGCGCTGAGAAACTGAACAACACACCAAAGAGAAAAGAAACATTCCTTACCACAGACCTATTTCTGCATCAACCGTGAAACTGGTACCAGATGCCCTACGGAAATAAGCAATTTGTCAAAGGATTATGGTGCCTGTGAGACTCACAGGACACCAGGGCTTGCAACATCCAGTATAGAATACGTTACATTTTGCCATATTTTCTAAAAGTAGTTAGTCTAAAATAATCAGTAAGACACCCATTGTACCATAAATATTTAAGGTAGATAAAAGGTAGTGGGCATCTTGCACAGACTCTAAAGCAAGCTAGACAATAGCCTGCTGCATCCCGTTGAAGGTGCATGCAGTTAATTTCTTCAAAGATAACTTATCCTCTACATGGAAATGGCAACATTTATGAGAATCAGTCATGAAAATTACTAAATTCTCATCCGTGACCACCTTCATCCATGAACACATCAGAGGAGCTGACACAGCAACAAAACTACCCAATGGCACATCAGAACTGGAAGGAGTAGCACAAAGTATCCCAGAAGAGAAGTCAATACCAGCTGTGACAAACGACATCCATTAGCACCTTCGGTGCACTTTTAGAGATTACCCAGCAAGGTTTCTGTATGGAGAATCCTGCGGAAAATATACACTATGCCTATGACTCAAACAAAACAGTAAGAAAACCTTTGCTAAAAAAAAATTTGCCAATCTGAAGGGGTAATTACTTCTTTAATGAAACAGTGGGAAGTCAAGCATTGAGAAACCTTTCTTGGTGAAAGAGAAGGCTTTGTTTTCTGTAGTCATTTCCTTCCAATGCATAAAAAATAACATAAAGATGAAGTTCTGCATAGGGTAGGTCTCACCAAGAACCTGTTGAGCGTTCTCTGCAGGCTGGGGGGAACGTTTGGGAATGATTCTGGGAAGCTAGAGATAAGCTTTGAGCCCATGTGCGTTGTTGGTTTATCTAAACAGAGGGATGAAGTCAAGAAGCATCTCTTAATTTTAATAGTTAGATGATATATTAAAGTTTCATGGAAAAAAATGGAAAAAAGTGCCAAGTTAACCATGAGAAATTTACCTTTTTTGACTGCCAGGCCCTTTCAAAAGGCAATCTTCTCAATATACAAAGAGAAAAATCTTTAAGTCTCCCAGGTCACCTGGAAATGCTAGCTTATATCTGCTGTAGTTGCCAGGCAACCATCACAATCTTCCAGTTACTAAAAATTATCTGACTGGAGTTGACCTTACTTTTCTGCTATGGTTATCCCTGCAGCCTTCCCCAAAATAACAAAATTCTGTCAATCTGCCAGAAACAAAATTCTGTCATTATACTGAAATTTTGCAGCCCATTAGTCCATAATATGAACTACTGCCTTTAGGTGTCCCAAAGGGATGAGCTGCTAAAACAACTGATTTATTTCTGCTAGAAACAAGACTTTTGTATTTCTGCGCATGTGCATTGTGCATTTCTCTCTCTCATTCTTTTTTTTCACAAATACTGTTATTGATTTTATGCATGTAGAATTGAGGACCTATTCTGCACTGCAGTCTTAGCCAAAATCTCAATTAGACTGGATAGAAGAGTAAACTGGTTTTAAGAATACAGTATGCAGCCTTCGTGGCCTACCAGCAAAAAGACACGTCATTAATTATCCTGTGACAATGTCAATACACAGATCAATATCAGCTTAGAATTGATAATCAAGCAATTCCACGCCAATTAGATCACCTTTCCTTTAATTTATTTAGCAATTATTGTTAATATTGCAAGCTCAGCATGAAAAAGAAACTTTCACAAAAGTAGACAGATATCAATCCTAATTTGCCATGAGGAGAAATAAAAAAAGAAATGTCACATGTTCCTAAACACACAGTACTTTGCCTAAATGTCACTGTTACTTCATACTTTTAATTTAATGACATCCAAAATTCTCATAGGGATCATACAGAAAGACATTGAGTATTGACCAGGGAGGTATTAGGTGTATCTATAGTTCAGCTTACTTTTCCTAGCTTGAATGGATGTATCCAGTTAAGCTACAGTCTCTCTACAGTCAGTGCAGAGAGCTCCCAAGGAAGGTTCATCCCATTTGAAACATGTATTTATGTCTGTATAGACAAGAGTTAAATGTAATCCAGATGAGTAACTTAAAACACACACCTAAATTTCAGACATCTGAGGTTAAATGAGATTTATTACTAAGTTAAGGGTAGTCAAAGGAAACCACTATACAGATGGACTTTAAGCTTTTATTGCAATTACGTGTAACAGAGATCTATTCTGTTCTCAGATCATCCAGTTTTGTGATTTATCCACTGAACACTACCCTTTCTGTGGATACTTCTAATGTGTTGGAGGGTTTTTTCCTAGTGCTATAAAAAAATATAATTATTAGTTTAAGTGACTCCGTTTCTTTCCAGATAGATTTGTGTTTTGCAAGCTCAACATCTTAGTCTGGAAAGCATACAATTGTGTCATAACAATATGACTCATTCTGAACCTACTTAAAAAATAATTAGCTCAAGAGTTGCCAAGTAATAGTATAATATAAGAATAAGAAAGTTGTAAGGACCTCCAATAAAGAGCATAATGATTCAAAATCCCTCTTGGCAAAATTCCGGTTTGTCTTCTACATCTCTCAAAAAAGAAACAAGTCTTAAAGGAGATATGAGCATAATTTTCTTCTATTTTACAGCCTATTTGGGCTTAATACAGGTAATATTTTGCATTGAATACAATGTAACTTTGCATTTCTTTTTCCAGGATGTTGATGTTCACACAACATCCTGGAAAGTAGATAACAAAATTAATTCAGTGACTTATAACCCTAACTTTATTTGCTCACCCACTGTTAAAATAAATGTGAAATAGTATCTTGAAAGTGATTTGTATATGCTTCATTAAAAATTCCTGCTACATATGTCCTTTTTTTATACCAAATGGAAGAATTTCCTGTTGAAGTTTTCAGGGAATCAAGATTACTATAATAGTCTTAGAGTCCACATGTATAAAATGCTGATTGATGTGGTACCTTGGTAAGAAGATATCTAATACTTCAGCTGTCCTAAACCTTAAGCTGAGGCCACACCAGGCAAAGATGCAGTGCATAACAAGGAGTTTCACAAATGCTCTGAGCCTGAGCAGTTGCCCAAAAGAGACATTGACTGCTCTTCATACTTGTTTTCATCCCTATGTTGCTTTATTTCTTAATACCAGAATGATCGTTTCTGGAACTGCATAGTGAATGGAGCAACTATTGCAATAGACTGCAATGACCATCAAATCATATATATTCTGTGCTGAATTAGTTTTAATCCGGTTCTCCCACCCCGGTTTTAGTGTCGTAGTCTTATAAATATGGTATAGGGTATAAGAGTAGGAAGGGGAGATAAGGTGGAATGGAGAGGCACAGAAATATGAATGAACATCTGGATCTGCTCCCCAATTTGACTGGGCTGATTTATGCACATTTAATGTTTGTGAAAAAAACATCTCTGCACCTGACAGTAGAACTGTGAAATGATTAATATGGGCATGTTTAGTGCTCTTGGTTAATTTTATTTCAAGCTAAGTAATTTCTAATAGTTTTACAATAATACGGTGAAAGCAGTATGAACAGTCAGTGAGTAAACTACCTTACGAATATGTTTAAGATTAGCAGGTTTGTAGTATTTTGTAGTATCAAACCACACTGGTATTTTGTTTAAGTGGCATCTGCTGTTTTTAATATCTGATTGCTTTCACTGAAGATAGCAGAGCAAACAATGATGTATCTAGTGAGACTATGCTCTCAAAGATGAATATATCTCGAAGTAGGACAACAGCAGCATGTAAGCAGATATGCTAGAGGATATAATGTCAGTGGCTGGAAGCTATTTGGATAGCAAATGCTGCAAGTTTTATGAATGGCTGTCATGAGACAATTGTATAAAATAAACCTTACATAAGCCACAGAGAAGCTTGGGAATAGACTTGCAAAATACTTTGGGCTCCCTACTTTAGGATCGGATGGCAGATCTGGGTCTAGATCTGAATCTAGATGGGATTGATCTGGTAGAGCAGTACTGAATCTCCCTGAATTAATTGCTAAGATTAGAAGAGTATATCTTTCAGAGATAAAAATAGACTTTTATGAATATAATGACGCAGAAGCCATCTTGACATGGTTATTCGCATTTCTGAAAATGCAAACAAATGCAAACAAACCTAGTGTGAAATTTCCAGCCTCTGGATCTTTTCACCTGTTTTTAGCCTAGCCTGACAGCTCACTATGATCAAATTGTTCCCTAACTTTCTTGGAGTTAGTGGGAACAGATATTTCCTAGATCTTTTCCTACTGTTAATGTTTTTTTACTCTTTTTATCATAGCTATGGCAAAAGCCAGATTTAGGCATTAGGAAAGTAAACTTGACAGAAATATGGTGTCAGCAAAATGCCACTTTTGTCCTTGGCTGGTTACTTTGTCTCTGCAGGATGAAACAGAAGACAAATTATTCTAATACTGAATATTTCCAAAGAGTCCAAATCTTCATTTTCCATCCAAAAGATCTGTCCTAAATACAACAGAAACCAGCCTAATAGTAAAAATTTCAATGATCAAAGATGCTGAAATATTTTCCTAAACATATTTACACTAATAAAAGGCATTCCATCCAAGAATTATAAATAATTTTACTAGAAATCTCACCCAATTTACAGACATGCAGGAACTAAGAAGTCACTTGCCTAAAGTCAAAGTACTGTTCAGTAAAAGATCTGGAAATAGAAACAGACCTTCTCTTTGAATGTTCATCAGAGAATGCATGAAGTGAATTCTATGGTATAGTATATCTACTAAAGGCACTAGAGAAGTTTTTAAAAGTTGATCTGTCATTTAAATATTAAAATTATGATCTGGTATGACTTTGCACTGATGACATCTAAAACCTAAGCTATCCCGGAGAAAAATGCACAGATTTAAAATTAACTCTTTAACCATCTTTTAAATGGCAAAGTTTTTTCCCCTCTGTCATGTTCTTTTCAATAGGTTTAAAAAATACAAGAACTTTGAACTACTTGATTACTTGAATCTTACTTTATTTCTATTTTTCTTTATGTCCAACGTTATTTGGTCATGTGTGATTGAGTCACTAGGCCCTTAGCATGAATAGACCAAATAGATCTGACACTACTGTATGAATGAACACATACTTGTGGGCTTCCGCTGTCCTAATTTTCTGCAGCTAAAACTGTGGCTTCGCTCAACAGCTGTTCGTATGCACCATTAGTGCCCTCTGCAGTATTATACTGTAGTTGTGATATGCGGTACGGTAATAAAAGTACAGAAGAAAAGAGTGGCAGAGCTCTGAACGTTAAGGAGCCAAAGTGTGGGAAGGACATGAAACACACGTTACCCTGAAGTGTCTGTTTGATTTCCATCATTTTAAAATCAATAGTGTGGTGCAACACCATTGCAGTTTGATTTTGAATGAAGGTCTTCAGTCATGCAAGCTAGTGCATAGACATCAGCTGTCAAAATAACTGTAAATTAGAATGCTGATGCTGCATTATGACAGTTGTATGACATTACTAGGAATGTGTGCATATGACTAAAGAGATTTAGCACCTAGTAATGGCCTTCTAAGGCCCAGTCAAACTATAAATGTTCTTGACTTCGTGACAGTGTTACTCTCACTCTGTTCAGTGCAGTCTGTCATCACCTTAGCTATTGATTTAATCTACTCCACTGTCTTTATCCTGCTTAACCAGTCATGCCAAACCTGCTTACTCCCACATATTTTTCTTCCATTCCTAATCAAGTTTTGCTGAATGCATACAATGAATATTTGTGCCACTGTTTTTCATCAAAATCCTAAAAATGCTACTCACATCTTTATAATATCAGCAGTAGAGAAGCACTTAATGAAATACCCCATAAATTCTAGACTTATCCCCAAGATACCAACGAGAAGAGGCAACCCAACTCATGCTGCTTGGCTGCTGAGCTACTCAATGCACGTGTCAAATTTTGCTTTCTGGATCTTCCTGTGTCACCTCCTCTTCAGCAACTTGTCCCAACCAAGGCTGGGAATGGGAGGGTACATAGAACTATGATGTCTATCCCATGTAACTAGATTAGAGTTTGAAGGCTTTTACGTTTTAAAGCTTTCTTCAAGCACCTATGGCAAATGATTTGCATATGCTTCTCATTGGTAATAACTGAGGAGAAATATCTGACACAGAACCATTTGTTTGGATTATAAAGTTACAAGAGAAGATAAATTTTCTGATTAGAGAAGGCTATGATGTGTGTAACAGATCATACGTGAGTGATGCTGGAAAGAAAAGTGTTTCTGGATGCCAGAACTAGACTATGAAGACTTTCTGCAAGGAGAGTTGAAAATGGGGTATCTTGCTTAGGCATTTTTAACCCTTGGGATAAATGAGACCTCAAGAGAAAGCAACATTTCTAGAATGTTATCAATCTAATTAAGGCAATGTATTTATCCTAAAAAGATAAAATATTATATTATATTATATTATATTATATTATATTATATTATATTATATTATATATTATACTATAATTATTATTGCCAGCACAAAGAAAATTTGTGAAATGTGTTTAGGTTCTCTGTCAAAAAAAGTGAAGCCCCCCCTCAGATGTGACTGGCAGCAAATGTGGGAGAGCAAGTTGGATTTTTTTTGGGGTAGGTTTTGTTTGTGTAGACGTTTTTCAGCGTGTCACACATGGCTGAATCTTCATGGCCATATCCAGGCTTAAAATTTTAAACTTCTCTCAGAAGTCCCTTCCCATTGGACAGTATCCTACAGCTACCAGCCAGTATGTAATGAGAATAGCTTGTAGCAAACCCAAGTACTTGGAACATTTCAGTAAACTGAGAGTTTAAAGTGGACCTTCACTCTCTGAATTTATAGCTTTTGAATTTAACAGCTATTTTTATCATCGTTATAACCTCTGGCCAAGTTAAAATCTGTTCAGCTTAATTTTCTGTTTAGGGTTGACTTTCTAAAAAGGCAGTGATTTGAGAAGTAACTGCATTTCAAGAGACGACAAATAGAAAGCCCTGAGAAAATGGGGAACTTTATGGTTTCTAGCCAAGAGAACTACCTCAGCCCTTGGTCAAAGGATGCTCCTCTTGGACTTCAGTCTAAGACAGTAGCATGTATATTAAGCTACAGTATATTCTAAGGCTAGCAAGAAAATAAACTTTCTGTTTATCTATCTATCATCTCCAGACCACCCTAAAATGACTTTAAGAAAGTTTGACTCCTAAAAATATTTTTGGTTTACCAAAATTAAAATATGTGTGCTGCAGGGCATTTCTCTCCCACACTATTCATTAGGCTTGATTTACAGTCTCTGTTTTGTGTATGGAGTCTAAATAGTCAGTGGCACACAATAACTGTTTTGATGCACAGCTGCACCAAAAGTTGCAGTGAGGAAAGGTCTGGCCAAAATACAAGCATTTCCCTGGAGACTTTTATGCTTATCTGAAGTTATAGCTCTGATCAAACTGAGGGCATCTCAACGGATCATTTTGCTCAATTTTGTTGAACATGAGTCAACAGCGTGCTTTTGTGGTGACAGGGCTAACTATATAGCAGGTACAGAGACTGACTGCAGCCATCAGGCCCAGGGAAGTGGCTGCTTGCTGCTGCTTGCCTGGAGTGCCACTTGTGGTGTATTTAGTTCAGGCTGAGACCTCAGAACAAAGAGACACAGGCAAAGTGGATAAAGCCTTCTGGAGGGGCACTGAGATGACAAGTGACGCTTTTATGCGTGCTCTTTGTCAAGAAGATTAAGGAAATGAATTTTTGCACAGTAAAATTCTTCCTGAAGGAAGGAGAGAGTTGATTTTCTTATCTTAAATTAGACAGTAAGACTTTATCACCAAAACCTACCTTTTGCTACCTGTTTGAACATCACTAAGAAAAATAGAATTATAATCTGTGACTTCAATAAACAAAAATTATATGTACCAGCTGAACCTGGGGATTGCTGAGATACTGGGAAGGAATGTATCTGACTTTAATCCTGTCAAAATAAGCCAACAACAAGCACTTCTTCTGATAAATGAGGTTAGAAATAATGGTACTAGAAGATTCACTTCCTTCATCACTTTCCTATAGCAAAGAGAATGTCATCCATTAAACGTCAGCCTTGATCGAGTCTGATGGAGAGCAGCAAGTGAAGAACCTGATTTCATGAACTCTTTTAGAACATAGTAAGTTTATTCTACTTTATTATCTTCTCTACTGTATCTGTCATGAAAAACTAATCAAGTTCTGGTCAATTTTTGTCCTAAATCAAATGCATGACTCAATGCCTCACATATTCTATGAATTATAGCACTATACTTTACTATTATACTTCAGCCTTTTCAATATTCAGCTATTTATCTGACTGATCATTTTTTCTTTCCACTGTTTATAGCTTCACCAACTTTCCTGATCATTATCCAAAGTAAGCATGCAAAATTAGAATTTACACAGTAAAAAATAAACAAAACTCTCAAAATGAAAAGTAGGTCAGAAATGAAATTGTACAGCTTCCTCTGAAGTAGTCTCAAGCCAATTCTTGATGAAATATGTCAGAAAGTTTCACAAACAGTAACAATAAACAACAAAATGTCAAATTCAAAAGTGAACTAAACAGCCAGAAATTTATCTTCACTGTAGGATTAACTTTAAATATACCTTGAATATTGCCAACCATGTGCAAATCTCATTTCTGTCTTATATGATGACAATGAACTGTGGGTCAAATTAAGTGCCATCCACAACTGTAACCCCTTTCTTTAAATGTAATCATGACCTGAGTTCAACTGATTTGAAATAAACATATATGACAACTTAATACAACTCACTACCATGTAGAATGATTGCTGCATAATATGAGCACTTGCCGTGTCATTTAAATGCTGTAACTCTTTTGTACTTCCCCGCAGTTACCTACGAGGCCAGGAAAAATCCCCCATCAGGCTTATTTTCTTAAAAGCACTGACCACACAACTCATGGACTAGTTCAGCTTACTCTGGTGTAAAACCCAAAAGGATATGACCCTTAAGAGACCTGCTGCCTAAGAGAGCTGAGTACTGTGCAAGAACCTATGCTAGCTGACTTGAGAAGGAAAACTTGACTGTAGATAAGCCATACAAACCATACAATAATGATCTACATTAAACCAATTTAAAAACTTCTTCCTTTCTCAAAAATATCTGAAGATATTACAGAAATAAGGTCTAAGAAATTTACAATGAGAATTACAAGGCTATCGATATCATACACTAGACTGAACTGGCATTGCAATAATCCCTCTGAAGTATATTCTCTTACACAATGCACAGAAGAAAAAACAGTACAAATTGAAGTAATAAAGGGAAATGGCAGGATGGAAAGATGGAAACTAACATCTGAAAACATACTATTTCATGAAGCAGTATTATGTCGCGTTTGTTTTATTTGTTTCGTTGGTTTCTTTCAGAATTTTGTTTTCTGAGGCGTATAACAATACATGTGGCACCATCTAGTGGCCTCATAAAAATTATTCAAATTTTGAGACCATGGATGAGGTTATATCTAATCCTAAACAGTTAGCAGATCACAAAAAACTTCAAAGCAATGAAATGTCCATAAGCAGATTTTTTTATAAACTGTATAGTGATTATATAACTCCCAGAAAGTCTACTAGAATGGTAAAAAGCAACCTGTATAAAAAGGAAGTAAAAATCTTCTGGTTATGCGGCCCAGGACGTGATTGGCTTTCTGGGCTGCGAGTGCACATTGCTGACTCACATCCAGCTTTTCATCCACCAGTATTCCAAATCCTCCACAGTGCTGCTCTCAATCCTTTCATTCCCCAGCCTGTATTGAGACCAGGGCTGTCCTCAACTCAAGTGCGGAACCTTGCACTTGGCCTTTTTGAACCTCACGAGGTTCACACAGTCTCACTGCTCATTCTTGTCCAGGTCCCTCTGGATAGCAGCCCATCCCTCAGGTGTGTAAGGCACACTTCTCAGCTTGGTGTCATCTGCAAACTTGCTGAGGGTGTACTCAATCCCATGGTCTATGTCATCGGTAAGTATATTAAATAGTACTGGTCCCGATATAGATCCCTGAGGGACACAACTTGTCATAGATGTCCATCTGGACATAGAGCTGTTGACCACTACACCATGAATGTGAGCATCCTCACCTACTGAACCACCCATCCAGTCCATCATCAAATCCATATCTCTCCAGTTTAAAGAGAAGGATCTTGTGGGGGTCTATCTCAAAGGCCCTACAGAAGTCCAAATAGATGAAGTCTGTAGCAGATCCCTTGTCCACTGATGTAATCACTCCATTATAGAAGACAATGGGGTTGGTGAGGCAGAACTTGCCCTTGGTGAATCCATGCTAAATGTCTCAGATCATCTCTCTGTCCTCCGTGTGCCTTAGCATAGCTTCCAGAAGGATCTCTTCCATGATCTTCCGGCACAGAAATGAGGCTGACAGGTCATTAGTTCCCAGGGTCAACCTTTCTACCCTTTTTAAAAATGGTTATGATGTTTCCCTTTTTCCAGTCACCAGTCCGACTGCCATGACACTTCAAATATCACGGAGAGTGACTTGGCAACTACACCAGCCAGTTCTCTCAAGACTTGGGTGCATCTCATTAGGTCCCATAGACTTACATATGTTTATGTTCCTCAGGTGATCATGATATCAATTTTCCCCTACAGTGGGAGGGGCTTTGCTCCATCAGTCTCCATCTTGCAGTCCATCCGATCTAGAGCTGTGGGCAGAAAGGTGGCCGTAGAAGGCTGAGGCAAAAGTGGTTTTGAGTACCTCAGCCTTCTCCTCATCCGTTTTTACCAATTTGTCAGTCACGTTCATCAGGGGGTGTATGCTTTTTTTGACCTTCCAGAAATACCTGTAGAAGCCCTTATTATTATTCTTTGCATCCCTTCCCATGTTCAGCTCCAGCTGTCTTGGCCTTCCTGACCCCATCCCTACACAACTGGGCAATGTCCCTATACTCTTCTCAGGGTACTTGTCCCTGCTTTCACTGCTTGTGCCTTTCCTTCTTGCCCTTTAGTTTCACCATCAGGACTCTTGTTCACCCATGTTGATCTCTTGCCTTCCTTTCCTGATACCTTGTAGCTTTTCCCACACCAGTTCTCATGTTCCCTTCCCTTTGGTAGTCTAAGAGGTCACCTTAAGCCATCTGCTCAGCATACATCAGAACAAAGGAAAAAGAGCTCTCTGTCCTCTGGTATGTGCATCTGACGCCACAGAGGAGGGTTTTCTTGCAGACAGTAAGCTACTACCCCTTGGTAAAACAGACTGAAGAATAAATACATATATAGGCAGGATGTTGTCTCTTTTCTGACATTACCTCATCACTGAACATGGTGTCAGTAGTGAGAAGTCAATTTCTCATCTTGTCCAGTTTATATGAGCCACGTGTGACTTGTCTAATTTTCTGCTGCTCTGTTCTAGAGGTCACTACTGAGTCTATTTACAGTTCATAAAGCTAATACTGCTCATGCACAGGGAAGGTAACAGTACGCTGTCTCCTGTAACAAGTTCTCACTTTCAGAATACTCAAGCTCCTACTTAGAGGAACAGTCCTTTATTTTGGGGGTCCTGGCACATACAGAAGCAACCTGAATTCTAGGTAGTGGGAAGTATCTGCTATAAAAGTTCAACTGAATGACTGGAAGATGAGCTACAACTGGAATCAATGCTCCCCCAGGCTAAAGTCCAAAGTTAAAATATTTGTGTTAGTCTAAGAAGTAATATAGTGACACATGCAAGATAGGAACTTTCATTTGTACATTATTTTATACCTGTGTAAAGACAGCGAACTCTTCTGTTAACAGTAGAGTTATTGCCTGTTTTCAGTAGATGGGAAAATATAATATTTTATGGCTCTATTCTGCACTGGTGCTGCCCCACCTCAAGTACTGTGTGCAGTTTGGGGCGTCACAGTATAAAAAGGACATAAAACTACCGGAGAGTGTCCAGAGGAGGCTACAAAGCTGGTGAAGGGTCTGGAGGGGAAGTTGTACGAGGACTGGCTGAAGTCACTTGGTCGGTTCAGCCTGGAGAAGAGGAGACTTAGGGGATCTCATAGCTGTTTACTGCCTTCTCACAAGGGAGACAGGTGAAATGGGTGCTGATCTGTTCTCTCTTGTGACCTACGATAGGAAGAGGGAATGGCAGGAAGATGTGCCAGGGGAGGTTTAAGTCAGATATTAGGAAGAGGTTCTTCACCCAGTGGATGGTGGAACACCAGAACAGCTCCTCAGGGAAGCAACCATGGCACCAAGTCTTGGGTCCCTTCCAACTCAGGTAATTCTATGATTCTGTGATGATTCTATGATAATAAATGTAAATTTTTTATTGGTGACAATGACAAAACAGAGTGGCAGATCTTACTGCACAAGGAGTTTTTTCTGTTCTCTGCACTAGCCAGAATGCATGTGGCAACCCAGACAGCACTCCCACAAAAACATGCAGCTATCCAGGTCTCAGGCTGCAGGGAGTAACAGTAGTGAGAAGAGGTGTATGAGGTGCGGCCAGGTGGATGATCTGCTCAGCATGGTGGCTGAGCTACAGGAAGAAGTAGAAAGGCTAAGGAGTAAAATTGAATCTGAGAAAGAGATAGGCTGGCGGAGCCATGCTCTGCCCATCTTGAGACAGAAACAGGAACAACCACCACAAAAAAACCCAAAACAAAACAGTATCAAGGAGATCCTCTATCCTTCCCCTGTCAAATTGAAGGCAGTAGCTTAAAGGTAAGGAGTGAATGGAGGCAAGTCCCCACTGGGGACAGCAAGCAAACCCCCCTCCTTGCCCACCTCACCTTCCCAGATGCCTCTGTACAACACATATGAGGCTGTGGGTGTGGAAGGCCAGTCAACAGATGATGTGGATGATGGTCAATCTACACCAGAGGTGCTGCCAATGTCAGAAAGGCCTAAGTCCTGTATCAGGACCCCACACACAAGGAAGAAAAGACAAGTTATAATTGTATGCAGTTTCCTTCTGAGGGGAACACAGGGTCCAATATGCCACACACCCTCCTTTTAGCAAACCTGGGGCCTGGGTTAAGAACATCACTAAGAAACTTCCCTGTTTGGTATGGTCCTCAGACTATTAAGCTTTTTCACTAGACCAAGTTGCTCAAAGCAACCACAAGGGACATGAGTGATCTAAAAATCTAGTGATTGCAGTTTTTTGATCGCAAAGCTTTGCCATCTTCATGTCATTTTAGGAAAGTCATCTAAATTTTTTGAAAACAATAAAAGTCTCATGAAAACGCACTTAGACTATTCACTACTTTTTATTGCCTTCATAAGTATTCATGTGAAAATTCTCTTTCACCTTCTGCATCTCCTTCTATTTTCACACTTTTTATCTTAAAAAGCGCCTTCACATCTGCTCAGAGATAAAACCTCCACCCCACCCTTTTGCAGAAAAACTTTATAGAGTGCATCTACTGCATCCATTCAGCATTAAGCATAACAGCCTCAAACAGATAGACACATCTCATCAAACACTAATGAAATATGCCTGAAAAAAGGCAAATGAAGGGAAGATTGTCCTTCTCCAGGTCCATGCTGGGATGTTTCCAGACCTCCTTTATCTACTAGCAGGAGGATGAGGGAAAACTAAGGCCAAGGAGTGGGGTAAGTTTTCTCATTACTGAGACTGAGAAGATAGAATCTCAGAACACCAGGTGGCACCTGGGGTAGCTGCTCGGCTACCACTGCGATCCTTTTGTCTATCTGTTGCTATCTTAGGCAACTGCTTACTTGCTCTGGACCTACAGCTGCCCCCTGCCTTGATAGATACAGAATCATAAAATCATAGAATCACAGAATTGTTTGGGTTGGAAGAGATCTTAAAGATCATCTAGTTCCAAACCCTGTGCCATAAGCAAGGACACCTCCCACCAAACCAGGCTGCTCAAGGCCCCATCCAACCTGGCCTTGAACACTTCCAGGGAGGAGCAATCTGTTCCAGTGTCTCACCACCCACATCATGAAGAATTTCCTCCTAATGCCTGATCTAAATCTTCACCTTCCAATTTAAAATCATTCCCCTTCACCCTACACCACTTGCCCTTGTAAAAAGTCCCTCTCCAGCTTTCTTATAGGCCCCCTTCAGATACTGGAAGGCCGCTATAAGATCTCCCCCAAGCCTTCTCTTCTTCAGGCTGAACAAGCCTGTCCTCATAGCAGAGGTGCTTCAGCCCTTTGATTATCTTTGTGGTCCTCCTCTGGACTTGCTCCAACAGTTCCATATCCTTCTTGTGCTGGGGATTCCAGAACTGGACACAGTACTCCAGGTGGGGTCTCATGAGTAGAGGGGCAGAATTACCTCTATTGACCTGCTGGCCACACTTCTTTTGACGCAGCCCAGGATACTATCGGCTTTCTGGACTGCAAGTGCACATTGCTGGCTCATGTTGAGCTTCTCATCAGTCATATGCTCCATAAAAGTCATACACCAGGTTTAGAAATTTAATTTCAGAACTGTTTTCTTACTATCAGCATTTTTGAGTTTGAAAACTGAATTATTTTGAATCATTATAAAACTAAAAAAAAGTAGGCTGTTTATAGAATATAGAATACACCACTGACAGTGGATACTGCAAAAATAAACAACGAGTGTTCGTAGTGGGTGACTCTCTGTCAAAGGGCACCGAGGTACCCATCTGCCAGTCTGACAGGGAGTATTGAGAGGTACGCTGTCTTCCAGGAGCTTAGGTCCAAGATGTTGCTGAGAGGGTGTCACAATTTTTTAAGAGCACACACTACTATCCATTGTTACTCTTTTGTTTGGACACAAATGACACCACCAGCCGGAACCTGGGCAGAATTAAGGAAGATGACAAAGCCCTGGGGTGCAAGCAAATGGTATTTCTGCCTAAATTATATTTTCTCCCTTTTACCTGTTAAAGGAAAGGGTGCAGCCAGAAACAGATATATAACACAAATCAGTTTCTGGCTTTGTGGCTGGTACCATCGTGAGGGGTTTGGCTTTTATGCCAACAGGACATACTTTGATGACTACACCCTGTTAGGGAGGGGGGATCCACCTGTCTAGAAGAAAAAAGGGAAACTTGGGCAGCAGGCTGGCCAGCTTGGGCTTGAATCTGAAGGACTTGGGTAGGGGGGTCTAAAGTGGCAATGCTGGCACCATTACAACCAATCGGAGAATAAGCCAGGACAACCAGAGCAGGAACAAGTGTTCCTGAGATGACTCTCAGGATGGGAACCAGAAGACCAACCACCTCATGCACACAGCCTGGGGAACAAACAGGAGGAACGTGAGCTCCGTGCCCAGTCAGAAAGTTTAATATAGGAGTAACTGAAACATGATGGGACAACTCACATGACTGGAGGATCATGATGGATGACTACAGGCTGTTTCATGAAGACAGTTGTGCTCTATGTTAAGGAGAACACGAGGCTACAAAGAAGATGGAGATTCCCTTTTTACAAAGAGTAACATGGAGAAGATGAGGGGTAATGGCTACAGGTTAATCCTGGGAAGATTCTGATTGGACAAGAGAGGAAAATTTTTCACTATGAGAACAATCAGCCATTGGAATAATCTCCCTAGGGATTCACCAACACTGGATAACTTTAAAATCTGGTTGAACAGGGTGCTAGGTCATCTTGTCTAGAACGTACTTTTGCCAAGGAACTTGGACTGGATGATCCTTGAGATCCCTACCATCATGATCTTTTATGATTTATTTTAATTCATCTGTCAATGAAACAGTAATAAAAATACGAACAATTATAGCTAAGTCCACAAAGAAGTGTCTGTACTAGAAGGTATTTGTTTGCTGATTCTCATATTGAATTTAAACTAGGAAATAAGCTACACTAAAGTTCTCTTTGTGAATTTTTAATGGAAAAACAATTATAAAACCAACACTGGAAAGAAGAAAAATAACAGCTATATTGAATAAATTCTTGGTGTTTAAATGCCAAGTGTCATATAGAACAAGTGTAGGTCAGAACACATCAGCCATCTACAAATATTGCAAGGGTTTTAAGCTTTTGTGATTGTGTGAGTGGACAAGTATGACATAGAAGAAAGGAATATTATTTACTCACATACATCAAATAGAAATAGTGCTACAGAATGACACTTTAAAAAATACTATGTTGAAAGAAATTCTTGGCAGTGCTAGCTAACAGATTGTGAATATATACTCCAAGGAAAGTCATGGGACCAGTCTTAAATGGCAGCAGGCTTGCCTTGATAACCTACTTTTAGAGGACCAAAGCCTCAGACAAAATAGGGCATATAAATTAGGACCATAATAATTGGTCTTGCAATAACTGAGTTTCTGATGATGGGGCTTGTTTTGCTTGGAGAAACAAGAAGTATTTCACGTGGCCAGCAGGACTAGGGAGGCAAGCATTTCCCTCTACTCGGCACTGGTGAGGTTGTACCTTAAATACTGTGTTCAGTTTGGGGCCCTTCGGTACAAGAAGGACATTGAGCAGCTGGGCTGTATCCAGAGGAGGACAACGAAGCTGGTGAAGGGTCTGGAGAACAAGTCTTTCGAGGAGTGGCTGAAGCAACTTGGGATTTAGTCTGGAGAAAGGAGGCTGAGGAGTGACATTATTACTCTCTACAGCTACCTGAAAGGAGGTTGTAGTGAGGTGGGTGTTGGTCTCTTCTCCCATGTCACAAGCAATAGGACAAGAGGAAATGGCCTCCAGTTGTGCCAAGGGAAGGTTTAATCTACGTATTGAAATACTACTTCACTAAAGGGGTTGTCAAGCCCTGGGACAGGCTGCCCAGGGGAGTGGTTGAATCGCTACCCCTAGAAGTATGTAGATGTGGCACTTAGGGACATGGTTTAGTGTTGAACTTGGCGGTGTGATTTATATGCTTGGACTTGATCTTAAAGGTCTTTTCTAATCTAAACAATTCTGTGATTCTGTGAAACTCACTGAAAAGAGTGCTTGACAAAAAGCTTTTCATTTCTTTAAGTGAGAGCTATTGCTGTTCCACAAGTTCAGTACATCTACATCACCTTTCTCTTGTTTGTGTCCCAGGACCTTCAAATGTAGAAAAAAAAGCAGAAAGCAAACTACAGCTGGCATCTCGTTCTCACTCAGAAACTGACATAGGCAAAATAGAATTTCCAGGGAACAAAAGTATGGCAGAAGTAGAGCTGTCTGAGCAAAATCTGCATAATTATTCATGTATTTTACTGCTTTTTATTACTATGAGATCAACCTGCCTGTATGCTTTGATTTTCCTGGAATAATCTGTGCATGATTAAGATGTGAACCTTTTAAGGTGATAAAATGTACATCATCCTTCCATCTAGAAGACAATACCATGAATCAGATTATGCTTTCTTCAGCTTTAGAAGTGTGTTCACCATAAAAAAGAAATTGGGGATTATAAACATTCCATACCAGAACAGAAGATTTAAATGGAATATGGACTCCTTGTAAGTCACTGAATAAACAGCAATTCAGATTGTATTGCTGTCCAAATTAAAAAAGATAAAGGAGTTCACTTTGTTAATACTTAGATGTTAAAAATCAGAAAAATATAGTGTCATTTCCTGCTTTGAGCTTCCCTGGTGAGTCAGTTTGCTTTCTTTCTTTATTCTATATTACTGATGGATTTAATATGCGCACAACTGTAACTTTGGTATGATAAAGGCATTGTTCAATTTTGTTCAGAGTAATTTAAGTAACAGAGGCTAAATTAAGATATTCATAGATTTTAAAACTGATTATTTATTAACTTGCAATCATAGAATCACATAGATCTGATTTTCCCAATAAAATTTCAGTGCGAGTATCCACCCGTACCAGGTTAAAATGTTATCCCAGCTAATAAATCTGTAAGCAAATAAAATGGCTTCTAAACCTTTGTGTATTTTCTTCAAAGAACATATTATCATCATCATTCTTTGTCATAAGAAGGTACATAGCACTTAAAAACTTTCTAGGGAAGATTTAGGTTGTATTCACACTGGCAGAGTTCTCTCTGCTAAACATCCTTTTATCTTACAAATAGGAAATACTCTGTTTCTTTAAACTGTGTGTGCATTGCATTTGTTCATGCTGCATGAAATTAAACACAAAGGTCTCTCATGTTTCACTATGTTTCCTTGTATAAGTTGAGATGTTTTACTCCATAGTACTAAATATAAATGCTGTCATAGTGGGTTGTACACCTCTTATAATCAGGAATTCTTCATGTATATTAGCTCTCCGAGCTTGGCTGCTGCTCCTTTTTGTACATCTGGACCAAGGCAACAAATCATTAAGTCAGTTTCATGATGTGTAAATATTCCGTGTAATTTGGCAACTAAAGTAGGCTTTAATGAAAACTACTTTTTTGGAACCTAGCACACCCAAAATGTGCACCTACCACAAAATTACTAATATTCCAAACAAGTAGCTTAGAAAGGAGGCAGTAAATAAGCTGTGTAATTGGAAACACCGTAGGTTCTGTAGGAAGAAAATGTGATTTTAACAGTCACTTCAGTCTTATTGAATAGATTTCACTCCACTGGCCAGACAATATTTTACAGTACAAGTGTAGTAGTAGATTAGTGACAGTAGAAGATGCCAAATTCTGCTGTGTGCAATGGCCCTGATTCTCAACAAGTCAGTATAATTGTACTCACGATGCAAGGTTAAACAGTTTTTTGCAGAACTGGGCCAAATACAATTCATAAAATAAAGACAATATTTGCATAATAACATAATTTATTAAAAATCTACTATCTACAATAGTGTCATTTTTTCCTTGACTATTTTAGAGCACAATTGAGCTGCTAATTCAAGGAAATAAGATAAATTGTGATTATTTTTTTAATGAAGATATCAAAGCATCTCTTCTATTATTTAGTTTTGTCCGATATTTCATCCCCAGTGATTTCCAGCTCTATTGGATGTATATCAGCATACAAGTCAGAATTTGACACTATCTTCAGGGATTTATTTTATTACTCCTGGGCGTACAATCTTTATTTTATTTCACATCGGCTCTCCCTCAAGCACAGCTTAAAATGGATTAAAATTGAATAGCATTACTTGTGACAAATCCCCTGCTAAACTTGCAAACAAGCAATACACTGGAGATGTCTGATTTATTTCTACTAACAAAATGATGGCTAAAGTGGCTTCTGAAAATAACATTCACTGATTTAATACTTTTGGAGAGAATTATATTACTTATCGCTTCCTTTTGATGAAGATCATACATTACACTGGAATAAACAATGGACTGGGGGATGTTCATGAGCTTTCAGTGTCCGTTTTGCTAAGGTACTGGTAAAGTTCAGCTCATAACATTTTAGACACTTAACATATCTTTAAATTAAAAACATGTTGTCTCTAGGATTCTTTCAAAGTCAGTAGAAAACAAGGCTTCTGTTCTGAATTATCTTCTGAAGAACTCAGAGCCTTTTTGCTGCAGTTGCACTTTGGAACAGGCAGAGTTCAGTCCCTTCATTATCAAAATCAGGGAGAAGGCTAGAGTGCAAGACTTCTAGCTTTTAGCTTCCTTTTCCACAGTTCCTAGGTTGCCCAGTTACTCACTTTAACCTGCGCTACTCAGTCCTCCTTATGGTTTCACTTGAGCTGTGTTATTACATATTCTTTCTGTCCCTTTTGCTCTAGGGACTGTTTTACAGGTTGTATTCATATCAGTATCAGACTGCACCTTGGGAGGCTGTAAATGGGCTTCTTGCTCTTAGATTATCTCTATAGGAAAGCTACTGATGCACAAGAGGGCAGTATGTGACAGGAAAATCTAGCACTGGATTTAGAAAGCACAGTGCTGCTGTTGTGGCATAAAAGTGTTTTGGGGCTGATATATCAGCTCAGTTATTTTAAATCCAGCCATTGAGCCAATTTAATGAGCCCAGGGAATGGAGCAAATTAAACATGTTTTCCTCCATTTTTCCAGACTTTACACCTTTATTGACTATACAGGTTTTTATATACTATTTCATACTAATGCACGTAGGGGATTCTGCCAAGGCTGACAATATGATGACATTGTTGAAAGCTGCAGCCAAAGCACGATAATGGCAAAAATTGACTCGGCAGCAGCAAGCACTGGCTCTGATACATCAAGGTCACCTTTCATTAGCAGCTGACAAACTTCCAAAAGCTTGTGTTTCACCACCCCAAGGATCCTGGAACTGAGTTTTTCCTTCTGTGCAATTTCAGGAGATGTAAGAAAGATTTGTAATGATTATTCAGATAGAGTATTTTAACTTACATGACCATGAAATAACTTTTCACTGTGCCTGGGATTAAATATGACAAGTTAATTTAGACCTTACTGCATGTTTAAACCTCCTAAGACACCAAACCATGCAATTATGACCATGTAGTCTACTCAGTGTTCTGTTTTACATATTGTGAACACCTCTGTGGTATGGTAATAACATACTTAATATTTCTGCTTTTAGAGTATAAAAGAGGTAGGAGTCAAAATGAAGGTGTTTGTGCTGTAGGTCTAGAGAGTGATATTTGAACACTGTCATAGTGCATTATTTTAAAGCCTGCTGTAAACTATTTTGACACAGCATAAAATAGTGAAGTATATCAATGTTTCTTATTGTGTCTGGAAATCTCTTCTACTGAGGCCAGTGCCTGCTATTTTACAAATCAACATACAGGTACGTCTGGCTCGCACCAATATTATTCAGCTTACACCTGACTCAAAAAAAAAAGAATATGCATAAAATGTGAACAAGCAATCAGTGCTTTATATTAGAAAACCTTTAAAGGAATTACAGAATTGCAGAGCATTTACACGATGAGGGGAAAAAAGTATCCTGTAATTTACTTTTAAAGTAACTTCTTCCATATGCTTGTCCCTTCATTAATTGTGGAATCCTGAGAGAAATAATGCTCCTGCCATTGTGGAAGCCAATAATTTTTTTGTACTTTTCAGTTCAAACTTTCCCTTAGCAAGAATATTGTCCCCAGAGTTTCTGTAGAGAGAAGGGCAGGACCGAGGGGAAGAAAAAGCAAAGTCCAAACAGATTCTGCTGTGTCTTAGCTATTACGGTTTATAATCAAACTTTCAAAAATAGACCAGAGGCAGCACAACTATAAGACATCCTTGGCAACGGTATCTTGTGGAAGTCTAATTCGATAATATGTCTGAAAATATATTTAAAATATGTTTTTCAGCAAGAACTATTGACCATTGGTGTTACAATCTTTGTTTCCATGCAATCCTTTGCAGAGGATAAATCCTCCATATTGGTAAAGTTACTTTGCTAAATGTAGTCAGTCAAATGAATGTTTTTCATTTGATACCATAGCATCTTGCAAAAGAAAGAATATAATATCCAGCAAACAGATATACTTACAATGCCAATGACTTGCATACTTTGGTACCAAGGCTGAGGCTGAAAAGCTGTTCTCTCAAATTTCCTACTTCACTCCTAGGGGCTGGGAAATTTCTAACCTGGCCTGAAAAGCTATTTAAGCTATATGAATGGAATCAGCCTCTGAATGCTTAGAAACAGAACTCAATCATCAGTTGAAATACAAGTAATGCTGAGGCATTTTGACTTAATATTTTTATTTCTATGTGCTTGCAGTTAATTATTTGCTGTTGATTTGCAATCATTTTCAAACTTGATTCTGTGAACTGTTTTGGGGTTTTTTTATCATAGAATCATAGAAAGTTTTGGGTTTCAAGGGACCTTAAAGATCACCTATTTCCAACTCCCTGACACAGGCAGGGACACCTTCCCTAGATCATGTTGCTCAAATCCTCATCCCACCTGACCGTGAACATCTCCAGGGATGGAGGATTCACAGCTTCTCTGGGCAACTTGTGTCAGTGCCTCACCACCCTCACAGTAAAAAATTTCTTCCTCATAGATAATCTGTAATTAGCCTCTTTCAGATTAACACCATTACTGCTCATCCTATCACAGCACTCCCTGATAAAGACCCCTTCCTCAGCTTTCTTTAAGTACTGGAAGGCTGCTATAAGGTTTCCCCAGAGACTCTTCTCTAGGCTAAACAACCCCAACTCTCTCAGCCTGTTCTGTGATGGGAGGTGCTCCAGCCCTCTGAACATCTTCATGGCCTCCTCTGGACTCAGTCTAACAGATCCATGTCCTTCCTGGGCTGGGGACTCCATAACTGAACATACAACTTCAGGTGGGCTCTGACAAGAGGAGAGTAGAAGGGGAGAGCCACCTCCCTTGACCTGCTGGTCACAATTCTTTTGATGCAGCTTTGATGTTTGGCTTTCCAGGCTGCACGTGCATGCTGCTGGCTAATATTGAGCTTCTTATCCACCAAAACCTCCAAGTCCTTCTCATCAGGGCTACTCTCAATCCATTGCGTGCCCAACCTATATTTGGTCTTGGGATTTCTCCAGCTGAGGTGTAAGCCCTTTCACTTGGCCTTGTCAAACTTTACGAAGCTTGCACAGGCCCACCTCTCAAGCCTGTCCAGGTGCTTCTGGATGGCATCCCTTGCCTTCAGTGTGTCAACTGTGTTACACAGCTTGCTGTCATTGGCAAACTTGCTGAGGTTGCCCTCAATCCTCATGTCCACGTCTCTGATAAAGGTGTTAAACAACTCCAGCCCAGTAGCAACCCCCATGGAATGCCATTATTTATCGTAGGATATTCCTTGCCCAAGAGGTAGTTAGAAATCTTACTCTAAACATATTGTCTACTATACAATATACCTGTCAACTTCTGTATACCATGCTTAGAGTGTAGAATACTCTGGGCAGTCTCTCTTTGGTGTATTCTTTATAATTTGAATAGCAGATTTTCTGTGCTTCATTTCTTTGTCTTCATAGAAACTACTTTGAATTCTGTTTTGTGTTCATCACCAGTGTGTGATACCATAAGTGTTTCTGAAAAATCTGAAAAGAGGATCATTTCTAAGTTTTCTGAATTGTGACAATTTTCAAGATCTATTCTTGAGCTGAGAGAAAACCCAACGAAAAGCCACATCCAAGCTTTCCTTTGTTTTCATTAGTTTGTGTCCAAATCTGTATGCAAATTTCTCAGCATGTATCTCAATACTGTAACTACGATCTGCAACAGAAACAAAGCTATGATATCCTATCACTTGCTCCTCGTGGAAAAATATTCATTCTAAAATTTAATCTTTTACATATTAGTAGCAAATGCTTGATATAACTCTAATGCAGATGTCAGTCAGCTAAATGGCACGAAAAAGGTATCACATTTGAATAAAATGATTGAATAAAAGTGATTGAATGAAAGCTTGAGCACGTTTCTAACATATATATATACTTGCCAGCGGAATTTTCTTCTTTTTCCACATGTACATTATCAAATACTTATTGTTTGATAACTAAAACATCTCACTTTTAATGAACTTTTAAAATCTTTTCAAAGACATTTTGAAAGATCTATTATTGTAATTGGGTAAGTAGTATTGCAATATACTTTTTTTTAGAATGTCATTTTTTTGCAGGACTAAAAATCTTCTGACATGAAGTATTTCAGAAATACCGACTTACTACCACTGGCCAGCTCCTAAATTCCACTTATAGTCCGCCTCACAATTATCTGTATTAATAGCCTGAATGCATTAGGCCAACAGTGATTTCAAAATCTTGAAAAGTGTGGGGGCGGTAAGATTACTGCGGTTTCAGTTACTGTTGGTTGTCTGTGCCTTCTGGATAAGGAAATATTTTCTGAGCCAGTTGCAGCTCAGATAGTACACTCTACCAATTGTAACAGGTTGTATCCCTGAGTAGTCAAAGCAACTCTTGAGTCTTGGATCTGACTTTACAGTCATGATTCTCTAGTGACCGACCTGGTTCTTGGAAGAAAACTGAGAGATGCTCGGATTCAGTCCTTATCTCTTTGGAGGCTGTCAGTCATGTCACTATGGCTGCTATGGTCTGAGTCTTCTGAGCCATCCTTTGAATTTGTGTTGGTGTCAGTCCAAAGGTTTGATAGAATATCTTGAAAGTATTTTAGTGCATTTACGTTGCATGGATATAGTTAAAAAAAATCTGGTTATTTCCTACTGCCAAATCTCATCTTTTTACGTATAACTTGATCTTTTCCTGCTTAAGAATGCTATTTTGAGGCAATTTTCTTTAGTTTATGAATGTGCTCCACTTATCTCATATTCCAGACGTTTTCAACTTAACCACCTTTCAGTTTTTTCAAAAGAACTCTTCAATATCCTATTAATTGCTAGAAGTAAACCAGTAAAGCAGTAAAATGATTTCAAATTAATATTTACAATTTGTTTTCTACAAAAAGCAGAATGGCACAGGTTAACATCTGATGTCTGAAATTGGTATTACAGTGAATCTGTGGATACCTTGCCCTCTGAACCCAAGAAAAATAACAGTTGAAGAAATGCAAAATACTCCGTTTCATTCCCCAAACTGAATAGTTTATGGTGAGTTTCACTGCAGTCAGTGTTGGAGCAGGGCTAGTAGGAAAGTTCTGGAAAATTCACTTACATTCAGCCTTTGCCTATTTGCAAAGCAATACAATGTTGTTGGCTGTTTGCATTATATTGTTGCTGGGGTCTGTGCATTCAGAACTGATAAAAAGAAGATGCCTCAATCATATGTCATAGGAAGTTCACCAACAGTGACTTTAACAAGAAGCTTGCTTACTCTGCATAACCAGTTCACTGAGCATTTCCTTGGTAGCCAGCAGTCCATAAAAACTGCGAGATCCTTGCATTTTTCAGTGAAGTTTTTGCAGTGAAATGGGAATTTCTCTGCTCTGGACATCATTCTTCAAAGCTTTTTCCATATGGGAAACAGTAAGAGATCTTTGGGTTATTTTCTCCTTCCTCAAAAAGAGGGGTATAACACAAGCCAAGATGTAGCGAAGTGTGGAAATTTAATGGGTGAAAGGTTAAATTTAGAGGTCTTTAAAGTGTTTGTGTAATTTTCTTATCTTTACCTGTGATATCTCAAAATCCTGCCCCATAACTATACTTATTTAATGCTGGGTTACAGAGAACTGATTAATTCCTATAGTTTCTCTCACAGTTTTGTCATCTCTTGTACTTACTCAGCTCACAACTCACTAAGTGAAACTCAAAAATCTAGCATGAGACTAAATACAGTTAAGTGTGACAACAATGAAAAAAAAATCAGGACATGTACTGAAGCTCATCATGTTATTTTTTAACCTATCAACTCTTTAAACTGTTCTGGCTTTTGTTCTCCATGTATCCTGATACAAACACCTATTGTAGCCAATATATAAAAGATTAGAACAGTTTATTAGTGTTTGTACTCATTTCCACAAATATGCATTATTGTCTTTTATGAAGATCATGAACTTATGGAGAAGGATTCTGCCATGAGTCAAAAATGAAAAACTCATGTGTCAATATATGACGTATTCCATCCAGCCCCTAGAGTATATTCTGTTATCCAGATTGCCCTGCACAGGCGAGTGGAATAATTGCTTTCCTGACTTTTTCTACTAGTGATGTCAGTAGCATAGAATAAGCATAGGATGAAGAGCGTTTTGGTGGTGTCCACAAAATGCCCTTTAAAACTCAGCCCTATAGTTAATAGGGTCCAATAAATTATTTTGGTCATTAATGTTGTCCATGCAACCTTTTCCTGAGTCCAGTAAAAATCTCGAGTGTGAAAACCAGATGGGATTTATTAGAAGAGATGCTCAGACACTGGAATGGGACTGAACAGAAAGGCATGATCATATATTCATATTACTCATGATCATATATTCATAATCAGGTACAACTGCCGTGTCCAGTGTATGAGCACAAATACTTTGTCACATATCATGGAGCAGAATAGATGTTATTAAAAAAACCCACAATAAAATATCTGGTAACTAAATATGGATGAAATGAATGGAAATTGCATATGCCCCACGATTTCAGCTAGAAATGCATTGACTGAAAGAAGTCCGTGTCTAAGGAGGAAAACCCTAATTCAAATATGCTTGTTTTACCCTTTATATTTTATTTTTATTGTTGGCTTTGTGTTTTAAAAGATGCAGTAATGTGTTTTCAGAAGAAGAAAAAGACAATTAATACTTTTGACTATTCTATTGTAAAAAACAAAAAAAAACTGAGCCGAGGATGGCTCATGAATTTCAAAAAGAGCTCATGAATTTGCAAATGTGCCTGCTTTGTGCAGATAGTAAAAACACCCCTCAGCCATCATGCTCTATAATGCACTTCGACATGGTTGCTTGGGAGGTAGTAAATGAACTACAGTCCTTGTCCAGAATGTTTGATCAAAAGGGAACAGTCACAATTGTGCCAGGCTTAATTCAAAAAAAGGCATGGAAAAAATTAATGCAAGTGTATACAGTTTCTAAAAGGATGCCATGAACCTTCTAGGACAGCAGCCTTTGTGGAGAAGATAATCCAGAGGCTAGAAACCAATTTTAAAAAAAAAAGGAAGCATCTATCGTTTGCACCAGCTGGGCTGTGGTGCGCTGGCACAAGAAAATTTTCAATTTGAACACCTATTAGCAGGATGGCAAAGTAGACTTCATTTCAGAGTCTTCAGGATTTATTACTGTACTTTATAATGAAAAGTACAGTTAGAATTTTACTCTTTCTTAATACAGAAAAAGATTAATAGCTCTATTCAGCTCAGCTTTTGCTTTATATTTGGATTAAGTATTAAAATACAGAGCAGTATCTGAACTATAGCTCCAAAGCAGAACAGAAAAATCTCAGATGTGTCTCCCACCAGCTTCAGTGAGAGGCAAACTCGGCCTTTTCTATTATAGTGTTGGACTTCTGAGGTCACAAATTTTTCTTTTTTATTTCTGAGCTCTGGTTTATTTTAAAAAAACATGTCTTTCTTTTTGAAACAGGTTATTCAGACTGCAAACAAAGCCATTCAATTTTTTTTTTCAGAATAATGAGACCAAAACAATGTACCTGCAGGAAGAACAGTGACATACAAATGTAAATAAACAAATAAATGAAACAAATAATTCAGAATATTCTTTTATTTAATTTTGGCCAACATCAGAACTTCTGGAAATACTTATAAAAGCAAAGTGAAAACAATACGTAACGTTTTAATACTTATTGTCTCAGAGCTATCTTAGCTGTTCTGCTAACTAGCTGCACAATAAGATATCGATGTTAGCCTGTACACAGGAATGCTTTGTAGGTCCTGCAAGCTGATCCACATGAAAGTCATGAGAGTTGCATATGTATAACGGGTGTTTTCCATAAACTAGCTGTGCTGTACAGGTCTGACAACACCAATTTCCCTCACAACATGCAATAGAGTTCTATTATTTTGGGGGAAAAAATGTCATTAATTATTGTAATAACACTACTAGTTTGAACATATTTGATACATCTCTTAAAATTCTACTTGCTGGAGACCTATGTTAAAAAAGGCTTTCATCTTTCCTTGAGAAGAATGGCTTTCTTAATATCCATGTTTGAACAAAAGCCTGTGTATATGACCTGATTGTATGGTGAACAACTCAAAATCAGTCTGAGCTGAAAAAAACTCAAGTATATTATTTTTAGCACCTTAAAAATTTTAAGCTAAACTCTCAGATCACTGTCTTTAATTTGATTTCAAATAACTTCTTCACTAAGCAGCGTGGCAAGCAGAAAGTACTGATATTAATTTATTAATAGCACAATAGCAAGAAACAGAGAGAATATTTAAAATACTTTTTTCCCCACAATACCCTCTGTGGTAGTTTGACCTTGGCTGGATGCCACGTGCAATTTAAGCCACTCTTATCACTCCCCTACTCAGCAGGACATGGTAGGGAGAAAATAGGGTGGGAAAAACCCTCATGGGTCAAGATAAAAACATCTTAATAAATCAAAAGCAAAGGTTGTACATGGAAGCAAAGGAAAACAAAAGATTTATTCTCTGCCTCCCATCAGCAGGTGATGACTGACCACCTGCCGGGAAGCAGGGCTTCAGTATGCATAGTGCTTGCTCCAGAATACAAACTTCATAATAACAAATGCCCCCCTGTCCTCCTCCTTGCTCTTAGCTCTTGGTACTGAGCAGACATATGGTATGGAATATCCCCAGTCAGCCGTCCTGGCTGTGTCCCTCCCAAGATCTCGCTCACTCCCAGCCTGATGGTGAGGAGGGAATGCTGGAGAGACAGCCTTGATGCTGTGAGAGCACTGCTCAGCAGTAGCCAAAACACTGGTGTGTTATCAACACCTTTCCAGCTACCAACGCAAACCACAGCACTACGAGGGTTGCTGCGGGGGAAATTAACTCCATCTCAGCTTGACCCAATGCACTCTGTTGAATGGAGTGGTAGTTATGTTACCTGCCTTTTGGGCTGGTACTGGGTTCATTCTATCAGTTTTCAGCAGTTCAGTTATCTATTCCGTCCTGCAACATGGGATATTCAGTATTTTCTGGAAATCTAGAAAACAAAATGGAAGACAACAAGAAGATAATAAAAATAAAATGAGAATACAATCTCCTGAGAAGAAGTAATTTCTTATCACTCATTGAAATGAAGGTAAAAGGAGTATAATTTTTTTTTTAAAAAACCCCAAATTTTATTTTCAGTAATGGAATGGAAAGAAAAAAAAAAAAAAATCAGCCAAACCACTTTTTGCTATGAAACTTTACCAGAAACTACACATTAGTGCAAGAAACATTTCCTTACAGATCTTCAGCATTCTATTCTTTTAACAATGCACATTTACTATTTCACACTTAGTTGCAAGTCAGGAAGCAATAAAGCAACAATTTTTGTTTTCAGCTCAGCATTAAGGCTGTCAGTCCATACCTTGCATGTGATCCATCACCAACACTTTTCTGAACAATGAGTGATGAGTCTGGCTGCAAGTTCCCTGTGGTTTTTATCCCCATTTAAAGTCCAAGATCTCCACAAATACTACTGATTTTCACAATACTTACTAGACTGTGGAACTTTATTTTCAACTTTAGAGGTAGACTAAAAGAAAACATTATTAATTTTAATTTCATGAATTGGAATATTTACTGGAGCTGAATTTTTGATCTACCTGGCATTTTCTAAAACCTACTGTTGTTTAAGCAGAGCTGTATCTGTATATACTTGGAAAAGTGCAAATTGCAGCATTGGAAAGGAACACTTCAGATGGAACAGGGAGAGTTCCACTCACATTAGATGAAATAGGGACAGAATTCCACTCCCCAAAGAAATATTTACCTGCCTCTGCTCTATAGCCATCTTCTCTCATTTTCCGGTCAATAGATCTAAAAGGGCAAAAAGATTAAAAGCAAGTTCCACAGAGTTGATACCTCTGCAATACTATCGTGCCTGCAGCTAAGCCAAGGATCTGTGGAGAAAATAAAGCCAGTGGCATGACTGCAAAATACTGAATGATGGACCTAAAAGAGTCAGTTTCAAGTTGATAGTACATAAACAGACTAGCCCTCCTTAAATATTAAATGCCTGATCTTGCAAATTTAGTGTATACGTACTCATACGGGTCTACGCACATACTGTACACATTATCTACATATTTATGACTTGCATAACCATAAAAGTATCTCAAATTTAAAAATACAGACCCAAAGGTTTTAACATAATTACTGTTTTTTTTACTGGCGTAAGCATCTTTTATATCCTTTAAGCTAGATGATTGAAAATATCACATCCAATTAAAATTGCGAAAATAATTTTATCAGAGAGACCATGACTTGATTAAGATCAAGCCTGTTGTCAAGGACAGTCATACTATTATAAAATGCACACTGGGATCCCAAATGAGCAAAAGTGGTCAGATCTAGCTTGCCTGCCTAAATGCTACATATCTCACCATTAATATCTAGGACTACAGTGAAGTTATTTAAGTAATGGAGTGGGAAAATCCTAAAAACGTGCGAGAACAAGAAACAGAAATCATCGTATTTCTATGCTTAACATTTGAACTATATCGTAATGGGACACATTCTTTAATTTCTGTCATAACTTACTTCTTGGTCTATAACATAAAAATTGCAAACTGTGGAGTTTTCTTCCGCACACTCAGACAGACAACGAGGAGGATGAAGTTCAGTCTACCAAGACTTGTTAAGCCACATTCTCCCTTCATGTACGTTAGTGCAAACAGTCACTCCATCACTGAAGATGATATGGAAGTGATTTTAATGATGAACATAGTTAATTAAAAAATGTGGGTTTAGTTCTATAAATACAGAGGTCATTTACGCCTTTAGATTTGAATTACCACCTTCTCCTTAAAACCAGGATCTGCTTTCTGAAAACAGCAGGTTGCCACTGAGAAGTAAAAATCCAGAATCCATGAACTCAGTAAGTGTTATTTGACAAAAATCACTCACCATCAGCTACAGAGCTGTATCAGGTAGAAGCATGACCCCTTAAGCGTTTTTCAAAAAATAGCTCTAAAGTGTTATCCTGTTAAATTTGAACCCCATTGGGAGAAAGGACACTTTTTTTTTGACTCCCGTTTCCCTTTCATATTCTAAGCAAAAGAGAAAAAATAGATTTCAGCAAATGTACCCACTGTTCCAATCACTTGCAAAACAGTAGGAGTTATTTTAATGGACATGATTTAGAGTAGACCTTTACCAATCATGACCTTCTATTTAAAACTGCAAAATATAATGAAGTAAATTTTATGTTAAAATATAGCTAAGTAAAATACAGAAAATAAAAGCACAGTGTTGAAATATTTAAACTTTAGAATAATTGTTTAATGCAATGTTTTATCAAGAAATTAATCTTCTTTCACTCAAGGTGAAAAAAATCACACTCACTTATTTGTGAACACTTTTGTTTTTGTAAAATAAAGCTAACAATAAATGGATAAACTTTTAAAATTTAATCTTTTGACATTCTCCAACAAGTCTACTTCTATTCACAGGGGTTAAAGACGTGGTGGTGTGATTTGAGTTAATTTAGAGTCAGTTTCCTAACTCTAATTCAGTCTCATCTAAAGTAACTCCATTTTCTGAAAGCTAACTTTGTGTTTTTCAGACAGTTTCTCTCTCGAAGTGATAACATGAGACACTGGTATGCAGAAAGGCCAGTGTTTATACTTATTTTTCTAGTAACCAAGGCCATCTTTGAACTAGCGAAAAATGCTGCACGTGCAGGGAGGGACAGATAGAATAGGTGACCCCAAACTGACTAACAGACTATTCCATCCTGTAGACGTCATACTCAACTAATTGAGACCATAAAGGTCCCGCTCTGTTCTGTGATAGCTGATGTCCAGTGAGGACCTCGTCTGTCTGATTGGCCCCGATTCCAGATACGTGCATTCCTGAATTCAGCTCCTGAGTTCAGCTCCCTCCTATCTGTGGAACCATTCCCTCATGTCTGCTCTGCAGGGTTTGTGGTGATGTACAGTCATTGAGGGGTGGGGGCTCCACCTCATGTATTTGTATATTTATCATTACTTTCTAATTCTTTTCATCACCATTATTATTATAATTTCATTAAAGTTGTAGTTTTAGTTTCTAACTTGCAAGCCTTTTTCCTCTCATTTTTCCTTTCCCATTTCCCTGAGGATGAAGGGGAAGAGAACTGCCAAAATTAGTCAGGTAGGCACTAAACCATGACAAATGGTGTATTTGATCCCTGTTTAGAACTACATCTTTCACTGCAGGGTGAATTTGTTTTAAACAGAAATACAACTAGAAGTATATTTTGGATCATCAACTAGATATAAATTTTGATACTAAACCTTGCAGGAAATAAACGTAAAAGAGGTAGAACAATGGCTGTAGGACTGAAATAAAATAATCAACAAATACCCAGTAAAAATTATAGATATGATTTAAGAAGTCTGACCCATATTAAAATAAATAAATAAATAGTCCTAGCATTGATTAGAATGCAAACAAATAATTTTAAATTATCATTTCATACACATCACAGAAATTACGGTATAAACCCTCAAATGACTGTAAAACTTGCAGTTTCCTTTGTGTATTTGCTTATAGTCGTGACTAGGTCTGCTCATAAGGCATCAAATGTTCAGAAAGAAGTTAGTTTCTTTGGCTAAGGAGGAGATATATGACAAGCAAAAGCAATGGAAGAATTTTTCATCTGTCCTGTACCTCAACTTTTGAAGGTCTGCAGAGTTATCGGGATCCTCACCTTACCTAAGCTTGCTGAGATAATGAGATCTCACACTGACAGGACAAAATATGGGTGGAAGTGGAACAATGCCTAGATTAGATGCTGAGACATTCCTTACCATAACTGGCTTCTGAAAAAATTGTCTTCAGAAAAATTCATAGACCAAAGTGTCACTGATTTGCACAAATAACACGTGAAACTCCTAATTCAAACCAGAGTCCTAGAGCCATGGAATGTATTCCACTGTACATAAAATTATTTCATACAAATGTATAAAATTCACTCTTGTCTCTGCCTTTTTGTGCTGTTTTGAGATATAACCCAAAATACTAGTTTATCAAAACCTTCTACAGGTAGTGTAGAAAAAAAAAAGTCTTAACAATTCCTTTCTGGAAACTTTTACATTTGAAGTTTTTAAATTTGTATTACTATTAAGTGTGAACAAAATAAAGGATACCAGAGAGAAATAACATACTAATGCTGCTAGGCACAAAGTCATATTCATGGACTTTCTGTTTCTGTGTAGCTATGCAATGTTATTTGTCTTGTACTTTTGCAATATATCTGTTCAGTTACACCCACAAAGGTCTGACAAGTCAGTTTTCATTAAAGGTAACTACAAGCTTTTTTGTCCCCTGCATCTTTGATCGTTATAATTTTCATTCCTCCTTATTTCCAAGGAGACTTAGCATTTTTCTGCAGAGAGAGAGATGTATTACAGAGTAACCTCAATAGATTTTCTACTGTGTCATGTACTGAACTGACACTTTAAAGCAGTCCTCAAGGAAAGGTCACTTTCAGTCTAATTTAATTAATGATGTAATGAGTACATTTGGGGAGCCTGTACAAGGATAATGATGATTTGAAATCCAGTTCAATTGAGTCCATTTAAGTGAACAGCTAATAGAAAAGAGATCAGAAGTCACAGAATCATTAATGTTAAGAGGAAAAAGAGAAGATAAATCATATCTCCATAATTTCTGGTCTTCAGAACTCTCAGAGATGCCAATTCAACCATATTTACACCATTAAGAAATATTTTCTATTGTCTAATTTGTATCTGCTTTCCTGCAATTGTAAAACCATTGCTTCTTAACTTATCTATTATGGAACACTTTAATCCTCTTTATTCCTTTGTTCTTCATGATATCTTTTTATATATTTCGAAGTAATAATCACGTATTCTTTGTTTTACTTTGCTGTACTAAATGACTCGAATGTGTTCATTCTTGCTTACACTTTGCAGATAACTTTTATTGCCCTTAAGTTCCAGGCTGCTCTCCACTCATGTCAGACCTCTCTTTGTAAAAGAGTCAACAAGATTCCAAGGAAAACTGAAATTTGTTACTTGTCCGAAACAGCAGCAGCAAAAAGTGTTTGGGGCTGTGTGAGCAATATTCTTTTTTTCGGTCTGGAAAGGCAAAAAATGGAAAAAAAAAAATCATACGAAATTTATGGTTGCTTTTGTAGTGAAATGATGAAGAAAGCGCTGGGGAAAGAAGGATGTTCAAACTAAATTCAGCAAAAAGAGATGAGAACAAGGATGAGGCAGCAGCACGCTCTGATGCTGATGGTCTGAATGTTGTATATATTTGGGTGTAAGAAATTGTCCCAGAAAACCTGAATTATGGCCACAGAGAGGAAGTCAGTCAACTAAGAGATCAGAAAAAGGAACAAGAAAAGCAGGTCAAAATTATCAACAGAACTAATTTGAGGCAAAATAGTATTTCTCTGAACAAAATCGCTGCTTTGTGCAGAAAAAAGTGTATTTTTGTTCAAATAAAAGAATAACCCAAATGTTTTCTATTTCAGACTTTTGTCTGAAATGTCTAAATGGTAAGACTTTAGCTACAGTGCTCCCTAGCCATGTTTTCTTCTGCTGGTCAAATACTTGATGCAATTTTTTAAAACATCAAGCTCAGCTTTGGCTCATTACAAAAAAAAAAATAAACAAAATCAACAACCTCACAACAACAACTTTCATGGAAAGCTGAAGAAAAAAAAATGAATTTAGATAGGGTAGCTGTTTGGATGAGTGTTAGAAACGTGTTGTTTTGAAGATTCAATACACTTCCGATATCTTGAGAAAAACTCCCTGTTCGGTGTCCTAGGTCGTTCCATACAGCTACTTCAGAACCACAAAAGTTGAACAACTTCCGTAGCCACTTTATTCTTTTGGCTTACCAGACAACCTGCATGAATATGAAGCTTCTTGGATCAAGACAGCCGTTACCACAGCAATATTCCTGCCTCCTCTGTACGTTCATCAGGCTGCTGCACTTTGTATTGCTGACATAGAATAATCTTCCCCAACAGTACAATACCAGATGGTAAGTGGCTTCTAGTGATAGAACAAACCACAGAGGTTTCCTGCTGTTTCGCCTCGCTTTAACAGCAGAAAGTTAGTCATGGGATAAATACTGTAAAAGGAGCAAAAGATAAAAAAAATAATGCAAGCCATAAGGGTATGATTGTCTACACTCTAACATAGTGCTGGTGCTTCTTCAGTCACAGTATGATGAAAATACCAAGGGATAAATAATATCCCTGCAACTAGTTCATGCAGCATTTTTCTAATTGCAACTTGGTTACTTTACTCAGATGTGTCTGCCGCATACAAGAACTTACATTTATTTCCAAAAGGCCTGTGAAACAATGCGAAAATTTATATGTGAAGGACTTCAGTTCCAGTACACACATTTCTTGGAATCAGAGCTGAAATTCAAAGTTCTCTAAACATGTTGTGATTTAGTGTGGAAAAATTTACCTTATTTAATTTTCTTACAACTCTGTATGGACAGCACATGGCAGAAAACAAAAATCAGACAATTTCTTTCTTCCCTTAAAGCAAGTTGTGGAGCTAGAGCCGAGAATGAGACTTGAGCTGGAATCAGTTTCACACTAGAGTCACAATGTTCTGCCGAATGTTAGACACTGCTCCCTTGCAAAGCACAGTATTATGGTAGGTGCTACTATTTGCATCATAACATCATTTATTCTGTAGTCCACAACAGTGAAAGTAACAATGATTAGCATTGATGTAAAACCAACAGCATCTAACATTGCCACTTAAATAGATTCAAGCGACTTAACCTGCCTAGGTTGATATGTAACAAGGAGAGCCAGCATGACCTGAGGACACACTAAGCCAATATCCAAGTCTTGCTTCCCAATACCCTGCCTTTTGCTCACAACTAGGTCTCAGTAATCACAGAAACAGTACCCCAACCTTTTTTTCCTATGGTTTGCTATGCTAGCACTTACTGGAATTTAAACACTATTATCATGCTTCTCTCTGCACTAAAATGATAAGAAAAAAAATCTCTGAACCTCTCTGAACTTCCAATGTCAAAATAGAAATTATGAGCATACCAGCCCTAACACTCACTCCTTAGAGGTCTAGAATACAGTCACATCATATTGTAAGCAGAAACATAGCTCAAGGACTTGTGGGTAAATTCTTTTCTTTGCCCCTCTTTATAGATCTTGCATTATTTCAATAACAACAAGTCTAACAAAACATACAATAAATGGAGAGAAATGGTGCCAATTTTATCTTGGCCTAGCTTCAATCAAGGCAGAGATTTTTACCATTTTTCTTCTTCCTTTTTGCTTTTCCTTTCTCATATCTCCACGGTGGTGGGATGCTATTCTCCAAGATACAGACTCAGACAAGAACACATCACCATACTGGGGAGAGCCCTCCTTTTTGTTTTTTTTACATGCAGGAGCCTCACATCTCCAACCATTATCCCTCTCTGCTACATTATGATGCATATAACACAACGTTGATACCATGATGCTCTTTAAAAGTCAGTACAAACAATCCTCTCCAAGATTTTCTTCCTCAGTCCAAAATACAGATTGAAGACACTTCCAAGATTTTTTCAGGGCATAGGTAACTAAATTGCTTCCCATCACTTATTATTGCCCTTTTTCAATGTCCAGATTTTCATGGCATGTAAGAGCTGGATGATAAAGGTCAAGTTAAATACCTCTATGTACATTCTCACTTTCTTTTATGAGATATCTAGACATCCTTGAGCTCAATAAATACTACGCTTGCCTTGTTTTTTCTGTTATATTATTCTACTTCCGTCCTTCATTTATGTCACTTGGAATGTGTCATTAATAATTTTTATTAGCATTTTTAACCTGTTTTACTTCCAAAAACATTCTTAATATCAGTATTCTTGAATCTAGAGTTAATTTGAGATTTTTCACTCTGAACATTCTTCCAAAAGACAAGGTCAACTCTATTCTTCTCTTTACCACTTTGCATAAGTCAAGTGCCTTGCTTGCCAGAAGTGCAATACTGTCATATGAAGTTTATTATAACTTTGCTGATCCTTTCCATTGCATTCCTGTGTTATTTCTAGCAACTGTATTTTTCAAAAGAAGTTAGAATTTAAAATGTAAAAATTCAGTTTATTTATTTATTTTTTTTTTGGTGGTCAGGCATAACTAACACTTTTTGTAACTTTACTTATCATGTATCTATAGAAACTTACATAAACGCCATCTCTCTCTCTCTAAAGCTAGAGAGAATACCAATACAATTACTTGGGTAATTAAAGAACAGACTTCATACAGCCGCTTGGATTGCTTTCTTAGTTGAAGGTCAGAGCTATCCGCTCCTCAAACTGCGTCCTTCACATCCTGATCAATCTGTCAGAACTCCTGGATGCATCCTTCAGTGCTGAACAGAAGCAGAATTTAGCAAAAAGCAGGTAATCAATCGTAGTTATGTACTGTAGCAAGGTGAGAAGACACATTATTTGTGAATGTTTAGGGAAAAATAGTTCATTACCTCCTATATAGTCTGGCCAGCTACCTCAGTTTAAAGAACAGTACAATGTGGTAGATCAGAAATATTTCTGAAAGAGGCAACTAAATTTTTATGGAGAAGCTGCTTTGTTTTCTGACGTTTTTTAAAATTACTAATGCGTTAACTGTATTCTAGTATTTCATATATTGTACTTAGAGTAAGACAACTTATTGGAAAGCATTTAATGATTTTAGAGCTTTTTCAATTAAACTTTATATCACTATAACAGTTGAACAGAATTATTCAATAGATGAGTACATTAATAGCACAGTCCACTGCTTGAGAATCGGAATTCTCGAGCAAGAAAAGTGCCCAATTCCTAGTGTTTCTTGACAACAGAACATCTCTTCATGTTTTACAAGAAATCATTGTAACGAAGAAAAATCAAAAACCAGTCCCGGTAGAATTTGCAGAATATTGTCAGAAGAATGGCAGAAAACAATTGATGTCACATGGAGAAGATGGCAGAAGATAAGTTAAAACAGAATTGATGATAATGTGAAGAGTTTTATCTGAAACAGAACAAGCATGAAACACGAGGTGATAGCTGCAACAAAGTTAACTGGTAGGGTCATTAAAATTGGAACCTGCTTAAGTTTTCCTCCTTTGTTTTTTTTTCTACTACTGACTTTCCTCCTAGTTTGCACATTAATTATGGGACTCGAGAGAAACTGCATTTTCAAAAATGTTTAGTGGATATTATAACTGTTTAACGCTGTTCTGGTGATTTTTCAAAGGCCAAGATAATTGCCACCACTAGCTCAATGCAGCTGTTCATCAGTTTTAATTGCTTCAAGTGACAACTGTAATGCTTTAGTAACTATATGTATAAAACCAGATATATACTGATACAGGAAAAATAAAAAAGGATACTGTAGCAATACTACTTTTGCTTTTTCATTTGAATGATAGATGAGGACAATTCTCTCCTTTAGAGGAAATAGTCATGCTTGAATTCATGACAGAAAAGTACTATGAAGAAAAATGTCATGAATTGCTTTTTCCTTTTCTGTAAATTCAGTATAATTATGATATTACTAAAAACATATTTCAAGGACTATACTATCATGATCTCTATTGTGCAGCTCCAGACATGATTGGTATTGTCCAGGAAAAAGAATTACACTTGACAAAGAACTCTGCTCTTCTTCTAGTCACCATTTCTCAGTCTAATTGTCAACTACTTCATTAGTGGCATTTACAACTAAAAGCGACTTCTAGAAATCTCTTTCCTTTGATGAACTGACGAAAAAAAAAAAAAGGTAAAATAATACTGTTGGATATAGCTGGAAAACTATAAAAAGGAAAAAATGTTCTAAGTAGGGGAAAAATACCTTTTCTTACACCAGAACATTCTTTATGTCTTGCTTCAGGAAACAGCAGCATCTGAACTAATGGTTTTGTTCATGATAGTTAAGGATTTATTATCAAATAGACAAATACCCCACTGTTTCAGAAAGAAATTTCTAAGAAGATCTTTTATTTTTTGACAGTTATCCAGGTGGCCTCATTTTTCATCTTACCAAGATGCAAATAAAAACCTGAGATACAGGATACAAAGCGTCTCAGAAAATGGAGGATTTTAATGTGAAAAATGAGTCACATTGTAGAGTCATATTAAAATAAGAAATATGATGTATTGGGGGTATGTTTTGTCTGTTGCATGTGTACACATAATAGAAGTTCTACATATCCATTTTGCGCATCTGTGAATTGTTTTCCTTTCCATATGAAGCCATGAACAAGTACTAGCTGGATGTGAATGAGATTTGTACAAGTTCACAGTCGATTCCAAACTTCAGGGACAGTGCTTGAGAGATTAATGCTTACATAAAATCTAGTTATTATTTTCACTGAAAAGAGTGAATACACAGCCGGGGAGATGGGGATAAAATCTTGCCTAAAACAAAAACCCTAAACTAAAACCGAAAACAGAGGTTCCCCTGATGGCAGTGTCATTGCAGCGCTGTTTTGTTTACAAATCAATAAAGATGTGATTTATTGTAAATTGAAACTGACTCCAGTGACTGCAGGGATTAATGATCATGACAAATTGAGCCAGTGCATGCATTGTCTTGCCCAACTCCATTGTGATCCACAGTTACCCTAACCAACAAATTGAATTTTATTTTCTCTGATTTTAAGTTGACTTTGGGATTCTAGCTTTAACAACTATCACAACTGAAAAAGTACATTTCTCCATGTCTCTTTCTCAAATGCTCCAGATAGCCTGGGAAGTCCCTTTTTCTTCTTGTAACAAATAAACTGTGGTAATCCTAGATCTGAAAGACCTGTCTTTGTATTCATTCTTGCATTCCTTGCCTACAGCTGTGAAGCCATTCTGTGGTAATCTACTCTTAGGTCCTACTTCTTATAATTAAAACTTTGAGACATGAAGAATAATAACTTTTCAAACTTTTTAAAGGAGCTCTAAATGACTCTATCATGTTGGGCAGGGAAGTCTTAATCAAGATTGAAGGAAAAAATGCTATGCCACACATCCCACCTTGTTTCCCCAGAAATCTCAAAAGGGTTTCAAAGTGTGTGGTTCACTTCCATCCTGCATGGCTGGGTCTTGTTCTTTCAGAGGAAAACAAAGAGAGAGCAAAAGAGGAGAAGGGAAGGTCGTTATCTAACACAAGGCATATACCTGAGCTATTGTACCACTCCAGGAAGTGAAATCTCAGATCCAGAGGTGACCAAGGATATCCTTGACCATAAGTCAATTTTAACAATCAAGCTGAGAACACCTACAACAGTAGCGGATTTCACCAGGGAATCTGTATACTCTTATTTGTAATTTCCAACATTGAAGAGACCAAATTAATAAATCGTATAAAGTCTATATCACTGAATGTAACTTGCGACATTATGTAAAGGACCAGTATGAAATTCCATGTGCTTCCAGGCAGACCTAGTGTGAAATTAATTGCTTATTTATTTCTTAATTTTCAATATATACACAGAAGATGGACAAAATATGCCTAATATACAGACAACAGTGGCAGCAAAAAAGCAATGAAGCAAATACTGTAATAAATGGACATATTTCAGATAATGTATCTTAAAACAAGGTATGACTGCTGAACATGAGTGCCTACAGCAGTATCAGCAATAAGATTAGGATAGTCTTTTTCAAAGAGAGTTTGAAAGTACTTCAAAACGTGTAAATATTCATTTAAGAAGATGGTGACTTGTACTAATTCTGACAAACATTTGTTTGAAGGTATATATAGTTACATAATGACAAATATTGGGAAGATAAATTAGTAACATGAAAAAGTATGACACTTAATGCAAATAAAAAAAAGTAAAGAACATATACAATTCCATAAAGGAAACAATAAGTTTCCTTAGCAATTCATTAAACCCTGGTACGTGAATTGCTTCTGATGATGTGCCTATAACATTTTTCTAGGGACCAGCTACAAATGACAGTATGAAAACTATTGGACTTGTATCCTCTTACTGGAAGATGTTCTATTTCTTTTGTACATATGATTACATTTTTATAATGAGTAGTTATTCCCTGGGTATGTCTGGCAAATAAGTATTTTCATAGACTAATGAAAATTTTGCTAACGTGCTCCCTTGACTCTGTATCTGTTCTAGTCTTCATAAAAAACCATGGTGTAATGGTGTACTTACATGTTTTCTTTGAGATGTATCATATGAAGTCTTTGAAAGCTTTCCTGGACAGTATGCTGCTTTCTATATATCCCATTCAGAAGTGCCTTAACGCACTGTGAATAAAAACATCAGAACTGAAGCAGGGGCACAAAAATTGTCTAGGGAGTCTATGATGACAAAACCAGGCTTGTATCTTGGCTTATGCAAAACAATCCTTAACTATCTTCACCTCCTAGAAACCCTCTGTTCTGTGCTCTCTAGGGAATCAAGCCAGACCTCCTCTCCTTTCCCTTCAATTTTAAAAAATAAAATAGTATATTACTACCACTCCAAAAGTTTTTCCATCATTGTTTTACATTGACTTTCTTAGCCAAAAAAAAATAATAAAAAAAAAAAATCCTGCAGCTATTTTATTTGCAGAGATTTCTAGATTCCCCTGACATAAGCAACGGCACTTGCAGTCTGACTTGTAGAATCACTGTCTGGCAAAATGCTACTCTGTTGCTTTAAAATCCTTGGAATGTCAAAAGTACGACATACTTTAATACAATTTCTATTAAGACACGAATTAGTATTTACCAAGATGAAGATTTTGATTGGAACTTGCTAATACTACACTGATTTGACAAGTCATTGCAGTTCATAATATGAGCTGTCAGCCATTAATCCCACTGTATATGCTTCAGATAGAAAATACGCTGTAACATAACAAAATTGAGATAAAGGTTTTTGTGTCGTTTTAGTCGTAACATTGCTACACATCTCAGAACTAAAAAATTCCAGATTTGAAGACAGCAGATACTGGAAGTTTTCACTTAATCCAACTAAGGAATGAGGAATCTTATGAAAGCTGGTGAAATATTATACTACAAACTCTGCAAAGAGATTTTTGTATGGAAGGGACGGCCAACGAACAGTTTCTTGTATTTTTTGACCAGTTAGAATGAAAGTTAGAACATCTGTTTACCTTGCATTCAGACTAAACTAAGCCCTCTGACATTACATAAGCATTTGACTAGGAATGGAAAAGTTGCCTGCAGTTTAGGACATGGAACTTGAAAATGGTTGGTTTAAAGCCATTATATTAAAAACAAAAAGTCTACCTACTTTTCTATTTGTAAATTGTCTGCACGATCTTATGAAATTTAAGGCTACATGACAGTCTTAGTTTTTTTTGCATGATAACCAAGGATCACATCCTTTTCACAGACTATTACTTCTCTCCTGAAATGCCAAGTTCTGTTGCCCTTTGAGGGCCAAGGTAGTACAGTCCATCTTTATTTCTTTACTGTGACCTTTTGATTTTTCTGTGCCTCCTGTGCTCATTGCTCTACTTCAGCAGGAGCTCCAGTTAGGCTGCCTGAAATACTGATTGCACTATGCATTTCTATAGCAAACAGTCACACTCCACAATGGTATTTCTCATGCTTTATTAGAATTTCTTCTTTTCCTTTAATTACTTCTTCCATTCTTTTAAGAAGGAGATTCCGTGTGTTTCAAAAGGGCAGTTTAATGAAAGCTGATACTGACAAGGCACTCTCTGTGCCTCTGACACAAAGAGATGCTTTTGTTCCTTACAATAAAACCACAGAATGTCAGAGAACAGTTAGCGCACAAGGCAACATTTTTTCCTTGGAATTGCTGAAGCCCGTGACAAAAGGCGTGTATACACAGCATTCCCCAAATACGTTAAACCGTGTGCTTTCATTGTATTAATACAAATGCATTCAGCCTGAAAGCTGAGAGATTCTTCTAGTGCTTGTGAAATTCAAGTAGAGAAGCAATAAGACTTTATTGCTGCTTTTACCCAGCTTTTCTGTGGTGGTTCCCTTTCTCCAAAAACGCTTTGTAAACACAGGTTGGGCTTTGCAAGCAGAATATACTGCACGCTATGAAAGATATTATACTGCTAGAGCAGGAAGGAAAAAAAAAAGTCTTGGTCATAAGCCTACTTTTATTTCTGGTGCTTTTAACAAAAAAAGAAATTTAAAATTGTTTCCATTATAATCCTTACATTTTCTGCTAGGAATAAAGAGATCTGGGTTTTGTATTCTCAGATCTCCATTCTATTCCTGCCGATTAATTTACTCCATATTACTTACTTTTATGTCTTAGTTTATACCTGTATGAGAGAAATCTGTTCTTTCTCTTTGAATTCTTGTTACAGAAGGGTGGAAAACACTACACAAGATAAATAGCTTGATTATTATAGCTTCAGCACAGACTTTGGAGCAATCTTCAGGTTGGTGATCTAGTACTACCAATTTCTGACTATTAAATCTTGTCCTAGATCCTTTCAGATACCTTCACTACAATTTTGGCCTTGTAAAATATTCTCATTCTACGTGCAGTGAATGTCTGCATCTTCATGTACAAACAGCAACAAACTGCAGTCAACAAATAACACAATATTTTTTCAACCCCCCAAGGCCAAAGGCTAAAGATTGTACTTCATGTTGGCCTTAAAAATCCTGAGAGTTTAGCTGTGGAGCCACCTCTTAGGATGAGGGTGTTGCAAGTGAGTAATAATAGAAAAGAATGATACTGACTGAGGAAAGACTGTACATAAGTGGGAACGAGGAATGGCAGCCAGGATAGTAAGGGAAGTCATAAATAACCCTGCATATTTACTGTGCCAGACAAGGACAGGGAATGGATCCTCTCAAGCGTATCCAGTCAATGAACACGAACACATAAGCTATTCCTTCCCACCTACTTTTTCTCTTTCAGTGCCATTGCAGAGATTGCCATATAGAATAGAAAATTCAGAAAAAAAGGTCTGTAATCTAACACCTACGAGGTTGAGATAATTAGCAGTAGCTAACAGTTAATGATGCTTTCCTCACAAACAGATGCTAATAGTTATAAAATCTTGCCTGGCAGATAAATAGTACCTTTCTCAGCAATCTGTCTTACAAATGATCCTCTATGTACAGTCATTATTTTGGTCAGGCCCTGGGAGCTCTGCAATTGTTCACAGCCTACGTAAAGAATAGTACCTGTCATGAAATTTGAGTGCTTCACCTTTCAATAGACCTGTTTTCAGTTTGTTTGAAATACTGAACAACCGCACATGAGGAAGCAACAGAAAAGAACAGGTAAGATAAAACCCAAGGGTACTCATATTTCTCTATACATAGGTTTAAAAAAAAACCCCTCAGGAATGTCCCGGAGACGCTTTGCTAGAACTTGCTGCCAAAAACATTAACACCAAGCTCTTCACCATTGCTGTTCTCTTCCCTGGGATTTGCATCATCACAGGGCTCACTTGGCACTCCATCAACATTTCTGACTTGCTTACATGGTGATTCAGGAGTCTCCAATCCTTATCTCATATTCCTCACCCTCACCTCAGAATTTAGCTGCTGTTGATTTGCGGTCCAAGCAGTGCTTACACTTCATTATCCTTAAAGAGCAATGTTGGGATCCTTCCAACTGAGCTAACTCTCTTAAAAGCCTCCCAACAAACAAATGTAGCAATCTATTATTAAAGCTAAATGCCTTTTATCAGAATGCCAATCATACCTACAACACAAAGGATCTCACAGCTAACATAAATGTTTCCAGATGCTGTATTAATAAAACTAGTCAAGGTTTTGGAAAGAAGGAGTCTCAGTAAACTATTAATACTTCCCACAAGTAAATGCACTTCTCGTAAAAATCTTTACTTTCAGACAATGTGAATCCAAAGAAAGCTTTACTGTATCTCTTCTTTCTGAAATAGGAAAAAACCCCAATTCACTGATTTGGCTGCACACCAGCATTTTGATTAATATTAGTTGTATATGTTGAAGGTTTCCTTTTGGATATCATACGAAACAGTGTCAAAGTCTTCTCATCTATTTTTACCACATTTCCTTTCTGTTCTATTCAGAAGAGAACACTTCAGACAGAAGAAAACTTTATTCTCTCATCTTTAGAGACAACAGAATTTCAACAAAATGAGGCTTGAACTTCAGTTCCTCTGCAAAAGTTATCACCATTTTAGCTATCAGAGACTCGTGAAATTTTTTAAAATATTAGTTTGAATTTTGTTAGGTGCCTACTCTCTACACTTCTAAAGCCACTCAACTTCCCTAGGGAACTTTCACACACATTTATACCCTAAATACTTGGCCTTAACAGTGAAGATCTGCAATTCCACTACGCTTGCATGTAACGGTATCTTAACACTCAGTTTAGAGTTACTTCATCATCATGAAAATAAATAGTATATTAATTTCTGTGCTTGTAATCTCCAGCCAATCCCTGCCAAAGCTAGCCATCGTCGTATTATCTATTAAAAAATTTTACCACAATTCAGATTGCATGAGCTGACAGAAGATAAAATGATAATTAACAACTCAAATAATAATAAAAGTATAACTGAAACATATACATAATATCATATAGTGCTTCCAGATGATATACAAAAGAAGCTGAAATGATGTGTTATGAAGTGGATGCTGAGGTTTCAGAATAATAGGAAAAATTAGTGTTCATATAAATTCATGTCACTACCTCACTGGTAGCTGACTACTTCTAGGAGGGAATTATCAAAAAACTAGATGGACAAAAAAAAAACCAATAACAATTTGAGAATAAGCATTTAATAGCAAATTTAAAGTAATTTTACACATTTTTTTTAACCTCTCCAGCCTTAAGGTAGGAGGCTAACTTAAACCTGTGTTAACTGTTGTCTGGAATCCACCTGGACATGAAATCCTTCAACCTAGTTTTCACTATTTCTTTTTCAGTTACAGTAGTCTTTCTAGAAAAAGTTATCATTATTAGAGTGGAAACTAATTTTGATTCCGTTATGCTAGACTGAAATTCAATTCTGTGAGAGTAAAAATTTAAAGCCATTTAAAAATAACTTACATGTAGAATAGACAACTCAAATAATCCAAGGACAGGTTTTTTTCATCACAGTTAAAGTATTTAATGACAAAATTAGGGTTTCCAGTAATGTCTCAAGAAAGCAGATCCCACTCTTTCCCCACCCCAAGAATGGCACAAAATTTCTACATCTTTGAGAAGTTTCAAGGAATTGGATTACAATAGATACCAGCAAGTAATACAATTCTGGCATATCACAGCAAAACCTACCTACCTTTAAGATCACTTTTTAGAGAGCACACTGTTGTTAATATTTCACATAATGCACAACTTTTGCTAGACACAAAAGTAGTCTTTTAAGACTCTTAAGAATTTGTAGTACAGTACTCAAGTCTAACAATACATTATTTTTATTCTTTGCAGAACTTTAAAAAGATAAAGAAACTAGTGATGTTGTTACAATTTACAAATACATTCTTTTGTATGAAACATTAACCTGAATTACAGTGTATGTACATGACTACCTAATGATACTAGGCTGTATACACTACAAGCTAAGTTCCAGAAGGAAAACTGCAATGATATAAGATTTACCTTTGGATAGACATTTATACACCTGATTTTTTTTTTCTAAAAACTACCAGATCTCATAGTTGAGTGAACAGCAAGAACAAAGTAAACACAGACAAACTGCTTTTCCTTCATTTAATAACACTAGGTTACTTAGAATTCACATAGTAAATGGCTTTTGATGGTTGCATGGAAGTCCTGAGTTACAATACATAACACAATACACTTAACTAAAGGATATTAAAATAAACAATACTGAAAAACTGTCAGTGGGACAGTGTTTTAGAACAGTTCAGCTCACAAAAGGTCTGGAACTTACCAGTGCAACTGTGACCCTGTCCTGTCCAGCTGATAATCATGTAAACACCTGAAACCTATGCCCTTTTATCTCAATTTAGACAACTAATTCTTTCCAGGTTTATCTCATCTGGGTTTTAGACATTTCTTATAAATTATTGACAAGCTCAGAAGACCAGCTAGATGGCAGCATTTCAAAACATATTCATTCTTTCTCTCAAGAGAAAGACTTGTGAGGTAAGTAGCAGAATATAATTAAAAAAGAGTAAAAGATAATGATAGCAGATAGCCATGTGGTCAAAAATGTACTCCCTAACTGATTTCTAATGCAGTTATTTCTAAAAAATAACCTAACGTTTTGTCTCTAGCAGAAGTTTAATTTCCAATGAGGGACTGTTTTCCTGGTTAATTTGGAGAAATACCCAGAGTCATTACAATAGCACTCAGAAAGCTACTGACGTTTCCAGGGCAAGCATTAATTGTAGATAGCTCAGAGTGTTCAGAACTCATGTCATTAATGAGCTTGTTCTGACTTATAACAGATGTGGCCAAATTCCTTTTCAGTTGATGGTGCTGGATGTAGTAACTGTTAGAGCCAATGCTAAATAGTTCTAAATGATTGTATGCTATTACACAGCTGATGAATTTACCCCTTCTCTCAATTCCCAGTGTGAAATTAAATAAAAAGCTTCATACAAACCAGTTTAAATTACAGGAAAAAAAACAACAGATGCAACGTTTGAATGCAATCAGTTACAAGACAGTGTCCTCAGTTGAAATGAGAGTATTTTCCTAGAGCCAAGCAGCTTTTTACAAAATGGGTATTTCTAAGAGATTTTCAGTTACTTCAGCTTGCAGTAACTAAAACATTCTCATTTACTACAAAAGCTTTTATTTGTCTTACAACTGCTGCTCTGAGGCTTTTAGACTGGTTAAAGTATCATTAACAATGCAAAAACCTTATTCTACATTGAAAATGAAAACTACAGTACATTCATATAATGCCAGCTTTCTGGCTCTCTGATAAGACGAGGACAAGAATGAAATGCACGCATCTTCAGAAGATGAAGATTTCTGTTTTTAGCTTACTGTTAAAAAAAAAAAGTGCAGCTTTTTTTTTTTTTTCTTCATTCTAGAAGCATATTATAACATTTTAAAAATGTTAAGAAAAGAGCTGTGAAGTAAAAAGTGTATCCTACTTATTTTTGTAAGAGATTACAGTGCATATACTGAATATAGTGAATACAGAATGAAGTAGGGAGTCACTCTTTCAGTGATAATACATATTGAAAACTGAGATCCAAACTAGAAGTTGTAATTCTATTGTACCAAGACATGCTTTTTGAAAGCTTTTATTTAAAAAATCAGACAACTAGCTAACAGAAAAGTCATTCTAATCAGAAAAAATTCTGGTGTTCCCAAAAATTCTTACCGTAGAATTTATGAAATACAGAAGACTTGGAAAATAGTGCATTCTCATTTTCCCAGGCCTATGCATTCTCATTTACATTGGCCTTTAGCCACAGAATCACAGGTAAAACGAAAACAAAATGTTATTTTATACCAGATTGCTAACTTCTAGATTGTGTTTGAGGCACAGCTATACATATAGGTGTAAAAATTACCTTTTCCCTCAATTTCGAAGCCTCAAGTATACATTCTCTAGATTTCATTACACTATTCAAATAATCAGTCCAGAAGGAAAAATAGGAATATTCAAAATGCAGCTCTGGTAACCGATTCCCCTATGAAATTCAGATATGCACTTCTGAATGCTGGTGATGGCACATGCAGAACTACATTTGGGCAGACGAAAAAATTTCTGTTTTCCAAGACAAAGCAGCTTATTTTCCACTATAGTTACAACCCCAGATGTTTACTTCCAACATGCACATTCTGCTGATGCTACATATAATGAAGAAAAGTATACTCTTTCTTGGGATATTATTTCCACACATATGTCCCCAACCAGTTAAATAATTTTCTGTACAACTGGGGAAGAATTTTACTATTTTAATCCTCATCAGCTTGTCATTTGGTCCAGTTTCCCTGTTTGTTTTCAATCCTGTAATAACTGAAATACAGGTAGAAAGTACTACAGGACTGTGTAGCAATATTACAAAAGAGGGACAAAAGTAAGTCAAAAAGTTAGAAATGCAACACTTTTTCCTGCACAGAAACTGAAAGAATGCATCTCCACTGAACTGGAAGAAAAAAAGCACACAGAAGTCTGGATCTCCTGTAAAAGTTGCTGAATGCAGCCTTTGCAGTTTCTCTTGGGAAGATTTCAGCTTTTGGCAGTATCTCAGCATTTGTGCTTCATGGCAAGCTGAAAAAGAAAAAAAAATAATTAAAGACAGATCACATGTAACAACAGCTACATCAAGCTGATGTGGCTAGTCTGGATCTGGAGAGTTGGTAAACCAAATTCTCCAAAAGATGCCTGGAATCCCTAACTTCTTTGCACATAGATATGCAGTCATTCCCTTTATTGTGACAGATGGGCAAAGTCTCCCTTTGCTATGCTCAGGAGTTGGGATTTACCTGCTTTCATAGCTGTGTTTCCCAGGGTTTCATTATTTTGCTACCTGTGAGGCATGCTAGAGCAATACACTAGAAACAAAGACATGCTTAAAACAATGGTCATTTAGACCTAATGATTTGGATTGTTAAATGCAATCAGAAATTCTAGACAAATAATTTAATACATCTGTTCAACAGCTCTGCCACTATATAATGATGAAAAATTGACTGATTGCCTTTCTACCTTTGTGATTAATGATTATTTCCATTTCTAATAGTTCCAAAATGTCTTAAAACAGGGAATAAGAGGGCAAAAAAAAAGCTACAGTGACTTAAATCCTGTATAACAAGTCTATACAAACAGACTTTGGAAAACCAAGCAGGGAACTTAGTTTTAAGCTCTGTATAATAAAAAACTAGTATCTGTAAATAATAGCATGCTACAGCATGCCAACAAAGCCGAGATGAGCGAACTCTCTAGAAAGTTACCACATCCACAAGTCTTTTAAGTACCTTGTGGGTTGGTGATTCAGCCACTTCCCTGGGCAGCCTGTTCCAGTGCTTGACAACCTCTTTGGTGAAGGAATTTTTCTGAAACCCCGATCTAAACCTCCCCTGCTACACTTTGAGGCCATTATCTTGTCACTTGTTACCTGGAAGAAGACTGACATCCACTTTGCTACAACCACCTTTCAGGTACTTACAGATAGTAACAAGGTCTCCCTTTAGCCTCCTTTTCTCTAGACTAAACAATCCCAGTTCTCTCAGCTGCTCTTCACAAGACTTGGTCTCCAACTCCTTCAACAGGTTTGCTGCTCCTTTTTGGACATGTTCCAGCACCTCAATGTCCTTCTTGCACTGAGGGGCCCAAAACTGAACACAGTACTTGAGGTGTGGCCTCATTAGTGCCGGGTACAGGGTGACCATCACTTCCTGACACTCCTGCTGGCCATGTCATATTCTGATACAGGCCAGGATGGTGTTGGTCTTCTTGGCCACCACGGCACACTGCTCCTCATATTCAGCTGGTTGTTGACCAGCACCCCCAGCTCCTTTTCCGCTGGCAACTTTCCAGCCACTCCTCCTCAAGCCTGCAGCACGGAGATTCTACTTAACCCTTCTTTTGTTACTGATGTATTTACAGAAACACTTTTTTTGTCTTTTATTGGCAGTAGCCACATTAAGTTCTAGTTGGGCTTTGGCCTTTCTAATTTTCTCTCTGCACAACCTCACAAGATCCTTTAGTCCTCCTGAGTTTGCTGCCCTTTCTTCCAAAGACCATAAGCTCTCTTTCTCTTCCTGACTTGCAGCCAAAGCTCTCTGTTCAGCCAGGTCAGTTGTCTTCCGCTGCATGTGGATGGCCTGCTCCTGCACTTTTAAAATCTCCTGCTCAAAGAATGTCCACTCTTTCTGGACTCCTATGTCCTTCAGGACTGTCTCCTAAAGGACTCTGTCAACCAAGCTCCTAAACAGGCCAAAGTCTGCCCTCCGGAAATCCAAGGTGGCAGTTCTGCTGACCCCTGTCCTTCTCCAAGAACCAAAAACTACTGTTTCATGATTGCTATGCCCAAGGTGGCCTCCAACCACCACATCACCCACAAGTTATCTTCCATACAATTCAGGAACCTTCTAGACTGTTTCCTCTCCATTATATTGTATTTCCAGCAAACATCTGGTAGGTTGAAGTTCCTGATGACAACAAGGGCTGGCAACTGTGAGACTTCTTCCACCTGCTTATAGAATATTTCATCTGCCTCTTCATCCTGGTTGGGTGGTCTATAACAAACTCCCACCATGACACCTGTCTGTTGGCATTTCCTCTGATTCTTGCTCATAAACACTCGACCCTATCATCACCATTATCAAGCTTGAGACAGTCAAAACACTCCATAACATACAGAACCACTTCACCACCTGTCCTTCCTTGCCTATCTCTTCTGAAAAGTTTATAGCCATCCATTGCAGCACTCCAGTTGTGCAAGTCATCTCACCATGTTTCTGCAATTACAACTATATCAAGAACTGAACTATATTTTGTTTTCTTCAAAAACAAGCTGTTATTTTCTTGTTCGAAAGACAAAACCCAAGCATTTATTACAAAGCCTTAACTATCATCCACTGAAAGACCGTCACTCTCCTGTTTCAGCCTAATTACACTATCTTGTAATTAGGATAGATTCAACAGCACGTGGCCTCATACTCATCAGAGGAAGACTGGTGTTGAGACAGGAAGAGTTAATGTGAATGTCTCAAACATTGTTGTTGCGCAGCAGTGGATGTGGTAGACACTGTCAAATTATTATAAGCAGGATGTGTTTGCGGGATAGAACTTTGGAGGAGCCAGAGCAGCTTTGCTTAACCCGTCCCCCTCTGAGACTGTGATCATGAAAAGATCTTTGCCTCATTATTGGCCAAATGAACATAACAGGTGACACCCATGAATATGCAAATAAAGATTATAGAGTATATGCTAGTTGCAATATCCCATGTAGAGGCGTATCCCTCCCCTGTAATCCCATGTAGAGGCATACCCCTCCTCTTACATCATTGACTGACCTGGGGAGGGGCACAGGGGCATAAAAAGTGCCTCCCCAAGGAGCTGAGTGCGTGCCTGCCAACAGAGGACCCTCGTCACAACCATAACATCATCATCACAGCCATTGTTGCAGGATCCAAAGGTGGTGATATCTTTATCTCTCTTTTTCTCTCCTTTTCTGATCCTTCTTATAAATGCTCTGATAGAACCCAAGCCACCTGCCACTATGCTTCCCCAGTTCAAGATTATTGCTGCCATAAATAAAACTTCCATGTAATTGTTTGGTGTTGTTTCACTTTAATTTAGTCTGAGGGGATTACGGAACCGCTATGACTGCCTAATTTCTCTCTTATTTGGGTTGTAACATCTGGTAATCTGTAGAATTGGACTGGCAGAAAGGTTTCATAGATCTCAGTGGAGCACACAGTCCAAATAGAAATTATCCTTTTCTATTCTCCACCACTTGAACACTTCCTGCAGAATCTGTTCTTACTTACTGCCACAGAGACACGTAAACTCAAATGACTTTGTACAAAATCCTGATTGAGAATCTTCCCATATTTTTCATTTGGTTAGAAAAATATATACTTGTATTGTGGATATTTTTAGCGTCTTCACCATTCCTGCTCTATTTCCCTCCAATTTTTGTTTTGAATTAGTACATCAGGACTTTTTAAACATTTACTTCTAAATATGGCACAGCAGAAGCTATCAAAGATAGTATTTTCATTACAATACTGCATCCTTTAATACAGAGTTTTTTTTAAATAACATTTTCCTAATGTAACCTGTTGAAAAGATTTGTTTCTGTTCAAAGCATGTCTTCATCTGTGGAACTGCTATTCTGCAAATGTGGAAGATGAAAGGGCAACACACATAAATGCAATCTATTCAAAATTTTAACAAAATTCATAGTGGCCTAACTATCAGAGCTATTTTTTCATTTTTGAACTCCCTACAGCGAGCCGCACTGTATGCTTTACTCTAAAGCAGGTAACCTTTTGCCCCCTATCCTAGAAGCTTCTGTTTAAGGATAGTTTGCTAAGTTGGCATAGATATCATCACTGAGAGGCGATGGTATTAGATGGAACAGTCCAAGAGCAAGTTCATACCATACCCGGGGCACTAAGCTGAACAATGCTAATCTAAATAAGTTGGTTTATGACATTTTAAAGACTATGTAAGACAGAGGCAACATATCAATCAAGGATTTTTAGTGTTAAAGCAGTAGCCAGGCATTTTTTTGGCATAGGCATAATAAAACCTAATGCCTGTGGTAAGCAGAAAACCTATTAGATCAAACTTGCATGCTAAAATGGTTGCTCACATTCAGGAAACTTCTACCTTTTTTCCCAAAAGCACTGTGTCTGCTGTGGATGTATTACATAGACACCAAATCTAATGCTGTGGATGCCAGAATATCTGTCACAGAGACGGAAGCTCAGGACCATTAGGCACACACAGAAGCAACAAGCATAGCACTATCAATACCTTCCACTAAGAACAGGGAATGGCCTTTACTGAGATGGAACAACTCCTCAAAATCCTCATAAATAACATTTCCAGGCACAAAAAGATACATCTTCAGAAACAGTCACAAACCTATGACTGCTTATCAAAGGGGATTAACCACAATTACACAAAAGTGCTGCACAATGAGGAAATACTGGGAAGATGGATTTGAAATATGCTTCTGGACGTGAAGATAGGTAGTTTCAATTCAAGTGGTAATGCAGCAAACCTCAGATCTAAGCAAAGAAGTTATAAACCAGAAATCTGCCAAGTGAGGAACAGAATAAAGGGAAGCAGCAAGCTGTCTGTAAACAGTGTCTGACTGCAATTCTTTCTAGAGCTTCCTCCTCTCGAAATAATGTGTGATGTTAACCACAGAGCCTTAACCTGCCAAAATCTTACCTTGTGTGCAGTTTCTGCAAACTGCTGAGCACTGTTTTTCAGCTCCTCTGTCTTTTCTTCTGCTCGACCTAGCCTTTCACCACGCTCATTCAAAGCCTGACTTGCCTTTTGAACTGCACTTGTCACACTGTCTGCTGCAGAATGGAGTATGCTGTTTCCTGCAATATTAAAAAGAAACTCTTAGAACACCCATGTATATATATATGTTATGTATTAAACACAACTACTTTCATTTATAGTGTTCTACAGCTGATGTGTCATCTGCTAGTTTACCATCTAGGTGCATTTTGGATAATGGGATAAGTTATTGTCTTCTTACTCAAACCATATTATCGGCAAATTACAAACAAATACCATACAGCAAAACAGTATTTCAGGAACATAAGGAGGCTGTGGACATAACTTAGCTATGTATGATTTTTTAAGCTTTATGCCCATACATCATTTCGGGAAGCTATTCTGCTAAATCAATGAAACTGTTCACAAGCGCAAACAGGTTCTTCACAACACTCTCACAGTAACATATATTAACTTTCTTTGGAAATTATACAGTTTCCCTAGAGAAGTGATTGACACCATAGAACACACCTGTATGAATTCATCATGTTATAAGTATTATAACAATATTACAACAATATTTCATTTACAAGTTCACCCCAAACTCTACTACTACAGTTAATTTACAGTGCTCTAATCTATCTACTTTTGATGCTTCTCCACTAGCCATATTTATGTGACAACACACTTTATTTAAACCTTAGTAGTTAAAGTTCCAGTAAGGCTCAATATCATCTAAGCCTCTAGCTGTATCACCCAAACCAACTTACCAGTTTCTGTTTGTTTTGTGGGACCCAATATAGTAGTTTCTTCAAGTTTTCAACAGCGCTGCATTCTTTCTCTATATTTACCCCTTTTAAATGCTCAGTATTTTCAGTATGGTTTTCTATACTGCTTCTCAACAGAAGGGCTTATTGTCTTTCTGGAATGAGCCGCTGCTGAATGTTTTTATTATGAACCACCACATAAACTGAAAATCCCTCAGAGAAAGTTAGACATTATCAATATCAACTGATACATATTAAAATACATGGAGAATATACCAATTATTTTTTCCTAGCCTTTAACTTTTTCAGCAAAAATTCGACTTTTCACTCTACTTTACAGGGAATTAGTTAGCTAGGAATGTTGTCTAGACATATACAAAGGCACTGTGAGAGCAAGAAATCCAATACAGATAGAGCATTAACCACTAGGCACGCTGATAGTTTTCTAAATCATCCCAATTACATAGAGCTTTTTTTCATAGCATTAAAACAAAATATGTAACACTTTTCAATGAATTATGCTGGTCAAGGTACAAAATTAGTTCAACGTGTGAAGCTGAACCGAGCACTACAGCAAATCTACTGTTATAAAAAAGTCTGCTGTTCTTACAAACATACAAAGAGAAGTAAAAATAAACACAAACTTACTCCTTTTATCGTTACTCTGAATAGCCTATCTACTTCTAAAATATTGCCAGGTTAAAAAATAAAACCCAAACATTAATTTGAAGGGTTATTTTGTGATTAGTTTCAGGAGGAAAAAGAAGACCAAAAGACACATTCAAACTCATTTTACAGACAAGACTACTTTCCTTAGAATAGCAAGCAAACAACGAAGAGTGAAACTGAGGGTTGCTCCAGGAAGTCAGTGGAAGAACAGCACCAGCTGCAAAGGCAGATACGCTTGAGATAAAAAGTTGCCTTAAAATTTTATAAAACTAAAACACAACTACTATCAAACCATAGAGGTGGGAAGGGACCCAAGAACCTACACACAATGACTCACACATGATTCATCAATATGAGAAATACCAAGCAAAGAGGACCCTGGCCTCCCGTATGCCAATATTGTTACGTTTGTCATATCAGTAATTACAAATAATGGATGCATAGGATATGGAATTGATACAGGTTTGTGGTTTTTTTTTTTCCTAGTGCTGCATGGAACAAAGAAGTTGCATTTGGAAAACGAAAATAACTGGCATTAATGCTGAAGAGATGAGTACCTGAGAATACCAAGACACAGAAAAAAAATCTTTATTTTATCAAGTGGTCTCTCTTCAGAAAATGAGGAATCTGATAATAAAATCCAACAACTTAAAATACTGTACACTTTCTAACTTCAAGATTTTTCAGTCTATTTTTGTTTGGTTCATAATCTGCTTATTTAGAACCAGTTCTTAGGAGATTATTTTGGCTTCTGTTCAGGCAACTTTTCCAACAAACACTTGCACTGGGCAGCAGCATACAGGAAATAGTTTCCCTTTGTTGTTGTTGTGTTCTAAAGGCTGTAACCTATTCTATAAATCAGTGCTACTTTTCTAGTGTAAGAGTTTTAAAAGATCTCAACACTGGATTAACAGTGTTATTTCTTTACAAGACCACAAACCTACTGAACTCACAGGAAGTGAGTACATGGAGAGCTTCATAAAACTAAACCTCTTCCGAAGTTTTAACATGTGTTGGGGAGTAGAAATTAATACAGGTTACTGGTCTTCAGTCAATGTCAATAGGAAATGGCAGAATCTAAACACAAAATATTTTCTATATTCCTGAAAACAGCAGGATTTGTGGCCAAAGATTGATACCTATTTCTCCACATTACTTTCAGCAGAGAAGAAAGAACTTAGAAGTTTGGAACAATCATAATAATTATTTTTATTTCTAGCTAATACAGTATCGTGTTCTCTTCAGGCAAGGTCTGCTGCATTTTTCTAGGGGCAGTGACTTGCAGAAGTTTCTGTTCTGAGACTGTTTTGGAGAACTATTTTTGTATAATCTTTTCCAATGAAATGTCAATAAAATAATAAAAAAAAATCCACTCTATGAGCAACACAGCAATCCATGTATCAGTAGTCTATTGAATTTCATCGGTGTATTTCTAGAGTATGTGTAGGTGGTTTCTGGCATGGCTGAGTATGCCTTGTCCTTATATTAGTATCACTGCAAGAATAGCAAAGCTGGTACTGAATATATTGGAGGATGATTCCTATGAAGAAATCACCTGCAACCTTCAACAGATAACTGCTACGATTACTCAACAACAAAACTACCTGAACTGTACCCATTTATGTGTAAGCTTATGCCACCTGCTGGCACTGAGCCACTGAAGTGATTTTCTTTTGTCTCTTTCTTTTCCTCTAGGAAGAGTCTGAGGAATTTCAGGACTTCTAATCTACCAGCTGAAAGACACAAGCTCTTCAGTGGAAGACCTTCAACAGCATTTCACATTCATGTCCTTAGGAAAGAAATACTATAATGCTTGCAAGATGACATAAACATCACCAAAATATGAGTATGGGTCAGCTGATGTTCTGAATTGTTTTTAGTAGGAAAGCACGCACATTGTTCTCAGGATGTTCAACTCCAAGGGCCTGGGATCTCAAATTTTGCATAGCTGCAGTCTTCACTGTGAGCAGAAAGAGTTCTATGTTTGTGTTTCTTTGTCTGCTTTCCCTAAGGTATACAGGAATCCTCCTGGTTTTGGAGCGCATATATCTTTCTACTGCTCTGGAGCACAAATCCTAGCAGCTGAGACTACAGACTTTTCTCTTTCAAATAAATGTGAAAGGAAAATAGAAAAGTTTACATATTTTGTCATTTCATTAAACAGCTTTTTTGGAAATCTCTATTAAGGGCAAGGTTTTCACTGTCTAGCAGTATTTGCAGACTTACAGAGTAAGTGGAGCAAACATTGGCAGATAACATGAGGAAAATATGTATTTATAGTGAATTTAATATGATATTCTAGATTAGTATTAATTTATAGTATAAGTAAAACATATATGTTTAGGCCAACTTCAGTTTGAAAATAAACAAATCAAGCTTAATTCAGTGGGTTTCCAGCTTTGGATTAATTTTGCTATATAGAAAAGCACACAAACACGCTGCTAATTTTTCAGTTAGTCAAACAAGTGACTTAACAAGGTCGCTTCTAATATAACTCTAGCATAATACTAGAAATACTTCTTATTATCTGAAGTTTTCTACTCAGACAAGAGACACATGTAATTTTCTAAACCAATCAATAGCTACACAGCTTGGTAATCTAATTTCTTTAACAAATCATAAATTTTACTTTGAATTTGCTGTAGTGAAATATAAACTACTGGAATTAAACTCCCCTCTCCTGAAAGAAAACTAGATTAGTGACCTGTATAATTACACATAAAATTCCTGGGGCCCAAAGGTGCAGAAATAGCAGAAGGGCAGTGGCCCTTGGGTGAGTGTTTTAGACCAGTGATTCTAGAACTATTACTTGCTTACAGACATAAAAACTGAAGAAATAACACTTTGTAAGAAGCACCGCAGCTCCTCGCAGATTAATTTTTAAATTTTTGTTCTTATGATTGCAAGCTATATCAGGGGGTCTTGCAGCCCGTGAAATCAAGTGGCATTGCTTTAGGCCTTTTGTCATCCACAAAAATACACCCTTAACCTACCTACCCCGTACCTTAAAAATACAGGAATACTATCATCAATCAGCACTGGAACCCATCTATTTGTTAAAGAAACTAATTGGTCTCTAGAGATATAATTATTTCGTGTGTGTGATTTGTTTTAACACACATTCATAAAAGGTTCATTGCATTCTCTATTAGCCATATCAAATGTATTTCAGTTCAATGCAGGGATTTATATGTGCATTAGTGATAAGACTTTACAGTGACTGACTTGTAAATGTAAACATTTACTTTTCAATTGTAGATGCATGAACACAGCATTTAGCAACTACCTTCTTCTAAGAAGTAAATACATGCAATTAGCAATGATAATTGAGAAGTTCCCTCTATCAAATCAACAAACATTTTACCTAAAGAAAACAGGTATTTATGGTTCCTGTTCAACCGCATAAAATGAACTGTGTCACTGAATAAAGGTTAAAAGCATACTGACAGTTCAAGTAGGGACTTTTTATAAGGGCATTTAGCAATAGGACAAGGGGGAATGGCTTTAAATTGGAAGGGGGAAGAGTTAGATTAGACATCAGGAAGAAATTATTCACAATGAGGGTGGAGAGACACTGGCAGAGGTTGCCCAGGGAAGCTGTGGATGCCCCCTCCCTGGAAGTTTTCAAGGCCAGTTTGGGTGCAGTCCTGAGCAGCCTGGTCTGGTGGGCGGTGTCCCTGCCCATGGCAGGGGGCTGGAACTGCATGATCCTTAAAGTTCCTTCCAACCCAAACCAAATCCATCTCTATTACAAAATATTTATTCTATATGCCTACATATACTATTTACACTCAGCTACACTGATACCACTAGCAGTTCAACAGAGATCTGGAAACACTGATTGTAAATAAAATGAAAGGCTTTTTTCTCCTTCATTATTTTGTACTGTGATAGCTTCCTGTGCACTCATCACTCAGGAACCAAATGCACTGAACGATTAAAATATCAATACAAAAGTAAAGGACTCTAAGGAGAAGACAAAAGTGCTGAAGGAAGAATAAATATATCCTTGGGAAAAAAGGGAGAATCATGTCGATGCTTTTTGGAAGTGGAAAAGTGGATTGAAGAAGGAAAGAGGCTATGGAGTATAGCATTACACTATATATTATATATTGTAAGTTTGCAGATGACACCAAATTGGATGAGAGTGTTGATCTGCTCAAGGGTGGAAAGGCTCTGTAGAGGGAAGAGGCTAGATTGATAGGCTGAGGTCAATTATATGAGGTTCAACAAGGCCAAATGGCTGGTCCTGCACTCTGGTCAAAACAACCTCACGCAATGCTACAGGCTTGGGGAAGAGTGGCTGCAAAGCTGCCTGGCAGAAAAGAAGCTGTAAGTGCTGGCTGACAGCCAGATCAACATGAGGTAGCAGTGTGCGCAGGTTGTGAAGAATGCCAGTAGCATGCCGGCCTGTATCAGAAACAGTGTGATCAGCAGGATGAGAGAGGTGGTCGTGCCCCTGTAATTGGCACTGGTGAGGCCACATCTCAAATACTGTGTTTGGTTTTGGGCTCCTCAATACAAGAAAGACATTGAGGTGCTGGACCAAGTCCAGAGAAGAGCAACAAAGCTAGTGAAGTGTTTGGAGCACAAGTCTTGTGGAGGAGCGGATGAGAGAACTGGGATTGTTTAGTCTGGAGGAGGCTGAGGGGAGATGTTATTGATCTATACAACGACCTGAAAGGAAGTTGTAGTGACAGAGGTGTTGGTCTGTTCTCCCAAGTGACGAGTGATAAGGCAAGGGGAAACGGCCTCAAGTTGCATCAGGGGAGATTTAGATTAGATTTTAGAAAACTTTTCTTTACAGAAAGAGTGGTGAAGCATTGGACAAGGCTGCCCAGGAGAGTGGTGGATTCACCATCCCTGGAGGTGTCAAAAAACTGTGTAGACATGACATTTTGGCACATGGTTTAGTAGGCATAGTGGTGTTGAGCTGATGGTTGGATGTGATGATCTTAGGGGTCTTTTCCAAACGTAATAATTCTATAATTCTCTGATTATTTTTCTTCCCAAGTTACTTTAAAACACTTACTGAAAAAAACAGCTTAAATTGACAAAAGCCAAATATAAAAAACAGTAAGGGGAAGACATGAACATAAATTCTGGGTTTCCAGACAAAATATAGTGAAGGAAACCTTAAAACTGCTTTTCTAATTATAACTAGGAATTAAGATTACTTTCCAGTTTATCTCATCACTCCTTAAAAACGGAGGTGGCAAAGCATAGCTTCAAAAGAGAAAATAAATGTCCTTTTTAATTTCCATCTAAAATTAGTGATGATCCTTCTGATTTATATAACAGACCAGTTCCAAATTCTTTGCTTCATTATAGCAGTTTTCTACCCTTTCATACAAATGATTATTATTAGACTCCACATACATATATAAAATTTGATTAAATTATAAAGATAATTGCAAAAACAAAATCCCAGTTTTCTAATACTTTGATTTTGTCTTCACATGGTCCAAATCTCTTACTGACAAGTTACTTAAGCATGGGAAAAAACGCTCAAGATAAACAGTAACTTCAAGTGAAATTTTTCTTTGATTTTTAAAGAGAATACATTTTTAAATGAACATCAGAAATATAAAAAAAATTTCCCTTTTTCCCTTAAAGGATCACAGTTAATTTTTCAGTTCTCTCTTAGCATTTAATTATGTCATCCAGGCTGCTAATGTTAAATAGTACGGGTCTTGGTACTAACTTAAAAGGAATGCCCATAGTAACTGGTTACCATTTGGACTTCTATCTGCTGACCATCACCGCAGATGTCCACCCACCTTGTTGTCCACCTATCCAGTTTATATTTTCCCAGGTTGTTATGTCAATGCTAGAGAAGACTGTTGGATACCTTGCTGAAATAAAGGAAAGACATCTGCTGCTCTCCCTTCACCCACTAAGACAGTCACTTTATTACAGAAGACAAGCTTGTTGGTAACAATTTGCTTTTAATAAATCTTTGTTGCCAGCACTCTTTGCTGTTTGTCTAAAAAAGTTTTTCAGATTTTCTCAGTAACCTTACAGAGATAAAAAGTGTATTTCAAGTTAACTTGCAATTGACATTTTGAGCACAGAACCATTACCTGGTTCAAACAATTGTTAAATACCAGAGCTTCTCTACGGATGTAAACAGAATTCAAACTCATTTATCTTCAGTCCTACCCATACTATGCCTATTCACGTTGTCCCAATTGTCAATGTCAAGTGTTAATTTTCAAATTCCTGACTTGATAAAAATTACTAGTCATTAGCGCATCTCAAAGTAGAAGTTGTTTGAGATTTATGAGGGCATTTGTGTTTTTTCTTTTTGAATTGTCAAATATTTTTTATCCTTCTTGGTTTTCAGAAAAAGTTTTGAAAAACATCTACCCATAATTACTGCATAGCAAAGACCCACAGTATTTGCTTGATACTAATCTCATTTACTACTTCTTTACAAAGTTTTCAGAGTCTACAGAAAAAAAACTGTTAACTCTCTCACACAACAGCTCACTCCAGTCAGAATGAGATTTTTTTTTTTTTTTTTACCTAGTATCCTTTTGTCTTTCTGTCAGTGAAAGGCTGCTATTTTAGCATTCTGTTTCTGGCAGGTTCTCTCTTTGTCAGAGATAATGTTTGTTATGCTAAACCTGAAGGTAATGTGGCTAAAGCAGCAGGAAACTGAGGGGGAAAAAATCCTCTACTACAGGCTACTGTGTGGGAACGTGTACTTGTTCCAGGTAAATGTCTCCACTGGCACTGTTGATCAACAGATTCCGAGTAATCAGGCTCTGCAATCTGCAGCCCATGACCACTCCTGGCAAATGCTTCCCTAAACTTTCCCTAAATCCCCTACAGCACGAGCAGCTCCACTGCAAAATGCTCCATGTTCAAGGATGAGCACTGAGATTTGCCCCACAGAAAAACTGAAGTGTTACTTGAACACAGCAGAATCCTACATCACTTTGGACTCACAACAGCTGGAATAAATCATGGAAAATCTCAATCCCGATTTAGTTAGCAGTGTTTGCCAACAGCAACATAGCCTTATGCCCATATTATTAATTAATTTCACATTCACTTTATTCAATCTAGCTATAGATACTGACTGTGTTGAAACCGGCTGTTTGATCTCCTTCAGACAACCATGCTTTAATCCGTTTAAATGATTTAAACATTCTCTTTAGGATGTGTATTCCCTCCTCTCCCAAAAAGCATTGGAATTCCCTTTTGCAAATAATGAAGTAAGGGAAGCGCTGTTATTAAAGACAAAACACTAGTCTAAATAGATTTTAGTCTGATCTGGTTTGTATGTTTGTTATGTTCCAAGAAAAACCCTGAAGATATTTTTTAACAAAAATTGGTAGGAATTTAAGAAAATTACAAGAATCAGTAGATGCTTTCAGAAAAGTTTTAGAGCAAACTTAAATACAAAGCGATACTTATCTAGTATATTTTCCAAGTCTCCACCTACTCTTGGCTTTGTGAATACTGAAAAAGCTTTTGAGCTTTGCTATTTTTGATCAGCTGACTGGTAAAATCACCAGAAAGGAGATAACTTCCATGTCAATTTTTATTAACATTTATGTCATCCTATAAGGGGAAAGTATGGGTATTTTTCATTGAAAGCTTTCAGGCATTTCTGCCAGTAGGTGAAATACTGTATTTCCTACATTTCTTCATGACAACAAGGTGAAATATCCAATCACATTCTATTCAATATCAGAACATTTTTCTGTAAGGAATATTCAGAAAGAGGAAACAGATTTTATATATAATAAAAAGATAGTAGCTACTATGAAGAGTTATGTTTAATGTGAAAAAAAAATTTAATCTGAATGAAAGCCTGTTGTGAGTTGATCCTGATTGACAGTAAAGTACCCACCCAGCTGCTTGCTAACCCCACTACGTGGAATGAGGGAAGGGTAAAACTGAGAAATTTCAAAGGTTGACCTAAAACCAGTTTAGTAAGTGAAGGGGAGGAAACAAAAACCCAAAATAACAAAAAAAAAAGTGATGCAAAACCAGTAACTCAGCACTAGCAGCCCAATGCCCAACCAGTCCCTAAGTTGTGGCTACCACGAGAAAACACCCTCCCCCTTCCCCAGTTCTTATCACTGAGCATGCTTTTACAAGACAGGGAGTATCTTCTTGGTCAGTTTGGGTCAGCTTTCCCAATTATGTTCCCTCCCAGCCTACTTGCTAGGGGCAGGCAGAATAAGAAACTGAAAAGGTCTTCACACTGTGTAAGCACTCCTCACCTAAAACACTGGTATGTTATCAAGACAGTTTTGGTCACAAATCTAAAACACAGCACTATACTGGCTGCTATGAAAGAAAATGAGCTCCATCCCAGCCAAAACACATTTAAAGCCTAATTCACCTTTTCCCTGTTTCTAACTAAGGAAACTCAGATATTTCAAAATCAAAATATTTACACTGATGAAGGTCCAACTCATGGCGGCACTTCACACTTCCATAAGCTGCCTCTCCTTACTGAGCATATTTGTTTTGTTAAAATTATTACCAGACTGTTACAGTTCCTGCACTACCATTAACCCAAAGCTTTCCATCACTACTGTGACATAACAAAGGTCAAGAGTACAAGCACGTACTTTCCCTCCTTTTTCACCCCTCCCATTTCCCTGCCACATGACTGTTACACATCCTGTCACGTGTATCGGTGCTGTGCTGACAGCCTCGTTAAGGAACTATTTTGTATAAGAGGAAACTGCTGCTAAAAGACCCAAACAGATAAAACGTTTCTAACCTCTCATAAGCAGCCATGCAAAGGCCTTATTAAACAGCTTGAGTTATTAAGCAGAAAATTAGAGAAACAGTATTGTAAATCCTATAAGAGAACTCTCTCTTACAACTCAATAAATTCCCATACCACATGAATGGAATATTTTCTAGATAATTTCAGTATCTAAATTATCAGCCAGAAAGCATGATTAAGTGATCTGAAAGACAGAACATTGTCAGAATGTATTATTTTTACTGGATGTATTAATTATAACTTTGAAATACTTGAACTTAAATCTGAACATCAACTTCTCAATTCATCTTTCAAGGATAATATACGTCCTAACGTAAATTTGAGCCTCAAAATCTAGAAGTCTCCTAGCTCAACCTGGACAGAAGGATTTCCATGGACTTCCATCTTCTTCGAAAATAAATGAAAGACTTCTGTAGGCCTTTGCACCTGAATCTGTAAATTTTATGACCTTCAAAAGAAGCATTAGTTTCCAGTCTGGTAATTTATAAGTTTGGTACTTAATGTTCTGTGATTGGTTTAACTGCATTAGGTGTCACTGTATTTTCAAGTCACGGATCAAGGTTCCACCTTCATAAAAATCGCACTCTGCCCTGGAAAGTAAGGTTGCAAGAAGTGATCTGAAATTAAGACTGATTACACTAGTTTTCCCTGTTTTGATACGGAATGGGCAATGTCATCTGACACAAATTAATCTATTAGTACCCATTAGTGCCAACAGTGGCCAAGAATAGCTGTGAATAGAAAGATGCAGGAAAACATTAAACTGAAGCACCTTATTTTGAAGCAGAGAGACTTTTAGATTAAAAATCCATCTAATCTGATATTTTGTTAAAAGTACATGAGACAGAAAGAAAAAAAAGCAAAAATACTCCAGTGGATTATAAGCACTCTTTAAACCTCTAAAAAACTCTTAAAATATGACCCCATACTTTTCAGTCTTCCTGATTTGTAACACCTGAAATGAAGGCTATAACTCTAATTTTAGCAATTTAGAATATTTTACCCTGTAACATGTTCTAATAGAACCTTAGTTTGTCACATCATTACTTTTGAATCCATTCTTTACATCTGCAAACAATTTATTTTTATCTGAAATCTCATATTTTTTAAGACAAAAAAGCACCAAGTTTAACATCTCAGTTCTCACATGAGGAAATAGCGTATTTTATTCCTGCTGCTTGTTAAGTATATACTCAGGGAGTTAAACCAGTGCTTCCAGGTTATTTCTGACAATAACAAAAAATACCCTGTGAATCATAACATTGTAATTTTAAAAAGGTCATGCTGATTAAAAGGGATGAAGGAAGAAAAACGATAATCCTAACTGTTCAACTGCAAAACCTTCATCAGCAAACAACCGAACAAGATAAGCATTATTGACAACTGATATTAGTTTCTTCCTCTGCTCTCATTAGCCATGTCAGCTCTTTAGATTTGCCAGGCACCTTTTAAGTACTACCAAAAAAAAAGTAATCTGAAGCTATTGTCTTGTTAGTGGTCTGACGGTGGACAGAATGGAAGATATTACATAGGTCCATCAACTATAGTACTATTTTAATGAAGAAAAATTTCTAATAGAATGAAAAGATGAGACAAATGTCTTTACAGAATTTGTCTGTAGCCTGGTAGCAGCACAGGATCTATCATAGTTAGCCAGTGCTATTGGTCTTTCAGTAGCTTGGATCAGCTTCTAGCCTTCAATGGGAAAGTTAAGTGATTTTAGGCATTGCCATTTCAGATAAGATTCCACCCTTGAGAATCAAAATATGACATCAATACTAAGCCTTTTCTCCTCTCAATATGTTCTACAGCTGCACAGATGCAAAGCAATGCATTAAAGCCTACACTGAGTGAAGGTGATGCAGTTCCAACCCGGTTTGCATTTTTATGACTGAGTTTAAATACTGTGAAGAGAAAGAAAAGCAGAAAATAAATAAACTTTATACTCAGAAAATTACTATCCTGCCACAGCAGGCATTCAAAAAAATTACTTTTTTAAGTCATTCTGAACAGCTAAAACCCACACCTAAGACACCATCAAGACTACACACTGTGTTCTATTTCTTAATGTTTTATATTCAGTAATGTTAATCCATGAAAAGGAATCATAAAAATATCAAGTAATTACAACTAAATTTTATGTTATTTTTCAAGTGGGTAGAGTAGTCTGGAAAGCATTCTTCTATTTATCTACTACCTACACTGACAGCCTACAACTGTGTATTTTAACTTTACTTCTTCCAGACTAGAAATTAAACAGTGGCATTTTCACATACCAGATTTACAAGAAGGAAACCAAACAAACAAAAATCAAAACCCCTTCAATACACTCCCCCCCAAACACAAACAAATGAAAAGCAACAGAAAACCACAGCCCATATAATATAGATATTACAAAATTACTATATATAAAAATATACTATAGATATTATCAAATTAGCATTGCATTTGAACAGTTAAAAAAAATTAAACATTAGTAAATAAGACTATTCAAACAAGGTGGTCTATGCATTTTTAGGTCAATATGGGGACTGCGAAAGATGGAGATGCTAAAATACTTCAGAAGGTAAATGACCTATGCTATTAAAGTAGAAAGAGAGCCATTGCTGTCAAACCCCATGGTGGGACAGATATACTGCACCGTTTGTATCTGTCAGCCACGAGAAGTTCACAAGACTGAAAATGTCAACACTGGTGAATCCCTGCTAGTTATGAAGGACTACACTGTACTAAATATAGAATGATTTTTATAATGGAAAAAAGTACAAGATAACTTGCACTTCCTATTTACTTCATTCAGGTATATAGTAATGTTACTGACTTATGACTTTGAAAGGGATCTTTTATGAAAAGTATGGCATATAGGATTTTTACCCAGAAGATAAAGAAGTGAATCTTGAGACAGATGAAATCCTCAAACTGGAGAGAATAAAAATTCACAGTAATAACAAAAAGATACCCTGAAAAAAAAATCACTAAGCACGTTTCTGAGCAACGCATTTCAACTGAACTAGCAGATGTGCTATTTACAAACAAGATGAGGTCAAATGGTTGGAGCGCTGTCAATTTAAGAAAAACTGTTATTTAATGCTTCATTAGAGTTTTGTCTCAAGCAACCAGAGAAGTCATGCAAAACTTCATCCTCTGGGAATTAAGAAGCTCACAAATAGTAAGAAACATATTTGGATTCATAGAAAAGTGTGTCCCACGGAGGTATTTTCAGTAGTTTATTTTCAGTTACTATCAATTGCACCACTTTCCAGACTGGGGAAATGGCTGCATTTAATGAAGTAACAGTGATCTAAAGAACATACATAAGTAATATTGGGCTGCCAGAATAGAAAAAGAGGATTTTGGTCTTTGAAACAGTGGGGCATTCAGGTGGTACAGTCTTCCCTTTTAAGGATTTCATTTGGCCATCATCCAAAGTTGCTTTTTTTTTCTTTTCTTTTCTTTTTTTTTTTTTTAAAGAATAGGAGAAACAACTCTGTTTTCCATTTCTATTTAGATCTGAAGTCATTATGAATGTGGACAATCACATTTCCATGTCATAAAGATAAAAAAAAGTTTCATTAAGGATGAAGAAACTCTGGCTGGTCTTGCATGGATACACACAAAGATGACCCAAAGACAGTTTTCACTGCTCAGTTAATGCACAGCAGTATCAAAACAGAACTAGAATCCAATTCATTTAAGTAAGTACTGATGAATTCCAAAAAACTATAAACTCATCTACAAAACTGAACATACGGTTAATCTATAAACAAATATATCTATATACATATAAACATAGTGGGTATGCGTAAATCAGATTTGTACATTCAAAATTTATTAAAATCACAAACCTAATGAAGCTATGTGAGGTGAAACAGTAAAAAGATATCTCATTAAAACAAATCAGGGTCAAGCCAGTAGTGAATAGCTTTGCTAATATCATCATAAATTACATTCAAGATAAATTCCATCTTTGGGGTAAGGAGCACCCTACTTACTGGGGTAAGTAGTCCTTGAGGTGGGCTTACAGGACTGACAAATGGAATAATTGTGGTGTGCCAAGACCAATCAATCAGTAGAGAAGAAAACCACTAACTTTTGTTCAGCTTACTTATCAGCAATTTTCTTTAGGAAAGCATAGTAAATATCAGCTACCCATATGAGCATTTCAAAGAAGTTGCAAACTAATGCAACACAGGACCCATACAAGGTTTTTCTTGTCATAGGTAGCACTGTGACACTCGCTTTCTGCTGGAGTCAGATTCATGACATTACTGACATGCAGAAACGTACTTCTGTATCAAGTTTATTTTTACAGGGTGTTTACTTTCTTCCACAAAAGCATTTTTTAAAGCAGAGCTCTAATGCACCAAAACTGACAGTGTAGTAACTTGCAAGTCACAATAACCATTCAGTTTAAACGCGGTTTCCCAGGAAAATACTTAGCAAGGCACAGGCACACAGTGAAGCAAAATACACACAAGCTTATGACTTAGAGGTGCTGGAATGCACAAAAGATACACCAGCAGTTCAGAAGAACTGCATTATAAATCAATTGTACTTTATTTGTAAAGGAAGGAAGTAAATAGAACTGCCACAATGGATCACTCTAGTGGTTTGTCTAGCTGTATTCATTAGCACCTTCTCAGAGGGATGTAATGCTGCAACAGGCAAACTAGAATAACTACACAACAGTCATACCCTAAGCCTCAAGAATTACGAGTTTTCTTGATGATAAGAACAAGAGAATGACAGATTACTTCTAGTCTTTGTTTATTTGTAAAATTATGATTATATTCTTTAGACAGCTAATCTTTTACATGCTTACACAGGCAGCACATTAAAGTAAGGATTTTCATAAGCTAAGTGGGTTTAAATTTTCTTTCTACCTTTGATTTTTTTGTCTTGATCTGGTATTAGGGCTAATAAATGATCCATTAAATAAAGGATAAGACATTATCTATAATTTTTGAAGTGAATTACATTCACACACATTGGTTTCTTCTAGGGTTCAACATAATCGTACAGCTTGATAACTCCGTATTTCTGCCTCAAAAAGACATTACTGAAGTTTAAAGTTTAGTCTAAATTACAGAAAATAGAAATTAATAATTGAAGTTTGAAGAATATATAGCATAAAGATTAAGAATCCAATTTACAGGTCATAAATGTCTTTCAGAAAAACTTAACTTCTTTATTTTCAAATTTGCTTCTACTTTTTATAAAAAATACAGGCACCGATTTCCGGACAGGACGTTATTATATATTGCAGATAGAATAAAAATTAAGGAAATATCTAATTAGGATCAGTTTCCTATTACCACAACTTTTACCCTCTTCCAAACTGAGAAATTTATTTAAACTTGAAAACTTTAAACTCTACTCTAATACATATATAAATATCAATACTAAGCTAAGTTGGCAATATTTTAAATAGTAACTAATATTTATACTTAACGAAAATCTACCCAACCAGGAGCATTCAGAATCAGTAATTACTACAGAAGCACAGAAGTTCATTCTGGTTCTGTAAACACCAAAATCTGATAATTTGACACAATTTTTTTCCCATTTATATGACAAAGCGTAATATTCCGCATCTTGAAAAGAACACATCTCTTAGACCTTAATTATTCAGAAAAGACAAAAAACTCTGCTTAATTCTTTCTGTATTATCTCAGATCAAAAGGGAACAAAACTTCATAATGATAAATATCTCTTCTCATTTTATGTATCCCTACAGATTTTATAAGAACATAATGTACCTTTTTTCCCCAAGTTTCCATTTTAGAAAGTTAATTTATATACAATATTTCTATGGAACAAGGACTCAACTATTCTTATCTATTCTGATCTCAACATATGGCCTTTACGCTTAAGATAACTAAATTCCATCCAGTTAAATAAAAAAATGGTAAAGTATAATTAATCTTGGCATGAATACGCAGGGCATAAATGCAACACCTGAAATGGGTTTTGGCAGTGGAAAATTTATTTCTAATATTTCAATCTCTAGAATGACAATGGCCTTAATTTTCCCTGAAGAAGTTAACTGAGTATTTGGTATACTTTGGCAAGAAATATCTTAATAATACACAGAACATTTTGTTATTTTGTATGGAAACATTGCTAAGATTCATCTGATTGCTAATTTCAAAACAGGAAAACAACACCAAAATAATGTTAGATACCTCATCCTTTTTTTTTTTTTTGTTAGATTCATTTGCATCAGAATTAATTTACATGTGAAAGTAGTAGAAAGAATAGGTTTAGTTGCACACTTTTTTTCAGTGGCTATCAGGTAAGAATTGAAACCACAACTACCAGGTATTTCATAGGAGGGAAGGAAGCAATTGCCTTTCTTTTCATCCTAATTCCTAATAGCAAGTTTTCGTTCATCTCTTACTCTGCCATTAATCTTGCCCTACTATACGCTTACCAGGTCTCAAATGTGGTAAGCTAAGTCAATAATGTATGAAAAAAGAAGTAGTCATTACCAGTCAAACTGGTGATATATTATTGGAGGAGCAAAAGAATGGCCCATTAATAACTCCTGCCAATTGTCCTAGAGAAAAGGTTACAGAGGCAAAGATGTCATTACTTTGGGCTTCTAAGAATATTTTAATTAATTCAGCAGAATGACTGTTAAAACCAAAGCATATAGGTAGGACAAAGCTTAAACCACCAAAAATCACAAGATCCTTCAAACTGAGGTCTTGCTCCTTTCCAAGGATTTTGCATTTTTAATACGTATCTAAAGATGGCAGCAACTGTTCATTCTTACAAGCCCAGAGCTTTGAAGAGCTTCAAAAGCTGTATCACAGGGTTCTACCCAGAAATGAGTCAAATTCATCCTCAGTGTCAGCTTAATGTGATGTCAATATTTAATTTGTTCTAACAGATCCTGCAGATAACACAATTTCTGCACACCACTCATCTCCAACACTGTTTTTACATTACTGATGTAAAAGCAGTACAATCTGATTAACATAGCCACTGAAAAACATACAGCACTATACAAAGACAGACAAAATTAGACATATTCCAGTATCAGAACCTGTGTTAGATAAAAAAGTGAAAAGTATTTCCTGCCCCATCAATAAAGCCTCTGTCCCCAAATGCCTGCCTTTCCTCTTCAAAATAACATCCAGAATGCACATAAGCTGAAGAAATGTTTTTTCTAAATTCTAAATAAAAGACATAGAATAGAATCACAGAATCATCAAGGCTGGAAAAGACCTCTAGGATCATCATATCCAACCATCAGCACAACACCCCCATGCCTACTAAACCATATCCTGAGTTGCCACATCGACACCTTTTTTTTGAACACATACAGGGATAGTCCCTCCACCACATCCGTGGGCAGCCTGGTCCAGTGCTTCACCACTCTTTCAGTAAAGAAATTTTTTGTAATATCCAGTCTAAACCTCACCTGGCACAATTTGAGGCCATTTCCTCTTGTCCTATCGCTACTCACTTGAGAGAAGACTAACACGCATCTCGCTACAACCTACTTTCAGGTAGTTATCCAGGGTGATTAAGGTCTCCCCTCAGCCTCTTCTTCTCCAGACTAAATAATCCGAGTTCCCTCAACCGCTCTTCATAAGACTTGTGCTCCAAACCCTTCACCAGCTTCCTTCTTGTAACTGAGTGGCCCAAAACTGAAGACAGTATTCAAAGTGCAGCCTCACCAATGAAAAGCACAGGGGGACGATCACTTCCCTACACCTGCTGATCACACAACTTCTGATACAAGCCAGGATGCTCTTGGTCTTTTTGGCCACCTGGGCGCACTGCTGGCTTATGTTTGGCTGCCTATTAATCAGCACACCCAGCTCCTTTTACTCCAGCCAGTATTTCAGCCACTCTTCCAGCCACTCTTTGCCAAGTCAGTAGCACTGCACAGGGTTGTCGTGATCAAAGTGCAGAACCCAGCACCGGTCCTTGTTAAACCTCATACAGTTTTCCTGGGTCCTTCAATCCAGCCTGGTCAGATCCCTCTGTAGAGCCTTCCTGCCATTGAACAGATTAACACTTCCACCCAAGTTGATGTCATCTGGAAACTTAGTGAGGGAGCACACTTGATCCCCTTGTCAAGATCACTGATATAGACATTAAGCAGAACTGGCTCCAATACTGAGCCCTGGGGAACACTGCTTATGACCAGCCGCCAAATGGATTTAACTCCATCCTTCACAATTCTCTCCAATTTTTTAATTTTTAAATTTTTTTTTTTACTCAGTGAAGATCATGCCTGTCTAAGCCATGAGCTTCCAGCTTCTTTAGGAGAACGCTGTGAGAAACCGTGCCAAAGGCATTACTAAAGTCTAGGTAGATAACACCCACAGCCTTTCCCCCTCATCCACTAGGCAGGTTATCTGGTCATAGAAGGAGATCGGGTTGGTCAAGAAAGACCTAGCTTTCATGAAGCCATACTGGGCTTGATCTTCTGGTTGCCCTGCACGTGCCTGGTTAGCACAGTCAAGAAGTGCTCCATAATCTTCCCAGATATTGAGGTCAGGCTGACAGGCCTGTAGTTACCCCAATCCTTCTTCCAGCCCTTCTTGTAGATGGGAGTCACATCGGCAGGCCTCCTGCAATCTGGGACCTCCCCTGCTAACCAGGCCTGTTGATAAATTATGGAGAGTAGGCTGGCAAGCTCCTCTGCCAGCTCCTTTAGTACTCTCAGGTGGATTCGATCTGGCCCTACTGACTTGTGAGTGTCCAGGGGGCGACAGCAGGTTGCTACCTGCTTCGTCCTGGTGTATGGAACTGTCTTCTGCTTGCCATCCCTGTCTTCCTGCTCAGGGGGTAGGACATCCTGACACAACAGATCTGAATGAACTTGTACTAAATATTTCAAAATACTAGTGGCAGGAATCTTGTTACAGTCTTGCTAAATGTGGATTTTTTTCTCAGAATTAGCACCTGCACCTTCAATCAGTTTTCATTATCAGTGAAATTACTAATGTCATTAATGAAGTTACAGAAAACAGCCTAGCCTATTTAACTGTAGAGAATATATCCTTACATGATACTCAAAAATAATGCAAAAAATGGTTCTGGAGGAGAAGAATCAGGGGCAAGGTCCTGGCCTGCAGGAGGAAGTATGTATGGAGGAGGAAGTAAAAGAAGAAAGGCAATGAAGAGGGTCTGCAGTGCCCTTATTTACTTAGGGCTAAGCCCCTAAGCACTTCCCGCAGAAACAGGAGCAGCATGAATTTCACTCTCTTCACTCTTATCCTTTAGGAAGATATATGGCTTAAGAAGATAAGTAAGCTCATAAACAAGTCCTTCAAGTTCTTTCATCTTCAGTTCCATTTGGGAGGTGGTGACCTTTGGTGGCTTTTTTTTGTATCTACTGCAGATTTTCAAAAACAAGATACACAATATATGCAAGATGTGCATATCTATCTCATGACATGCATAAGCATGTGGGTCTATGCATATACACACATTCTAATAATTTGTTTAAAAAATGTGTAGTGTATTACAAGTTGAACTGGCTAACTATCCAAAAAGAATATTACCTTTCATTTCCTGCAGAAAGTTCAAAAGAATATAATTTAAAACATAAATGTTACTTGGCAGAGGGGATGAAGTGACATGCTCGATCTTGTTTGAGTTAAAGCAGAACCAATCTTTTAACTTTTCAGCTACTCCTTCTCCGAGTAACTTAATTTTCTGAAGTTTTCAGTGGTTGCCGCTAGAAGTGATAATGTCTGATGTTTACCACCAAGGTAATGAGGCATTGGTATGCAGATTCTACCATTCATACTTATTCCTACAGAAATCAAGACCATCCTAGCGCTGGTGGAATGCCTTAAGCCAAAGAAAAAGGGTCAAACCTGCAGGGAGGACTGGTCAGGACAGGTGACCCAAAACTGACCAATGAAGTATTCCATTCCATATAAGTCACGCTCAGTATAAAGCTTAGGGATCATGAGGGTCAAGCCCTCTTCTGCGGTGGCTGACATCCAGTGAGGACCTTGTCTGTCCATTTGCTCTTGATCCCAATTCATGCATTCCTGAATCCAGTTCCTCAGTCCAGTTCCTGTCTGCCGCTGAATCTAGTCTAGGACTTTCCCTGCACCTCCCTCCTCCCCACCTTGTCAAAAAGGAAACAAAGGAAATCCTATTAATATGGAAGGGGAAAACACGAGAGATAGTTTACAAGAAATTTTGTTTCTTTTTTCTTAGTTCACAGATAGTAATAAAAAAGGATGAGTGACAAAACAGTTCTGACTTATGACTACAAAGTTAATGGTAACTAACTAAACGTCAGCAACTAAGTGTAAGAAGTAAACTGGAGATGATTTCCCTCTTCCTCAAGTTTACCTTTGGTGTTTTAGAGGAAAGGAGTGCAAGACAAAATAAAAGCCAGAAAAAAAATCATATAAGGGTGGACGCACAAAATACAGTTCTGATAATAGCGTACAGGAATGCATTCTAGAATTATGAGAGAGGAGAATTACCAGAACAAACTGAGTAACATTCTCCATATTTATAACTGAGGTCTATTGAGAGGAAGAAACAACCAAACAAAACCCCAAGTCAACTTGCACTTCTCTTGTACAGTATGGAAATTCATTAAGAAAGAGAAAAAACATTTCTTTTATTCCAGCTGTGAGGTGTAAGAGTTTTTAAAAAGTGTTCTGTTTTAGAGCAGACAAAAAGGAGACTATTTGCAAACAATTTAGTCTAAGGGAACAACTAAACCAGTTTATTTTCCTAAAGAAGACTTCGTGAAATAGTTTCTTACTTAGGACGTGAATGGTAAATACCAATTTCACATATTGACCAGACTTTTATTACCTAATTAGACATTCTTTAGTCTAATCCTGGAAATTCACATTAAAATATGTATTTTATGAAAAGTAATAAAACTTTAAAGTAACTGATTTCTATTGAGACCAAAGTAAATTCCCCCCAAAACCCACTGGAAGTTTAGTAATAACCACATTTTCACAGACTTGTGAGGAAATGGCAATGCAGAACAGGCTTTTAGTAGGGAATATTAAATGTCAGGCCACCCAGAAATATTTCTGGATGAACAGAAGTAGAGAGACAAATGGAAATTAAGGCTGCTAAAAAGAGGGAGGAGAACAACCTCTCACAAAGTAAGCAGGGGATGTTGCCTCTGGAAATGAAGACTAGGGAAGCAAAGACAGATGAAGAGTGTGAAGTGGTGCTTGATGGAGAAACACTGAAGCTTGGAAATTTACTACTGTGAAGCCAGCATAGTCAGATCCATGATTTCAAGACCTAATTAGGCTGCAAGATCATTTGAACACAGAATAACTCACATACAAATAATTTCATATCCAACTGCACAAAGTATTCCAGCTTCGATTGACTTACCTCCCATAATTTTAGATTGGCAGTTGATAAATTCTGGCTTCTTGTCTGTAAGGTATCGCTGACAAGTGTGATGTAGAACCTGAAAGAATGTGCATTTTTCTGAAGCTGTGCTTGCTACCCATTGGTCAAAAGCGTTTTCAAATAGTAAATCAAATTCTGGGGAATCCTAGAAGAGGAAAAAAAAAAACCAAACCCAATACATCACTATTATTCCAGTACATAGAGGATACAGAGCTATTATTATTTTTTAAAGGTATTATGCTAGAAAAAGCAGAAAGGTCATGCAACTCAAGATCATCCTATAATTTTTTTTCCTTTCTGTATTTCTGGATGCAAAAAAACACCAGGCAGAAAGGTTTTTTCTTGCAGGTATTTTTAATGAACTACGACAAAATACATCTATGCTAATAATAGGTGAAACCAAAAACACTTTAGACCAAAACATTAAAAATTGGAACCCCATAAGAAATTGTTATCTACAGATATATAGTTACTTGTGTCTTCTATATTGCATAAGGATTAGTGCCTCAGCACAAAATCTACTTTCACATTATGTTATGGAAGATGTGGTTCTGCTCTTGATGCTCAACCAAAGAAGGAAAACAAACAGGAAGTCGTAGCTATTGTAGTCAATATATCATTATAAAGCACTGCACAGGTCTCAGGATGAACAAAAGACCAGTCCTAGAACAAATCAAAACCCAGCTCAGTACCATGCATCAACTGCCAAAATACATGGATATTATGCACTAGGTACTGCTATATATTCAGCAATATTTGCTAAATATTATTTTGTAATGTAATCTAATAAATGCTTGTTTGAATTGATGACACTAGGAATTCATAGGAATAAAGTCTGAAAGGATCATGTCTAAGATTAATAACTTGATAGGACTTTTGATCTAAGAGCATCCTGAGTAACTATTATTTACATAGCTTTAAAGCAGATGTTGGGAAAGAGCTTAAAACTCATATCCATTATCGATTCATCATTGCTCCCATTTTCTTGTCCCTTTACCCAGAGAAAATATAATTTCACCCCCTGTATTTCATAGGGCAGGGGCCAAAGGGCTGCTTTTTCACAGGAAAGACTGCACTGGGTAGTAACAGAATTTGGTGCACCATTGTTAAGCTGCTTAGGTGGCTGATCAAAGGAGAGCTTGGAACAAACCAAGGGGTCAGTCATAAAGGTATTTTGTTGTACAATGAACACAGTAAATCACTTTGTGATCACACAGTATGAGCCACATTCCTAACTTTTAATTCTGCTATTTTACTACTGAAGATCTGTATGCATAAACTTATTACATATTAATCACAGAATCATAGAACGGTTTGGGTTGGAAGGGACCTTAAAGCCCATTCAGTTCCAGCCCCTCTGCCATGGGCACGGACACCTCCCACCAGACCAGGCTGCTCAAGGCCCCATCCAACCTGGCCTTGAACACTGCCAGGGAGGGGACATCCACAGCTTCCCTGGGCAACCTGTGCCACTGTCTCACCACCCTCATTGTGAAGAGTTTCTTCCTAATGTCTAATCTAACTCTTCCCCTTTCCAAATTAAAGCCATTCTCCCTTGTCCTATCGCTACTTGCCCTTGTAAGAAGTCCCTCCCCACCTTTCTTGTAGGCCCTTCAGGTACTGGAAGGTCACTATGAGGTCTCTCTGGAGCCTTCTCTTCTCCAGGCTGAACAAGCCAAACTCTCTCAGCCCGTGCTCATAGCAGAGGTACTCTAGCCCTCTGATCATCTTTGTAGCCCTCCTCTGGACCAGTTCCAATAGTTTCACATCCTTCTTATGTATATTAGCAGGACTCTATCTTGAGACAGCTTGAGGTGGGCTGTATATTCCACATTAAAGGAATAATTACAGATCTGTTTAGTGAGGGGTTTGTTTGTTTTCTTTTTTTTTTTCTGTTTAAAATCAGCGTTCACATGCCATTGGCAACTAAACCACACCAGTACCCCTTGTAGAAAAAGATAAGAAATGCAGAAGGATCTGAGGAGAAGAGTGTCCTAGAAAAAATGCAAGGTTCAAAATATTTCACAGACTTGAACCTTAGTAACCTCTCTGGTCCTTGCTTCTGCTTACTGCTCTATCTTACAATGCAGCTGCATACCAAAATGGACCCCAAGAGGCTTATAGCTGAGGACAAGAGGAATGAAGCTTTTCTTCTTCTCTTTACAAAGAAGAAAGAGTAGGAAGAAAAGTAGGGAAAGACAGCAAAGAAAAACCCCCATATGACCATGAGCTTTGCTGTCCTCCCATCTTTCCCATTGAATTCTATTTCACGTATTCCATTGTGTTATTTCTCTTTTGAGAATTTGCACTTAAATCTGTATCTTATCTTTCCAGATGCATTTTGAATAGTGAAAGAATTCCTGATTCACAATTTGGTTACAAAAACTTATTTTTCTTTTTCTGGAACTGTTCAAACTCACCCGATTAGGGTCTATGCCATTGACCTGGCGAAGCTGCTCCAGCATCCACTGCGTTCTCCTGACAAAAGACGTAGAACCTTCAAATTGCTTCACCTTCGTAATTGAGGCTTGAGCTGGTTTCTTGTTCGTTACTGAACATATAAAAGAAGAAATATGTAACTGAAATGGGCTTAATTTTTCAGGAATGTGTCATTTAGTTCAGTGTACCGATAGAGAGTCTGCTCGTGTATTTTCTATGATGTCCCACAAAGTGGATATATGCCACTGATCCTGACAGAAAAACACATTCCCTTTCCCAGACAACATACTGAAAAGAACATTTCTCATAGTCAAAATGATGGTACAATGCCAAACAAGCATTATATTACTAAAACCTGGAAGTATTTTAGCCATTACCAGCTTAAATTGCAAACACCCTGTAAAAAATAGAATTAAAACAAAGGTCTTTCTATCTTTGTTCTTATAGTCACCTTACTGTTCTCTTTTGATAGAATCATAGAATCACTCAATTACATAATTATCAAGTTGGAAAAGACCTCTAAGATCATCAGGTCCAACCATCATCATGCCTACTAAACCACATTCCAAAATGCTACATTTACACATTTCTGAACACCTCTGGGGATCATTACTCCACCACTTCTCTGGGAAGCCTGGTCCAATGCTTCACCACTCCTTCAGTAAAAAAATTTTTCATAATACCCAGTCTAAACCTCCCATAATGCGACTTGAGGCCATTTCCTCTTATCACAGTCACCTGGGAGAAGAGACCAACCACCCCTTCATTATACTGCCTTTCAAGTCAGTTGTAGAGGATAAGGCCTCCCCTTAACCTCCTCTTCTCCAGACTAAACAATCCCAGTTCTCTGAGCCACTCCTCATAAAACTTGTGCTCCAGACCCTTCACCAGCTTTGCTGCCCTTCTCTGGACATGCTCCAGCACCTCAATATTCTTATAGTACTGAGAGGACCAAAACTGAATACAGTAGTCAAGGTGTGGCCTGGCCAGTGCTGAGTACAAAGTGACAACCACTGCCCTGACTGCTGCTGACTACACCATTTCTGACACAAGCAAGGATGTAATTTGCCTTTTTGGCCACCTGAGCACCCTGTTGATCTGGCTGTCAATCAGCAGCACCTGCTGTTCTTCTGCTGGGCAGCTTTCTAGCCACTCTTCCCAAGCCTGCAGCATTGCTTGGGGTTGTTGTGACTCAAGTGCAGGACCTAGCATACCCTTCTCCCTTTGAACGTAGTTTAAAGCCCTCTTGATGAGCCCCACCAACTCATGAGTGAGAATTCTTTTTCCCCTTTGAGATAGCTGAACTCCATCTGTCACCAGCAGGCTCACTGCCGTGTAAACCATGGAAACATGCCAATTAGTGTATCCTTAACATCAGTTTTTCAAGGAGTACCTAAATGTTAAAGCTGACTTTCAGTAGCAGGAAAATGGCTTTCTGCATTAGACTTCTTCCCTAAACAAACAGATTTTCTTTTCATTAGTATAACTTTTAACTTCCATGAAAGTTTTATAAGCAGTATTAGGTACTTTCTCTAGTCACGTATTTTATTTATGTGTCATTTAACTGTTGTTGTATGTCAAGTCACTTCCAAACATGCACTTTCTGTCATGAAATAATTTGAAGAATCACTGTACCGCACAACCTACTAAAGGTGCTGTGTCATTTCTTTTTCTCCTTAAACTCTTCTATTTCCAAAATTCCTCTTATCTATAGAGTCCACCTAAAAGTATTACGGGAAAAGTCACTTTTCTTTGCTTTTAGATGCTGGTAGTTGAAGGCGGCTCTTCAAATAATCAGGACTTGCATAGTAAGATTGTTTATTTTTGTGCACCCCCTTTACCCATATAATCAGGAATATTAATAGGTTTCCCACTCTGAAGATACATGCTGCATGCATTTCTGCACTCAGCGGCACAGTTATATAATAAGCAAACACTGATGTAATACTTCGTTCCATAAAGTTAAAAAGTTAAATGACGTTTCTTGGGATGAAATTTCACCAATGCACAGAGCACTGTGTTGTTAAATGTACTTTGGAATAGAGATTAGCAAATTCAGATTAACATGAAAATTTCTTTTTAGTATCTTAGATTTATATATTTTCAGTTCAGTGTGTGTCAGTGCATGTGAAAGTCCAAGTGCCCTTATGAGAACTTAATTTTATAAACAGAAAGTTCATTTCCAGGGAAATTTTGGTAGGTTAAAACCAAACCAAATCAGATACTGACAACCGACACAACAGATAATTGTTTTTAAGAAGTAACTTTGGTATAGAAAGTATAGTTGGACTCAATATATTAACCATTACTGATAACAATGTAATAAACAGATTGCCAGAAGTCTCCTCATCAGCAGTTGAAGCATTGAGAACCAAATTGATGCAGTATGTGATTCAGAATCACGTCCCAAATGGTACAAAACACTAAAAAATCAATGTAATATTAGAAAGGTAGCAGCCAAATTAGATTAGAACAAGTACTGAAATGCAAAGACTAAGAATTAGGTTTAGTATTAAAGATTCTTAGATTTCTCAACGGCCTATGCACCCAAGCCCATCACTATCAATAACGCAGAGGTGACAAGCATCCTACCTATACTTACATAGTACATAAAGGTTCTGAGTTTACTGCAAGTTTACACACAAATTCAGAAGTCAAACAAGCAGACCACAAACTTATGACCCTGCCTTCCTCAAATTCACTCTTAATACTTACGTCATTTTTGTCAGCTCCTGTGATCACTTTGGCACTGGACCATATTTTCTACAAAGCAGTACTAACAAAAGGCTATCTAAGAGTGGCTCAAGTTTTATGGTTTGTGGGGTATTCCCTTTCCATGCCAAACAGGCAATAAACTACTGCAGAATGAGCCATGCATTAAAAAGATAAAATTGTGCATACAAAACATAAGCCACGTATAGTATCAACACTTGTAACATTGCAAAACAGAGCATTCAAAACCAGGAAGCACTACACACAACAACTAGGTGATAAAACACTATTTTAACTCCTCAGAACCTCGTGGATAATCAATTATGAGGTGCATAGCCTTAAACTTTAACAGCAGTAATCTTGCTGTATTAAGATTTCTATGTGACATACATTCTAGTGATCTTGAAAACAGGGGCCATTACGTATTTCAAGGTGAAAATATAAAATTTTACAGATACAATAGTTGAACACTAAATGTCTAATCTTAAAATCTCAACATCTCAATAAATTGTTTGGCTGATTTGACATATCCAAAACCTAATTCTCCAAATTTCTCTGTATATCACTTTTAATAATCATTGAAGAGTTGCTTTCCCTTCAGCTGGAGCTACTAGTATTCTGTATTTTTGCAAAAGAAGATCACATTAAGTGCCTAAACTGTGGAACTTTTAAAAATGCCTATTAGTGATAAACTATAAAAACATCTTGATTAGATGACTATTTTTATATCATCCACCACGCAGCAATTGTGGGAGAGGCCATCTCTTCTACAGAAAAGCTTTTAAGGCTCTTGGATATGTCAGTTGTCTTAAGTAGAAATCCAGTTTCCAGTTAGCTTATCAGAGAATCATAAGGTTGGAAGAGACCTCCAAGATCATCGAGTCCAACCATACCCGTCTCCCCACTAAACCATGTCCCTAAGGAACTCATCCACCTGTATTTTAAACACCTCCAGGGATGGTGACTCCATCACCTCCCTGGGCAGCCTGTTCCAATCCCTGACAACCCTTTCAGTGAAGAAATTCTTCCTAACGTCTAGTCTAAACCTCCCCTGGTGCAACTTGCGGTCACTTCCTCTCGACCCATTGCTTGTCACTTGTGAGAAGAGCCCAGCCCAGCAGTTGTAGACAGTGATGAGGTCTCCCCTCAGCCTCCTCTTCTCCAAGCTAAACAGCCCCAGTTCCCTCAGTCACTCCTTGTAGGGCTTATTCTCCAGCCACCTGACCAGTATCATTGCCTTTCTCTGCACATGCTCCGGCCCCTCAATGTCCTTCTTGGAGAGAGAGGCCAAAAACTGAACACAACACCTGAGGTGCAGCCCCACCAGTGCTGAGCACAGGGGCACAATCACCTCCCTGCTCCTGCTGGCCACGCTGTGTCTGATACAGGCCAAGATGCCATTGGCCCTCTTGGCCACCTGGGCACACTGCTGGCTCATGTTCAGCTGATGTCAATCAACACCTCCAGGTCCTTCTCTGCCAGGCAGCTCTCCAGCCACTCTTTCCCAGCCTGTAACGCCGCATGGAGTTGTTGTGACCCAAATGGAGGACTCTGCACTTGGCCTTGTTGAACCTCATCCCGTTGGTCTCAGCCCATCGGTCCTGCCTGTCCAGATCCCTCTGAAGAGCCTCCCTTCCTTCAAGCAGATAGACACTTCCACCTAGCTTGGTGTCATCTGCAAACTTGCTGAGGGTGCACTTGATCATTGATCATGGAGATGATTGATAAAGATGTTGAACAGGACTGGACCCAGCATTGAACCCTATGTGATCCTCTTGGAAAATGGCAGTTCTCCCTTTAGGTCTCACCCTCAATCTCATAAATATTGAGCACAGACAAACAAATCTAGTTGCATTTCACCTGTAGTGCCTTGGTATTTGAGGAAAAAGTTTGCATTTCTAGAATATTCAGAAAAGCCCACAAACCCATCAAACATGCTTTAAAACCTTCAGTTAGTCCATGACAGCTTGACAGTAGTATGGCAATCATTATAACTTTGTGAAACCCTTTGGCAGCTCAGAAAATCATACTCACTAGCTGCTCATTATGTTGCTCTGCAAACTAAAGCACTTCCACACAAGCCACTGAGTGGGTGTGTTATCTTGCAAATACATAAAAAGTCTTCTCTTAAATATGAAAAAAAATCCAAAGCAACTACATGCTCCTAGCCACATTCCTTCTCTGACAGGTCAATCAGATGTATTTGCTAAAATGTTCCACAATCATCTACCTTAATAAAATAAAAGACAATATTTAAGTGACACTTCAATTTTTTTTTGTTTGCTTCACCTTTTTTTTTTTTTTTCTTCCCTGTAACAGAACTTAACAGTATGTAATACTGTTGTGGATTGGGATTTTTCCGAGGAATTTTTCTTCCTCTTGCCAACAAGGGGAATTTCATCGGCACACGAGAGGGGGGTGGGGGGAGGACGTTTCCGGGGAAACCGGGACAGAGGTCGTGCCCGGACATCTGTCTTCCTCTCAGTCAGCGGCAATGGCAGCGGCAGTTACTGCATGTGTGCGTTTTGGAATCTCTGAAGGAAAGATCAGTGGTCATCTGAATTTTCCACAACTCCTGCAGAACTCACACTAAATTTCCGTCTCCTTTTCCCACCCTTCCCCGGTCACGGGGGTTGGGGGGTGTGTGTGTGTGTGCGGGGGGGCAGGGTCACACCTCCCCCTGCAGGGTAGCAGCTGATCGCCATTTCTCAAAGAGACCTACATTGCAAGATTTTGGGTACAGGACTCAATCTATTATTAAGGTTTTCAGATTTTAGTTGTGATTAGTGTTGATTCTGTTCTGTATATACATATATTTGTAGCTAAGAACTGTTATCTTTTCTATACAAATTTTTTTTTGTTGCTGTTGTTTCTGATTAAAGATCTTTAATATCTGATAACATATCTTAGTTTTCATCTAAATTAAGTCGTTTTAATTGGCACCCAACATGGGGCTAAGAGAAAAGAAGGATAACAGTTCTGGCATCATGATGTTTGTTGTGAGTTTAGAGTCCATATGGACCATACTGTAACACATACTTGCTTTTTGTTGGTACAGACCTACGCCGAAAGGTCTGGCAGGCTTAATTCATCTGAGTGCATCGGCCAATAGAATTCAGACAGCCGTGATCATTACCGAGTTCTTATTTTGGATCTATAGTGTTATGGATTCAGTGATGGGTTTCATTTGGAATGTGTTCTTAAGGTTGTACTCCTGCACCAGCCCAAGCTGTTACCTCTGGGGACACAGTGATAATGTTACCTACCCTCAGGGAGGGACACAGGAGAGTGTTTCATCTCAACCTTTTATTCAGTCACCTTTTAGGTTCTCTAGAACAGCTTTTGGGAAACTTAACCTCTCGCTAGATGTCAGGGATCTCCTACATTATATCATAGTTTTGGTGATTTGTCTGCAAGGTTCCATTATGGTCTATTTTGGGTATGAAGCCAGGAACAGGGGTGGTCAGGAATGCAACCTGAAGCAAGGAAAGAAAAAACAAGAAGAGAGAGAGTAAGACACCTGATGTTATGGTAGCTCAAGATGTGGCTAAACCAGATGTGGCTAAACCAGAGGAACAATCTGAGCCGAATAAAGTTGCCCCTATCCAGAAAAGGAAATATAAGACCAAATCGGTTCGTCCAGTTGATGATGACAGGGAAGAGGAAGCAGGTCCTTCACATACTGCAGATCCACAACCAGAGATCGTTACTGAATCGCTCTCATATGAGAACCTTTGCAGCTTGTGGAAAAACGTTACTTGACAGGCAGATGAGCTTATCCTGACTTGGATGATCTGAGTTTGGGATCTTATGGGTGAAAGTTTGCAACTCAATGGTTCTGAAGCCAAGTATTTAAAGGCTCTGGCCCGAGATACAGTCATTGAACAGGCATTTGTGAGGGAATCAAGACCCCTTTCATTCTGGGCACGAGTTCTAGGCAGTGTGAGAGGTTCCCTCACAAAGATATCCTACAGGCACAACATCTTAAGACACCTTGGAAGACTGTGGAAGATGCGATTTTACGCCTGAGGGAAATGGCACTGCTAGAAACAGTTTATGGAAGGGATGGGTAACCCCTCAGCGACCCAGACAAGGTTAGATGCACACCAGAAATGTAGTGGAAGCTTTCATGCGGTGCACCAGGTGCATTCTCCCATTATGTGGCGTCCATGTATTTGGAGGCAGACCAAGATTTGGTGGGTGTTGCAGCAGGTAAACTCAGAACATATGCAAAAATGGTCCATGGCCTGATGCAGGAACGTATCGCTGCGGTAGAAACAGCACTTGAGAGGATGGATAAGAGGACAGATGAGAGGATGGACAAGCAGCAAAAGGAGATCATGGAAACTCTTCAAAATCTTCAAGTGGCACCAGTGCAAATCAAAGCCTCTGGGTCCAGAGCTGGATGCCTCCCAGCTAGGGCAAGAGGACAGACTTCACGGACCGATCTATGGTATTTCTTGGTTGACCATGGAGAAGATATGAGATGGTGGGACAGGAAACCTACCCATGCCCCAGAAGCCCGGCTACAAGAATTGAAGGAGAACGAGAAGAAAAAATTGGCGAAAGTAAGTGCAGTGCCCGTTTCCCAAGGATCTGACCCACTAGAGGGAACCTCCAAAATGTATCCATCAGGAACGAGTTTCTGTCGCTGTAAAAGCTGTTAGCGGGGCCCTGCCTCTGGCCAGGTAGAGGCACGGGACAACCGTGTCTATTGGACTGTGTGGATCCAGCAGCCTGGCACATCAGACCCACAAAAATACAAGGCTTTAGTTGACACTGGCGCTCAATATACATTAATGCCATCAGGACATGTGGGCCCGGAAACTGTTGCTATTTCTGGAGTGACTGAGAGATCTCAAGAGCTGACTGTGCTGGAAGCTGAAGTGAGCTTGACTGGGAAAGACTGGCAAAAACACCCCATTGTTACTGGTCCGGCTGCCCCATGTATCCTGGGACTGACTACCTCAGAAATGGATATTTCTAGGATCCAAAGGGACATAGATGGGCTTTTGGAATAGCTGCTGTAGAGACAGAAGAGATTAAACAGTTAAAGTCATTGCCGGGTCTCTCAGAGAGTCCTTCTGCTGTTGGATTGTTGAAAGCTGAGGAACAATGGGTCTCAATTGCCACCACAACAGTGCATCATTGACAATACCAAACGAACCGTGACTTTGTGATTCCCATCCTCAAGATGATCCAAGAACTGGAGACCAAGGGGTGATTAGTAAGACTCACCCACCCTTCAACAGCCCCATTTGGTCTCTGCATAAGTCTGATGGAGAATGGAGATTGACTGTGGACTATCGTGGCTTGAATAAGGTTACCCCACCAATGAGCACCACTGTGCCAGACATGTTGGAACTCCAGTATGAACTGGAATCCAAGGCAGTGAAATGGTACACTACTACAGACATTGCTAATATGTTCTTCTCCATCCCCCATAGCAGCAGAGTGTATGTTGCAGTTTGTCTTTACCTGGAGGGGTGTGCAATACACCTGGAACCAATTGCCCCAGGGGTGGAAACACAGTCCCACCATCTGTCATGGACTGATTCAAGCAGCACTAGAGAAGGGTGAGGCTCCAGAACATCTGCAATACATCGATGACATCATCGTGTGGGGGGATACAGCAGGAGAGGTTTTTGAGAAAACAAAGAAAATCATCCAGATTGTCTTGTAAGCTGGTTGTGCTATCAGAGTAAAGTTAAGGGACCTGCCCAAGAAAGACAGTTCTTGGGGGTGAAATGGTAAGACGGACGTCGCCAGATTCTGACAGAAGTTATCAACAAGATCATAGCAATGTCCCCACCAACTAGCAAGAAGGAAACACAAACATTCTTGGGTGCCACAGGTTTCTGGAGGATGCACATCTGGGAATACAGTCAGATTGTAAGGCCTCTCTACTTGGTAACCTGCAAGAAGAATGATTTCCACTGGGGCCCTGAACAACAGCAAGCTTTTGAGCAGATTAAGAGGGAGATTGCTCATGCTGTAGCCATTGGACCAGTCAGGACAGGACCAGACGTGAAGAACGTGCTCTACTCTGCAGCTGGGAATAATGGTCTTTCATGGAGTCTTGGGCATAAAATGCCTGGCGAGGCTCAAGGCCGACCGCTTGGATTCTGGAGTTGAGGCTACAGGGGATCTGAAGCCAAATACACCCTGACAAAGAAAGAAATCCTAGCTGCTTATGAAGGAGTTCAAGCTGCCTCAGAGGTTAATTGGAAGAGAAACTCAGCTCCTCCCGGTGCCCCGATTACCAGTGCTAAGGTGGATGTTAAGTGGACGGGCTGCCCCCACACATCATGCTGCTGATGCTATCTGGAGCAAATGGGCTGCTCTGATCACACAACGTGCCCGTATTGGAAAATCAAATCACCCTGGGATCCTGGAAATCATCGCGAACTGGCCTGAAGGTGAGAATTTTGGTTTAGCAGATGAAAAGGAAGAACAGGTAACGTGCAGAGGAAGCTCCACCATACAATCAACTGCCAAAAGAAGAAGTACGCTACGCCCTTTTTACAGATGGTTCCTGTCGCATCATGGGGACAAATCAAAGATGGAAAGCAGCCGTGCGGAGCCCCACATGACAAGCTGCAGAAGCCATTGAGGGAAAAGGTGGATCAAGTCAATTTGCAGAGCTCAGAGCTGTCCAGTTGGCTCTGGACATTACTGAACAAGAGAAGTGGCCACAGCTTCACCTCTACACTGACTCATGGATAGTGGCCAATGCACTGTGGGGATGGTTAGACTGATGGAAGAAAGCCAACTGGAAACGCAGAGGGAAACCCATCTGGGCTGCAGATATATGGCAAGATATCGCCACCCGTGTGGAGAAGCTGATCATGAGAGTCTGCCATGTGGATGCACACGTGCCCAAGGATCAAGCCAATGAGGAACATCACAACAACGAACAGGCAGACTGAGCTGCACAAGTCAAGGTGTCACAGATAGATCTGGATTGACAGCATAAAGGAGAGTTGTTCCTGTCTCGATGGGGCCATGATGCTTCAGGCCATCAGGGCAGAGATACCACCTATAGATGGGCACGAGACTGAGGGATGGATTTAACCATGGACATTATCTCCCAGGTTATCCATGATTGTGAGACGTGCTGCCATTAAACAGGCTAAAAGGGTGAAAACCCTGTGATATGGTGGACGCTGGGATAAGTATAAACATGGAGAGGCCTGGCAGGTTGATTATATCACCCTGCCGCAGACCCACCAAGGTAAGTGCTATGTGCTCACCATAGTGGAAGCAACTACTGGATAGCTGGAGACATATCCGGTGCCTCACACCACTGTTTGGAACACCATCCTAGGTCTGGAAAAGCAAGTCTTGTGACAACATGACACTCCAGAGCGGATTGAGTCAGATAATGGAACTCATTTCAAGAACAGTTTAGTCACCATCTGGGCAAAAGAGCACAGCACTGAGTGGGTGCATCATATCCCCTACCATGCACCAGCTGTCGGGAAGGTTGAACGGTGCAATGGATTGTTGAAACCACTTTGAAGGCATCGGATGGGGGGACCAACATTTAGCAAAGGCCACATGGTTGGTCAACACTAGAGGCTCAGTCAATTGAGCCAGCCCTGCCCAGTCAGAATTCCTTCATACTGTAGATGGAGATAAAGTCCCTGTGATCCACTGAGAGGAATGCTAGGGAAAACCGTCTGGGTTAAACCTGTCTTGAGCAAAGGCAAGCCCATTCATGGGATTGTCTTTGCTCAAGGATTGGGTTGCACTTGGTGGGTGATTGCAGGAAGACGGAAAAACACAACGTATACCTCAAGGGGACCTCATTTTTGAACGAGTTGCCTATCTGTAAATATGTATATAGTTGAAATATGTATGTACATAGATAAGTTTAAGTCCGATTATGGGGTGGTGGCATGGAAGAAAAATTCAGGATGGATAATGTTGTGGTTTGGGATTTTTCCAAGGAATTTTTCTTTCTCTTGCACACAAAGGGAATTTCAGTGGCACATGAGAGGGAGGTGGGGGGAGGATGTTTCCGGGAAAATCAGGACAGAGGTAGAGGTTGTGCCTGGACATACGTTTTCCTCTCAGAGGGTGGTAGTGGCAGTGGCAATTACTGAGTGTGTGCGTTTTGCAGTCTCTGAAGGAAAGATCACTGGTCAACTGAATCTTCCACAACTCTTGCAGAACTCACACTAAGTTTCTGTCTCCCTTTCCCACCCTTCCCCAGCTGCGGATTTTTGTTTTTTTTTTTTCTTCGTGTTTTTTTGTTTGTGAGGTTTTTAAAAATAAACACTATTAATATACAACTAATAGGCTCCAGAAATAGCACTATTTCTTCTGGGATTAAAGACATTATTAACCATTTTGCATTGTAAATAAAAATAAGTGACAATATTAGGTTTCAAAGAGGTTGTTAAAGTTTGAAAGCCATGCATTTAAGTGAAATACTCTGTTTCAAAAGCAGATCAGAGAATACAAGGCAGAAACAGTCAAATCAGAATAAATTTTAGAGAATGCTGTGACAGTCAGGAAAGTTACTGCTCTCATCATTTGGAACACATGGAAACAAATGTATTTGAATTCCAGACCTCAGCTAGAATCTAGTACCACATGCAGGTCTTGCATCCTAAGCAGCAAATCAATACATCTCTTCACAAAGAAAGCTAAGGGAGACTGAAGTCACGAGTTCACCTTTATCTCATCTGCAGTCCAGAATATATTTTCTTTATTTTTTGAAGTCTTCTAAAGTATCTTTATTTGAATGGAAAAGATAACAATGAAAAATGGTTAATTCTTTAAATTTGGATTAGATGTACTTAATAATTTACACTCCAGGTAATTAGCAATCTTACAACAAATGGCTTGATTACCTCACAAAATTTCTAGCCACACTGCAGTGTACTTCTAAGGCCCTAAATGACCAAAACAAGGACAGAAGGGAGAAATTAAAAAGTAGAAATTGTTGAACTAGGCAGTGACTGCTGCAACTGTTCAGATTGTATCAAGATTTTTTTTAATCCGATGTGCTAGTTTAGGGTAAAGCAGAATCTATTTTTCTCCGACTTTTCAGCCTGGTGGTTATCAGATCATTGGTGTGCAGAGGCCATTGCTCACACCTGTACCTACAGAAATTAAGGCCTCCCCAGAATTGGTGGTGAAGAGGTTGGCCTGCTGGGAAGAGTGGACAGGACAGGTGACCCAGCCTGGTGAAGGAAGCATTCCATGTTGTATAGGTTATAATCAGTATAAAAGCTTAGAGATCACGAGGGACACCCTTCTTCGACAGCTGATGATCGGGGGGACCTCGCCTGACTGTCTCTGAAATCATCCACATGTGCCTGGATCCAGTTTCTGAGTCCAGCTCCCATCTACCACTGAGCTTCCCCATGTCTGCCTTGCAACTTATCAGGAGAGTTTGTACTGGTTTTTTATACTTTTATTTTCTTAATATTATTATCTTCCTTTTATTATTATGGATGTATTAAAGCTGTTTCAGTCTTAGTTTCCAACCTGCAAGTTTCTCTCTGGGATTGGGACTAAAAGCTGCCCAGCTTTAGCTCTTGACCTGGCTCTGTGTGTGCGCGCTAAACCAGGGCATCTGCACACTGCACAGATTTAAGCAGTCTTAACTTTTATTGCTGTTGTGTCACTAGCTCTTGAGGGAAAAAAAAAGATCAAACCCAAAGCAACAGAAGAAAATAGTGCAAATGTAGTAGATGCAAGGATTTTTCTGAGTGATCTTACAAAATCACTTCATCTGTGAAAGTGACACATTGAGACTCACTCCTGAGCAGGTCTGCAGAAGTCTACTGACAGCACTGGCTGTGTAGTTCAATCTAATACTATTAATCCTTTTAATGTTACATTAGCATAACCTACCTGTATGTTAAATCTTATACAGTGCATACTCATACCTCAACTCTCAAATAACCAATGATGCAAATTTTCTCAAACCATCTTAATAATTGATGATGGAAAAAAAATCTTCAGAATTCACTCAAGACAGTCTAAATGCTTTTAAAAAAAGATATATTTAATGAAGAGTTTAACTCAATACCATGCCAGTGTGATATGATTTCATGATCACTGTATCTACAATTTAGTCATTCCTATCTTCTTGTAGGAATATTGCCCTAAAGTAAAACTCTTCTTTTCACAGTGAGACTAATTCTAAACACAGCCAGGAGTTCCCTAAATAGCTTTTGATTCATTAAGAATAAAAAGAACAAATTTAATAGCAGCAGCACATTTTAACTAACACATATAGATTTAATAGCCAATATAGATTTTATTAGGAAATAGATAAAGCTATGTATCAGTATTTGTGGTAGAAATGCATTTTTTTTCCAAGCCAGTTCTTAAGGGAAAAAAGTAGGGTATGAACAGACTGTGACTTCTCTATACTTAGCAATTCTCCAGAGCTACATATCCAAAAGCTGTCTCCTCCCTCTAGACTTCTGTTTGTGCAATTACATTTAATTCTCTCTGCAAGTCCCTTCACCTCCAGCGACCAATAAAACAATGTCTTAAACTTGCAAAAAAGCTCACTGTCTAAAATTCTGCCACACAGTCCCAGTGAGCTATGACTATCAGTTAGGCTGATCATCTGCAGTTTCTGAACGTCGGAAAAAAAATAGTGGCTTTTTTGTTTCTTTGTCCAATTTCTGTTCAATTCTTCAACGTCTGAGTTTTTGTATTCAAAGGCTACAAGTACCTTGTGGAGATGTCTCAGAAGTCTGAGGAAACCCAAGGCATATTTCTTTCTTGCAAATGTTATTAAGTACAAAAGCTCAAAGACAAGACATCATCAATATATCAACATCATTTGTTATTTTCACATAATTCCAAAGTAATAGTGAAGCAAAGAAGACTTATCTCTATTTTTCTAACATGAGGAGCTCTTCCTTCTGTCCCAAAAACCACTTTACAAATATTTCCCCTCACATTTCAAAATCTTACTCTCCCTGTTTTCTTCCCAGAGTGAAGAAGTGGGGTCTAGGCAGGGAAAAAAGACACTAAATTATATACCCCTCAACATTTATGATAATAGAAGCTTGTATTACTGCTGTTTTACAATGTTCCAAGCCTTACTACTCTTGGGGCTACGTAGTCCTATAAGCAAAGTATGGTCCTAGCAAGCACTTTCCAGAACTTCCCAATGCAACTGGCCCAACAGTCTGAGAAATGAATCTGAGGATTAAGTAAGATGAAGCAAATGGGTACATCCTGATTTATTTAGGTGCTAAAGAATAAGGACCAGATACATGACACTGTCTTAGTATACCATGTCGATTTCAGGAAAAATATTTCCAGTCTGCTTCACATGATGGTTATGAGTTTTGTTGTCTACCAACTCCATCTTTGAGTATTTCATGTTTTCTCAGAGCAGTTTCAACTAAACAGTGATTAAATGTGGAGTCTAAATTAATTTCAGAACTATGAGCCTCCCTACTGTGGTTGTCCAACCTTCATACCTGCCATGTTGCTTAGACTTCAACTATCTATAATACATGGAGATGCCTTGAGAAGACAGGGCTAGTAGGAACCCAGACTTACACTGTCACCTCCAGGATTAATTTTAGGTACAAAAAAATATGGATATGTTTGCAGTAGAAGACAGCTAGCCTCACTGAAAAGAAACATAAATAGCTAAAGCTGGGGCAAGTTTAAATTTCCACTTGCTCGTGAAGTCTTGCCAGGTGTCAAAATGTCTGATAAGATGAGGCTTGACTTCTCAGAATTGCATCTCCTACTTTTGCCCGCATTTCCTCTTTCCTTCCTTTGACAGTGCTGCTTTCTCACCATCTGGGATGAAAACAGGGAGAAGCTGCACAGTTTCTACCTTCTCTACTTGTCAAATAGGACAAGGGGATGTCAGGGGCCCTAAATACACAGCCATTTAACCAAAAATTAACAGCATATTGTTTTGACATCAAATTGGAAAACATGAAAAAAAGTGAAGCTTTCAGATACAGAGGCAAACTACATATAAATCTAAACACACACTGTTTTCCCCAGAGACTTACCCAATAGTTCAAATAGCAAATAATTTGCATCACCTGTCTGCTTTAATCAGCACCTACTGCATCACTGTAAAGTTCCCAGCCTTGCTCACATTGCTTTCCAGATAAGTATGTATGAAATATGTATCTCTTAATTAATGTTTATTCGTGCATTTTTCAAAATATAGTTTAAGTAATATTTTTTCTTTCTAAATACAAGTTATCTTTATCTGCTGAATAGCAAAACAAAAATAAAATACTAAAAAAATCAGTTACCCTGGAAATTTAAAATAAGGTACATGGTATTTTCCCAAGATGAAAGGCTAAACAAAAGAGTTTTCTGGTGCCTTCAAATAAAAAAGTAATTGCTTTGAGTTGCAAAGAAAAAACATTTTTAAGACACTATAGAGTGTTATAAGCCTGAAGTAAGAACAGTATGTTTTCCAAACTGCTGCTTACAGGCAGAGTGCCTTGCTTTTCATTTTTGCACCTAGCTTCCCATTATATTTACTTTTCAGAAACCTGTAAATATACATCCTTAAAAATAGTTTTTATGCCTATTCAAACACTTAAAGCCCCCATCATATCATATATATGACAGTCCTTACTGTCAGACTCATTGTTTATTTCTATCCAATTTCTAAAGCTAGAAATATAGAAGTATTACAGAAATAAATAGCTTGCTTAAATTATTCTTCATATACTACAGTCATATCCTTAAGGTATTGCTAACCAAAGCAATTCCTTTTCATATTGGCACAGTTATACAGACAGATGCACTTAACAGTGAAAAGAACTTTATTTTGTAGCCAGAGAGAGAGCTTCTCCTGAACTGCAAATATTCAGAAAGGAATCTTATTAAGCGCATATTCACTCCCAGAATGATGACTGAACTTCCAGATTTTGCTGGAATTCCCTTCTACTATTCCATATTGCAAAGGAGCCAGTTTTAAAACTTTTCCCACCTCCTTTTTCCTGCATACAGATAGCCAGCTCCATCTGAAGACTGCTGAGATATTTTTCTAGTGAAATTTACCAAATTTAAGTTGTGGGCACATTTTTAGTTAAAACCTAGTTGAGAGGACACAATAGTGCTCTGTTAGATCTACTGAGGCACTACTGCTGCAGAGGAAGATAACGGGTATTATAACCCAGGGGTCAAAGTCTAGTGCAGAACTCCTGCTGATCCTCACCTAGAGCACTCTGCATTAGTATTTCACCTTGTCCTGGGATCATAGAGTCTCACCTCCGAAATTGGTGACTGAGAATTTCACCCATCATAGCATGTGCCCTTCTGTATTAGTCTGGATCATCTACAGCTTCAGTCTTATCTGGTCTCTTTTTCTTAAAAGGCAGGCAGCATCCTACAAAGACTTTAGTGAACAGGATACTTTAAACATTTACGTCCACTTCACAAAAACACACTTCAATCTAGTTTAGAAATCAAAGCAAAGATACAGATCACAGTGAATATCTGCGTGGGTGGCTCCAGATATTCCTTTTATTACATTCTGGTCACTTCAGCACCTGCAACAATGGAGAACTAGTTTAAATCAATACTATAAGAGTAATTCTACTCTTATGTGGAATTTGGCATAATTTCTGTACAAGTTAACAGATGTGCATCCGCATGCAGAGAGTACACTAGGAATTACCTCACCAGCCTGAAAACAATGTTTGAACTTCACAGCAAGTATCCTGAGGGGCAGGAAGAGGCTCTGGAAAAATCAAAGTTCCAATTCATTACTCAGTAACTCACACAAAAAGCACTATATTAAGAAATAGTTCTCCATTTATAAGTTTGCTTAGATAACCTGACAGGCTTCAGGTTCTGGACCATATTGGCCAATTACTTTTAAGATGTAAGAAGTGTAAGAAGACCCTGTTTTAACAGGGTAGAGTGTTCACTGGAGCTTTTAAGAAAGTGACATAAAACTGTGCTCCTTTCTTGATTTTGTACTGAATCAATGACCTAACGTCTAGTAGTTGCGATGACTGCCAAAGAAAATACTTAGCGCACAGCAGATGCAAGAAAGGACTCCATTACACCTGTTCAATAAAAAATTGCTTGATTTTGCTACACAGAGGCCTAAGTCAGAACAGCAGTGGACAAATTATTCCATATGCTTATGACTCACCTTCAGATGGATACAATTCCACAAAAACCTTCACTTACACATGTGGCGTGATAACATCCAAGTATCAATATAAGCAACTAAAAAAGGCTGGTAGACTTTGACATCTTCAGATTATGAAGAAATTAAAACACACACACAAACCAAACCAAGAAAAATCCCAGAGCACATCTGTGGGAAGTACAGGGGGTGACTAAAGGCAAGGCCAAGCAGGAAGAAAAACAAATGGGCTAATGGCTGCAATCCCAAGTTATCATCATCCATTATTTTAACTGAAACCAGTTATTTGAATCTAGTTCATTCAACAACAACAAAGAGTATCTCAATCTATGAAGCACTCTACCCACACCACATAGTTTACAAGACTCAGCAGGAGCCAGATATGCAGCCTTTATTGCATCTTATCACTGAAAGTACAATAATACTGAGAAGTGATGTTTTTACATGCTGACTTTTTTTTTTTTTCCTGTCAATTATTTTCTGCACACAACTAAAATGAAATACAGCAAACAGCATATACATTTCAGCTGGCACTTAGCATGAGATGTAAAAATAAGGGAAAAAACCTCTGAAGTATATATAATCTGAATATTTTGAACGTGACTTATGCTCATAAAGGCCACCAATACTACTACTATTACATCTGGGAGAATGCTCATGTTACGTGCGTCTTACGCTAATTCAAAGAATATTTTACATATCAGCAGGTTCCATGTCTATCCTACATATCTAGTAGCAGTCCAGAGAGGAATTTTTAATTTCATATATACATATACGAATGAACAGATTTTTGATATGCCATCTCACCTCCCATTTTTTTAACTGCTTTAAAAAGTATGAATGCTACAAATTAACTTTAGACAGATCTTCACAAATTTACATATTAAACACTATCAAGGCAGTTTAGAGTTAAGGTCAAAAACCTTCACGGACCAAAAACCTCCACGGGACCAAATGCTGTGCACTGTTTTATGGGCAGCTGAGCAGACTGCATCCTTGTCACACTTTCAATGCAAATCATGCTTCCGGAAACCAGTTGCCAGCCCATCTACAACCAAGGGTTTTCAATAGCATTCTTGCAGAATGAGTTCAGTGGTTAAGTCCTCTTTTTCAATGGCATCAACCAATAAGTATTCTTGACATAACCCACAAAATAGAGACTTTCTTAAACTTTCACAAATATTCCCTACAGCTTCAATTATCTGAAGAGACAGTATGCTCTCTCTCTCTAAGATGTTGACTATTATTTCCAGGTGCTATTCAGGATCAGAAGTCACCTCCGTTTATTTTTATGCCAACTTGGTAGGCAAAGTACTTTGAGACCATGATACAGATGGTAAAATATGATGAATATTTTAAATTTTGAAATCTTTAAGCATGTGAATAGTAATGTGAAAACAAAGTGAAACTGAGACCCAAACAAAGTTGACTTAAAAAGTGCTAAAAAACTAAAAAAAAGTGCTAAAAAAAAAATCCATTTTACAGTAATAAACATCTTACTGAACCGGGACCCAACACAAGTCCCTCCATCCTTTTCCACTGTACGTTATTCTTCTACTCCATTTTAAATTCTACATGGCCGGCATTTCTCAAACTTCCTTTTCTCCTGTCAACTATTGATTTATAGTAGCTATCCATTGAGCTTGTTTCACTTTGTGAACAAGATGCAGGTAATTAAAGTGTCTAGAAACTGAAGTATATCTGTACTTCGGTACTTTTACTAACCCAAGATGTACTTACAGACTGACTTTGAAAGGCTCACAATAAACCGAGAGCAAACAAACAGCCACAGGCAACACGAGAAGAATGAGTGACAAATTCTGAACAATTGGTTACACCTCTAGAAAATATTGAAAAATAAACATGGTAGCCCCTTTAAAGCAATAAATCGTTATATTTTTGTTCCCTTTCTCTTTAAGCAGCAAAAATACAGGGAAAAAAAGTAAAATTCAATTGCCCTCTGCCTGTCTCCCTTCCTGCACACTCCAAAACAACCAACACGATCCTGATCTCACTGATGCATTAAGACAGTGTGATTTTTGTGGTAAAGAAATTATTAGCTGCTCAAGGCCTAAAAGAAAACGACAGTGAAACAGATGATATACATAACTTCTGATGTCATACTAAAAAGTTGTAAAGAAACGATTGTTCATCAAGGATTTTATTGACTTAAAAGATTTTCAGCAAGTTCATTAAATCTACAAGATTAAATCTCCACCTAATCACTTTAAATCTAGTGTAATCTAGAAAATTAATGTTGTGTAGCATAATGACCAGCAGGTGATCAAATTGGTATTCAGTCAATCCACTGTATCATATAGGGTTCACTGAAATAGGTCATTTGCAGGCAGAAAAACACAATTAAAAAATATTAAAGGATAAAGTTTACCTTACGATTTACCATGCAACATTGGCTACATCTAACTGAACTATCTTCTTTATTATGTCTGCGTATGGGCAGGCATACAAAGGCAACATTGAACATCTCAAGAGTATGCCATCTTTTTTTTTTCCTCACCAGCTTTTTTCAGTTTGCATTCCTTTCCATTTGAAGGAGGTCTTTTTTTGTGTGTATCTTAAAATGCATAGCTTCTTACATTAAAGGATTAATTACTGCTATTTCATAGGCATACTTCTTACAGGAGTATATTTCAGGGAGTCCTTACAGGCTACAAATTTCTAGTAACATGGAAGACTCCGCTTGTCTCTTTATTCATAACTCAATTAAATGAAATTTGGCTTCAGAACTAATCTCTCAGCTGAAAAGCTATGAAAACCTAACCTGAATAGGCCCCTGGCTATTACTTAAATGCAAAATTTCAAGCCAAAATAAAATCTGGAAATAGGTTTAAGATACAATTGATGGCTTGTGCTTAATGAGAAAAATAGATGCCTACAGACATAAATGGCCCAAAAAACAAGAACACAGAAATAACTCTTACACATTTTACATGAAAACTTTTTAATAATTTACTATGCTAATGTAGTATTAATTTATTTTTAATTTGCAGTAATGTTTTACTTCTACAGTAGCTATATTGTGTGAAAATTTCTCCTCTGAAAATTACCCTGAAAAATTATCTATACTATTAGTGTTACAAAAGGAGTTTTCTTCATTCATTAATTTTAGAGGACAAAAAATAAATCTCAACCTTTTTTCTCTGCATGTTAATAGATTCTGAAAGCAAGAGGCCTTTGCAACCGAACTTTTTTCTACCACACTCTACAAATTGTATCACGCTACTAAAAGGGACAATTTCATTTTCATTATGTTTCATGAAACCAAATAAAACCGTTAATATTCCACACCAACCCTCCAAAGAAAGAATACATTACTACCTTGGAAATGTTATTAGTTATAACTGAAAAAAAAAAAATAATCTTTTTCCAGTAACTGAAGTCAGTAGCACTGTCTTTACTAAACATTAAGATCATAATTTCCTTTACATTTTTATGAATCAGGATTGTTACAACTCATGTAATGTATGTTTCACAGTAATATTTTCACACTCTACATTGGACAGGATTCACTGATTGCTCCTCAGCAGATTAAGAGTTTGCCAATAATTAATTGTGATGTGTCTATGTTTGACCTGCCTGAGAGACAACTATTTCCAAAGAAAAACAGAATGCAGGAAACAGCCCACTGGCAAAAGTACTAAACCCACCTAAACAGACAACAAAAGTATACGAGACTTTTTTATTTTACATACTTCTGCCATTATGTTGCTCTGCTTTGTGCAAAAAACTCCAAAACCAACCAAAACAAAACCTAAAAACCCCAAGCAAAGAAAACCCTTAAAACCCCTAACCTGTAAGTATTTTCTCCTCTTTGGCTTGGCTTGTAATGAAAGTACATTTCAGTTTGACACTCACTAAAACCTTCAAAGCATTGTGAACTAACGAAATGGATACAGAGCAGAGAAGGAAAACTAACAGATTTGAAGTGTATGAAATAATTTTTGACACATTAAGTGACAGATTAAGAGTCTAGACCTAAAGTCATAGCCAAAATGTGAAGTGACTCCAAAATAGAAGAGACATTTCAGTTTGGAAACATTATAAAGTTACATTTTGGATCCCAGGTCTATACTGAAGTACTGATTAACAAATCTGTACGGATTGCACTAATTTTGTTCATCATCTGTAACTGCCAACAACAGAAGCTACTACAGGTGTACATTTCAATTTCCCTTTACCCAGAGCCAATTATTATCATCTACAATGTCTACAAACAAACAAGAAAAAAAAAAAGACAAAAAACTTCATTGCAATAGACAGATCCCCCAAAGCAAAAATCTCATTGATACTGTAAATAAGTTTAATAGAAACCCAAAGTGCTAATGAAACAAATGAAATCAGAACTTTCAGAAAAGTTATTTTTATGCTATACATTAGTGGTCACTGCTCATTTTAAGATAAACAGAAGGAATTTAGTAGTACAGCACCCAGGTGCTACAGCATGCACACCTTTCAAGTCTCACAATTTTGATACTGTCTAGTAGATTTTACTGATATGTCCTTTTTTCTGAAAGACTGAAAATGATGGCTATCTCCTTTCTCCACTAAGATGCAGACACAAAAGTCCTCATCTTCCTTCACCATGCAAGAAATTTAGCCACTACTTTCAATGCTTTCAATATACAGAATAAAATACAAGACCTTGGTTTTTTTAGAGGTTGAATGGTGGCATCAAGAAATAAGTAGAGAAGTGCACACCACAAGAGCTGCAAAAGAAGACCTCAATATCCATGTTTTATGAACTGAGTTGGCCTTTTGAAGGGTTATTAATCATCCCTACACAGGGACAACTGAGCTCATGACTCAGGTCCTCTCTGTTAAGCTCTGCAGACAGGCAATGCACACTAATGCCTGGTTTGCACAGGCTTTTTTTCCCTTGTTCCAATTCCATTACGTCATGGTTTCATGACAGACTGGGATTATCATACTTTGTCTAAACACGCTGGAGTTCTTCCACTGCTACCTGCTCATTTACAGAATTCAGAGTCACAGAACTGGAACAGAGTTCTAAAGGACATCTAGTCAAAACCCCTTCTCAAAGCAGGGCAAAGATTAACATTCTGTGAAGTTGCTTAACAGCAAAACATAATAAAGCTAAGTGCATAACTTCATTTTCTTACAGTGAATTGACTCTTTTTTTTTAATTTTCCCTTTTACCTGATTGGGATTTCCTCCATTGTGACTTGTCACCTTTGTCTCTAGTTTTCTACTGTGCACATCTAAGAAGAATCTAGTTCTGCTGTCTCTACAACCATGAGACACTTAGTGCAAGGCTGCAACAATTAGATCCCCCTTGGCCTTGTCTTCTCTTTTGCTCTTCTCTAAAGCAGTGTCCTTGGTCTATCCTCCTGTCATATACTATAGCTTTCTAAATACCTTAGTCAATTTGAGCTAGACTGAAGTTCAACAGCACGCTAGGAGGCTGAAAACAGGTTTCCAGATGTAGTCCTGTATGCCCAACAGAGGAGATCTGCAGGCTACGCTCCTGTTAAAGGAGCTTAAGCATGCAGTATATCTTCACTGCTGCGAGGCTGGTCCACTGACCCCTGTCCAGTTTGTCTTTCCCATGAGGTTGCTCCCAACTCAACTAGCCAGCCCCTAACCCAAACAGTGGATTATTCTAGCCTGGGTGCTGGACTTCGCATTTCTCTTAGCTAAACTTCATGAAGTTCCTGTCATCCCATTTCCCCATCTAGAGTCAACTTATTGAAACCCATATCTCCATCCTCACATAATGACTACTAGCTTCCAATTTGGTATCAGCTGCAATCCTGATCACAGCACATCCTGCTGACGTGGTCATAGATAAGGACATGAAGTAGGATCAGCCTCTGCACCATGTCATCGGCAGCCACCTGGTTAGACCCTGAATCTCTCAGAAGATACAGAATCACACCTTTGAGCCCGGCGATCCTCCTAGATCTTCCCCTCACCTTGCAGTCCACCTCTCCAATCCAAATTACCCCATCTGCCTGCAAGGATGGAAAGGCAGAGCACTGAAAACTGTGCTACGTGTCTACATGACTGGATTCCCCTAGCATAACTGAGTGATACTAGATTTACTTGATAATTTATACATTCCATTACAAGCATCAATATATCGATTTACTGTTGAAAAAAAAACCAGTGAGCTAGAGATAGTCTGTCTTTTGAAGTAATTATTATGTAATACATAATTTTTACTCTCACCAATATTCTACTTCAGCATTACTTAATTATTGAAGGCTCAGGGCCTAACACTTAAAATCAGACAAATTATAGTTTAAACATATCAGTGTGTTTCCCAAGGGCTTGAAACTACATTGAAATCTATTATTTAGGATGTAAACAGAATGGCCTTTAACTTGAACTACACTAGTGGCAGCAATAACTCCATAGCTTTCTCAGATTCCTTAAGCATTCACCCTGAAATGAAATTCCTTAAAAGCTTGCTGGAAGTCTTAAATATATTAAACCCTTACAGTAGTAGCTAGAGAGATCAGTAATAAGCCATATTCTCCTCGGCAATAGTTTGTCTTTTACTTTAAAAAGTCTAATTTTAGAAAAAATTTAGAAAAATTTTATAAAAAATAAAATTATAATAAAATTATAATAAAATGCAGTCGCATTTGTTAAATTATTTAGTTTGTCTATCGTTATTAGAAGTGGGACTGTGTCTTCAGTGCTGCATTCACTTAACGAAGTGAATCAGTATCACTTGTATTCAGCTTTGGCAAATCAGAAAGTAAATTCTGAACATTGATCAAAAGTTACATCAAAGTACCTCACTAAGAAGTATTTCTGCTTATGATACGGAAATTAAGAATATATTTTAGAAGATACTTACAGATTTTTACCATATTCTATGTTTCTTTGTTGTGTATCTCAAGTAGAGACATAACTTCCAAGTCTTCAGATGTACAAAGTTTCTCCCTCAGTTTTTTTAGACTCTAGCAGTCTCAAAATAGCCTTTCAAACAGACAGCATCATAAAGTAAATTGTCACTTCTTTTACCTCCTGTTAGTAATACTGTATATTTTCACTGCAGATTAGGAAAAACTTCCTGGTATAGGAAAATACAGATCTTAAGTTTATATAAGAAAAAAGTTACTGCATAACATGATTTGAAATTACATTTGCCATGTGAAATCAAGACGAAACAGATACTTAAATCATAAAATTCAGAATACCATTTATAGATATTTACTTACTAGTTCTAAAATATTAAGAAAGAAAACTACACGATGACAGGAATAACCACATTTTTAATATAACATTCAGAAATTGTATGATGATATCTGACCAAGAAAATGAGGGTCAAAACTTCCTAAAGAAAACAATCCTTCTGAAAAAGTACCAGGTTTTGTCACTAAACTCAAGCTTCAACAGCTTTGTCCAGTGATTTAAAGTGACTGACGTTGCCAAAATGATCAAAAGTATTCATTTTAGTGAATAAAGACTTTGTAATTCCACAAAAACATGTCAGACTTAACTCAGATTTACTTAAAGAATTAATAGACTGTGAAATTATAGGAGGGTGCAAGTCCCAGTTCAATTTAAGCACACAGCCTTTAAGTCCACTCATCAGCTGATGCAAATCAATACAAATCCTTTGATGATGGTGCCTGCTGAGGTCTTAAGATGGGATGTTTTACAGATTTGTAACCAAGAGGTCAACAATAAAGTTCTGCCCAAGTAAGAGAAGCAACTTCAGTAACAGCAGCGGTTCCAGCTGTTAGTTTCATGCATTTATTCACATATTTATTAAAACAGTCCTAGAGAACACTGTATCAGGACACTTAGTAAATAAATATAAGCACTAGAAGCAGAAAACATCTTCCATAAGAATCTATTTCTAGCGGGTTTTAATGTCTAAGTGCCACTTAGAGAGTTGAATCAGGACTTATTTCAGAGAATTGCTACTTCATATGAAAGCCACAGAATAGTTATTTCTAATAAACGCGGTTTAGACCATTCCCTCCCATAACCACAACCACCTATTTAGATGGGGTTTTTTTCAGTTTCAGCAATTTTGAAATTATGCCAAGAATTAAGAATTTTACAATGAGAAAACACATATATCATTTTTTAATCTAGAAAAAGAGCATGAAATGTGGGAGAAGATGAAAGCAGGGGAAGTAAGTCCTAACTTCAAGTATGGAATGAAGATAACGAATAGATAATAAGAATTTATTTCTTCCCCACAAATTCTCACAGTAACTACAGGGCATTAAGTTGACAAACTAGTAGAAAATCCTCAAAAAAAAAATAAGTATAAAGATCCAGTATCATATTCAGTACAACTAAGATTTAAGAAGGAGCTAGAAAACGTATGAGTACACTCACGTGTACTAGCCCTTTCCTTACTTTGTCTTAACTCTCCAAGTACTCACTATTAGCCAGTACCGAAGAAAAACGAGCCAGATGCATCCATCTAAACATTACTGTTATAGACTAACGAGTCATAGACAAAATAAGTCTTCCTTATAGACAATCATGAAGCTATTCAATCAAAACTCACTACAGAACAAAATCCAAACCTGTTGAATCAGATGTTTCTTTGCAAGTTACCAAATGCTTAGCTGACTTTGAGGGAAAACAAAAAATACTGAGAGAATTATTTCTCAGCTGCCTTCTCTGAAGTCCTTAAAGGGCGCAAAACAGCTATTTAAAATAAGTGCTGAGCAATGAAAAGAGCACTGTAAAAGTCTAAAGCATACTGGCATATGCAAGTGAAAGTCTCTTTCATTTCGAATCAAAGGTTGTTTACTTTACTGGGCTCAGCTATACACAGTTCCAGGAAGCGGGGCTCGGAAATTCAGGATTGCAGCTCATAATTCACTGTTTCTCAGTGCTTAACTGAACTACACATTTGTATTACACACCACTACTGCATGTAGAGTTCAGCCTGGTAACACTTTCCTTTGCTATCAGAGACCTACGACAACAGAATGACAACCTTCTTAAGTCAAGATAAAAGCAGAACATGACAAGAACACTTAGTACAATCTGTTTTCCCTTAATGGTTGTCTTCCACAGCTGAGGGAACTGGAGTCATTTAGTCTACAGAAAAGGAGGCTGATATGTAAATAAAGGACTTAATTTCAAATGAATTTTATAATAGAACCTTGTTGAGTAAATAAATTCAAATTTCAAAATACAACTGAAATGTAAAAAGTGTTTGAAGTGCAAATGCAAAAACCTGGGTACTTAAAAATGTTCTCTAAGCATTTAAGTTCAGTTTTTGGTTTCATATTAAAAAATCACACAGGGCTTGCTTCACACAGGGCCTGCTACACACCACAGAGATTCACTTTCACAACTTTGAGGTATTTACAACAACAGTATATTATGAACAGCTACCCCAATTCCTGCAGGTCCAACCCTGCTTCCCACTGAAAGAAAGTTAGAAAATCAGTGGGATATTTCTGAGTCCCAAGCCTTTGTGAAAAATGAAAACAGAAAAGAAAAACAGTAGTAATAAAGCTATTACATTATTTAAGCTGCTTCAGAGTGAAATTTAAGAGGAAGTTATGCCACAGAAATCTCCTAGAAACACAAATTTACAAAAATTTACTAGCATTCCTAAGCTTAATTACATATGCACACGTTAAGAGTAGCAGTTAGGCACAGCACTTTCAAAGAAGAAAAAAAAAAAAAAAGGGGGATTGTGTACACTCCACCCTACAGGCTAAACAGCCTACAGGCCATTTTATTGTCTTTTCCATCTAGTAACTATTTCTAGTTAGTGACCTATTACAAACTCTAATACTTCAGTTTACATTCAATCAGAACAGCATTCTGCTGCTAGGCAAGATGCTTTATTGAAATCAATGTTACTTTGCTTCAGCTCTGAAGTAATTAAATAAAAAAGAAACGGGACCTCTTTCTTTAAGGGTTTTTTTTCATCCCTTCCATCTTTCACATGACCATTTGAGAAAACAAAAGATTTAATATTAAAATCATGCATTAAAAAACACTGCAGCATTCCTGCTTGAGTTCGCCACCACCTCACACTTTTTCTGTCACTGGCTTTTCAAGAAGCAGCAACTTTTCTTTCAGAACTCAGTCTCTGTTGATGTAATGTTAAATGGGACATCAGAATATCTGGAAATCATGGGGATACAGTAGTACTGAAACAGCTGTTTATAACATTTGCTGGTAAAATTTCCCATGGCACTGGTGAGACACATCCACATCCTTCTCCCAAGCCTGATAATACTGAAATGGTTTGCTCTTACCTTAACCAGGATCATAAATTCACAGCATTATCTGCGCATCTAAAAAGAGGTTTTTTTGCCAGGTAAAGCTACATACAAGCAGTAAGTCGTTGCATCAGTTGGTTACACAGCTCTTACAGCAAACATATCTGCATCCCAGTTCCAGGCTTCCACAGACCTACTCTGCCACAGCTTTGAAGAATATGCTATTTGAAACTAAAAGAAACTTCTTGAAAGTTTATACTGCTTAGGGACAGGTATTCAAGCACTTATTATTCTGGCACTGCTAGAAGTGCATGGATGTGTCCCTATTAGCATGTCAGAACTGAAACTTGTAATGAGGCCTTCAAAAGGCTCTTGAGAAGTCAACTTAGCCTTGTCAGAGATTTACCGAATGTGGTATAATTGCAAAAAGTGCCAACACTAGAAGTTTAATGTGATCCTGAATAGCTATAGAAACTACAACATCAGGGAAAGAAAGCAAAGGCTTTTGGATTGAAAGAATGCAAGGACTATAATTACAGAGAAGCGAGGCAGAGAGCCCCTAAAACATTCAAAGAGTTTTATCTTAATGTCTCCCTCTCCCTAGTCAAACTTAACATTATGAAGCATAACAGCGAGTACAGTACTGATGAACAGACTGGTTAAAAATGCTTCCCAATAATTTACCAATGCTTGAAGATTACTAGACAACACCATGGGACTAATAAGGCTTCTTGGTTTCAATTACATTTACAGGGATGTTTGATTCAGTTGTACTTTATTTGCTGAATTAGGTCAAACCATTTCCACAACAAGTACTGAATATGACCAGCAAAGTAATAAGAAAATAACTAGGGTCAGATTACTTTAAAGCAAATAATTGAATTGCATCCACTTCTTCTATGGAGATCTGAAATGCACCATCAGCCAAGTGATGTTGCACAACTACATTGCCCACACACTGTGGATTTAAAAAGTGATCTAAAAAAAGGGGAGGAAACTTCCACACTTCTGTGTTTGTCAAATTATCCAGACATAAGAGGTATAACTTTCATTTTAAAAATTCTTGCAGAAAGGTCAACTATGCAGTAATAAAAGACCTTCAAGCTACATAGCTTTCTTTCCTACCCAAGGAGCACACACACATTAGCATCATACTTGCATAAATACCAGGAAAATGGATGCTATTTGATGCAATACTTTTGTCTAAGAAGGAAGCAGTTCTCTACTTATATCCCACCATAATATACTCACAAGGATTAGAATGTGGCTGGAAAAATAATAATAATGCGACATGCTCTCCCCAACTCACCTGATATTCCCAATCATAAACAACATTTCTCCTGAGAAAGATGAGGATGGGGATATTCTATGCTATTCTATGCTGCTCTTGCAATAAATATAATAATATATATATAAAGATTAAAATATAATATTATTCCAATAATAAAGGAAGATTTGAGACCATCTATGATGTTGATACCTACCAAGCCTTCAATCAGTGGCAAAAACCCAACAATAGTCTAAGGCAATAAATCATACATTTCACATAACCTGTTAGAGATAAATGCCTATAAGACACATAGCAGCTTTATGACGGGACAAAACCAGTCATCTTTGAAAGGCTTGGATGACCAAGCTGCAACACTTACTTGGGTTGTGAGCTGCCATTCAGTGGCTGCGAACACTGAGCAGCTTACTAACATCTCCTTTGTGTAATGGGCTGTTGTGCTCCTTAGTTTCCTCTGAATGCGTATCCTAGCATACGCGACTCAGAGGGAGGCTATGCAAACTACGATTCTAGTCTTCGCACAAAAAGCACACTTGAACTAAGTTTTAACTTAACAGCAACAGCTATTGCTTAGGAAAACCCTTGCACAATACCTCAGCCTTGTGAATTTTACTTAGTTCCCATTTTGATTATTTACACACTTTTAATAAATGCATAACTTGTTTATGGAGACCTCAACTTGATTTCATCAAGCTAAAATATAGTTTTGCACAAATGCAAAGAATTGGTTTGTTCAAGATTTGTACTAGCACCAAACAAAAGCCACATGGCAAGGCCAGCACAGACTGTGGTTCGAAGCTTGGTACCTCTACGGCTTATGTCAGGTACTGCTGCCAGCTACCTCCTCCCATTGCCTTGGTTTTCACTATGTCCCATGCTGTGGGTTTCATAGTGACAGAAAGAACCAGACTGCAAAGTGAGTAGGCTGAAACAGAACACAGGAAAAGAAAAATATTTTTCAGTTGAATCAGTTCCTGACCTGGGTCTGTATACAACCACACAAACTGCAGCACCATTGGAGAGAGAGAGAATGGCAACTCCCTAAACTGCCACCCAAAACATTAAGAGTTCAGATTTATGCTGAAGGACTTGCTTTGCAGACTCCTTTCAGACCTGGGGAATTTTTTTTTGGTTTTGGGTTTTTTGTTTGGGTTTTTGTAGTGTTATTTTTCTGTGTGGTTTCTGGTGGGGGTTTTTTTTGTCAGGGTGGGGCAGAGGGGTGCGGTGGTAGTCTAATTCCTTGTATTCTATAACCTGGACTGTGTCAGTCCCCCATTACAATGGATAAATAAAGCTGACTAAATACCAATTCAAGCTCAGTTTGCTGGGCAGTATTCTGTGAGCTATGCTACAGGAGAGATGAGACTGTATAGATTAAAGACTTCTTATACGTTTTCTAACTTCTGGTTGAAGCTATAGCCTTCCTGTTCATTTAGTATTTTCTTCAAACTATTTAAATAAAGAAAAGTAAAAACAACCAAAACTCTACAGCTTAAGAAAGAAGCCATGAAATTGTCAAAAATTAGATCACGGTAATTTATTTAACAGGAAGGAAACAGACCTTACTGACTAGTTTAAAACTGTGTCATCTGTGTTTCAAATTATACTTTTCAAGCTAGTATAGATGACTTGAGATATGTCTTAAAGCATTTAATTAATTTAAATATTTGACCCAATGACTTTATCTGAAATTATGACAGCTTAATATATGACATTAAAATGGGACTCTGTATTTCAGCAAATACTCAAGTTTAAAGCTATCACCAAGCACATTTCCTAAAAGAACTCAACTCCTTTATTTTTATGAATGCATTTGCTGAATAATCCCTACTGCCTAAAAGACCCTATCCACTTTCAATTCACCCACCAATGTAACAGCGATGTGTTATTATTAGAATAAACATTATGAGATTTTTGCTCACGTGTAACATCTAATCTATCTTTTACTGCGAGATTAGCTAGAAACTATTCTCCTTTACAGAAGTACTGACAATAGAGGAGTACAGTAAAGCTTCCTATAGCAGCACTGCCAGTTAGGACTTGGCTGTAACTGTTACAAATAACTACAACATTAAATAGATAATTAAAGCCTTATAACCATCAGAACAATAAGCACCACTGGATTTATTACTAAACTCACCCAAATCATTACAGCTAAAAAGTGTCAATAGTTCAGTATATACCTGCATCAATGCTGTGTCAAGTTCTCTAGGTCATTGCTAGGGATATTCTTGTTCAGATAGGAATGGGAAAACAAGGCTTTATAAAACTGCTTAAGATATTATCTCACATATGCAGAAAGAGGATCCACTAGATGTATTTGATTACAAATTTGAGCAAGAGAAAAAAAAAGCACTCTAATCTGGAAAATCAAATTAAAACACAGTAATCCAACCTGATTCATACTTGGTTCGCGAATCCTAAAACACAACTTAGAAGTACAATATGCTTTCAAGAAATTCTATGTAAGTATCTGTCATCTATTGCAGATCAATTATTTTGACATTATCAAACCAGGCTATTGATTTTTATAAATAAAACAGTTTGTTTATAAAGCAAGTCAATTTCCACAATGCTGAAAATAAAACAAACCTAAGAAACAGACCTGCCCTATGTTCACATTTCCTCAGATACATCCTCCTCTTTTTTCATCTAGAAGCCTTCCTTATGCATAAGCTGAAGACTTTGAATACTTGTATGACGTTTCCCACACAATTTGTTGCTCGGTTGAGACTATGAGACTGAACAGCATATCAGGATCCCGAGAAAAAACCTGTAAAGTGTGCGCACTGATTGTGCACTTGGTTCGCTTAACACACTTCAGGTCTATGTGCTTTCATATTTACTTTTCTGGAAATCTCATGTAGAAGCCCGGGAATTGTGCTTAAGATTGCCTGGAGTCCTCCTCAATACCACAGAAATCTCACTCAAAACACTCCTTCACTGAGAAAGATAAAAAGCTATTAGAGTTGCATATACTTGTCTCATGGAGTATATAAACAGGATTCAAAAGCCTGCAGCCTGGAATGACATCAGGTAGTTAAGTACCTGGAGCAGGAACAAACTGACAGTTAACTGAGTTACTTTTTCCTCCCTGCTTGTAGCCGTTGTAGAAAAATGAAAGAGCTCAATATTCACTTAAAGTTCTTGTAATTCCATAGCCTTCTATGTATGCAGTGCTGACCAATTGTTGTTCTGAACAAACCTCAGAAAGGGTCATATCTTGATAAGTTACAAAATGCAAGGTATTATAAGAAGGGTTTTGCAGGGGAGTGGCTCTTTTCTTTAAAAGATTTTCCATGAACAAATAATAAATCTTATTGCTCGGTACTAAAGAAATTTACATTTTATTAATGGTTGCTTTTTAAACCAGAACTTCATACTGTACCTACCACCACTGTCCTCAAATTAATATCACTCTGAGGGGCCTTGGCAATACAGGATCTTAATCAGTTAGCTTTAATAGGAATCCTAGCATTTTACTAATTCATTTCACCATCCTATGAAGATCAGTCTTAAGCCTAATTTTAGAAATTATACAACCAACTCACAGTGGATTCTTAGTATGTTAATGTTGTTAAAATTGAACCTAGTATACTGCTAAACACTATAAAAATTGCAGTTTTATAGCCCCAAAGTGCAGCAAGTTCGCTTGCCATTGTTATTAAACCAATTTGTATTTATTCTTCTATAAAGAATATTTAATGAAAAGGATTTAATAATATAAGAAACAACTGCATCTTGAAAGCTTACACAGATGTTACCAAGAGATATCCTGGGGAATACATAACAGATGAGAGACAGCCAAAAGTGATTACCATATGGATGACCCTATAGAGTTAAAAAATACAGCAATGCATGAGTAGGAAATTATTAAATTTTATTACTGCATTATGATAAACAATGCTAATCTGTAGGCTGAGGTTATAGACTACACATGAGATTTTGCTGATGAATGATTTAACATTATGGGAAAATGCGAACTTCTGTTCTCCTCAAGTGCATCAAAACATTTATGTGAATAAGATGTCAAAGTTTCCTAGCACAAAGACTACAAACGTCTTATCTAAAAAACACCTCGCCTAATAAGTGTTTGATTACCCATGTTAGCACTCCTGTGGAATGCTGACAACCAAGTTCAAGCACAATCCAACAGCAGGTCAGGCACAAAAGACATCTAATCAATTCTGTAATAACTTCAACGGCATGCTGAACTGTCTGCAGACATTGTATATCAGATATAAAATCAGACAGAACTTTGTTGAATTGGATATGATAGTATCCACCTAATACAGGTAAGCTGTACTATCAGCAGGATACACTGGCTTGCCTACGATACGCTTCCTGACACCTCATCAACTTCCTTGGACAGTGCCTCTCAACCAACTAACAGACTGAACCTTGAAAAAACAGTATTGGTAACATCTTTAAAATCTTTAGCAGTTATCAGGTGTGTAACAAGCACTTACTGGTATATCACAAACAATAACATTCTAAAAGGACTTTGCCTTCCCCCTTATCTGTATTTCAGAGCAACAAAACAATTCCAAAGGTGCACGCGTGGAAAAGCGTAAGACACTACATCACTCAGCATTTGCTTTTAAACTAACACCCAATTTTTTAGAGATATCTGTAAGAATCACCTTTTATTGCTCAAATATTATGACCCCTTCCAGTTTCTAGATCAAATCAACACGGGATTTGCATGTATTGACATACATTGGTTTAGTAAATCAATCTCCTTTTACCTACCTCAGTCTTCTTGTTCAATTCACAGAATCATGGAATGGTTCGGGTTGCTCAAAGCCCCATCCAAACAGGGGATAGGGCTTCCACAACCTCTCTGGGCAACTTCTTTCACTGCCTCATCATCCTCACAGTAAAAAATTTCTTCCTCGTATTTAATCTAAATTTTCTCTTTTTCAGTTTAAAACCACTACTTCTCGTCCTATCGCTACACTCTCTGATAACGAGCCCTTCCCCATCTTTCCTGTAGGTCTCCTTTAAGTACTGGAAAGCTGCTATAAGGTCTCCCTGGAGACTTCTCTAGGCTAAACAACCCTAACTGCATTTCAGACATTCCACAGGCATCATGATTCCTACTGAGTAATTTTCTTTGTGGCACATTTTAATTTACTCCTACTAATCCCTTAATCCAGTTTAAACTTCAATAAAATAACTACGACTAGCACTAGCTAATACACCAAATCTATGAAAATGCATCCCAAAAGCTCTGAGCCTCACTTTCCTATGACTGGTGATACTGCATTTAAAGGTCTGGCCACACAGTGGATGTGAGCAGAGCACCTGAACAGCTGCACCCTTCTCGTGATGGAGGCTGCACACCATATACTGTACACAGCTTGCACAGTATTCCATCACTTGTCCCCTAAGATTCGCTGTTGTCTGTACCTCAAACACTGCTTGTATTTGCTTTTTAAAAAAAAAAAAAAAAAAAAAAAAAAAAAAAAAAGCCCAAGCCAACATTTCGGGTAATAAAGAAATAACATTCCTTGTGGAAAGGTAACCCTGCAAATAGTTACATTATGATTCATGGTTCTTCTAACATACCCGTTGGTACTCACTAACTGAGACATAAAACTGATTTCTATGCAAGTTGCAGCCACAGTGTCTAAGAATAAACTTTAAAAGTTAAGACAAGAATTCTTTGTTTTATACTAGGAACATTAAAATTGGGCAGTCTACCCCTTTTCCTTACAGTACTACCCCTTATGCAAGCTTATTCGTACATTCACTTAGCAACTTGGTAGTAACTGCCTTTGTTTCAAGAATATTAATAGATAACTAGATTATGAAACTACTGGTTCAGTAAAAATAACATTTTAAAATAAAGGACATGTCATAATTTCCTAGAATAGGAATAACTTGACTATGTATACTCTGAGTCAGATTGCTTTGACAGATAAAAGCACATAGTCAAGGCACAGCTTGACAAAGTTGCATGTGCATATATTATATTGAGTTTCAAGAATTTACTGAATATCAGTTCCATCTACTTCTTGAGATTTTTGCATTATGCTCAAAACGAAACAAAATCCACCTTTTAAAAACCATTCCTATCTTAGGAAAATAATTTTAAAAATCAGCCTTCAAATTGATGCATTCCTTGTTATGATTTAAGAGAAACTGTCTGCATAGGCAGCACCTCAAGACCCAAAAGAATCTGCATTTCTCTTATTCTGGATACATACAGATGTTTGACAAAGTGTATTATTAACATGTCACACTATGAGATAAAAAGCATTTTATGGAAAAGAAAAAAATGTCATATTACAAATTTTTTATTCACACTCTTTTGCAAGAAATGCTGTGAGACAACTTAGAACACATAGAAGATCTGGGTCTAAAGCTAATTTTAACAGATAGGAGGATTCATATGTTGGGAGATCAATTTGTATTCCTCTCTCCTGTGTTGTTCTCTGAAGCTTCAACAAATGGAAAATGCAATATACATTTTTTTTTACACATACATAAGATATTTGTGGAAAATACAATGCAAAATGAGGGGAAGAACTGTAAATTCTCCTTCTGTTGAGATTAATATGGAAAAGAGAATTAAAGATGAATAACATTCAAGCCAAGAAGTCCTCCTAGAGTAAAAGAGTAAAATGCTTTAACAGTTGAAAAGGAAGCCAGAGAACAACTAGCTAAAGCAGAAGTTTACAGCTGAATCCCAAACTCTTAATAGAATGTAACGATCTATCCCCTCAAATGTGTCCTAATGACCACTCATTCACAGCCAAAAATAGAGCTACAAGGTTTCCCTAATGCTTATTATTTCTTTGCTATTCTGTACACTTCTTTATTTTCCAAATGGTTTTAAAACCAGGCTCTGTGTCCCCAAAAAACCCAAACTCTTTTTCAGAAACAATTTCTCTGCCCCTCTGCTGTGTGACCTGTTGTACGGAGCTGACCAGCAAGTGCTTTAATCAGATATTACACAAATCAGCTGAATGATTCCTTTTGATCTCCTAATAGACACTCACTAACAGAGACAGCAAAAATCCCATTTGGTTGAAAGCAAAGAGTGCAAGGAGAATAAGTGATAGGATTTCTGCACTCCAAATGATTCCTCCTGAGCAAGGAATGAAGCCAAGTGATAGGATATCACATTTTCACGGAAATGGCATAGCGGAAGCCTGTGTTTACAGCTGTAGCAGGATTCTAGAAACAAAGGGAAAGAGAAAAACAAAGCAAAGCAAACCGAAATATGGTCCAACAGAGCAGATGATTTATTGAAAATTAAAGCACTTGACTATAAGATGGAAAAGTCAGAAGAGGAGACAGCTTAAAGACAGCAAGAAGGTAAGAAGGCAATAGATTCTGAGTTAGGAATGAAAGGGGTTGGCATAAGCAATGGTTGACAGAGGAAGAAAAGTATTCTATTTTATTTGTTTTTTAAGAAAAGGGTAGATTCTTGTGTGGAGCTGGACAGCTGGAAATTGAGTTAAGCAGAAATAGCGGCAAGATGACAATAGCTTGTTACTAGTGAATATTCACATTCAGGAAGGAAGTGCGCAAAATTAAAATGAGAATTAACTTGAAGTGAAGGAACTATGTTTAGTGACAGAAATTCCTCCAAGAAGGTGTTGCAGCCTAAGAGAACCAAAGAGACAATTGGCTGATAGAGAGCATTTGAGAGGAAAAAAAAATATCAATTTAAATGGCTGTACAAAGAATCCAATTAACTAACTATGCGTAAAGAAAGAGGAGTATTTTAAAAGTAAAGCAATAAATAGAAAATTTGCTAAAGTTTTCCACAAGTAAGACTAGAAGAAGCTATTCACAATAGGCTGGTTGGTTTGAAAATAGGAACTACTTACACAAAAAAGGATCTTTCAAGGCATTTTAGACATTCAAAAAGAAGAATGACATAATGAAACCATATGAGTCCCCCAAATCATGTATGATTTTTTTAAAAAAAAGCAAATGGAAACAATGAATGCTTGAATGTAAACAGAGAGATAAGAACAGTCTATAAAATTCATTAAGAAAATGACTAAGACTAAGCTGAAACAGTCTGAAACTATAGGTTATGGGTAAATGCTTACAATAGGAAAAGCAGAGCTGCAGAAGGTCACAAAGACAAATAACTGCTATGAGATTTTCTCTACTTCGTTAAATTTTGAGTCCAAAGTGATACAAAGCAATACTATACCTGATTACTTAAGTTTTTTAGACTGTGCTGGCTATCTAAATGAATGGTTAATACCATTCTTGACAGTAAACCTACTGTTTAGACTACTCCTCTGAATAATTCTAGCAAATTGCCTAAGTAACACCACTGTCTCACTACACACTATTTTTTTAATACAGTCTTTAACGAATGAAGGTTGGACTAGATATCTTTCAAGGTCCCTTCCAATCCAGTCTGTTCGATTATTCTATGATTATTGTAACATAAGGACTGAAATACAAGTAAATAAAAAACCATTTTTGTCATATTTAAAAAGGCAATTAGAGCCTTTAATGAAATGTATGTTATTTCTCATTGCCTGGATCCCAAAACCCTGTTACCACTGGAACTTAAGGATAAAGTACTTCAGTCCTCACAGTATCTCAGTATGGACTGAAAGACCCATCATGTTGCAATACATCATCAGAGTCGAGAGAAGTCTGTAGTTCTACCAGCTTGTGTAGTCGCACACATTGATTCTTTCCATTCTGATCTTCCCCTGGCCAAGAAAAAAAGCTATTTAGCATTAGCACAAAGACCTCACTTTCGATTAAAAGTGATATTTATTGTTTTACACAATCTGCTAGGAACACAGAACAATATTCCAAGAAGTTGACACATTAAAAGGCAAGCTTGCTTACTTTCCTTTTTTGGGGGGGCAGCAAGGGGCAGGGGACAGGACACAACAGGAAGACTTTTTTTTTTTTTTAATTTAGAATTTTAAAAAAAATAAAATTTGAGAGTCCAACTGAATAAATGATTAATACTTCATGGCATTATCATTCAACACACACAGTGGCCTATCAGTTCAGAAAACTTCAAATGCCATGCCAATAAATTTCAAAATATTTTTCCAAGTCTTTTCCAAGTTTATGTTCTCCATACTTCGGGTCAATTTTCACTCTTTCGCTTCTCAACTATCTTCCATTACAGAATGAACACTGGGCAAGCAACTAGCACTCCTTATAGGAGAAGATACAGCTGAAGGATGGTTTGTGTGTATTTCTATGCTAAATTTATGTGGGCTAAACTTACGAAACCCATTCTTAAAAGAAACTGTGATATGTGCATTCCAAACAAACCAGAACACAAGCTATTCCAGAACTTTTAGTGATGCTCTCTACCTAGCTATTGCTGTTTTCCTTCTAAGTAAATTTAACAAATTTCAGCTGCCAAAAATCTTAGCAGAGTGGTTTAGACAACTTCAGATATTCCCAGACACTAGAACAATCAAGATTTCTTTACGAATCTGTCATTAATGCAGGTGAATAAACATTATGACTGGAGGATGAAAACCTTTGTTTACCGAAGCTTTCCATTTTAACCTCACTCAGGAAAAGCATACTTTCTGTAATTGCTTTTAATGCCTTGCGTAAAAGCTTCTCTTGTTTCTAGCAAGAGAATATTCTTTTAAAAGTTCTGTTCTCTCCCCAGTCATTGATCCAGTCACAGAAAACTGCTTGTCATTACTACTGTGTTCCAAAGAGTGACAAGAGGCAGAGATTTAAGAAAACTAACACAGCAGGGGCTGATAGCATATTATCCATGAAAAGCATTTACTAGTTATTTCATCCAACAAGAAGTTTATGTTGCAGCTTCCCTTCCAGCTGAGTCTGTCCTCTGAAGACATGTCTGAGGAGACAATACAGAAGGACAATTAGACACTGAAAACAATTTTCCAAAAGCCATTCGGATTCGGGGGATAAAACTGTCTATGAAACTTCAGTCTGATGTGTATGTTTCACAATAGTAAAAAGCTATCTCAGACCCATCCTCTAAAAATTTCACCTAAACGGTTTCCTCAAAACACTCATGTCAGAGAATTTAAGCTGCAATAGGGTTTTAACACCATCATTCCCTACGGCCATTGAAAGTTACTGTGTGCTGCTGAGCTCAAATGAACGCCACAAAAGAGCAGCTGACAGGGTGTGCCAGACTTTCTCTATGAAGTTGTTCCAGCTAAACAGTTACTAGAGATTGTTTTAACTTGGATAAATGGGTAGGCTCCTCCCTGATACAAGGCCAACAAAACTGCATAGTTTATATTCTCTCAGCCTCCCCACCCTTCATATGTTGTTTTTTCCCCTCTTGTTAGGATATGCATAATCAGACTACAAAACCCAAGTTACGTAAAAATCTTAATGTAAGTAGGCTGGAGGAAAAACACTGCCTGCTGTAAATGCAGAACAATTGTTTGTGGTAACATATACACATGCATGCATGAGACCATGACCTTGTTTTTATTGCTACAGCTACAAATGTTCATTTGTTATCCCAGTGCAGTAGGACTGGACAGAATTAGTTCAAAATTCCCTCTGACTGTATTTTGTAGGTGGCATGCTACTTGGTTAGCATTTGAGCTCCTGTGGTAGCAGTCTGGATAAACTGTGGGATGTAGGCAAATCACACCAGACGATCAGGCATCAGTTCTGATCTGTTCTTTTTAACTTGCCTTAAAAAGATTACCTATAGATTAAAATCCAAACAGAAAATATTCAGAGATTAGAGCTGCATTATTCATATTTTTCTTTGTCGAGGCAACAACAAACATAACATTAGAGAAGCTTGATGTAATATTCTCATTGGCTTAGCAACTCCTTTGTTTAGTACTTACGTGCTACTCCGCACTGAAAATTATTTGATTGTACAGTCTTCAAAGGTCAGAAGTATGTAGAAAACTTGCAAGATTCGACTCCTGCAGCTTGAAATACTATAAAAGGGTAAGATTTTAGTCTGATAAAGTCTGTAATACACCCACCACTGGATAGGCAGAAAGAGAACTAGCAGTTTTCTTTAGAAGTCAATAGAACCACTAAAAGCAGAGCTACACAGCATTTGACAGAAATGCTTTCTGAAGTGCAACTGCCAGGGAACAATCCAGATGTTTTCTGCCTAGTATGACTGAAGTTCAACAATCCACAACCCAGTGAGCGAGTGTATTATAAACACCATACACCATGAAAACTACGAAAATTGTTCAAAATTAATTCCACCTCAAAGCAAAAGACAGCAGTTTTAATTGTTATGGTACAATGAAAATCGTTTCTACTACTAGCAATTAGAGGACACTCACGCAAGTCTTACATGCTAGACTTAAACTTGAAGGAATATCACCATGAAACGTTGTTTAGTACACGCTTACTTCTAACTCTGCCTTTTTATCATATATAAGATAGCACCAAGCCCTGTCAAGAGCCTCACTTGGACAAAGAACAAGGAAACTGCTTCCAAGGACAGCACAATGTTCATTTTAACCTGGCATTAAACCTGATGCAAGCATCTGCCACGTTCTGGGCAAAATACTGCAGTGAAATATGCTGCACTCACTCACTCACAAGGAAGCTACTGCCAGCTCTTAAGGAACACAAACCTACAGAGCCACAACGAACACAGAGGAAGGAAAGGAAACCTATAACCAAACTACTTTGTTTAAGACTTAACAGTGATTTTTGATGTCTCCATGGAAAAACCTACAAATTCCAATTAAGAATAACCTCATTAAGCTACCTTTATGATAGATGAGGCAACATTTAGTTTCCAGCATATAACTTCCAACATACAGCTTTGCAACCAACTTGTTTTATGCATAAAAATGTAATGCATCAATATAGCCTTCATACATATAAATATTAAATCTATCCCTTTTGATTACTGCAAAATTACATTTGACTAAATAAACGGATCTGACACCTCATTTTTCCCCATCAAGTTTTCTATGGATTTGTTTTGCGTATTTTTATTCTTTTCTTATTTTTTCAAGATAATCTCAATTGGGGTTTTGAAAATCTTTCCAAGAAGTCTATGTAAGCACGAAGCAGAGGGAAAAACAATTCCCTCAAGTTCAATTCTGAATAAAACTGAAGGCAAAATTAGTAACAGAAGTTCCCTGGGTGAATGCATGATTTTACAAAAGTGAAAATGATACACAACATTTAACTCAAACTTTATATCAATTTTCCACAATTCTATTCTGAAAAAAAAAAAAAAAAATGTAAGAAAAAAGAGCTAAGCAGCAGCCATATAGCTGCACACCATCAGCTTGCAATTTAGAAAATATTTCCTGCATGCAAATTAGAACAAATAGCATGTAGGGGGGATGCAAGGGAGCACATTTACCATTGTTTCTCCACTTTAAGAAAAAACCCAAACCCACAAATCTTAGACTAGATGCTTTCAAATACACAGTCCAGCAGCTTTGCAATATAACAAGATTCCCTCCTATATAGAACTGTTGTGAAAAAGTACTGCTTATATTATGTTGAACAACTCAAAGCCAGGAGGGATCGGAGTACCAATATACATTGACGGTATTATCCTGAATATGATGCAATAAATAAATGTAGCCTACCTACCAAAGTTGCTCATCATTTCCTCTCTTCTATTTTAAATAAATACAAAAAGATCAATAATGAAGGACAGATAGCTAATCTGACTTCTACCAAAAAGCCACTGTTTTTTCACCTACATGATTTTATCACTGGTGAAGTTTTTCGAAGACCCTTACGTGATTTCAGACTTTTAAGTTCCTTTTATAAAATAGAATTTGGCACTTGGTACCACTAAGAACAAGTTATATTTAGACTTCTAAACCTCCTTTTGAGAACCATTGAGTTAAAATATCAGAAATATCTAACAAATACAAACTACGTTCTGATAAAAAAAAGGAAAAAAGTCTTGGTTAAGAACTGTATTCAGTATCATAATCACTTACTAAAAGAAGATGAAGGCAATTATATTTTGATAGTTTAACATGAGCACCCAAAACATCAACATCTTGGCAAATTTACTGAACTGTGATGCAACAGGGAAGACGTCTTGTGATAAGCATTACCCTTTTTGGTGCTGCCAGTCTTTCAAGCCACTACATGAGATACACCTGAGCACAGCCTCAACACAACACAATCAACCTGTGTTACTGGGAACAACTGCTTCCATAGTTTCTACAAGCCCTGAGGCTAGCAGCTAAGATTAGATCGAAACTTCATACACATGGATACATTTAATACATTTATTTATACACACACAGTACATTACACAGATATAACCATCTTAAGCAACAGTTCCAAAAGTATCAGTGCTCTCCTTCACCCAACTTCCTGGTCAACCCAGAGTAGTGAATATAGGTCATTGAGTACACAGCAAGAGAAGACAGACATTCATTTGCCCTACAGGTACCTGAATGATTAAACTTTCATCTTAAAGAAGCCTTTACCAAGATAAGACCATTATGGTTAAAAACTTCACCCTTGGAAGAAGCAGAAGAGAATTTTGCCTGCTTTTTTTCCTGTTCTGGCTTACAAAAAAAGGATTTGCATTTTTGCCATGAAACACAGTATGAAACTTACACTGTTGCTGTTTTTTTTTTTTAAAAAAAACAAAAACAAATAAACACCAAAAAACCCAGCTAACACCTGAACCCAGAGAAACACCTACACACATGATTAAAGACTCGTGGTAGGGAAGACAAGGTCTGAAATATCTGTTGGAACTTATTTATTTATTTATTTCTCTTAGAACAGAAAACATCAAGGTTGTCACAGGCCTTAGCTCACTCCACAGAAAGGCTAATGATAATATTATGCCTCAGTATACATAAAATAACATTTTGTTGTTTCAAAAATAATTTAATAGCATTTAAATAACTTAGAAAGTTTTAACAAAAGCTTTGATGATTTTCTAGGTAGCTAGTTAAAAAGAGAAGGAAAGGCAGAGTAAATGTCAGAGAAGCCCTCTGATAGTCAACTCCTCTGATAGTCAATACTGGTTAAAAGAAATCCTAGTAAAGACAAGGTAAGAGTACTGAAAACAGCTATTTGCTTAAATCCTATTGCTTCTAGAAAGGATTTTAACCCCACTCAGACTGACTTCCCAAGCAACGTTAATAGAGGAAAAAAAGTATCCATCCAATAAAGGCCATAATAATTCTTGCATATTCGATGATGGAAACTTTTATTCCAATTGAGAATTTACGTTATGCAGAAACTGCCTTTATACTAATCCATAGGGTAGGAAGTACAGGTGGGCTTTTTGCATAGCATTTAATGAAAATTGTTAATTTGATATCACAAGTAGAAATAACTTTGCTAAGCAACAAATCTAACCACCAGCATAAACCACGTTCAGTGGTAAAAAAATAGAGCAACTTGCCATGTATACAATCTCAGGAAGGTATTATCTCATTCAGAAGTAGAACAGATAGCCATTGGAATTATCAAATAATTTTTTTCTGAATTAATGGAGTAAAGCAAAGAAGAAAGTGAAATGAGCCTATTCTACTCTCCAAACATTTTAATTGTCAAGGCAAAACCATACCTATTGTAAAGGACACAGTTCTGGAAACCTTTTAATCTTTGCCACACCCTCTTGACTCACTTCAAGGAATACCCACATGTGCCCTTAAATTTTATTGAAGAGCTTAGGCATTTCAGCTTGTTTATGGAAAGCTTCTTCACTGCATGAAGTACCTCCTCAGATAAGAAAAACTGAATTTTCAAGATTGAACCACAGCTATAAGGACTAAAATTAAGTGCTCAAATGTCTTCTACAAACTCCAATTATCAACTAAGTAATATACAGATAGTGTGCTGTAAACACCCAGAAAACTGTTTCTCAGATTTTCTAATATGAATATACAAACAAAAAAATGGAAATGTGGAAACAAGATGAAGCATATATGAAATGATATATAAAAGCTGAAAACACGTGTATATTTACTTACTTTCTCGTGGTAAAACAATTACTGTATGAAGACTGAATGAAAATAAAAGGATTTTGCATGATTACATTTTCATGGGTATATATCTAAGCATATCAAAAGGCATCCAGCAACAGAATGGGGAAAATAATAATCAGTAGTGTAATTCAGCACAAAATAGTAATATTATTGATATTTTTTTTCCCCTCTGTGCTGCAGAAAAATAACATATTTGCACCAGGTTCAACTGCATATGCACTGGTATAAAATGTCAGTAAGCTGCTACAGTAAGTTCACTATATAGACACATGAACATCAGTGGAGCCAGTAGGAATGCGGCTAGAGGCATCAGTTCCTTTGAAGTCTAGGAATAAACACGAAGCTGCCTTTAAACTTGCATCTAACTACAAGTGTGTGGAAACCACCGAATGCTACATCAGTTTAACTATACCCACAGTACCAAACTGTATCACCTTGTCAAAATGATTGCAAAATTTGCACAAAATGTGTGTAGGGCAGATGTCTGAGTAAGTAGAAGCAAAAGTAGCCGCTGACTGCAAAATCAGAAGGTATTAGAGGAATTAGTAGCTAGCCGAAGAAAGTCTTCAGTGTGCCTGTGCTTTAACATTAAAAAAAGCCAATAAAGAAGGAATAGTACATTTATTTTATTTTCTACATTTTCTGTACTGCAGAATCCTGTACATTGAATTCTGGAAAAGTTCTGCCATTGGCCATCAGAAAGTGATTGGGTATTTTGAGATAAAACACAAAAGTACTAGGCATAGAACCGGTCATGGCATCCACACTTTTTATATTGATGGGTAGTAATCAAGGAACAAATTAGACATAGGAATACTTAACATCCCACTTCTCTGAGGGAAAGAAAAGCCTTTCTGTTAAAGCCATCATTTGCAACAGGTAGCCCTTGCATTGAATAAAAGTACCAGAAATACTTCCCCTGATCAAACATACCAACCTCTGCCCAAGATGTTCAGCCTGCTGTGCTAGTCTGGGTCCATGGGGCTAAGCTGTCTTCACATGGCTGTCCTGGTCAGAGGTTGCAGAAGACTGGACCACCAATTGGTTTGCATGCTCTTCTGAGCTCACTGAATCTTGCATGTCAATCATGTTCTATTTTGCATAAATAATGAAACATTCAATGGGGACCATCAATACTGAAATATCATTCTCAGTTCTTAATACAACATTCAAACAGAAGGGAAATGTCGTTATCCCCCCCAGTATGCAGTAATAAATCAGTATACCCTATGGAGGAGGTGATTACAGCATTCTCCTGGAAAGTCAGTGGAAAATGAAGTTTAATTTGGTTTCTTGTGTCCCGAGAAGGAATCAAGAGGATCCACGGCACTATAAACTCCTGAAAATGGGACGTTTACCTCAACAAGAAAATATAGAAAATAAACTGGGAGAATGGCACTTCAGTACAGCAGCAAAACTCAAATGGAAAATGAGAACACATTAGGAGAAAACTGAATTCTTTTGATATAAGCTTCTTCTCACTACTTTCCAATTTTCAGATCAGCTACCACACTGAAAACTCAATTGCACTTAGCCTGCCCTTGAACTCCTCATGAAATTATGGCCGATTTCTGGCAGTCATGTCAAATGACCTTCAAAGGTGCAAGAAATACAGGTCATTCCTGGGTAATAATCTATTCCATGAGCAGCCAGTATGGTAGGAACAACAAATTCATATTTGGAAGAACTACTTCACAGTACCACTGGCTCTAGTGGCAAAAACCAGAATACAAAGCTCATGTTAGAAACTGTACGATATCTGGTGAACTGTGCTGTAAAAGCACAAATGAGGATTTCCCAGATCTACTTAAGCTAATAAGACGAGCCTCTGGCTCTCTGCAAGCTTAGAAACACAATCAAAAAAACCCCCAAAACCCAAAACCTTCTGAGGTAACTACAAATAACTTTATAAGCTATTTACTGCCTGTCTTTAGAAAAAGTCTGTGACATAATCAAAGTTAAATCTTACAGAAGGAAGAAAACCCCAACAAAGTCTTGCCCTGAATGTGCATCTTATTTTTGTACATTATTTCTTACGATTTCTTTGCATTTATATTTGCTTTTTCAAGAACCATTCTTGATAAATTGTACTTTTGCATAAAGTCATCCAAAAAACCCCTGAAATGACAATATGTTAATGACACTATTAAAATCATAACCACAAGGGGAAGAAGTTCCACTCTCAGTTTTAAATAACTTTAGCTTTACAGTCAAATCCCAAGCTTTTCAGCAGAAGGACTAGAAATAGTGATGCAGCTAAGCCAAGAGTGTTATGACACACAGGAATTCAGGTTCAAAAGGAACCATCTGGTTCATTCAGTTCACTGCAACTGGAATAGATTTTGAGTCCTGAAAGGTCAGTGCCACATCCGTATGTACAAACTGGAACACTTCAAATGCACTATAACAAATTAAATTCCTTTTTAAATACTAGAACTTAAAAAACATAACCATAGTGTGTCAAAGGAAATAACACACAGAACTCCCTACAAGCAAATAGGCGTCAGTGTCCTATATTTCTCAAGTGACCTTTTACGTATTTTATACTTAATCCAGAATTCTAAATAAGGCTAAGAACTATTTTAAAAAATTATGTTTCAATTATGTAAGACAATGATGACAAATTAAAACTTAGATCTGATACACTAACTGCCACTAGGTCTGCTAGTGTGGAGGAGGTGATAAATATCCACTTTCAGCTCTGAATTTCTTGTCTTTTCTCTGTGCTAAATCCTCTAACATTAAAAAAAAAAAAAAATAGTTTTCATCTTCTCTGTTCTGCCTACAGCCACCCCACCTCTGTGCTTCCCATCTGTCCACTCCTTCCTTGCTATTCTTCAACTAAATAATTCCCAAAAGATCTCTCTTGTCTCTGCTTGCCAGTCTAACTTGGTGAGCCCCACCACTACAGCAGGCTAGAAGGTCACAGGTTACACAGCTGCTCAGTTTCCAACAGTCCCACAAGCCATCTTGCTACAGCTTTCTTACCTTAACCTGACTCCAGTTTCAGCTGACAGGCTTTAGGTATACCTTTTTGGAACATTAATGAGTATGTTCTTCTAACCATTTCAGTATTTAGTATTCTGAAATAAAAAAATTCAGTACATTTTTCAAACACAAATGTTGAGGAACACAATCTTTCTTACTCTCCCATCTTACTCTGCACAGTACTTTGATTCTTTTAATGCTTCACTGTCTCTGAGGCCTAAGGGCATTCTCCCTGCTCAGCATCTCTATCCATCCTTACAAAAATGCAGACAGGTAACAATTATGATACAATGTATTTTCAATTCAACACAGAATGGAAAACATTTAACCGATTACAACAATTCATGCAATTCGTCAGTTACAAACTAAGCAGTAAATAAAAGCAGCTATCGTAACAGCTGACATTTGATTTCCTATATCCTATCTTGAATGAAACTACAACCGGGTGGGATATTTTATATCCCCAAGTATTTTTAAATCCCTTAACATGTCAGTTTCCATGTGTATTTTTTCAACTGACAAATTCAGTTCTAAAGAGTAAATTATAAAGTTTCTTTTAGCAAAAGCTAAATTGAATTAGTCCGAAGAAACTCAGAACACAAGGATATTCCAGTTACTACATTTACTGAAAACATAGCAAACCTGGAAAAATAGGATAAGTGAAAGGCTGCTAAAGGTGTTTCCAAGACAGATGTTGCAACACAATGTTAAAGAGCCTGCTGCTTGAAATTTAAACTTGTACCAAATCACAGAAAAATGGAAAGTCACCAAGTATATTATGTTATCACAAGACATAAATCATTTTAGAGCATTTGGGAACACAGCTAAAGTGCCATCCCCACATTAACTAACCCTTACTAAAGGAAATTTGTTTTCTTTATTTGTAATACACCTTCTTGATGCAACTAAAACCATTATTACTTCATAGTCATCAGAAACATCAAAACATATCATTTATCTTATTCAAAATTTCCATTAACAGCAGTGGCAGAAACAGTTGTTCAGCATCCTTTAGTTTTGTGCCACTGATTATTCCCAACCAAATAAGTATTACACCTGAATCACTTGATGCATTTGAATTGCATCATCTTTCTGATTAGACTGTTTGGAACTCTACTATTGGTCTCAAACAAATACAGCCAGGCAGTCCTCTTCCTAGTCATTTTTTTGTCTGCTGAAATTACCAATCATATTGTATATTCCATAATATAAACTATAAACGTATATACAACGACTGGTCTCAGATCCTTGCAAAACTCCACTAACAGTGAGCCACACAAGAGCTCTCCCAAAATAATTATGCAGCTTTTTTGGTGCCCACCATACAGTAACTTTATTTAGATCTTGAATACTTCTCCTTGTCATCAGTGAGAAACTCTGTTGAAGCCAGGACATCTGCTGTTTCATCCTTACTGATAATACGCTATTTGTTGCAAAAAGACATCAGATGCATCTAAGATCATTCAATCTCTTAAAATCCATGCTGGCTGCTACACATCAGTGTGGGGGTAGAGGAAGGCTAGGTTCCCCATAATGGTCATTAAAACTGAACAGTTAGCCTGCAGAAAGTTATAAGCACAGATCACACCTCTAACCTTTCCTCATGAACAAGCGTATCAAACACATAAGTATTCCAAAACTGACTGCACAGCCATAAAGCAGGATTGTTCTTTAAAAAAAGATGACTTAGAAAAAGTTGGACTGGCACTTGAAAAATTTGACTACCAAAGGAAAAAGTACCTTTGCTTCAAAAGGTTTGTGATTTCAACACTTCTCTAAAAGATGGGAGAGCTAGATTCAATTTCCTCTGCAACCTGAGAAGATTGAAACTTGCAATCCTTACATGCAAAAAGACTATGCCAATCACAAATCTAGGGAACAGCCTCAGTAAATCAGTTTTTCAACCCTTCCTTGAGGCTCTACATATGGGCAGAATACCAAGGAGAATACTCAGCTGAAAATGAGTTGTTTCACTTGCTGCAGTATGTGCGTGCATATACTCTGCAGCTTATATTTTAACATAAGGATTTGTGCATATGCATTCAAAAAACATTTAATTCAACAATATTAAACAAATATACATTTGGTGTATATGCATGTGATGTCTTATACCAGTATTAGTTACTGGGGTTTACATCCTATATTTGGAAAATTTTAACATAGTTTTCAGTGGAAAAAAAATGAGAATCATAAAATCATAGAACGGTTTGGATTGGAAGGGATCTTAAAGGTCATCTAGTTCCAACACCCCTGATATGGGCAGAGACACCTTGCACTAGATCAGGTTGCTCAAAGCCTCATCCAACCTGACCTTGAACATCTCATGGAATGGGGCATCCACAACTTCTCTGGGAAACCTGTTCCAGTGCCTCACCACCCCCACAGTAAAAAATTTCTTCTTCATATCTCATCTTAATTTACTCTCTTTTAGCTTAAAACTGTTACCCCTCATCCTATCACTATAATCCCTGATAAAGGGCCTCTCCCCATCTTTCCCTGAAACACTATCTTTCATTTAGTTCAAAACTAATCACTGTCTTCTGAGATTCACAAAGCACTTCTTGCTTTTCCATGTGGGTGGCAATGAAGCAGAAATGTGTAGTCCAAGGGCAATCAGAAGAGACTTTAGTGCTTTGGGATGGTTTGTAAGCAAATCTGGAGCACAGGATATTTTTCCTTCTATCCTTCCAGGTCAGGTAAACACGTTGGAAGAAACATATTGACCTCCTTTATCAATACATGATTCCATGGCTGCTGTCATTGTCACAATTTTGGGTTTTCAATAACGGGATAGCCTACATGACATCAGGCTTGCCGGCAGAAGACATGATTCAGTTTTCTCAAAAGGGGAAGAAAGTCTTTGATCAGCAGCTAGTGGGGCTCACTGACAGAGATTTAAATTACATTTGAAGGGAAAGGGGGATAATATCAGGCTTGTGACAACACATCAGTTTAGAGCGCCAGGGTGCCAACTAGGGCCCTTAGGCTGTTGCTTTGAGGTGTGCTTGGTACTCTGCAGCACATTGCAAGTTTTACAGAGATGAGCCAGGAGCTCCTGAGGTAATAGAAGTCAACCAAGAAACACCAGTGAAATACCTCCAAGGAACTCAAATATCACCTCTAAGAAGGTGACACGATAAAAAGCACAGCTGAAGTGCCTCTAGGCCAATGCACGCAGCATGGGCAACAAACAGGAGAAGTCAGGAGGCACTGTGCTGCTAGAAACCTATGACCTAGTTGCCATTATTGAAACTTAGTGGGACAAATTCCATGACCGAAGAGCAGTTATTGATGGCTACAGGCTGTTCAGAAGGGACAGGCGAGAAACAAGGTGTTGCCCTCTGTCCAAGAAATGAACAGATTGTGAAGGACTGTCTCTGAAAAATAACTATGAGCAGGTTGAAAGCCTATGGGTAAGAATTACAGACCGAGGCAACAAATAAAACCTTAGTTGGTGTCTATGACAGGCTGCCCAGTCAAGGGGAGCCTACTGATGAAGCCTTCTAACTCCAGCTATAGGAGGCATTGTGCTTGCAGGCTCTCATCCTGCTGGGAGATTTTAACCACTCCGACATCTGTTGGAAAAGTATCGCAGAGAGCTGTAGGCAATAAAATCACTGGATTTATACCATTTTATTATATGGCATAAATATTGATAGCCTTTTGTGTGTGGTTTATCATGATACAAGCTACATAATTCATAGAACCACAGAATCATCTGGTTGGAAAAGACCTCCGAGATCATGAAGTCTAACCGTATCTGTCCCCTTGCTAAACCATGTCTCTAAGAAAACCATCTACCCGTCTTTTAAACACCTCCAGGGATGGTGACTCAACTACCTCCCTGAGCATCCTGTGCCAGCACCTAACTACACTTTCAGTGAAGAATTTTTTCCTAACTTCTAGTCTGAACCTCCAATGGCACAACTTCTCTTGGTTACTTTATTAAGATTTGAGTCCCCCAGCTCCTTACGGTTACAGATAACTTCTAATCAGTTAATCAAAGATAAACCAAAACACATAACTGGATATCAAAACCATTAAACTTACCTGATAAGCAGATGTATGTTAAATATTCACCCTGACCCCCAGTAGCTAGGAAAGGAATCTTTTTTTTTGTTCTTCTTTTCACTTGGACAGCTCCCAGCATCCTCTCATCACGTGGGGCAAAAATTTCTTTGCTGATTGCAGATTTGGCATTCATTATAGATCACAGATATAGTAGACTGCTGCTCTCTAAAAGAAAAAAAAAAATCATAAATTTAAAAAAATGTATTAGAAACTCCTAAATTATGTGAAAGTACAACTAACTTACATGGGTGATAGCAGCTTTAACCTTCAAATAAAGATTTTAATGATTCAAAGAATTAAAAAGGAAATTTCACACACTTAGAGGGAAAACTTTCAAAGTATCTAAGAGTTTTCACTTAAGTTGTTCTCCTTGCTTCTTAAATTCTCTTAAAACAGCTTAGCTTATTTGGGGCAGAAATTGTCCACACCAGCACTTCAGTATGATGCAAAAACCTTCTAGGAGGGACACTCTAATTTCATGCGGCTTAAAAGCTTCATTAATTCCCTCTCTGGTGACTGGAGGGAAGCTCATCTGTCCCACCACAGGGAGGAAAACCACTGCAAGGGTATAGGGAAGGAAAACTGGTCGAGTTCATCAGCATCCACTCTGAGCTCGGTTGTGCTGCCAGACAAGTCAGGTTCACAGAAGTTACAGAAAGCTTGATACTCAGTAACGGTGTTTCTTCAGGAGCACTGCTCTTGGTGACCATACTTAGATTAAGCAGCTCCTGTACATCTGGCTGTTTTAGGAACTCATTCCCTCAACTCTTCTGTAATTCCCAACTGGACAACTGCACAGAAACAGTGTCAGAGAAACCATCAGGATTCATGCAGACAACGCTACACCACCTCTTTTCTGCTAAGTAATTTTGACCCAGGTCAGTTCCTCAATGTGTTTCATAAGACAACAGCACAGTCAACTTAGGAGACACATTTGGAGACAAAAAAAAAAAATAAAATGTAGAGAACAGAGAGAGAGGAGAGAAGCTGCTTATTTAGGCGTGTCCAGCAAAAGAAAGCTACATCTGACCACAGCTTACAGAGCATCTTAAAGAAGAGAGAACCTGATATTAACAGCCTAATTATCCAGACAGCTGCACTCTTTATCCAATCAGTTCTACACTCAAACCTGTTAATAAGTATATAGATCCCACTGATACAGACTGCTGAATGCCCCTTTTAATTGTTCAAATACAATGATGCTCCAATATACATACATTAAATTCCACTTCTCCATATTATTACAACATTCAAGCCCATAGATCTTTTCTGACATCCTTAGCATCCTCTTCAGGTCTCAGCTACTGCAGGTAGGAATTCTGAACATGGGATCATCAGACATTTGCCACAATTTATCTATTAGAAAACATAGATAAATTTGAGCCAAATTAGATTATGAAAACAAAAGTCATAGGTCCATTATTTTTATTATGCGTACTCTCATCAAAGTAATTCTTGTAACACTTTCAGCTCAACATTTTTTTGGTACTTGTTTATGGTATTTCTTTACCTTAGATAACAAAATCTATCATCATAGAGGTGTAAGAGAGCACAAACTAGTCCAAATCAAATTCACCTATTTTTTTAGGACACAAATAGAATCCTTTGTCAAAATTATCTGTAATATTATATCTCAGTTAACCAATACAGAGGTATGCAAGTTCTGACAGGTTTCAGCATGAAGTTATTTTACATGCACCTTTACAAAAATCAATTGCATTTAAAAAATGGCCCCAAAGGAAAAATCCAGACCAATTTCAAAGAAAGAATGAATGTGCAGCTCCTGAAAAAATGTGTTTTCATAACTACTGCCAAGTTACCTATCCTTCAACAAGTATATCAACATGAAAAAAGAATCAAGAATAAAATCACCTGCTAGTCACTTAGAAAAGGTTGTTTTCACATTGATGTTCATTATACCACAATTTTCTCCTTTTTGTGTTATGAAAATATCTGCAGTATATCTTACATCAGCATGTGAGCTGCTGGCAGTTTATGACTGGTTATGTCTTGGTTTGGGTTTGTTTTGGTTTGCCTTTTCTATTTCAAGGCCACTGTCAATGACTGAGTTTCATCGCACAGACCTCCTTCTGACTGAGATAAAAAAACGATAATCTTTGCAAAACCACCTTCATTCTCAGACTTTCATACGCTTAAAGAATTTTCAATACATAGCTTATTGGGAAAACACATACAAATGCTGTCAGGTAAAAATATGTTCAAGGCACAGCCAACTGAAAAAGTGTTCTTCAGTTTGGAACAATCTGATGCTGTTAATTCTGCAACTGAGTTATTAAACAGATGTTCTCAATCATTTTCCTGAGGTTCACATACTGCAAAATAAAGTGCGATATACTCAGCAATGTAAGAGCTTCCTGCTTTAAGAGACTTTTCCCTGCGTACAATTGGTTGTACCAGAAAACATTACTGGTTTATAGCTTCAAAACTTTCACATACTGCTTCAAGAATTACTTTAAGGATATTACAAGCAATAGGTCTCACTGCCGCATTTGATAAAACTCTGCCGAATAAGAAGGAAGTCAAATAAACAAGAGACACTACCCAAATCCTATTTCCTCAATTTCCCAAATAATTTTGCTTCATTTGTGCACTGCAAGTTATAGCATGAAATTAGAATGACTGTTACGTGGACAATAATCCAAAATAAATGCATTGATCTCTTAATGCAAGTGCTTTTATGCACAAACAACGTATGAATTCAGCTTCATTTAAAGCCTAGGTCAACACAATATCCCAAGACAGTTTAAATCTGTTTCACTACAGACACATAAGACAGGACAGAGAACAATCAAATATTGCAGTTTATTGCTGCATGCTGTTGTTTGCTTTGTGATTAAGCTGTTCGTACAGACATGCACCAGAAGTTGTACACAGAAAGATACTCTAAACACCAAATGCTGTAACTGGAAACTCCGAATAAAGTATGTGCTCACTGCCTAGGAGGTTGTGATCCTTCTGTTCCTGATATTTGGTTCACAACAGCCTCAGATGCCAGAATCAACCAATTAATCTAATACAGTGTTACTTGATACGATTGCTGAATGTAATGTGGAAACTGACACTAGCAGTGTCAGAGAACAACTAACTGTGCCCATGTGCAAACAGACTTCCAAGATTGAGCTGTCAGTACAGTTGGGATGCAGTTGTTTTTCATGGATCAAAATAATCAGCAGCTGGGGGTTTAAATAAGCTATCTTCATCCTACTTACTGGTCAGTCTATGGGAGCTGGAGTCATTGATCCTTGTGGGTCCCTTTTCAAATTGAGATACTATACAATTCTATAAAAAGCAAAGATTTCATTAAAGTCTTAAGTCCCAAAAGCAGGCACAATGTAAGCTTTTTATTAGTCTTACTAAAAAATGTGGAAGATGTGCTTGAGGAACATGAGTAAGTCTCGCTTTTTTCCAACAACAAAAAAAAAACCTACCTCTTTTAATCTAAAAAAAAATATGCTGGTGGTACAAGCAAGTTCATGCAGTACATGCAGATTTCCTTACACAGTAAAGTCTGTTCTTGGCACACATTCCACGACAAATTCAAAACATCAGCAATTTCCATTCATGGCCCACATGAATTCACGTATTTTGGAATGTGAACAGTTTTCCCCATACTCAAATATAAAATGTCTTAAAAGTTGTAACATTTACTGGAGGATCTCTGACCACTCTGAGTGCATTACTGTTTACAACATTCACCCCTCTGTGGCAACAGTGATTTCAAAATTTCAGTAAATGTAGAAGTCTTTAAAGAGAGCCTGCATTTCCTGCTTCACATGCTTTCCTTGTTCCATGTACTTAATTCTGCTCAAGTTATTATAATGATGCTTTTGGCTGAACAAAGAAAATTCCATTTTCCTCCTGCAGTTTTTCACTCCAGCCATCAGTGTTATGGAAGAGGATGTCATCATTTACGCTGTGCCCCCAGCACTCAACAGAAACGCCCAAGAGGGGAAAATTCCTGTGCTGATTTGAACTAGTGCCTGTAATACGCTGCCAAATTTGTATCTCCTCAGATCTTTTTCTGTTGCAGTTCTTCCTCACAATATTTTCAAGCTCTAAAACCTCCTCTAGGAACAGCTGACCATTCCTCTACAATGGTGTGTGAGGGGATGGGGATTTAAAGTAATTTCTGAAAAAGATATTAAATGAAAACAAGATACTTAAGCTGATACCTTCATAGATACCACACATTCAGTAACAAAAAATTGGGACTGTTTTCTGGTCAGCCAAAATATCAGACTGGTTTTAGGCAGTAAGCCAGGAAGCAGCTGACTTATCTTTACATCCAGATGTTTTACAGGACCATGCAAGTAATTGGAAAAAAGGAGGTTCACGGTATCTTTATTGAAGTATTGGTACACAGAAAGAACCAGAGAAACTAACCCTCAGTATACAGATTTTAAATAGTAGTAAATTAGCACAGAAGAATTAAATAAGAAGCAAGAGAATGAAGAGGAAGTAATGTTTTCCAAATATAGAAAAAATGTTCAGTACGTTAATTCTAACTGTTTTCAAGGATCTTAGGTTAAGCATAAACAGAGATGAGCTCACAAGGACAGGCTTTACCACCAAAATGCTGCCTGTGGTGCAAAATCACGTGACCAATTATGACTGGGCTGCAGTTGTAGCTCTAGCAAGAACTCAAACCTGGTTTTAATAAAGCCACCATCCTGACAGAGAACATCTACTTTAGGGAATTACTGCAAGACATTATTAAAAGTCCAGCTTCTGCTATCTTGATAATTATCTGGTATTTACTTGCTGGAAGTGCTAAGACTACATATTCAATCATTACCATACATCAAAATTCTGTATTTGTAGTCATCTCAAATAAATCATGAATAGAACTTTGGAGAATTTACAAATCCTTAAAAGCAAATATTAGAACATACAATTTCTAAAGCTGGTTTGCAATAGATTTATAAAGCTTAACGCCATGCTTATGAAATAACAGAAAGTTTAACTAGCTCTGCAAACAAGGATTAAAATAGCAGATCAACCTTACTCTGAAACAGTTGAGGTAAAATGTTTAAAAGGCTTAAACATAACAAGAAGACCCAAATATCTTCTGTCATACTTCTATTTGCAAAATCTAACTGCAGCAGCCACTGTACAGTCCAAAAAAAATCTATTACATCCTACTAACGTGAGCCCACGACTTTTAAAAGTATTTACTGGGAAGAAAAAAAAAATAAAAACTCACTCCCCAGAGCTATTTGTAGGCAGTCACATTTCCAATCAATTTTTTTCAAACAAACGTTCATTGATGATCGGTTCAACTCTAAAATATGAAAACTATGAAATTGTAAACAGTATTTATGGCAATTTAAAATAGAAACAAGAAATGTGTTTTTACTTACATACATAACTACAAAGTAAACTGTCTGCTCAAGCTGAACTGGACAGAAGCAGGACTTCAGAGAGCAGTGGCTCCTAAATGTAAAACCTGAGTCTTTCTTGCAGTGAAAGTTTTAAGTGGAGCCTACAGAGGCTTTATATTGTAGTTCACCTGATCCAAAACCAATGTTTAGCAGAATGTACTGTAAGTTAGAAATACAAACCTTCTTAACCTTGTTTTTAATGAAGATATGGTTTGGTTACTGAGATTTATGTTCCAGCATTGTTTAGTGACCCCTTAAAGCACTCTGGTTTAAACGATCTATGAATCTATAGGCTACTAGAAGAAGCAAAAGGAATGGGAACAATACTTTGTGGCCTGAGAACATGATGATTTTAGTTAAGAAACAAAAAGAGGCAAAGTGCACAGTTAAAGTCAGAGAGAAGCAGTAAGTACCTAAATATTGATATTTGACATACTTATCCACCTGAGGCAAGCAGCCTGAGGCCTTGAGCAATTCCTGCAACCTTTCATCCCAAATGAAGGGGATGTCAGTTCTGTTCAAGTTGTATGGACCCATGGATTTAAAGAGATCACATGCAGCAAAAGCTCTTAATGGAATATGCATTTATAAAGAAGTGATAAAAAAAGAGACGCAGAACAAAAAGGTATTTTTGAGCTTACGTCATCCAGTGTCTCAATGTGGCAGATCATAACACAATCCTTTAAAAAAATTAAGAAAGTCCATCTAGAAGTTTTGTTTACCTCCCTCCACCACTTCCCAAAAACCCCCAAAATCTACTTACACTGACAGATTATCAGGGACATCACAGAAATTCCACAAGTGGGTAAACAGAAACACTTCACTTTCATGTAGAAGACAACAGCAGATGCACTCTGCTCTACTAGAAGTCCACTACTGCCGAGAGTGAGCGGCACACTATTGGATCCTGGTAACCAATATCTTTATTTCCTCAAGCCAGACAGTAGCCAAAGCACAAGACGCTACACCACTTGGATTTTTGAGACTCTATGCCCCCAAATCTGCCCCATAAGATACATAAAGTTAAATAGGAGATGGTACAAGAAGGCATCAAAGGGGCATACCGATGGATGAGTTACTGTTTATTCCAGGTCAAGCAATTTTTTTCTTGTTTTGACAAGAAAATACCTATTCCAGACCTAGAAGCTAATGTCCTACTAAACAGTATGGTGGGTCTCAACTAAACTTTGCTCACAAGAGGATGTCAATTCTGAAACAAATCTACAGTACCCCAGTACTTCTACAATAATTTCAGTGTTCCTGCATATTACGCTACTTCCATGCAAACAACTTCCTTAGTTCACTCATGACTAATGTCACGAGATAATATCAAAGACATCATTCAAGCTAAGATACATCTGCCAGTTGCAACTTATTCATATGGCCTAATACTTGATTACAGAAAGAAATCAATTGGTTGGAATTTTTTTTTTTAGTTATCTCTTTCCATGTGTTCAATTTTTTGGCCAATATTTTAAAAAAAAAAAAAAAAAAATCATTTTAAAAAGAAACTAAAGAATCTTGGTGAGAAGGACCAGCCCATATTCCAGAGGGAAAGGGGAGTTGAAGGACTGCATTTTGGAGCACGCACAGCTCCATATGTAATTTATGCTCACCTCGTGCATTTGTACTGGTAGAAATGATTGATGCCCCTGTGCACTTTTCCTCTTTATGACAGTACACATGCTTATATGCTAGTGCAGTGACCTAGACAAGAGAATTAATCCAAGTTTAATCCAGTTTAAAAGGAAGAGAAATAGTGATTAGTTTTGGTTTTACTCAGATCGGCTCCCAGGCTCAGTTCAATACACAATTGTGTGTCAGAACATAGGAAGGAAGAGCAGGGGTAAGATTAGGGTTGCCTTAGGCATCACAAATACTAGTTTACAAAGATTGTGAAACTACGATTTAAAGCCAGAACCTGAAATGTCAGGAGCTTTCATCAAAAAGTAAAACTGGCTGACTGGAGATGTGGCACAAAGCCAATCTAGACGTAATTTTTCAATATCAAAACTTGTAACAAAGGACCAAACTGAATAAAAAGTGGTAAAACACAGGAGTTCATATGGGGTTTTTCATTGATAAGAACAAATGTGTTTCAAGATAGAAGCAAATTTCTTCATATACCGACTCCATTATTTGTTGAGATAAACAGAGGCTTAGCAAAAAGGTTGGAAGCTAGGCTGTTTGCACACAGTACGATTTCTGCACTAAATCAGAACCTGCTACATATAAGAATACACAAAAATATTACACAATGCTATTACTGCAGTATATCCTACATAACTAAAACACACTAAGTAACAGCAGCTATCCTGCCAAGACACCTCACAGGAACCTGATTTTGCATTATTAGCATGAACAATCACAGATGCTCAATAATGACAAACCACGCAAGTAATAAGTACTGATGACTAAAAAAACAGATGTTATCTGGATTCATAATTCAGTGTACAGGTTGCCAGAGAGATAGGATATTACTACAGTATTAGTTGAAAGTGTTTTAAAGAAAACAAACAAACAAACTACTGTTTCAGCTAACAGCTTGCACATAGTATTCTTGCCACTGTCTTATACCAACTAGTATACCTCAGTAACCTCTTAAATCATGTTTTCCAAATCCTCACAGTTCCATTTCCATTCCTCCTCATGTAACTGATATTGGTACAAACTGCAAATTTCTGCACCTTGCAGTCACCTATTAAATGGAATATTCCAAAAGAGGAACAGGGAACAAACTTGGGCCTCTCATGCTGAAGATTTTCTGTTTTCTGAACTGCAACCTGAAAAAAAAAAGGATGTAAACTCCTTATGTTCCTTATATTATTTTAATACTGGGGAGGAGACAAAAGCAAAGTAATACAATGGGATAAGACAAAACATCAAGGGATTGAAGCATTCTATTTCACTCATCCAAGCGGAATCAAGTTTCTCTGCTATGTTTATTTCAACCACTCCAAATGTGTAAGCAAAACCACTTATTAGCAAAATGCATAATTATTTTAAGAACTGAATTTATCAGGTTCTGGAGATATCGGAACCTTTGTAAGGGCAGGGACATCTCTGCGAAGTGTTAAACCAACATTTTAATTGAGGGAAAAATAAGAACTGTATAAAAGTAGTAAACCATCTGGGGACAGTGCGCTGTTATTTTCTAGCAGTTAACTAAACACAGTTTTCAAGCTGAACACATTTCTGACCTGCTGCATACTTCTTCCCAGGAATCCTCCATCAGTAATCATCACACATTTCAAAACGGGTGAGCCCAATAAAGTTCACAAAACTGCAAAAAGTCCTACAAACTGAAGAAGTTAAGAAAAACTCATTGGCTCTAGTGTTTTGTTCAAGGGATGTTATCTGAGGAATTATTAAAAATGTTATCCGTGGCTTTTCTTGCCTCACTATGTTTGATTGCTTAGCTCTGCACTCCTGAAGAGAATTCAGGAAAAAAAACCCTCAACAGTGCAAACAAACCTTGTATCTTTGATTTTTTTTTATTTTTTTTTTGTTAATGAACGGCTTGTTTAGTCTCACAGAAATCTAAGGAAAGCTAGAAGGGAAACTACTAGCTTTTTCCTCTGCCTTGGTGTTTCATAGTAATCTCTAGTTATCAGCGGTAGAAGTATTCTACTCTAACAACGAGGAAATTTCCATTAAACATGGAGGTGGTGGGGAGAAATCGTTTTGTCAAGTGATAGCCTGTTGAGAACGAGATAGTCTTCTTTTAAAGTGAAAAAAGAAGATACCACATCTCCCTTTGCCCTCCTTTCAGGGATCAAGTAATGACTTCTTGAGGATGTGAAATCTTTCATCAGTTTTATGAATCTGGACATACCAGTAAATTTTACATTGAAATCTCTTACAGATCAGTATTAATCAATGTATGAGATACCTATAAAAGACATTATGACCTTTTACAGTTCTACATTACATTCTGAGATAAACATTATAACAGCAGAGTGAGGGATGAGAAAGGGCAACCTAGATAGCCAAACCAAACAAAAAACATGCTTGTCTAGTTCTTTCCACTATGTGTTTTTACATTTTCCCAAAAGAGAGAGATAGTGGAATACCCTTCTCAATGTTTTCACTTCAAATAACTAGATGTTTTTCATGCCTAACTGAGACAACACAACATGGAGGCATGAGAACATGGACCAAACAATGCCACCTAAGCTTGTATGAGAAACATCCTATCCAAGTAGAGGGAACAGGACAGGATGATACAACATAAAAACCCTGCAACATTCCTTTCATAAATTTAGGAGTGATTCTATGCTTACACGCAGAACTTACATTTATAACCCATAGGCATGTACCAATTTCATGAGTCAAAGACGGAGGGCTGTTTAAAAAAATTCTAAACCATACAACGTACATCTTTCACTAGACTGATTCCAGAAGATACCAGCTCAATCGATGTATCAGATATCTTTCCAATTTTAATCCACTCACAACCTCACTGTGAATAATTTTCTCTAAACAGTAGGCACAGCTATGGACCCTGAAATATCATCTCTCAATATATCTTCACAGAAGCTTTTCAGCACCAGTTTATGCCGGTTTAACTGTGGGATGCTACCAAATATGGTGGTCAGTATTCTTCGCCTCCCAGATTTTTGCTGATTCATCAGAACACCAATCCTACACTCAAATTTGTAGCTGCATATCATCAGTATCAAGATAGTGAACCTAGTGGGAATATGCACTACTTCTGTCAACAACCTACAGCTTACTCTTTTAATGCATTCTTGAAACCTTATCTTCACCTCTGCAGATGCCTTGAGAAACAAGCCTGAAAATGACATTCTTAAATTTGATTATTCTTGAATCCTAAAATGATATCTCACAGACAATGACGTGATGTGGCCTGTTACATTGAACCTATAGACTCCCCTCCAAAGCTCCGATCTCTCTTTTTTTACTTAACGGGACATGTGACCTCTGCGCGCCCTAACAACATGCTTTATTCAAAACTATTAAACTACCTTGCCTTTCAAGTAGTCTAACAATAACCATAACTAGTTAAAAGCAATTACAGTATCACAAGGCTGGAAAAGACCTTTGAGATCATCGATTCCAGCCTATGACCCAACACAACACCCACTCATCATCTAAACCATGGCACTAAGTGCCTCATCCAATCTCTCTTTAAACACCTCCAGGGACGGTGAATCCACCACCTCCCCAGGCAGCACATTCCAATGACCAATCACCCTTTCAGTGAAGAATTTTTTTCCAATATCAAGCCTAACCTTCCCTTGACAAAGCTCAAGACTGTGTCCTCTTGTTCTGTCACTGGTTACCTGAGAGAAGAGAACAACCCCTGCCCGACTACATCCTCCTTTTAGGTAGTTGTAGAGAGCAATGAGGTCTCCCCTGAGCCTCCTTTTCTCCAAGCTAAACAACCCCAGCTCCCTCAGTTGCTCTTCACAGGGCTTGTGCCCCAGCCCCTTCACCATCCTCATCGCTCTCCTCTGGACACACTCCAGCATCTCAACATTAACAACTTATCACACCCTGCATCCAGAAAACTTTACAAGTATATCTTATGTTAGACCAAGTGACCTCTTTAGTATAGGCTTTTCCATTCATATATTCTGCAGACATTGAACAACAATACAAACCAAAAAATTCATAAAGGTATCAATAGTGTTATCCTCAGACTTGTAACTCCTGAAAACGACCCATCTAAAAATTCAACTTCATTAGAAGAAAAAAGGTAATTTAATAATGGGAATAATCCAAATCAAACTTCACTTGAGCTTTTACTTTACTTTTTATTTCACACAGTCATTACGTAAATAAACACTGCTTCAGAACCCAATACTTGCCCATTCATTAGACAAAATCACTACAATGGTTTACTTCAGACACGTTCATTTCACAGTAGCTAACGAGGTTTGGAAAAGAAGTTTCAGAACTTACACAGAAGGCTTAAATTCACAATAAATATTTACAACTTCTGCTACCTAAGGATATCCTTGCACATTTAAGGTAACTTGTAATACATACAATTACAGAAGAAAAACTTGTTAAAACAAACAACAATGAAAAACTCTGAGAAAATTATATTAAGGCTCATTTCTGTGCCTGCTTCATCCACACTGAAAATAACACTTTGGAAACATTCAGTACAAAATAAAGAAAAAGCTCACTAAGCCTTAACAGACTCGCAAGTAGGTCTCCTACCTAGGGGTGACCCTGGGGGAAGGTAGGTGTTCACGTACCCAAGAGTCAAGCCACAGAACACCAAAATAACCAGCAAGTGGTAACCTGATCCTGAAATCTCCTGGTTCAAGAAGTTCCTGTCTGTGGACACTGCAACTAGCAATGGGTGAATCAAGCAGCTCCACTTGGGAGCTCTGCAAACAGAGAACAGCAAGGAGTCAAACTAAGGCCGAGGCAGAGTCAGAGTCACCCCAATTAACTCAAACCGTAGCATTAGTAACCGGCAGTTACCTTGTACACAGTCACAAGGAAGAAAAAATATAGGTGAAACAAACATGTTTGTCAAAACAGTATAAGGTACAGTCAAGAAACTTAGAGAACAGAACAATCCGAGCTTCCTCCAGTGGAAAAGAGAAGGGAGATACAGAGAACACTTGTTAAAATACCAGTAACAACTTAAGCAAGTACAGTAACTCCAAGTGTGAGAAGCCCTTTATCAAGAAGCTTTTGGTAGGTGGCACAGTTTTGAGGTATTTTGCCATTAAAAAAAAACCAAATTCTCCACACTCCAGATGAAAAGGTTTCCTCAATCTATGTGACATCACCATCTCCTAGCAGGACAGCAGAGAGAACCCAAAATCTACCAGAAGAAACAAACTAAGTATGAGCTATGAAAACAAAAACGAGGCAGAATGGTAATGCCCCACTTCTCAAAGTGTTACGATGACATCAGAAGAGGAATAAATAAATTTCATTGGGAGTATATATGTCCTCATTTTGTTCAGCCTCCAGAACTCCCCCCTCATGTACTGAGGAAGCAGTTTCATCACACAAGGCACACTGGTCAAGCATGATTTACCATCTTGGCACTTCCTACTCATCTTCTTGTCCTCCTGTGCCTGTAAATAGCTCCCAATGACAAAATGCAAGAGCCTGCCATGACTTCTTATATGAAAAACTGAGGTGGATATAGGATATATAATCTTTCACATTGCTTACCCTGTTGCCTTCACATCAGAGACAGACACAATACATTGCAATTCTGGCATTTATCATCAGAGTTTACTCTGTAAACAAGCGGTGACACAGCTAATGCTGGTGACAGTTCAGGGAGTAAGTCTGTGTACCGTTATTACACTATTCTGTTTCATATACGGTAATTTGTTATTTCCAGGCAACAGCAGATGCAAAGTGGAGAACTTCAGTGAGAGTTATCCACACTTAGAGACTTCTCAGTGAAAAAGTAAACCCATTGTTTCAAAGCTATTGTCTTCAAATCAATTCTACCCCAGAATGTCTCTTTTGGGAAGGGAGAAGTGTCCACACTTCTGTGCAGTTCATTCAAGTACAAGAATATGAAAGTAATTTTTCTCTTCTCCTTCTAACCTCACCCCCTAGGCTGAGATAATCTGAAGAGGTACAATTCTCCCATCCAAGTACAATCACACATGCTCAGAGCCAGAAAAAGAAGGCTCCTCCTAAGAACGTGAGCAAAACACATCAGTTGTAGAAGATCCCAGCCCAGCCAGGGAAAAAGAGATACTTCATTCATCTCTAGCAATGGATATGAAATAGGGCTGTGGAAGAAGGCAACACCACCCCTGACTAGATTTCAGATCTCTGAAAAGATACCTGGCAAAAAGCTTTTTCCTCTCCATTGCTGAACTGAACTTAGAAAATGTCAAACCTTGACTTTTACAGCCTAAGAATTATCTTCTTCTTCAAACCTGCAGCATCTAAATAAAACCACGCCATTGCTTCACAAGCTGAACTGTCCGATTCTTTCACTGCAGAAACATGGGTGCAGGTAAAGGCCAAGCCCCTGCCCAGAAGCACTGTAGGGCTCCACAAGGGTCATACTACGGAGTATGGTTAGGGTCCAGGCTTGGACTTTATCAGCCTGGACTACAGCTATGCGAGGGGCTGGCTAGACAAGGGAATAACTCTGAAATATATGGGAAGCAACTGAGTGTTAAGACTCTTGTGCCCTAATGGCCTTGGAAAGCACAACAATCATTTGTTCATGCTTTAAGAGTCTCATGATAAGCCTCATTTCTCAATTTCTGTGCAGCTGTCTCTAAGACATATTAATATAAATAAACTTTGAAAATTAAAATTCCCACAGAAAATCACATCTTGAAGAGGAAATGAGACCATGGGTGGGCCCATGATTAATAGCTGGAGTACAGGTTCCCACTGCTTCATGAGACTGTCAGATAATGAATCTGAATGTGGGAATATACGCAAAAGACCACTGACCACTGTGGTATCAAAAGATCTCAGGAAGCATGTCGGGAGCAGGAGCTGAGGTATAATATATATTAGACTCTTTAATTTGACTGGGACAGGATCAGTTTCCATATAAATCAAGTATAAATATTTAATAAAGCATCTAGAAGGAACACACAACTGCAAGGTCATTATGCTAACACAGGTGTGTACAGAGCCAAATCTGGAGAATAATTATACAATATCCTCACTAGATAGTATTTCAGATCCTACATCTTCAAAACTTACAAGGAATGAAGTACTGAATCACCTCAGTTTCTTCTTTTAAATGAAACATGACTGAACTAGATAAAAAAACTAATGCTTCACAAATAAAACCTAAGAAAAAGCAAGTGTTGAAGAGAACAGTCTCATTTAAAAAAAAAAAAAAAAATTTTCCATACACTAGTGCCATAATATTGCTTTTAAAGTAGCTTGCGTTTAAAATGTGGTTTTCTTTGAAGCATTTCTGCACTACTTTTTCCCTCAGTTATGGTATTTACCCACATATAAATTTAGGTCAAAAATGAACTGGCAACAACATCCTTTCCTCACCGCTCTTGCCTATTCTTCATTCCTTCTCATTGCATTCAGATTCTTGATTTTACTAGTATGGAAATTTTTGTTCAAGTCCCTTCAGTCTGTTTAACGGGGATGAAAAGGAAACTGCTCTCTGGAAGAGAGTTCCTAGTACCATAAAGGCTCAAAAGTAGAAGGCCATATGCAAGTGTGAAAATAATGTAAGTTTTACTGAGTTCACAATATAATTTTTCTTTTGGAAAGCATAGTGAAAATCCTTCAGTCTTCTGGTGATCTCATTGCGCTGAGACCAGCACAGTTCCCAAGCCCATGACTCATACTCCCCAGCAAAAAAAACTGCTGGGGAGACAGATGTTTTGTTTATGATGAATTAATTCCATCAGTATGTCTTGCTCAAAAAAAAAAAAAAAAAAAAAAAAAGAAGGAAGGCTGCATTTTGTATGCAGAAGATAAAGCATGATAGTCATGCTCCTGTCTTTCCCTTTTCTAAACACTGTTGTGTTAAGCTGCAGATGCTTCAACAACTTACTAAGGAAAAATGAAAACACTGTCTTGCCAATAAAGATTTAATTTCCCAGTTATGATCTATAAAAATGCGTAACTTCAAAATATTCAAGTTTCTGGCTTTAAAGTTTACTTCCATGGCAGGAAAAACTAATATTATTTGTTTCTTGTGGCATAAAATTAAACTAAGTCCAAGTATAGTTTGTTACCAGATAATGAAATTGAAAGGAATATTTTTCAGCATTGTTCAGTTTGTCATCAAACCTTAAAACAGCAGAGTGTTTTCAATTAGAAAAACTTGTTAATTATTTTCTAAAACAGTCTCTTTACACACTGCAATAACATCAGTGGAATTATGCCAACTTAACAGAAGTAACCTCTACATGTTTGCTGCCTCCCTCTGTAGATATGTCTACCCCTAAAATGCACAGAATCCCTGTATCAACCAGCTCAACAGAGAAATTTACTTATGATGCACACTTGTGCATCCTTTCCCACCCTCTCTCATCATTATATCCTCCTTTGCCTATGGCTCACTGTTTTCTAACATAATCCTTCCTCCTTCCTTATCCGGCTTCTTTTATAACACTGTTTTCAGGTGTATCTAATTTGTATCCCACTGAAGAAAACCTGGCACTTAAAAACATTAATGGAAGTTAAGCACGCATGCCTTAGTGAAATCCACGGGACTGAAAATCACCTCCAAACACACTATCAGAAAAATCTTCATTTCAAATTATTTTAGTTATCCTCCAATAAATTAAATTTCACTAGTGTTTCAGGGGGATCGTTGGTCTTTATTCAATGCCCTAAGTACCGTTCAATATCGCAGAAGAAAGATCTTTCTCACAGCTCTCATACAGAATGCAAGAAGAGACGTGTATCCATGTTAGCTGAAATGTTAACAATCTGGAAAAACCCTATGGCAATTAACCAACAAATGCATGCCTTTACTAATCTGAGAAACAGATGTAACTTGAGCTGCTGATTTAAGAGTTTGATACCACTGTATGATGTATGTAACCAGTTCCTTAGTAAACTGTAGGCTTATCTTGATATGAAAAATACAAAACCAAAATAACACTATAACCACCACCTGACTACCATCCTTGATTTTCTACTTTTGCAGTAAAGTAATCAACATGTGACTGTTAAATCCAGTTCTATTAATGGCACTGTCAGCTATCAGACAGAGCTACAAAACTACAGAACACAACAGTTAGAGATCAGTTATACTGAAATCCATACACCAGCATGTCCATCAGTTGGTCAGTGCCTGATAGCCAGAGAACTGATAGGTTTAGAGAAATGATTTTGGAATAAATTTGCAATTAATTCACTCTCGGAGCTATGAGAAGCAATATTAGAATAATGCCACTTTTTGTCTACTTTCTACATTAGGTAAATCAGCAAACACATTTCTCCCAAATGGAATAGGCAGTTGTGACATATCAGAGAAAACACTCTCACAAAACCATTTGCTTTACATAGCATCCATAATAAGACAAATAAATAGCACTACTAACTTTATTTATTTATCTACAGACAACAGCAAAAACGAAGTCTTCTTACATCATAAATAAAGGAGAGCAGAAAAACTCTTAAGACTTTTCGTTTGCTGTAAACTATATGATCTTTGGCACAATCAGATGAACAAAGTTATCACATACTAATTTTTATTTATCATAAAGGGGAAAGAAAAGCTATTGACAGAGAAGGGAATATTGAAAGTAATCCTCTTTTCTCAGCCAAGGTTTAAACTGTAGACTACAATTTGGCAAGAAGATATCAGCAAACAAGTGATGACAAGCTGTTATTTCCATAACATTCAATCTGACCAAAAAAGATTGCACATTGGAAGTATCAGCAGAGATACATAAGGAGAAATATTAAAATTATACAGCACCTTTTGCTGTTATAGAAAGTTAAAATAAGCATTTAAAAAAACATAGCTAGTCAAATTTTTAAAAGCTATGATTTACATTGTCAAAAAAGGTTGGCAGTATGTTAGTGATCTTTCTGTGTTAGAAAATATCCCCAGTGCAGTCTTCTGCACATGACAGCCACTAGGGCTTTTCCAGTCTTTTACTCTCTTCACTTAAAAGACCTCGTATTTAAAAAGGCATTTTAAACATTTCTATCAGTTATTTTAATTTTACATCTACAATTTTCTATAGGTTTTGTCAGGACCCTGATAGGCCACGCTGCTGCTGCCCAGCTTCCCAGGGCTCACCTCTCCCTGCCCACAGCCCAGAACCCCACATCAGCCCCCAGGGCCATCAGCCCCTGCCCCAGTGAGGCCACAGCGGGGCTGGTCTCCAGCTCCACACAGCCCAGCCCTGCCCGGCCACGGGTCTTGCAGAGCCTGGCAGGCACATTAAGGCTGTCTGACTATCATTCCACACAACAGGCCTGACCCTGTCCCGGACCTGCTGGGCGTCTCATCTGCAGGCCTCGCCTCAGCATTCCCTCATCCCCAAGGAGGAGCCCCTACCCTCCTGGCACCCCGGCCACCAGCCCACAGGGCACCTGGGTAGGTTTAACCAACATAAGAAATAAAAGAGCAGCTCAAAGTCATCAGCAACTATTCGCCCAAGGACTATGTACATCAACAACAGCTTGAGTAAAGACACTAAGCAGCAAGACGCAAAGCCCATAGTGACTCCAGCCTTTTACTATCACACAGTTATTCCAAGTCTCCTTGTGACAGGGGAGAAAAAAAAAAAAAAAAAAAAAAAAAAAGAATCAAGCAAATAAAACTGAACAAAATTGATAAATTGATTTTTACTTACTTTCAGAAGGTTTTAAGTAACGGATTGCAGAGCATGAGAAAGATTAATGTGAAAGCTACCAGTGAAGGACAGCAGGACAGCCAACCCATGAGAGCGAAGAAGCACAGGGAAGGAAACAGAAACATCTAACTATTGCTTGCACACAGTAATATCTCCAATTCAGCAGCAGCAGCTAGCCTAAGCTATTTTTCTTTTTCAAAGAAAAGGTAATTATGCAAGAGATTGTCCAGCACAGCAGCAGGAAGGAAGACAGCATGTATCTGAAAGCTATACGACTGAATCAAAAACTTCATGCGTATTTGTGGTTAACAAGGACACCAAGGACTTCAGAACTGCAGATGGAGATCTTCAGAGGGCTGCGAAACTTCTGCAGAATGACAGCAGCAGTATGATTTGACTTTGACCTAGAAAGACTACACCATCTCCCTTAGTCACCATGCCTCCTGTAGGTATGCCTCAATGCACCGAGGCGAAGTGACTACTGAAGTTCTTCAAAACACTCACCAGCATACCAAGCACACACTTAGTCCTTCTGACAAGCTCTAAACTAAGATTTAGTGGGAAGCAAGAATGACACAAGCAATTCTAGTCTAATAAAAGCACATTAAAAAAATAGTTTAGTGACACTGGCAAGAAATTCCAATTAGATAGGAGTCAAAGGACCCACGAAATCTTGCCAGGTCTTCCACTGTAAGTACAGAGGATGTGGTTGATAACTGCTTTACTAATTGTACAATAATTAGAGTTTAACACATAATACCAGTGTCAATGAAACTGACATGCATAAGCTAAATAACTGCTCAGACTGCAACTGATCCTTATCGATATTTATCAACAACATGAGGGCATAATCCTATTTAAGTGAAGATGAAATGAAGCATGCCAGAAATGAGAATTATGCATGAAGTGGTCTTGCTCCACGGCTCAATATGGTTTCCTCTCGATACAGTTCAGCGATGGGCAGTCTTCTGAGTGTTAGGTAGATTCTAGCCTGTACACTTAAAGAAGTTAAAAAGGAAATAAGTCCTCAAACCTATAACCATGTCTCAACACACAGAAAAAAAAAAATAAATCAACTGGCTATCATTTTTATTTTATAAGTGAAATAGTAAAATCAACAATTTACATCAGGTTTTTGAGCCATTTCTGCAGTTATTCAGAAAGAGTTAAACTAGCTTCACAGATTACTAGTAAAAGTAACTCAAAAATACACTGGTTACAAACCTCAATAGTTTAATTTTACCTCTCAAAATGCTGGCAATATATAAGAGACTGCAACTGCTCGTAACTGAACAGTTATGAGAAATTTTGAGGTCATATTTTGTAATAACCCTTGGTGAATTTCAAAGGTCTCATTATTTCCCACAGGTTTTCTACGCTTTTGGTCAGTGGATATATGAAACAAAGAGCATAACTGCCCACTGTAAACAAGCACTGTTATATCTATTTGTTGATAAAACCAACTGATTCTTCTCAGCCTTCTCTGTTCCATGAAGAAGCAACATTTTGAGATTTGAAAAAGAAAACAGCAATAAAAGATAAATAAACTAGCACTACTGCTAGGCAAGCTACCAGTTAAGAATTACTGACACTAGGAAACCCCCAAAACGAAGAGATAAACTTATTTCTGAGGACAGGATTACAGAGGAGGGGAAGGTTTTGTTCTGACAGAAGTTCAATTCATATTGAAACTCAGAAAATAGGTCTGGAAAGCATTTCAAAAGGTCCAGTCCCACCTGGGGACAGCTCCAGCACATTTACAGCTGGTATTTCTCTAAGCTGTTTTTAATGCCATCCCATGGTAAACTCCTTCCAGAGTTATTTTTTACCCCCAGGGGATGAAACAAGGAAATGTCATTCCTAAATCTATCTAAACCAAGGAGAACCCATCACTACATGCATATTAGACAAAAAAATGGCAACAAGCTATTCCTTGGCTTGTTTTAATATCCTCTTATTTTACTTACTGCTAATGTAATTTATACCACTCAAGTCTAGTTGCTTCTACATAATAGTTTATACTCACAAACACTGCCAAGTTGTCTGCCTATGCGAAGTGCATAGGTTTCTTAAAAAAGCAGTAATAAAACTAGGAATCCTGGCATTTTAAAACGAGAAACTACGGCCCATGTGTTAACATAAAATTAGTTTGAACAGCATTAGAAGAAATACAGATCTCTTTCTTCTAAACCTACATTTAAAACACAAAGAGTTTAAGAGCTCTCTATTTACAATTTGGTAATTGTCACCTAGCATTTGATGGATCAAAATGTTAGACACCTGTCCTTCCAAAATACAACCATTTATATGTCCTTATTAAAGAACATACAGCTCATGTCTGACAGATACACGTCCTGTTTGCATTCCACTTAATTACATCACTCCACAAAGCACTACTCTATTGCATCAGCACTCTGTATTACACACCGGGTTCATGTCCATACTTGTGTGACACATAAGGTAACTGCAGTCACCTATGCATAGGATAAAGGTATGCAACAGATTCATAGGTCACATGCATCCACGCTAGAATAGCTCAGCAACTTTCACATCAAGCAGTTGATGGTTCACTGTATGATAAATGGTGATGTTGACAAGTGTCATAAGACAGACTCCAGCACCTAAAAAGATCCCTCAAACCTGTTAAACACTGCAAGGGGATTAATGTGATCTACAAAGTATCAAACAAAATTCTTCAGTGTCTATTTCAAAGTGGCTTTGAAAACTGTCATTTATACTGAAGCTGTCATTTTAAATTAACTACAAATCCACAATGAGAGTCATCAAAGCATTCAAAAAGAGGAGACTAGACACATAGTTGGAGCATATGCATAAAGAAAGGTTAGGTGCAGCATTAAATTAATCCAGTCACTCTCCAGTGACAGCTGAAATCAAATAAAAACCATAAGACTCTAACACATATCAATTTTTTCCTTATGATTAAGTTATTCAAACAGCAATTATGTGCATTTCTTCAGTTACAATGTTTCTGCCCTGTAGCAAGCAAGTTCCAGATAGAAACAGCCACTAGTTTTCCTTCTTTTCCAAAATTAGGCTTAGACTGAACAGACTTTCTGGGATGACGAAACATGCTTACTAAGCACTGCCAAAAGAGCAGTAGCCATGTAATATTTATTCCATGTACTGACTTGTGGATTAAAAAAAAAAACTTCTTGCAGAGAAGCATTCAGTTGCTTTAAGAGACTGCAATTTTAGAGACCCAGTTCCTATCAGTCTCACTGTTGCACACATTAGCAGATCTGAGAAATCATCTTCTGTGAGAAGAACCAGAAAAAAAAAAAAATCATGCAACTAACTTACTATACTCAATCCTTTCTAGTGCCTGCCAGGAACTGTGTGACTCTTCAAAGTTACTGCAATATTTCTTTGTATTATGCAGTTTAAGAAAAAGGTTTGCCTTCATGCTAAATCAGCACTAAAATCCTTTATCTTTTAACATTATTATGATAATCCAGAGACAAAGGAAATAACTGGGGTTTTTTTACTTCACCATAGTACTACAGTCTGTTCAACAACTCTACTTCTACTCAGTCAAGCTGTAACCCCTGTCCTGCACTTACTGTTCGGACATACTTTTGATGAACACTCTGAGCAATTCAACTCTCCAAATTTCATTCTACAATCTGAATATACAGAAAATATGAGATAATTATATTAGCTGAAATAAGATATTAAATTATATACCAAATTCTCCACTTTATGGATCTTCAGTAAGATAACATTATTAGGTGGGAGCGAGCAGCACTATGCAGGTGGTGTAGAAAAAAAAGGAATTAGGAGCAAGGCATTCGACCTGAATGCCATAACCCTAGAACATTACCCACTCAAGTCCATATGAGTCTGCTTTATTGACTTTTTGGGAGTGGTCTCTGAAGGAAAAGAGGCAACAAAGAAGTGTGCAACTGCCACTTCTTACATAACTTCAGTTAAAAAAAATACTTAAACTAATCAGATCTTTGAGTCCATTTTTTTCCAATTCAAATATATTAGTAAAGTTTTGGGGAGAGAGCAATCTAGGACAGTTTTGCAGTTTTAATAAATAACCCTGATTGCTATTACTCAACAATAGACTTTCAACAAGAACTGTAATTACCTTACTTTTCTTATCCATATTTAAGGAGAGGGGGCAAGAGGAAACCTACAGCACTGCAATCACATATGACTGGACCTGGAGGTATAACTTCAAAATACGAATGGGAGGGGTGGTGTAGGTGAAAGTGATAACAAAGGTCCCACATGAAACAAATACTCACAACCTCTTCAAGTTACCCGAGTTTCATAAACAACTTTATGTAGTTCTGCCTCTGTAGGGGCTTTTAAATCAACACTGCACAGCTTACTTGAAATCAACGGGCTATTCTGGCTACTACTGCTGACCTTGGTTATGATGAAAGATGAATTTCAACTTCCTTTCAAGTCCATGTAATTTGTTTTTCATAGTTGTATTTTTCAACACCACAACCAGATTAAGAGCAGACTAGCTCCCTAGCTCTATCATTAATTTTTTCATACAATGCTCTCAAACAACACGTGGACTCTGAAGCTCTCACAGGAAGACTGCCCAATTCTCTCCTCCCTTCCACTGCAAAGATGACGCTAGCTGTGTTTGAAATACAGAGAGAAAGAACTAGGTCCTTCAAACACTGCCAGGTTTTCTCTGCCTTCTGTTAGGAAGACTCACTCTTCTCAGGATCGTATCTCCCAGTAGTCAAGAAGCCAGCTCATATAACTGTGTTCACACTGAGGAGACGTGCTTTCAGTGTACCAGCACATTTGGTGCTTTAGAAGGTTACTCTGACACCTGTGAGTTTGCCTAAAATAAAGGACAAATGTTTGCTGAGTATTCAAATATACACGTTATTCCTTCTAGCTTTTACAAATATGTTAACTGCTTCAAGGTATTTCCCACTCAGTAAACTCAAGGTGCAGACACCTGAGGAAGGCATACATGGAAACTACTCACCTTGTAATTGCCACAAGTTCCTGCACTACTACCAGAAGAGCAGGTAGCCTTGTTAAATAAGCTATGTAAATCAGATTCAAGATCAAACCCAAATGTTTACTGTCCTTTAGTTGTCTTTGTCGCTACACAATAGAATTATTTACTGTTCTGATGTCTTTTCACAACTGCAATAAGAACAACTCAGATCTAGTATTTCCTTGTACACAGCTCCAGAGCTGTCTTCACCAGAAACACAATCCTCTCCTCTGTTCATTTCTGAAAGGAAAGAAAAATGGCTTAACTCGTATTTTTCAGCCCTGTTATGATACAGTGGGAAGGGCAGAGAGCTGTGAGAATATACACGGAAGTCTAAGGGAAGTATTTTTAAACAAATTTTCATCAACTATAAACTTGCTCCAGTATTGTTAAAATCTTATTCAGATTACTGTTAAAATTCTTTTGTGATTGACACTCTTCGATGCAACGTGCATGGCATTCTACATGTTGTTAAACATCAAGGTTTTGCACATTTTTGCTGGTAGCTTAAGACATTTTTCTTTCTTTAAAGTCTTCTTCTTTTAATATTAAAAACTTTCATACTAACTGTGCTGTAATCTGAGTAAGCATTCTGCTGCAACTACAGTCTTCTTAACCACCCTTATTCAAGTGAAATTTAGTGAAGGGAGGGAAGAGGAGATAAAAGAAAGGCAATCCAAGTACATGACAGCCGGATAAGAAGGACAACTGAGGAGGAAAGAATAAAAGGAAAAGAAAGGAAGTCCTATTGATTTTCATATGAAGACAAGCCTGCAACATGGACAGGACAGACTTAAAAGAAAAGAGAAATTTCTTCCTCCAAGAGGAATAAAACCCATAAATGTCATACTTTCAACAGAGCACCAGAATCCTATTCTATTCTTAAGTATCTTTAAAGTTAATGATGTCCTGTACTCATTATGTTCATTAACTGGAGAAACTCCTGAGAGAGACCTTCATAGATCATTCTTTATATTTAACAGCTCTTCCAGCAGCTCTCCCAGAACACAGGAAGGATTCAGCCATGTACTTTATCATAGATATTATCATTTATATAACAAATTACACACAGTTTAAACTTAAGACAAAAGCAAAGAAAATCAACCAAACAAAAAACAAAGATAATAAGGTAGACCCATTCCACATTGCACACATTTGCTTTGCAAGTAACATTTGTCATCCCTACTCTGACTAAAGTAAGGACTACCTGGCTTACAAAATTTTTCCATATGCAACAATTCAGGTCAAAGCAGGACCCTCATTCCTCACTGCAGTTTCACAACCAATGTCCAAGCCGCAGAAAAAAAAACAAACCAAACAAAACAGAAACACTCAAAGGTCTGAATTCAAGCCTTGGCAGATATGAGAATTTTAGGGTTTTTTTAAATAGTGTTTATGTGCAATGCAGATGTACACCATGCATCTGAGGAGTGATGCTGAGCCAAAATACAAGCTAACAGACTATATCCAGCATAACAAGTACAGTGAAGCCACCGATGAATCACAACACATGCTGACAAGCAAAGAAGTTCCAAAAAAGAAACCCACCAAACATTACCCTTAAGAGGGTCTGATGACTCAATGGGTACATGCATATATCTACATATGCTTTTCTCTGGTCACTCTGTGGCAGCTGAACCTCGCTTTCCACAAGTTCAGATGTTTTCATCAAGATTCCAGTAGCACAGAATGCTTTTTAAAAAGCAGGATACTATCAGGGTTGTAGTACTTAATCTATATTATTCCTGTTTATATGTCAGAACAACTTCAAAGAAAGAAACAGGAGTTGACTGAATTTCCAAAGTTAATCTCCCAAAATGGCTGGGACAGGGGGGAGGGAAGGGAAGCTTAGGATTTTATTTTTTTTTTGTCAAAAACACGAACCTCTGACACATTACTCCTTACTCCATTTGCCTGAAGAAAGAAGCAAAGTGTTTCGTTTGCAAAGTATATTTGTCTTAAGGGCTACAGGACCTATTACTATTTGAATGCCTTCTGTTTCTCCAGGAAAATTTCATACTGGAAAGTATCACAAGATCATACAGGCAACTTTGGAAAAATCAGCATACATAATGCAACAGCCATGAGTGTAGGTACACAGCGTAATACAAATATTCTCAACTTCTTAAAAGGCTTTCATTTCATTTTACAAGGATACTAATCTGGAAAAAGATACATCATTATGGCAGCTGCTTTTAAATCCACACCAGAGAAATACTTTGAGATTGAGGATTTAAGGGCATTCTGTGCTTTTAGCTACTATGCCTAGCGATGTTTCATTATTTCTTCAAAGAGCACTCTTTTGTATGGCCATCTGCACAGCAAATGAAAAAAGCAAGAGATGTTTTTCAAATAAGGATGGTGTCATAAAAGTGTGGGTATAGCCCTAATGGCCAGATGCATACTTTTAATTCTTCGCAACTCATTATTTTCAGTTGCTTACTCAGCTTGACAATTCTACCATCATGTATATATTTGAAAGACTATTTGCTTACCACAGGAAAGAAAAATTTCATAGGGACCCCAAAGAGAACCGAAAGATTTCCATGTGGAATTAAGCAAGGATCAAACATTAGCAAATCTTACAAAAATCTTTCAAGAAATAGCTCAGCTGTTCCTTCAGTCCAAAGACAAAAAAAAAAAAAAAAAAAAAAGCATTCTGCCAACAGAGCAAACCTAACAATAAATCATCTACCAGGATTTATATTATCCATCCAAAACATAATAGTGTTCAGAACACTTCCATTCTAAGGTCTTCTGTACACTGGTAATAAAATGAAGCTCTGCAAACAGACCACTGGTTTTATTCAGCTTCATTCTCTATGTAAGAGTAGATTTTTACAAATGCCTACAGTTAAGCTAATTCATGTTTAAGTCCTACTTTTCAAACTAATATCAAACATTCAGCAAAAATACCTGCACATATGGATACGCAAAGATATGGGTTCACTTCTTAAAAAGCAGAGGTTAAAGGTTAACTTTAAAGAAGTGCAATAGAAAATTCAGGAGTATGGTAGAGATATTACTAGTATTTACACTGTTCAAACTTTTTAGAACAAGGAAAAACGCCAACCAGAAGAGGAGGCAGCCCTTCAATGTCCTGTACCTTGATATGCAAGTAATCCTACCATGAAATCAACTGCTCCTTTCAATGAAAGACTAGAAGATAACCAACAGATCTATTTATCTTGCCTTTGAATGTATGCTGCTCCAATTTCCAGCTTTAATACATGCAGAAGAGTCAGCACAGTATTAAAACACATACAATAGACTTGCCAGCACCCTACTCTGAAACAAATAACTACTCATCACCTCAAATTTGTCTTTCTTATTTTTAGTGATCATTCATTCCTATTTCCTCTTTTCAACACTGGCACTGCTCTGGCTTCTTTTGTACCCTTATAGCGTAAAGGAGCAACCAATTAGTTACCTATCTAACATAACTCCAGGGCCCTCCCTCCATTTTGCATTCCCAAATACAACCTAGGCACATTTCTTCCAGCTTTTCATTTAGGATTTTCAGGAACAAGCCACCCAGCTCTGCTAATTTAAAAGTGTTTATTCCTGACAGCTATTATTTACTCAATGTGTGTGAAGTATTTCACATCCTCCTGTCACAGAGTGTGCCAACATATCTGGAAAGACCCGGAACGTATCACACTGGCATTTATAGAACACTTACCTTTTATCCCTTATCATTAACAATTTCACTGTTTCATTTAAAGCATGCAAGTCTCACAAGAACAAGAGAAGAAACTCTGTGAAAGGGAAGAAAAATGTAAAGTGCAGAAAAACAGAAGCTAGAAAAGAAATGCCACCTCTTATTCTCCCCAAAAGATACCTTGGTTTTAAGATAACCTGGAAAATTCCGATTGAAAATGAGGAAAGAGGAGAATGAAACCATCAATAGAGGAAATCAATCTCTAGTCAATTTTTTTGTCAAAAAATGTAGAAGTTGATGTTCAAGGTGAGATACAACAGGGAAATACTGAGTCCACTAAAAAGTGCCAGGGAACTGCTAAAATGATGTTTGAAAGACAGCAGCCAGATTATTAAAGACATATACAAAGGCTGACAAGGTGAGAAATGATGAAAGAATAGACAAAATTATAAAGGTAGAAAAGAAAGAGCAAGATTAGACAAGAGTAACACGCAGCTGAGACCAGGTCATGGGAATAATCTTTATCTGAGGAGGACAGCTGAACCAGTGCTACTGGTTCATTAATCAGAAAAACACCTCAAACAGCTTCCACACCTCAGTGTTAAGAAGGCTACTCATTGCACCTCTTGTGTTTCAGTGATATTGCAGTCTCACTTCCTTCTGTCTCAGACGTGTCTATAGGGGGATTGCTGCACTTTCCAGAAGTCCTTTAATATCTATTTCTGATTTTCAGAAGAGTTTATTCAAAAAACTCTTATTACAATACTTTATACTGTAGTTCAGGTTCCACTTTTCTGATCTCTACTATCCCACTTTCTCGTCCTCAGGGTAGTTCACAGAAAAAAATAAAAAGAGTATTTCTCTTACTGCCAGCAAAATTATGTATTTACCCCCCCTTTCAGAAGAATGAGGTTCCTCTGCAAAGCCATAATAGACATAAATTGTCATCCCTATCTTGTATCACCCTTTTGGAAGCAGGGGGAAGATGCTGTAACAACAAAGCAAAAATAAATACAGCACTCATGTCAAAGTTGTTCATGTCTTGAAATTTAGACAAGCCAATGCTGTTAAAACATGAAACATATCCACATAGTGGAGGCAACATACAGAAAACTAACTCTGGATTTACTGCTTTGTCACCAGCAGGAAGTGAGTAAATGCACTCATGTAACTCTGACTATCAAACCAGGTCACTACGAAATAGCTAGACAATACACCTTCACATGTGTGGCTTTACTGCTTCACCTGTGAAATTTCATTTCCTTCTGGTGCAGAGACAGGGTACATGCACAAACTATGTCAGACTACAGAGCAAGACATAACAGATGCACAAAGAAAGAGGCAGAAAATCTAGTAGTCCATACACACCATCGCCTGTTATGCTCTATAAACATAAGTAACTGATTTGTTATAAACTGGAAAGAGGAAGAAGTTTGTTTTACTGACCAGACAGCATTTTCCATGGCATAAATCCACAAATTCAAATACCAAAAATCTTCAAAAGCACACTGAGTTGATTTCAAGTCTTTTATGGAATTGCTTAAAAGATAAAAATAAAGTCTGATACATTGGCTATCTATAAAAATGGAAACAAAGGTGCAATATTATCACAGTTTTACCACTGAAGTATAATATGACCTTAAATAACTCACTCTAGGTCATTTACTTCAGTAGCAAATGAGGGTTCACCACACCCAGCTCAAGAATGTAAGGGAGATCTCAGCAGCACTTGTGGGATCTCAAGTGCCAGGTGTTGCAGAGTTCCATTCCTAAGTCTGATCACTTCTGAGAGGGGGCTGTAAGGTAAGCTCACCCAGCGTTCAAAGTGGGTTACCAGCAAAGTCAACCCATTCCTGCGCTTTTCACAGTTGCTAAAAGGAATAAAAAGAACAACTCCCAAGCAATACAAAGTTAGCTTTTCTACGAATAACAAAACTATTCTGACACACAAAAACCAGTCAGTGTTAATCCAAGGTTTCAGATAAATAATTTGAAGACATCAGCTAGTACTGCTTGAAACAAGCAACTAATCATAAGCCATTTCAGTATCCTGATTACACACTGCTTCACAAGCTTCCACAGGGGAAAACATCAAATAAACACACATTCAGAAAACTGAGTGAGCTCCCTACTAAACCAGTGGTGGGAAAGAAGCAGAATGTTCTTATCCCTCTAAAAGTGACATAAAACCACTGTTATTGCACTCCAAGGACAACAGGATCAAGCCTTACCTCAGCCCACACCTACACACTCTCATGCATAAGTAGACACCTCTATACGAAGAACAAACTAGAAGATTTACACACATGTAACTAGAAGCACGATTGGACCCACAGACATCTGGAACCATAACAAAGGAGTCTGCAAGGCCCTTTATAAGCACTCATTCTCCCACTCCAAATAATTACTGTCCTTTTTTACAAAAACAACCACCACAAAAAGAAGCAGTTTTACTATACATGACATTACTAAGTCCAATATGTATGTATGTGCACATATATATTTTTATATATATACACACACATATATACACATAGATGCACTTTGTTCTTTTATGAAAAAAATTAACTAGAATCAAAACATTCTTTAGCTGACAGAGGTTATCCTATTCTTTTCAGTAGGCAAGATGAACAATTTTAAAGGAAAAAAAGTAAAAGCCACCAGAGTCTAAAATATTTTAAATGCATGGTTCTTGTCCTCTAAACTGAACAGTCTTCAGCAACTGAACAGAACTTGAACAGGCTTCTTTTATGTAATTTTTCTGAGGATCTCAAGGTGCCATCTACTCGATTCCTTCATCAGGGTATAGGTATTTTGGTTTCTTCCTCCTTTAAAGACTGGCATACTAATCTTCTGTTAGACAAAGGCTATGAGTTAAAATATCATATCAGGAACACAGGTTTTACTTTTATTTTAAGATGTAAATGTCATATTTGAGATTCCATCAGGGCATTAAAACTAAGTTACAGGTCCCAACTTCATCCTCAAACTTCACAGATCAATGAATTCTATTATGTTCACAAAGCTTTCTCAAGTGACACCTCCATACAACAGATCCCCTGCGCTGGGGACAAGAACCATCCACAGCTCAGTATTACCTTGGCAAGTCGAGACATGCAGGGATGCTGGTGTGAGAAGATGCGTAAAGGGGACATAACACAACAGACATAGCTGGCACCACCTAATGTGGTACAGTCACAAAACTGTACTGCCTTATTACCAAATCACATAAAAGCTATTTCTGCTCATGCTTTCTAATACTGCTTACTGAAGTAATGCCATTGCTCTTTTGTGAAATGCAATAATGCTTGAATTTATGGCCTTGAGGCTTCTAACTCCTTCCACTGCCCAGACAGGAAATGTAGACACTTCAGGTTAGGGGATAATCAAGTGCCTGAATCATAATCTCAAAGCCTGACATAAGAAACTCTAGTTTTAAGCACAGACTGAAGCACAAATACAATTTGTGTCTAACTGCAGGTTAATTAACAGCTTTGCAAGATACAACTAGTTACCATAAGAAAATCCTTAACCTTAAATTTGGGTATTTCAAGAACAGATTATATACTGTAACTATGGTCTTAGCATCTCAGAAACATATATCACCTAGTCCTATAGTTAAATATTAAAGGAATGCCTGAAACCTACCTAAATACATAGGAGATAGAAAAGTAAAGCATACCTAGCTGCTTTGTTCAAGTCCCAGTGAAATCACCTACAACCTTTTCTTTAATTTCCATAGGAGTTAAATTGTCAGAATCTTCAAAAAACACGTTTCAGTCGTGAATTGCTGTAGGCAAATTTCTGGCCCTGGTAAACTGAAAGCGATTTGAATACTCTATATCTCAAAGCAACCTCAGCCTTCTAATGTAACATAGCCAGAACAGCTTGTCATGCAGAAAAAATATTAAAAACATATAAATATTCAGTCTTGGTTGCATTCTTCAAATACAACTCTTACTACATTACCAGTAATGTGGGAAATATCCACCATTTCATATGCTGGTGAATCATCTCTGCTCCCTTCTGACAATCACTTCTGAACAGCTGCAAATGCATAGAGGTTACAGTAAAACTGTTGTTTTCAAAATTTAAATGAACAACTGACATACGATTTCAGTTCTCCTAAGTTGTGAGTTTTATTAAACCCAGTCAAGAACAATCTTTCCGCAAAACAACATACTGAAAGTGCATTTACACTGAAATTGAACTTGCCTACTGATCAAGACAAAAGTAAATAGTTTGGCATAATTTTCAGTTTTCAGATCTAGTAAACAAGAACTCTATTCCTTCTGTGTAGAAACAGAATCATTCCACGATTTCTAATAGAATATAGAATTTTAATGCAACCTGCTAACAGCAGGAGGGCAAAGCACTATGGTCAGAAGCCACAGGAGGGAAGTAACATCAACATTTCTGAAAGATGCTTATGGAATATTTAACGATCCCAATTTCAGATGGCTCAGAAAAGACCTAATATATATATCAGGTCTAGAAACCAAGAACTCCATTCCACCTGTGACTGTCTCCCTGACCTCACTCAGATGTCTGCTTACAAAACAATGGGAAAAGAACAAAACAGAACTCAAATACTTTGTCTTACCTAGTCAACATCTGAATTTACAAGCCACAATTTCCTTTCTACATCATCCAAACCAAACAAATAAAAAGCTAATCTTAATATATTTTTTCTTCTAAAAAGACAGGTATTACAGATCTGCACAAAAGAGATCTCCAGAGGTCTCTTCTACCTCAGCTGTTTTGCAATAAAATCACTTCTGTGTAGATAGAGATTTTAAAATTACAGAAGTTGAGAATTCAGAGTTTCAACACCGATCTCTAAACCTCTCCTTAAGACACTAAGGGCAGCTGAATGCAAGTTCTTTTGTTTGTCTTTCCCAGTAGAAAGAGTATAGTGACAATTGTGCAAGCTCATAACTTCCATTCACAGAAGTGACAAAGGCCACAGATACAGATCCCAGCAGCAGTAGCTGTACCTCAGCAAGGAGTCACCAAGAAGCCAGCAAGTCGTTCCTTTGCACTGCCAGGCAACTGGTGAACATCTCTGAGTATCTATCCCTTCTCCAATGCAAGCTGCCTGAAGGGCTAATGACCCAACACCAAGTCCTTACAGAATAGTAAAAAGCATATGCTGTTAGAGGGTAGAGCTGTTTATTAACTTACAGTGAACAAATTCCCACTCCACAAAGCTAACTGAAGTGTTTATATCAAAGTCACAAAGCTGCTAACAGACTAGTCACTAACCTCTGGGACACTTTTTATTACAGTGTCAGGAATCTGCCATACATGCCCAAGAAAAATAAATTAACTAATAGGAACTCACTCTAATAGGAAAACCTAATGATGATGATCTGAGCACTGTGTATCTTTAAATGGAGAGAGAACACTGATATGCTCAGATAATGGCCCACAAAGGCAAACAACTCAAGAGGAAGCTTGTGAACATCCTACTACTTAGGTTGATTGCCAAGAGGGAGTTTCCAAGTGCAGACTGCATATGGCCAAGTGTTTGTTCTTCCACTCCTCCAAAATTTGCTAGCAAGTGGAAAGGTAGAAAAGTAATTGAAACATTTTCTGATTTTGCACTTCAATAATCCTGAAAAATCCTGTAAATAAATTTAGGAAATTACAGTTTTGGTTTTGTGAACCAGCAATTGTAAGACACAAGAGAGTGGTTTCTAAACCTGCATGCATAGCACAGAATTGCCTGTGAAAAGGGAGACCCAAAACCAAAATGCATAAACAACAAACTTGTTGGCCAGTACAGATACCAAGAAGAAATGATAGGTATTTATAACACTTTTTGCTGATGAATTGCAGGGTAAGCAAACTCTATAAAAGCTACATTTCCAATTTTACCCTATGGTCATGCTTCTAGCAAAAGGAATTGTTTCCACAGCAGCATAATTCATGATTTAAACAGGTTTACTTTGGCTCAGTTTAACTAAAGCATGAGTAAGTTAACTTCTTGTACTGAAATCTAATTCAAAACAAATTTATTACTGACACAGGTTTAACTGAACTGGTTTATTAGAGACAAGACAAACAGAACCCATCCAGAATCCTGTTTTGCAAAGTCTCTCCATCCAAAGTGTTTTACACAGATATAGTTAATTTGCGAGTTTCCCCTATTATTAATAGATCCAGCTGTAATCATACCACAGAATCACAGAATTACCTGAGTTGGAAGGGACCCAAAAGGATCAAGTCCAACTCCTATCCCTACATAGGACACTCCCAACATTCACACCATATGACAACACTGGGCAGACAAAAAAAAAAAAATAAATCCCTTTTCTTGTCAACACACTTCTTGGTTTTCATTGTTGCTACTGTTTTGCTCTCTCTCCAAATTTAAGAAATTTGTCTGGGATACACACAAAAAAAATCATGTAGTTGTGCCCTATTAAAGATTTGATTAACCAAAGAATGCTATAGAAAAATCAATCAGAAACAACAGGTGATGCTTATTAGCACTGATGATATACTAGAGTTACCTTATTTAGTGTATCCTTACTCAGAACAAGATACAGTAAAACATTTAAACACACTTCTATACGTAATATAGCACTGCCTGCTGCAGTCATATGCAAAAGTGTATTTATGAATTCACTGGCACATCTGGCTACAATACAAATTAATGCCAAGTCTTTTTAGTTCATCCATTTTTCAAATCCGTATCATCACTAGAGACCGCCAATCAAAGACTAAGCAAATTAAGCGTACTCTTAAAGGGCTTGCTTTGTCTCTACACACATTAGCTACAGCGTTCCTGTTTGGTTAAAAACAGGAGGAATCAATTTGTCCTACCATCACATTAACCAAACACAGGCTTCCAAAACTGTGATTAAAACACAACCTTGGTAATGTTAACTAACTAATTGTACACTGAGAAGGAATATCAAGTTACAAAGGAAGAAAAGAGAAAGAAAGAACAAATGCACTATTATTCAGCTAGCATACCTCCCCCCAGAACAGATCAACAGCTAATATTTTCCAGAGTCGGCATTTCACGGAACTTTATCCAAAATAAAACAAAAGTAGTATTTTGCCATATAGTTTTAAAAACTACATCTTTTTTAAAAAGCTACTTTTAAGTTCTCTAAAATGTATGCTTTATTCCACAAACAACAGTACAACCTCAAGAAGTATCTATTTGATGAATTTGTCTTATTGAAAGAGTAAACTTCCAGTGTAAAGAGCCTAATGTAGTGTAATGGAAAAATATTCAACTAGGAGAGGAAGAACAACTCCTGTATTCTGAGGATTTTATAAACTGCTTATTTTTACATTATCCTCACTGTCTAAAAATTCCACATGCTCACAAGAATGAGGTGACCTGAATATACACCTGGAAGAAAAAACATAAAATATTTCTCTTTGGCCCTTCTAGAGTACACACTATTGTGTTATTGTTACACTTCCCTGACTCTAGCAGTTCAGATCCAGACTATGTCTAGAGGGACACTTAGAAACAGGAATATAAATGAAATGGAGGTGCAAAATGAATCTGTGTCAGTTACAACAACCTCAGTCCCTATGGCAAATGCTCTTATTCAGGGGTAAAACACCCCTTACTTTCCATAGCACGACTCTTCACAGACCTTTTTCCACATGGAAATTCCTTCACCTGGGGAAGCCAGCACAAAATAGTGATTGGGCTAACTTCCAAAATGGTGTTTTTACTCCACTCTAAAGATGTCATGGCATTATTTATTACCATTGATTTGCCTTAGTGCATCTTTAAAGGTGCCATCCAATTTTTAAGGCATATTCTTAAAAGGAAATCAAAAGTACGCACAGGGGAAATCAGTGTGGCATCTCTACACACTAACTGCATTTCCCCAGACAGAAAGACCCTAAAACGTTTCACTGAAAGAGACCCTTTTTGAGTAATTTATCAAGTAAACTACCATGAGCCCCATGGGGGATCACTCTTTCTAGGGTAAGAAATCATAAAATTATATTACATAAAGGGTGGGGGAAAAAACTCCCAACCTCGCCATCACGATTATTCACACTCAAACTACTGCAAGTTTTTTTTGAAGTAACAAACCCAAAAGAAACACTACATTTGGAATTTTTAAAGCTGCATTAAACCAGCTTACTACACTTACAGAAAAATTCAAGGGGGCTTGGAAACTACAGATGTGAAGAAACCCAGGATTCGATGCATCACCAGCAAGGTACAACTTCCCTGTCCTCTGTTTATTCCTCTCTTATGAGAGTAGGCAGGTCATAGACCTCCTCTGCAGTTAGATGTTGCAACTTTGATTAGACGTTATAATCAAACTAGAATCAAGATATCACATTGTCGGCTTCCAATATTTCAGGATGGACAAGGATAAGGTCCTGTCAGCCCCAGTAAAGTTAAGCACAAAGTAGATACCTAATGATCCCCATCACACAAGCAACAACTCTTAAAAATCTTCAGAGAGGTGTCACGGGTTTGTGGAACCTATTCAAACAATGCAAAGCAGTAACACCAGTTCTGACTCACAAAACAGCCACGCTGAAGACATCCTAAAAGGCAGCTTATATTTAGAGAGAGATAGAGGGATTTGCAAAGTGATGTCATTCCCAAAACGTTAATTCCTCTGTTTGACAGAGAGCAAAATAAGATGAAAGAAAGAATAACACAGTTCTCTAAATAATGGTAAACATTTCTTTGAACTTCAGACTTCAGCAGCATCAATGCGATACGAGAGGATAAAGAAGGCAGACGTTGTTAAGTTTTACTTCTCCATTAACAGAGCTACCTCAGATAGAAGGCAGGGAAGATAGGGTGGCCGTTTCACTGGACTGTCAAGGTTATTCCTAAAACACTGTTGGAAGGAGACTCTCAGACCCTGCTTAACGTTCGCCGGCCGGTTTTATGCTGCTCTTCACCACCCAGAAGGAGCGATAGAGGAGACACCGCTACCGGGCGGCACCAGCGGCTCGCGGCAGCGCGCAGCATTTCGGGCTGGGGTCCGTGCAAAGCCTCCCGCCGGGGGCGGGGGGACTGCAGGGCAAGGACCCTCCCGACCCCGCCGCCCCGTTCCGAAACCCCTCGACGGCTGCGCTGCCGGTCGCACCTCTCCCCTCGTCTCCTCCGCCCTGCGCTCTGCGGGCTTCGGCAGCGGCCGTCCCACCCGGGAAGAGTCGCTCCGCCTCGAGGGTGCAGAGCGGCACCCCCGGGGCGCCCGGGTCGAGGCGGGGCGCTCCACCGTGGAGTTAGTGGTTAGCTCGCTGCCACGCTTCCCAGGAGAGCTCTTCTCGCGGGCGCCGCGGCAACCGCCAGCCCCAGCGGGGCGGGCGCGGCGCCAGCACCGAGGGAGCCCCCGCCGCACCCCGCGGAGGACGGTGCAGCCCCCTGGGTGACCCACGGCGACCGCCCCTCCGCAGCACGGCGACCGCCGTCCCCGCACCTACCTTCCCGCCAGTACGGCTGCCCTCCTCGCCGCAGCGGCGCGGGCGGTGCGCGGAGCCCCGCGCGGAGTGCCGTGCTGTGCTGTGCCGTGCCGTGCCCCGCGGCGGCGGCCGCCGCGCTGCCAGCGCCGAGGCGTGAGGGCGGCCCCACGTGCGCCGGCTGCGCCAATCGCGGCCGCCCGTGGGCCACCCCCCCGCCCCGCCACCGCCGTCCCGGGCCGCCCGCGAACCGGCGGCGGGGCGGGTGAGGAGAGGTGGTGGCAGCGGCAGGGAGGGCAGGAAGCTGGTTTGGGAGGCAGGAGGAAATAAGCGCGTTGGGACGGGAGTTTGGGATCGCCAGCGGGAGGGAACAAAGAAACCCTTAGCGCCGCTGAGCGCGGGCTCGGCGCTGCTTCCGCGCCCGCGGGCGCTGCCACGGAGCAGGGCGGGCGGCGGCCACAGCGCCGCGCGGCGGGAGCGGGCGGGGGCGGCCCCGCGGGGACCGGATCACGCCGCGGGTGGTGGCTGCTGGCGCCCGGGTGAGAGGAGTTCAGAGGGACAAACCTCCAAAATTAACGTGCAGGGCATCCTTTTAGCTCTCCCGCGGGTGTTGCAGCGCTGAATGTGCTTGGGCAAAGAGAAACACGTTCACGCTGCGTCAGAAAGCCCACAGGGCGGGAGTCGGGTCTGGCTTCTCCAAATGGCCCGAAGATAAAGCAGCGCTGAAGAATGACTGGAGAGCCTTAGGTCTCTCAGGGGTGGGAATAGATGCTTAAGCCCACAGGGAGCTTCCTGAAAGGCATTAGGTTCTGCTAAAGCATCAGACTTCAAGTAAATAATAACAGAGGGCTTTTAACCCACACCCAGAGGGTAAGGATGGAAACAAACTCTGCTACTGTACTTTCTGCCTTGGATATTAGTGAGATGCCCAGTTTCTGCACCACGTTGTGTTTTCTGTGGCAATACTGGGAATGCAATGCTTGAAAACAATAAGCTGATTAATAAGAAAATAAACATTCCTAAGAGAGCGAAATATTTTTGTACTTTATTTTACAATGTTTAATTTATAACTACATTTTTCTGTGATTGTCAACGTGAATTGTATTTAGTACAATTTCCTTTAGTTAATGAAAGTGAAAATGTAACTAGATTATTTGCTTGGTGTGCCTGTGTTTTGATCCCATCATCTAATATAGTGGTTGCTGGTGTTACAATAGTGGCAGTAGTTCACTGCCACCTCAGTTTTTCAGCCCATTACACTCAGTTGTGCTGCTGGGCCTTTGGATCTCTCTGAAAAATGCTCTGAAATCCCTTCAATGACTCACATTAATTTCAATATATTTCGCATGGGTGATGTGGAAAAAGGCCAATCTACTTTTGTTGTAGGCAACAGCCTCCCACAAGTGCCTTACTGCCTTCCCATCTTATATATAAAGAAGTTCAGCCCCCATTGGCCTTCTGTTTTCAGAGAATCTGAGAATCATGGAATCATTTATGTTGAAAAAGACCTTTAAGATCATTGAGTCCAACTGTATACATAGCGCTGCCAAATCCAACTAGCACTGCCAAGTCCACCACTAAACCACGTTCCTGTATACTATAATAAAAATAAATTTCCTTTTTTTTTTTATGAGTCTGGTTGACAATAGAGTTCACCAACTCGGCCAGATGCACAACCATGAAAAGAGAACAGGGGAGGCAGGCCAAGTCCTGAAAGGTGAAATTGGAAACAATGTCAGTTTTTCAAGTAGTAGAAAGGGAAATCAGAATCTGAGCATTGGGACCTTCAAAGAGTTTATCACTACCTTTTTTAGAAAGATAAACTTGGGAACGTCCAGATATATGTTCCATTTTTATCTATCTAAATACCATGTCTTTTAAAATGTCATTTTTCAACTTCTTTGCAATGATACAGACTAGTAACACTGAAGCTGAGATGCTAATTTATTATAATTGCCTGATTCCAGAAACCAAGAAGAAAAAAGCTTAATGTGCATTTGGGAACCCTAAAAATGACACTTTTCAACCTTCAAACTTTATCTCTTTTTTCTTCTTTTAGTTCTAGTGTATTTTGGTAAGGTTTGTTGGTTTGTTTGTTCTCTTTCCCACTTCCTCCTCCTCCCAGGTTCTCTGCAGGCAATATATTTTAGATTAGAGAAGAACTTGAAGTCCAGCTTTTATTTTTACAACTACTCAGAACTTTGAAATGTGTCTCGTTTTTGCTTCCATTGTTTTTTGATAGTATTTAATTTTGGTAAGTTGATTGCTGAATGACGTTGATAGACTTTGGTTTTTATTTACACCTATGGCCTGTCATTTACAATGACTTGTACTGTTCTTGTAAAATGTCATCTTCACTGTCCTTGGGCTTTGTCAGGCTGAGTGGCATGCTTGTGCTCAGCCATTGTTCTTCTCCTGTGATTGAATAAATTTATTAGTTAGATGGATTTAGCCAACTAAAACTATCCAGCAGACGTCAGCCTTCATGCCTAACAATTCCAGGCAAGCAAGTGGATTTACACATGTAAGTAGCCCTAAACAACACAAAAAAAGGTCTGTCAGTCAACCATGCAGAATTATTTGAATGCCTAAGCATTCTGACAAGTAATATCTGGTGGTTCTAAATAAACTTGAGAGATTAATGCCCACAGCAGTATACCAGACTCCTTCAGAAAACTTACCATCTTCACAGTAGAACAGTTTGTGTGTTTCCTACCCCAATTCATACTCTATTATCTCAGTACAAAATAACCTCACTCCTAGCCTAAACGTTCCTTGCAGTGGTCTCTGACCAAGAGTCAGAGTTTCAGACTTTTCAACCCTGGGAATCAATACTGTCTTAAATCATTGTAAATAATTCTACCAAAGCATATCTCTGTGAGCCATAGAATTTGCAGGGTTGAGATCCAAGAAACAAACTTTGAAGTTATCTGTATTTTCTGTAATCATGTGGGAACAGGAAGGAGATGCAGTTTCCGAAAGGTTCACTTTCCATCAGTTCTACCAGAATAGAGGTGAAATAGAGATATTGCTGGTTATCTGGGTCTAAGATTAGTCAGAGTATTCAAAAGCAGAACTTCACCTTTGCTCCAGGAGTACATGAGACTATGGCAATGGCTTGTGTGCAAGTTACTTAAAATTACATTTCAAATAAAAAACTCCTTTCAAGAAATATGACCTCAGAATTTAGGCTAAAGAAATGTCATGCAGGCCTGGAGAGAAGAATCCCACTATTATAGCTTTGCACTGAATGACTGGAATGCCTAGGAGTGTCACTGATAAACAGCTTGATGAAGGACTGATAAGCAGGATATCTGTGATCCATTACGGCAATAACTATGCTGGACACCTGAAGCTTTATATGGAAATAATGTGCAAACATAACATTTAAAGATATGTAGCATAAACTGAATGTACAAGGCTGCTAATAACAGGTGCTGTTGTTCATGCTTAGTGCACGGCTAAAGTCAGTAACCAGTTTAAATGCTTGACAGATGCAAGACAGATAATAACTGATAATAAAGTGCATGATACAATGTATTCATGAACTAAATGGAGAGACAGAGCTGTGTCCAGGACTTCTGGATTTCTCAGGTTGCAGTACTATGGGAGCCAGAATTGTTCTGCTGTCGCCTGCATATGGGGCTCTTTTTGCCAATTATCCTAGCTAGCCGTCAGATCCGAAGACCCCACGTGGTAAACCCAAATCTGAGATTAAAGGTAAAGGGGTGAGTCAGGGAATTTGGTTCCTGGTATGGGCAGGCTCTAGAGCTGCCAGTGTTCCCATTTCCTAGTGGAAGGCAGCCAGTCTTGAACAGTCGAAAGGTGGGACCTGTGGAGAGCTGACAGCAGGATGTGAAGAACCTTGTGACGTGTGGGTAAAAATACGAACTAATCACCTGTGATGAAGAGTATTTTATACAGCAAAACTACAGCATACACCATATCCCCAGTGTGTCACTGGAAGGACCATAACTGTTTTTCTTTTTTTTTTCATAATGAAATAAACAGTATTGCTTTTTCTAATGATGAAAGAATGCATCCATATGTAACAGAATTGCATCTCTAGTTTTTAAATAATTTTTAACATAAAAGTATACTTCCTGTAACACTTGCTGAGTCATATTTTGTTCTGGAAGTACTTAGCATTAGCAAATGCTACTTTACCAAGAGAAATTTGGTACATACAATCCAGTATAGAATCAATGCGACTTACTAGTGTTTTCAGAAAAAGCAATATGCATCTACGCCCTGCAAAACTGATAAGTCTATGTTAATAGATACAGACCTCTTGGTAATAATAAGGTCATTTAACAAATTGCTCCCACCCCTTTGTTATCCACAGAGGTAGCATTCAGGAATTCTGCACTTCTTTCAGCAGCAAAAAACACTGTTGCATAGCAAACGAGACATTCCTTGTCTTTACTCTTTTGGACTCTTCCATTCTCACATAATAAAATCCCCCTTCAAATACCTTCTTGAAAGCTTTCCTTTTATGAGGCTGAAAGAAGAACCAAAAGGATTGAGGCTGGGAAGCAACTCAGACTGCACAAACAACACTTTATACAAAACATCTTTAACCAAAAATTAAAATGTTTAATTAAGTATGAGTATTGTCCAAAAGAAATAGCCCTTAATTCAAATCTAATGTGTGTAAGTGTATGTGTATAGTTATCAATGTCATCGTTATTGTCATCGTTATTGTTATTGTTATATATGTCTGTATGTGGAAAATCCAAATCCTGAATTACTGGGATACATTAGAACTGCCCAGCTTCCTAAAATGAGGGCACTGGAGCTTGTTGTCAAGAATGTGCATCGACCAGTTTAAAAATAGCCATGTAAGAATGAGATAAAGAGTTGTCTTCTATGATCAGTGATATCAGAAAAACCTTTCAGACACACAGCAGGGCAGTGGGGAGCACAAGAGAACCTCATTTGGACATTTTCCTAAATTTTCTGATAATACGCACTTCTGAAAATATGCACTTCTCTGAAAGTGCATACTGTGGGTTAGGCATCAGTGGGAGCTTTTAAGGGGTTTGATTAGTGCATGATTACAGGACTTGGAAGGCCCTAGCATTTTCTTAGATCTGGTTGTCTTAGTCACTAATCACAGGTTTCTCTTGAACAGCAGATAATATTCATGCATAATGTTTATGATTACCAAGAGAATGATGTCACATGCTGCCTGGCCTAACAAAATGTATGACTTGACCACAGAAATTCTAGTGTGATTCATAATATGGTATGAGGAATGCAACATAAAATTATATATCATTTGCACTGCATGCCTTTCGGTTTATCATCTCTAAATTGTTAGTGTCATAGCCATGTGGAGGCTAGTGTTAAAGATCATGGGGCTGAGTGTGAAATTCAAGGACTTTGGGAAGGTTAGAAATATGCTTTCATAACAGTTTATTTAAAAATTTTTATGATCGAGGGTTCTTTTGCGTTGGAGTCAAGAGTACTTAGAAAGTTTATAGCAATTATTTGAAAAACACCTTTCATGGTAAAGTGGAGAAAAAACAGACAGCAGTAGATAATTTACAGTGGTGCCTATAAAAAGCACTTGTGGAATGTTTTATTTGCTCTGTAGTATTCTTTCTTAAGTCATGTCCCAGATATGTTCCTTCCTTAGAAACAAGTTTATTTTTCACTTCAACTTGTAGCTGTGAATGAAAAAAAAAAAAAAAAGAAAAATATGATTATTCTGGGAAAATTTTTTCTTTCAGAAAAAGATTCAGTTTGGTTTTTGTTATTGTAGTGATTATAGATCCTAATTTTGTTTAAAGTGTAAACCATTATATGGGTTTATATTTGAAATATAAAATGTATGCAAAATGTATTTCCCTCAAATTAAATATTGTATTTGAAACAGCTTGGTACCAAGGAGGAGGAGGAAGTTTTCAGACCATATAGATAGATAACTGAATAGGTTTTTGAAAACTATAGAATTTTTATCAATATTATGATGTTGGCTTCACAATTCTTTATGAAGATGAAAAGTTTTCAAAAGCTTTTCAATCTGGCTTCTATTTTTTTCATATGCCAATGACAAAATTAAGGTCAAACTATGTTGCTTTTCAGTTGACTGAAAGATAGCTGAATGCTGTCATTTGTATGTGCAGTTGTCTGGATCCATAATTAATTACAGAGGGTCACACACATACACATGCATATACCCTAAATTCCAATTTTTTGAAAAAAATATTAGCCAGAGTTTTACTTTCAATTTGAAGAAAAGGGTAATCCTATGAGAGATTCAAGGCTATGAAATGAAAACCTTACATCAAATTGGCAATACAACGGAATCCATATTTTATAACTCAATGTAACTGAAAAGAAAGTACCACATACTTCATGTCTGATTATGACTCAGAAATAGGACAGGACCTTGTAATTCCTAAACTTGCAAGAATAGCAGACTTGCTGGTAGAAGTGGAGCTCTGGACAAGAACTGTAGAAAACACGTTCAAGTAGTGATAGACACTTTTGAGGATGAAAAGAATGCTTCTAGTGGAAATCCACAGGTAATGACAATTTAAATTCAGCATTCTAAACCAATAAACAGAATTGTACAGATTTTGGCAGTTAACATGTATAATCCTCTATGAAGTATGTTCTAACTTTTCAAGTGAAGAAGTAAGGCCCAGATATAGAAAAAACTGCATCTTCAATACTGATCTCAAACTTCTTGGTGCTTCAGGTTTGAAGAACCGTGCCCAAGATAATATACATAAGAGAGAAATATAGAATTCGAAGTAATTTTTGGCAGTTGGTAGGTTTGGAACAGAAGAGGCTTTGGTCTGTAATTTTGTGCTTTTTTTCTTAAGAGGAGCTGCTTTTCTTAACAGGTCTTACTGATGTAACTAATTCTTTTAATACAAGTACAGTATAATATATAGATACAACTGGAAAGAAATTCTTGGTGTTGAAAGTGATAATATGAAGTGAGGGTTATATCAGAGGACCAGTGGCATGGCCACCATTGGGAAGGCCAAGTCTGTCTTTGAATTCAGCCACGGTTTGAGGCTGGACAAAATGACCTCTAAGGGTCCCAACCTAATTACAGTTTTCTATGATTCCATGACTGAGTTATATGAAGAACTGGGAGGAGGCTCTGTTTGAGGGCCAGAACAGAAATTAAGAACTTACCTGGTTTTACCCTGACATTGCACTGGGGAGATGCATGAGGAGGTGGAGCAGGTGGTGGGCAGTTCTCTGGTAGGACAGAGAATGTTCCTTGTGAACTACCATGTGAAATTTTTCAAGGAACCACTATTGTACTATCTTTTCTAACTGATTTGTGTATTGATGAATCTTCAAGGTGGGAATAAGGAGTAAGAAAAACAGCAAGGAGGTATTTTATTGTAAAAAACCCTGAAACTTCACTCAAAAACACCTCATCATAAGCAAGACGCAATGATAAGACATTTTCACTTACCAACATTGTTGCTTATATCTTCTTTTTTTTTTTTTCTTAAGAATCATTAAATAGAACCATAAAAATCAGAAAACCTGTGTCTGCAGAACAGTTGATTCAGCATTGGTGAAAACCAGGAAGAATCTAAATCTTAGAGAAGCTTCAAGACTTTGTCAAGCTTTATTTTCTGGATCTCAGATGCATTGTTCTAATGATTATATCTACCCTTGTTTCTGCAACCAGTCTTTACAAGCCATGAGAAGGCAAATATGAAAACCTACCTCAGAAATAATTGTGCAGCACTGCTCCTTGAATTGTTTTGATAATATATTTTTTCTAACGTGAATCTATAAGAACATTAAAATATATTTCCTGGGAGGGTGGGGATGTGATTTAATTTAATTTTCTACCACTGACTTTCTGTCTGCCTTTTGTGAAGACACATCAAATTGAAAAGATTGTCAAAGTTCTCTGTATCATAGACTTAATACGTGAAACAGTGTTAAATTCCAGGATAGAACTGAATCTGCTTCCGGTAAAATCAGACACAGGCTCTGTTAAGGAGTTAACAGTAAAAGAGGTTCAATGATTGTGAATGCTTGAGGTTGTACTGAAATTATATTAAACACAATTTGTATGTACAGATAGCTTGGATAGGAATGTATGCATGTGGGAGAATGTGCTTGTTTACAATAGTAAGGATTATTAGATAGGATTCCAGTTACAACTTGAAAGCTGTAAGATACCTTGCCCATGTCAATGACAATAAATTAAATCTTATCTTCAAAAGCAGAAAGAATCAAATCAATTGTCTTAAGAAAGAAATTAATAGGTTATTTAATGAACATATATTTTGAAATGGTTTTATGGATCTCTATCTATGTGCTATGTAAGCTTGTAGATAGGTACGTGTTTCTGCAGAGATACTCTTTAACATTACCACCTCAGTGAAATAATCACAATCCTCTAAGACTCAGTACAAGTGTCCTGAGAATTTCTGCAGCAGAGGTGAAATACTCTTGTGCAGCGAGGCCTAAATAATGCAAAGCTGTGTACTTACTCTTGGCATGAGCTCTCTGTTGCCCACCAAGACTGTCAGGAACAATAGGGCTCACATTTCTTATTTCAGAGAGAAGAGCCTTGGAGTTCAGTCAGCTCCAGCACTATGAACATCTCAAACTTTCAAAGGGTCTCACTGCATACAGCAAAGGACAGGAGCAAGCATGCATACTTAATATCTTTTGAGTTTCATATTGTATTTAAGAAAATCAATTTTCCAAGTGCACATAGCATAGTACTCAGCCTCTCCAATCTTTTAAAAAATCAGCTAGGCTTTGTGTATCCTGACAATGAATTAAAAGCCCAATGGACAATTTTGCACTTATGATTAGCCTATTAATGGCACCATTCCCTGAGGGAGCTACTCAAACCACGTTTGTCAGAATAAGCAGCTATGCATATAGACACACACACACATATATATATGCGCATGGTATTGATTTGATTCCAGTTTATTTCTTTCAAACCTGGAGTCTGATCAATACTATGGTTTTTTACCTGAATTCACTTACCAGATAACACAATTGATGGCACCATCAGGTTTTTTTCAATACTTAAAATACTGATTCAATACCTGTAGTCAATATACAGAGACATTATAAATTGAGGAGGGCGAAGTTAATGTATTTACAAATGAGGTTTAAAGTATTTGATCATAAGTAACGGAAAGGTGCTTTAAAAATTAATAATCTTGAGGATTTAAAAAGAATGAGTGACTTTTCCTTCATATTAGAAAGTGAATTTCACATACTTCTATATGGCCACTGATTTTAACTTCCCAAGAGGGTTTATAAACTTCCCAAATACTGGAAGTCTGATCTTCTGAATACTCAGAGAAATTAAAGTTCAGTTCATTCTGAAAAGCTTTCATTCTCTGTATAATAGTAAGAATATTCATAGAACCATAGGACAATTTGCATCGAAGAGACCTTTAAAGGTTAGCTACTCCAGTCCCCCTGCAGTAAGCAGGGAAATCTTCAACTAGGTTAGATTGTTCAGAGCCTCATCCAACCTGGCCTTGAATGTTTCCAGGGACGGGGCATCTACCACTGTTCTGGGCAACATGTTCCAGTGTTTCACCACTCTCACTGTAAAAGATTTCTCCCTTATATCTAGTCTAAATCTACCCTCTTTTAGTTTAAAACAATGACCCCTTGTCCTATCACTACAGGCCCTCCTAAAGTTTCTCCCTGTCATTCCTGTAGGACCTGTTTAAGTACTGGAAGGCCACTATAACATCCCTCCAGGGCCTTCTCTTCTCCAGGCCGAACAACCCTAACTCTTTCAGTCATTCCTCATGGGAGAGGTGTTCTGTCCCTCTTATCATCTCTGTAGCCCTCCTCTGGACCCACTCCAACAGGCTGATGTCTTCTTGTGCTGAAGGCTCCAGAGCTGGATAACTAGGAAAAGAAAATTTGTGTAGAAAATGAAACCATATGAGAAGAAGACATAGTACATAGAATTTGTTCCTACTCCATTTCTAGGCCATGTAACTGTCAATTGGCATATATATTTTCATCATGTGTTTTGTTTCACTACCATGCAATTTTTACCAGCATATCTGTGGCAAACAGCTAGGATGAATTTTCTCCTTTATAAGCAATTTATGTTCAAGATAAGCAGTACTAAAATCAGCTTTCATTGACGCTATTTTGTCTAAGTGAAAAAAGTTTTGGATATTTGTTGTATTTTCTTGCTTTTGTGTCTAAAGGTAAACTTTTTTTTTAAGATAAGAAAAAAAGAAAGAAAAAAAATTCCTGGTATGCAACTTCTGTCTCTTAAGAGTTGATTCTCTGCAAGGGGAAGCAGAAGAAAGTAGTCAGGCCAAAAATCCCTAAAATAAAAAGGACAATTGAGGAAGAGAAAAATCATGAAATGATACGCTCTTATTAATATCCAAATGCTAGTTTTAAAAGTTCGTGTTCCATAAGTGAGAATATTACTGCGGGTAAATTGTGCTTTTCCATTGCATGTTCAATGTCAATGATAAATACTCTGCAGTGTGTACTGGCCTTGTTCTGAAATGTTCACTTCACCGTGTTCTTGTAGCTGGCCAATTTCAATGAGGTCACTTCTCTTTTAATCTCGCAATCTTCCAAAAAAATTGTGTCTGTTTTCCTTTCAATAAAGTAAATGTTTTCCATGTGTACCAGTGAAAAAGATTTCTGAGACTGGAAAAGCATGTTTATGTTCAGCTGAAATTTTCCATACATATACAGGATTAAAGAGAAAGCAAAACAATACTCCCCTACTATTTGCAGGCTGTAGACCAATTTTAAAAGGCACTTTCTTTTCTACTGTCATCTTTTATCTGGATGTCTGTAATAGTCTTCTGTGATACCTAGTATGATACACAGAGAACCATACTGTGTCCCTTAAGAAGTTATGGCCGTTTAAATTAAGTAAATCAAAAGCTTTGTGGATTTCTGTATATTATTCAGAACACATTTGATTTCAGGCTACTCAGTGGTCTGTGATCTTGTTCCCAGATGTTAACAATGAGAACTCTGAGTCAGGGAATTACAGCTAGAATGAGTGTTTAACACAACAGAAAGGTAAATTAAACTAGGGAACAGCTTTCAGGAGAGAAAAAGTTCTGTTCCTAAGGCCACACATCCATGGTCACTTAAGGGGGATCTGTATGAACACAGATCACTAAGTAGTGCAGATTTGAGTAGGACCAGGTATGAATAAAGACCGCACATACTATGGCATTTACATCTGCATGCTCTGTGAGCATGGGTGCTGTTAGCATATTTTCTCTGCTTATCTACGTGGCATATTGAGGAGGGTTTTGGCAACTGGTTCCTAGACTGTCCTGCTTCTGAGCTCAGCCCTGAAAAAAAGCCCCAGATAAAGAACCACATCACTATCATGACACCATTACCTTTCAGGCCAGTCATTTTGAGTGATCTTTAGAAAGCTTTCTAGTCTGCAACCTGGCAGCATCCTAACATCTGGAAGGGAGCTGTGTGGTCACTGAAAAGAGAGCACTTTCTGCTCTCGAAAACCTGCAGAGTTTTAAGCAGGGAGCAGAGCTGGCAGTGCAACCGCTGCATCTCACTGCCAGATGCCTGTCCCAGACATCCAGACACCTACACCAGATAGTGTCTGGACCCTGAGGAAGATACTGATTGAGTGCTATTGAGTGGCCATTAGCGAAGGGACAGCTTCCAGATTCATGCATGCAAATCTGTGCCAAGTTCACCCTTTAGCTGCTGAAGTACACAATTGCCATTTCCAGCAGACAGTAAGCCTGCCTTCGACTGTCATCTGACAAAATAATTCAGGAGGAGGCATTCACCAGTTCAAAAGCTCTTGGCCATCATCTCTGTGAGTGGCAGATACAGAAGGGATCGTCCCTTTGTGCTTTTTCCCCCTGTAGAATCTGGATTATGTACATGATGCTACCAATGTATCTGTTCTCAATTCTTAACCAGTCAGCACTAAGAAGAGGGGGAATCACTCGAAAACTAACAGACAATAACTGGCCTAATCCAAATGTGCTTGTGTTTGTTACAGTTCTCTCACATCTCTTGAAGAGCTACTCATCCTGACAGCCTGAAGCAAAGTAACATTAAAATCACTCAATATTTATTGAGCTTTCTGTGTTCAGGATGTTATTTAAGAGAAGTCACCAAATTTTCCTATGGCCTTATAACAGAACAAAAGATTTTACTAAATGTTTATTCAGGTTTCAGTGATGAGTAAGGAGAGTTTCTGTACGTAAGACTGGTTAAAAAAACCCCGCAAGATATCCCAAAAGCTCTGGGACTCTAATTAGATTTTGCAAGGCTCACAATTGATCAACTAAGACAATTGTTGGAAACTGAAACCAAGCTGAACAAAGAGTCTTTATTGAAATGACATATTAGCTTTTAATTATATGTATGTTCACTTCTGTTGAAATTATTGAGGTCCTTTACATAAATGGCACTGGTACTTATGCCACTGCTTTTGGGTAATCACTAGAAGAAATAAAAAAACCCCAACCAACAACCTGTTGATTTTATGCAATTTTTGTTTATAGGACTTTGCAGACAGGGTATAGTGACAAAGGACAATAGGTATATTTCCTAAAAAATACACTGCTTTGTAGTGTGTACCAAATATTTAAAAAATCAAGTGAAGAATGTGAAGTTTTCACTTATTTTCAGGTGAAAACTCCACACAAGAAACAAATTAAATTGAATAGCACTGAAAATTACTCCCAAAATTACGTTTTTAAAATGTCATTGCAGGTGGAAAAATATTTAAAATAAAAACAAAGCAGTCATGTTTTAAACAGTTGGGAACTGACATTTTGTGTTATGACACGTCAGCTAGGAAGAAAAATTGTGTAGAAAAAACAAGTATTATTATATGATGTGATTTTTATTCTAACAAGCATCTTGAAATCATGTTTAAAATTATGCTTCTGCTAAGATGCCACATTGCCAGCATTCGATTCTCATGTGAGGAATAATTAATTCCTATAGAACCCAATTTTACTGTCAGGGCTGAGAAAATACTTGTTGACATTATATTATATATGAAAACCCCTTCTCAAATGTTAAAAATGTGATATGGTTAATGTGTATACAAGAGTGCTGAAATCTGTGTTTTGCTTTGCTTCAGAAATGTAGAAAACTGTGAATAAAATGCATTTGTTTTAAAAGCACACTGTTTGCAATAAAGAACATACACTCTCATGAGCAAATGAAGGGTGGGACAAAAATTTAGACTTCCAGTTTTCAGTGGTAGACAAGCCGAACAATGTGATATTTCACATTATTTTTAAATTACAGAAAAAAAGCTGAACTTCCATACTCAGAGAAATGAATAGCATTCATAATTTTGTTTATTAATGTCTTTCTAAGCTATAATGTCTGACATGACAGAAATGTCAATGTGTGTTCATACTTTGAAAATATTTCTTGCTTTGCTTTAGATGATGACAGGAGACTCTAGGGATTTATTTTTATTTCCAGTGAGAAAGTTTAGATGCTTGCCTTTTAGGCAGTTGAACTTCACACTTCAGATTGTTTTGTGAGATGGCATGGTTATGCTAGCTTTTCCTCTAGAGACAAAAGAAAAGCTAAGAAATGTAGGCAAAGGGAAAAAGAAAAGGAAAGGTCTTCTTTTTCTTTTCTTGGTCTAAGACAATGTGTTAATTTGTTGTGTCTGCCCTAGAAAGAGAATAGTGAGCTCCACACAAACTCCCTGCTGACTGTCTTATCATCTTGGAAACTGGCATGGATGCCTGAAATCAGTGTCCATACCTGCAACAGAGGTGCTCTGCATGCTTTTGTTCCTTAGGCAGGCTGAAACATCACATATATGCCTTGCTAATTGAATTTTTCAATTGTTATACATTTTACTAGACTTCCACACTACCCAGAGTTGCTTCTGCATGTTAAATCCCAATCCATATGGAAGGAGTTCCACTGCAGGCCAATAGCATGGAGAAATCATGGGAGAGATTGTTTTCAACCTGTACCCAGCACATTGTGCATTTCCAGTGCAGTCATATTTACGGACAGCAGGACGTGATGTCGCACTCAGGGAGGCAGCAGGGACTTCTCATCCTTTTGTCTGAAAGTGTTGGGGGTGGGTAGAGGTGAGAGGGGGAGGGGGCATGTAGGGTAGCAACGCCTCTGCAGATGATGTCAGCCCCCAGGGAATCTTCAACAAATCCAGGCAGTGGTGACTGCTCTCTCTCTGAAGGACAGCACAGGGCATGTGGAGTTGGTGGCTGAGCCAAGGGAGCTCCCTCCAAGATGCTTCCACCAGCCCAGAAAAACTGTGTCTGCCACTCACAGTAGCCACTGAGCAGAAGTGGTGCCAACAGGAATAAACCTCTCACCCCTGTCCACTGTCACCTCTGCCCAGCCACCAAACTGGAACACAGAGCACTCAACCACGTCCCTGCCACCCGTCCTGGCTCCCCAAACCCCCTGTGCTGGTGAGGGAGAGAAAAATTCCCTGAAAGATTTTGGAATTATAACAATTCCCCTTGCAGAACTTGCTGCCAAAATAGGAGATATGTCTTGGTTGTTCTGGAAGTGGGAAAGAGAGAAGAGATTTGGAGAAAAATATGAAAAAGCATGTAGTATTGAAAAGGAGATAGAGAAACAAAACCAAGTTCTCTAAGCATGTTCTGGCACCAGCATATAAAATATCATAATTCAAAGTTAGAGTCCTTGGACTGCATGTTTCATCTGCAGTCTGTGCATAGAACAGTTTGGTAGTGCATGCAGTTAGGGTTTTGGTGAAAGCTGGGGAGAAAATAAAGTGGTGACCAAGGCATCTGTGGGGACTGCCTAAGAAAGTTTTATATGCCAAGTATTGCTATATAGGTGTATGATGCAGGCATTCATAGCTGGCTTAATAAAAGACCTGTGCATGTTAATGAGTCACTAGATCCTTGAAACATGGGATTTGCCTCCAAAAGAACAATGTTGTTTTTCATCCTGCTCGTATGTGTCTCTTTTGGTGCGTATAAGGGCAGGAGGGACAGAAATAGAAAGAGAGGGAAGGTCATGAGACTTTGGGGATGCTTCTGCAGAAAGCAGGTATTGTCAGATGGATACTACGAACACCAGGGAAACGGAGTAATAAGCACTTCTGAGCCTCTGATAGTGTGGTAGAGTAAGACATAGCTATTGAAGAAGACAGCAAAATTACCACTAATTTGACTAAAACAAATTTCCTCCTGATGCTCCAGACTAATGACACATGGAAATAAACTAAGCAGTCTTTTCACGTCTCTGCCAAACCGAGTGTTTATATAATGGCAGGGGTGGAGAGCCTGAACACAGCGATTGTCTCTGCTTCAGCAACAAGAACTACAATTCCTCACATTCACTCTGCTATGATGCTGTAATTATCCTTCAGCACCTGATGACTAATTTGAAGCCAAGCACTCTTAGAGGCTGTCCAAATAATATTTAAAATGTATTTTTAGAATACATGTTTGGGGTTTTTTGTTGGAAACAAAATTAATGAAATTCTGGTAGTTCTTTTTAGCCACCTCCGATACACACTCTCAATACAAATGCAGTGGCATTTGATTCCAGCTTAAGTTCATGAAAAATGCTTTATCCTGACTGTATAGACTGCAATTTTAACAATCAGTAGGAGAACTTTGTCTGTCGGTTGTATATTAATCTGAAGAATTCAGAAGCATGTTGCTAATAAAGTTTTGCCTAGAGCCTCTGTTAAAGTAAATAGTATGGCTGTTTCCCCAAGAGCTCAGATTCAGATATAAAGATGCAAAATGGGAAGGAAAATTTAGAATTCTTTGAGTCAATCAGTAAACAATCCTTTTCCTTTTGCACACTTTGCAGACAAGGAGCTGTGAAATGCTAGCTTAAAAGTTATTCTGCTTTGTAAATCCAACTAGAGAAAGAATAACTAACTGCTTCTAACAAAAAACCTGAAGATTTTATTGTGTGCAACACAGCATAGCAGGTCACAAATATCATTCCAGAGTTTCTAAAAGCATCAGTGTAATAATTCCCTGCGGCAGAGGCAGGACCTTTACTTTCCCAGCATATACATTTTTTCCCCAGAGGATATCTTGGAGTTTGATATTTCTCTGTGAATACAAAGGAGCCGGATCTCTTTCTGAATGCAGGTTACAGGCATGCAGCCTTTAGCAATTTACTGTACACTGAGAGTAAAATCGTGAATCTTATATTCCTGGAAACCACTTGCTCATCTGTGACCCAGAAGCAGAATTCAGAAAATGATCAGAACGAATTTTCATCTGGATTTTGAAAGCCTTGCCAAGAATCCATTTTGGACTATAGAAATAGTCCATATCATTTCTCCTAGGTGTTTTGACATCACTAGGTGGATTCACAGCTTCTGAGGCCATTCTTTTAGGGAAAGGGACAATCATCTTGATTCAGTCTCTTATATAAAGGCTTGAGGGTAAAGTACTATAGGGGAAAAAATGAACACAAATCTTTTTGATCTATTAAAAGAAAATAGGAGAAGATAATTTTTGGAAGATGGTTCCACTGATAGTTATTAAGTGTAAAATTTTGCTTTTAAAGCTCCAGCTTAACTGATCTGCCTGAATCCAAAAGGGAAAGTATCATGTAAATGTCGTAGTTCTTATACTCTCTCCTTAAGTCTTTGCTACCAGCCATTGCACCTTTGCCCTGACCCTATGTAACATTCCTTATATTTCAGTGTTGATATTCCAAACACAGCAGTGTTTGGCTTCTGCATGAAAAGTAGAGTGAAACAATAAGTAAACCCATAATAAGAAAAAGTAGAACTAAAATAATTCCAAGACTAATTGTATAGAAAACTGGAATACATGATGAACAATTTGCAAAGGAACTTAGAGTATGTCTTTTAATTTCTTTTTAATGGTATAATACAAAAAGTGAGAGTAAATTTTCTTTCTCAACAACTTGAAATAATTATGTAAAGGCATTTATTATCATGCAAGATTAATATTTTTGTATCAAGATAATCATATTCTGTGTCCTTTAAAGCAAATTAATTTTTCTTTTCTATGACACTTCTTATCAAGGTCAAGAGTCTGCATCAAAAGTGATGTGAAAGAATTTGTATGAGTTATTTCTACTGTGAATTGTCTGGTGCCATAAAGTACAGGAGAGCTCAACAAACATAGTGCTATTTATTTTACCTAACATTTATTTTACCAGTGTATGGTCTGGAGGAGCTTACAAGCTAGCTGAAGTCTTTATCAGGTCACACCATAATCTGAAAGCATATATATTTGTCCATATATATGCACTACATACATATATGCTATATATAATATTTTTATGCATTGTGTATATATAGAATGATAGAATCATCTGGTTGGAAAAGATCATCGAGTCCAACCGTACCCGTTCCCTCACTAAACCATGTCCCTAAGAAACGCATCTACCTTTCTTTTAAACCCCTCCAGGGATGGCAACTCAGACAACTCCAGGGATGGTGACTCCACCACCTCCCTGGGCAGCTGTTCCAGTGCCTGACCACACATTCAGTGAAGAAATTTTTCCTAATGTTGAGTCTAAACCTCCCCTGGTGCAACTTGCAGCCAATTCCTCTTGTCCTATCGCTTGTCACTTGTGAAGAAGAGACCAGCAACCACCTCGCCACAACCTCCTTTGGGGCAGTTGTAGACAGTGATGAGGTCTCCCCTCAGCCTCCTTTTCTATTAATTAAACAACCCTAATTCCCTTATCCGCTCCTCTTAGGACTTGTTCTGCACATATATATATATATATCTGCCTGTACAAACAGATAGGCAAATTCAGAGATAGGAACATAATAGACTGCCTAGACAATCAAATTAAGCTAAAGTAAAACTAAATGCAGGTATATACACTTTAAAGGAAATACAGCATGGTAAGGGATTTTACTTTAGTTGTTCCCAAATAGGAATGGAAGGAACCACATATGTAATCTAGTTTGTCTTCTTGAACGATAGACAGCCAGGCAGCAATACTTTATTTCGGAGCTTCACACCTCCACAAACCTGATCCACAGACCTCTATATGGTTCCATATACCCTAACTGTACCTGCTGCTGCCAGTAGTGTTGAATAACCGCCTAGCTTGAATTTGCAGATATATCCATGAACTTATTTACAAACTGTTAAAAGAAATTTCGTGTTTGGTCTTATATATTTTATTATCACACATTCATTTTTTTTCCCTCGTACTCTTCCCTTAACTTTTGCTTTTCAGGTGTATTTGGGAAATATGGAATTTGAGAGGTTTGTAGTATAAAGCTTGGCTTTTAAGCTTTCAACCTGACTTCCTTTCCTTTGCCTCCAATATTTGCAAATATGCAAAATGGAAAGTATGATTTATAAAATCTAACTACTGTATTTATTTAAATCCAGTTCATTTCAGGATAAGCAAGCAAGCAAGCAGATGAGTCTTGACCTGAAGCTAGAGGGCTACTCTTAGTCAGACATATGATCAGTGTGGTCGAATACCTATATCTGGAAAATCACAGTCTAATGCTTACAAGCTCAAAAAGGAATCAGTCATACTAAAAGTTATGTGAAAACATAAAAATTTAAGTGAAAGAAAGTAAAAAGTGCATTCTGTGTGGGCCCTGTATAGATATTTGATGCCTAAAAGCACATTAGATGATTGAATTTGAAAAACAAGCAAGGAAGTTGTATCTGTAAAATTCATATTTCTATAGCAGAGAAATATTTCATAGAGGAAGGATAACAGGAAAATGAGGTTCAAATGAAACACTTGACAGTGCAAATCTTCGTGCAAAGTAGTCTGTTAATGGACAAGCATCTCATCTGATATATTTCCAATTGCAGGTTATCTAGATGTTAGTTACAAGTATTTCTGAATTATTAACCTCTCAAATGCTGTTTTACTTGAGAAAGGTATAATATACAGTCTCGGTTTGTCCAATATTCATTTTTTCAAGACTTTCTAGACAAGTTTTTGTCATTTCACAAGCATGAAAATTTTTCTTCCCACTCATTTTTCTTCCCACCTGTCAGATTTACAAACTCCATCTGGAATTTGAAAAAAAAGCAAGCTGTTCATTCCCTCCACTCTCCTTTTTAATGAGGGCTTTCCAGACAGAGCTAAGCTGACAATTTAGATGATGTAGATGGAAAGCTGCAGTCCAGCTCATTCTCTTGTATTCCTACTGTAATACAGAAGCAAAAAAATAAAAGATCTTTGGCATTGAAGTAGGTATATATGACTCCACAGCCCACAAACATGTAGATTCAGAGTAATAGGATGACACTCTTTAAAATGTTGTTTTTCTGACCATAACCTCTGCAGGCTGGTTTATTAGTGAATTTATTTTGTCACATTCTCAAGATGCTTTGAGGTAAAGAAATGTGGTTTTTTATCTTCATCAAGAAGAAAATGGCTCTGTACAGCTTCAACCACAATATAAGACAGCTTTAGAAGACTAGAATCTCTTTCTTCCAGGAAAAATATACCCTTCATTTGTCCATATAACAGCCTTGGAACATTTATCTGACTATTGAGCTCTACTGTGAGTAGAAATCCAGTACTTAACTATGAAAAAAAGATCTGACATGAAATCACAAATTAAAGAGGAAAGAAAAAATGGCTGCCATCCTAAATGGCATGCTTATAGCAGTGAGGCTCTTGAGAAACTGCCAAACATCAGTTATCTCCCACATACGTGACTGTAGTTCTGACATTAAAAAACAGACATTGAAAGCCTGTAAATATAACCAACTTTCTGAGATAAAACAAGTATTAACAGTTCAGCTTTCATTCATTTAAAAGCATATTGGAAAAATAAATCCAATCTGCACCAACATCTGTTATTTTACAGTTTTTCAGTTGATGTATTACAGCTAGAAAGTGCATTATTTTCCTTCCTGAAAACTACTGAAAAATGTAAATATTCTTTTATTTATTAGAGAAAGCAATATCAAAGTAGTTTACAGAGGTCAAGTAAGAGGTAATTAGGAGACAGATACACTTCTTACTAAGTTTGGTGTATATTTGTGGGCAGAATGAACATAGCACACTGTATCACTAATGTATGACTGTGAAAAAAAAAATAAATATTATATTCATAATGAAATTCTATAGTTTATATGCATTAATGGTTGCGGAAGGAATTCATACAACTTCATTCGATGACAGCTATGCCCCGTCCCTGTACATTACTCCAGCGTTTAAACTCACCAGGGGGAACAGTGTCACTTCCTGCACCACCACATTCACTTTCAACAACTGTCTCTGTCATATTAAGTGTTATCTTAAAAAAGGAAAAAGTGAATGTTGTTCTTTTTTGTGATCTGACGTGATTCCCAGAACTCACTGTAAAATGGAGCTTTTTTGTCTTCAAGTTGATAAAGATAAAAATTCACATTAGGAATTATTCATATAGGCAACAAGGTTTTTCTGCCTTAGGAAAGTGGGCCAAAACCACCTCCAGGTAAACCAGCAAGAAAATAATTCCCAACATATTTATTTCCCAGTATTGGAAGATTTTTTCATTATCTCTTTTTGTTTACTTTTCTATTTCTTCTGGTGCAAACGTATATATGTGTATGTAAACAAGCTTGTATGCTATTTACTTTTTTAAAATTTAAAATCTTCCACAAAATACTGCCTGTAAAGATTCATTTTTAAATCTCTTTTCTCAGTCTACAGAAGAGGAGAGGCCTGAAACAGAAATTCTGGAAGCTTTGGCTACTGTCCAAAACTACTCCTTTGTATTTTTAGCTTTGATGATAATATGTAATGTATGCATTACAGACATGTGGACTAGTAGAACTCCTAAACAAATAGCATTTTATCCTCTAATATCGTATCAGCTCCCTATATCAATGGATATAAACACCCTTCAGTTATACATACTTAAATATTATCTTCCATAAACAGGGATTAATACATTATTAGCTAACTTCTAATAATTATTAAGCAGTAATTTCGTAAGTAGTCAGTTATAAATTGCTAACACTTGCTATTAGAACTCTAAAGATTTCTTACATAGCCTATTACAGACAAAAAATATTTCACAAACCCAACATTTTAAGAAGTTATTTTCCATTAGTTTCAGTATAAGTGCTGTTCCTCTCTCAGGTCCCATGCCAATAAACACTTGAGGAAGGCAGCAATAGAATAATAGACTAAATCAGGTTTTGAAGATATTTCCTTTCTTTTATTGAATTTCTAAAAGGCCAGCCCCCTTGGGGAATCAATCTTGATTTCTTTAGGAAACAAAATATTGTAACATTCCATATAATTTAAGGGTTTAGATGATCAGTTGCACAGCTTTGTCATACTACAAATTACCAGCTGAAATCTTTTTAGGTGTTAGTAAATGATAAAAGAAACAACTATTTGCAAATACTTAGATATTTATTATAATGTTAGATATTTATTACAATGTTAGATATTTTTTATAAATGAAAATTACTTATTTAATAATTTGGATTGTATTATCTAAGGAAATACCTTTACCTCAGAAATATTTAAATAAAAACCTGATTTTCTACAGAAATTAATAACATTAATTCATGAATATTTATACTTTCATTCCAAGTGACATTATAAATTTAAATGTAGTCTATGCAATTTTAAAGATAGATTTATAACTGATCTTCCTTCCCCATATACACAGAAACACCCTTATTCAAGTGTAATATAAAGCTCATTCAAAAGAATTTATTTTAAGGTAGTTTTCCTATACACACAGATTTTTTCTAATTAAAAAAATCAGGCCTTATTTTCTCTAGTTGCAGTTCATCTACCACTGTAAGAGCAACCCAGATTTAACTGTGTTTAGCAAACTCCTTGGGAAATTGTTTAGAATTCAGTGAAGCTTGAAAATATGCATGATTTTTCCATTCTGGCCCCACATTTTATTTTTAATCAGAAAAACCTTTCTCACTTCAGGGAATGCTGTAATTTCACTTATTTTTGCCTAACTGCCAGGGGAACAAGTTTTTATTATTCTTACCAAAAATAAACACTGTTAGGTTTTTGTAAGAGCAGGATGAGTTTGCATAGGTCCATACATCCAATTTGCTCTCCTTCCTATGCATTCAACCACCTTTTCACCTGACCAAATCCTAGGCAGCACCGACACAGCTGACAAGATGTGTGGTGAATGCTGGCTCTCACAGGGCTGATTCCTGAAGGGCTGTCTGAGTGGCTGGACAACAGGATCTACTAGGAGGAATGGAAAGAACTGGGCATGTTCAGACTGGAGAGGAGAAGACCTCCAAGGAATCTGCTGCCTACAAATCCCTTACGGGACGATGGAGAGAAAATGTAGTCAGACCATTCTTGAAGGTGTGCAGCAAAAAAATGAGAAGCAAAAGGCACAGACTGGAACATGAAAAACTCCAAAAAGAGTTTTCTTCCCAATAAAGAAACTTTTTTACCAAGAGGAATAGGTTCCTGTCAGCGGTTGTGGACTCCCCAGCCTTCAAGGTGTTCAGATTCTGGCCGGACTTGGTCTGGGGAAACCTGGTAAAATTAGAGCATGGGGTTGCGATAGATGCTAATGGAGGTGTCTTTCAACCTAAGTTATTCTGTGATTCGATGTGAGAAATGGCCAACAGTCAGAAGAATAGGCTGGAGGGGTGATTCCCTGGCTGGCAATGGAACATTGGATGAACAGGTCACTTGTTCTGGTATCAGAATGTCAGTGCACATTCCAGCAGGTACCCATTGGTCGTAACATATGAGCATTTATAAGTCCTGGAAGAATTAAAATATGCATGAATCAGACATAATTTCATGAAGTTATCATTTTTCCTTTCTATTAAAATGTGATTAATGATAAATTATCAGGGTTTTAATTTTCCACAATATGGAAGATATTTCCTGGGATACACTGGACGTTTTGTTTGCAAGCCCTAGATACTTCTTTCTAGGGTTTTTTTTGTTTGTTTTTGTTTGTTTGTTTGCTTGGTTTTTTTTTTTTATTGCAAGGAGCAAATTTTCTATATCCTACTTGGAAAATTACTCCTGCTCTGCTTTGGGATACCTATACTCCATCACTTTTTTTCTCTATCTATCCAAGCTTCAAACCAGTAAAATCTATGTTGTAGCTGATATGGATGTCTTTAACACCAGAGGACAATTAATGTCCAGGACTGCCTGAACGGAGGTTGTAGCGAGATGGGAGTCGGTCTCTTTTCCCAAGTAACTAGCAATGGCATAAGAAGAAATGGCCTGTAGTTGTGCCAGGGGAGGTTTAGATTGGATATTAGAATCAATTTCTTCAACAGAAGGAGTTTCAAGCATTGTAACAGGCTGCCCAAGGAAGTGATTAAGTCACCATCCCTGGAAGTATTTAAAAAATGTGTAAACGTGGTACTTAGGGACATGGTTTAGTGGTAGAGTTGGCAGTGTTAGATTAATGGTTAGGCTCAATGATCTAAAAGGTCTTTTCCAACCTAAATGGTTCTATGATCCTATGATTTCTGAGGGGCCAGGCTGCAGCTGTGCTTGCATAGATGTTGATGAAGAACAACAAAGGACACAAAAACCACTCCTTACTTGCAGACTTATGTACTATGCAGACTGTTAGGCATTAATAGAGGTGAAACAGGAGCACTGCTAGGATGAAGAATTTCCCACAGAAAATGTTATCATGAAAGAAAAGAAAAAGATGAGCTATTTCCCCCTAAATAGAAACCTGTGTGACCTGCATTTGGCAGCTACACACAGAGTGCAAATTTGTCTCATGACATATTCTTCTAGCTTCTGCAGCTGCCAGAAGTCAGGTCAAAAAATTAACATAAGCTACTAGAAAGCAAACACTGCTTTCTATTTGACATGTGTTGAAGATATTTCTCTATAGCTCATGGGATTCTCAACTGATGTGTTAAATGTAAACAAGTATCATGACCAACAGGATGCCTGGGTTCATTAGCTGACCAGGCTGGACAACCTATATATAGCCAAGAAGGTTGAAAGAACATCTTAAATCCTCAAGTATCATTGAATGGATGAAAACAGTGCAATTCGGACTAAAATGCAAGAGAGAAACATGTAACATACCAGAAAAAAAGTTTTAACAGTAAGACAAAATAAGTTTATTGTAGTTTATCCTTTCTTATCGTTACTGGAAGTTTGGCTGTTTTACTTGCTTAGATAATCCAGCTCCAAATAAATCCTGGTAATAAAAAGTCAACCTGTCAATTATTTTAGAAAATAGTTGAACCAGCACAGTAGGCTCATACCACAACCTGAATCTGACTCAGATGGGAATTTCTTAGCAGCCATTTAAGCTGTTACGGGTCACCACTTCCACCTAAAGAAGTCCTGCTCACTCCTTACCTGTGTGCTCCCTGCCTTCAAGGCTCAGTTGTATCAGAAAGTTGTTCATGTGTCAAAATAGTGAATTGGATGCAGAATCTGATCTGACAGGAAATGATTCCTCCCTCTCTCTTCCTCCTTTCCATTTTTACCTGCTCAGCTGTCTGACCCCGTTCACTGCATAAATACAGACATAATTTGTGCTGGTACAAGGGATAGGAGGAATGAGGATAAGAGCATATTCTTAATGGTGACCAGGAATGCTTTTTCCATTATCTGTCCCAGTTTATACTTACTGAAAGGGCTTGTTGAACAACCTAGGTGACTAATAAATTTAATCTAAAATATAATTATTGCTTTGGCTCTGTGCTTATATGCATTTTCAGGGATTTTTTGATCAAAACACAAATTTTAAAAGTCACCAAATTGATTAACTGTTATTGATATACTGTAACTAAAGATATAGCATGTGTGTTTCTAATATACAGCTGACTTTGGAGAAAAATTTGTTACCCATAATTTGCCCTATTTTGCAATAGCAGCAAATTTCTTTCTACTTCCGGAGCTTTTATTCTGTTCTTTGACAATATCTTTCTTTTCTGTCTGACCTTACCTGCTGAACCTCCTCAGAGAATAACTGTTCTGCAGATACATCTCTTGAATATGTTTTCAATCATTCACCCTTCCCGATTTCTGCTCTGTCAGCATCATTATTTCACTTGAAATCATGAGTGGCTATTCAAGTTTCAGAAGAGCTCTTTTCCACGTAACACGTCTTAATTCAGGCAAAGTCATAACTCCACCCCCCAAACAAATAAGCCAAAAAAAAAAGAGTGAAACAACAGCTGTGCTATGGAAGCTTAAATCTAGAATTGTCATCCAAAAGCTTTCTAAAGCTACTTAATTGGCTTAAAAACCAGGGTTCCAGATGGGGTTCTGTCTTTGTTCATTGTTTTATTATGTTTTTATGGGGTCACAGTCTGAAGTTTTTCACTGAAGTAATGACATCAAGAATCCTACTTTTTGTGCCATAAGACCTGAGGTTCCAAGTTAACATAGATGCTAAGTGCTAGGGAGTTAAAAAAACGAAAAACTTGCTAGATAATGTAGATGTCTAGGTAAATAAAAACCCTGTAATTTTACTAACATGTTGGTTTATTATATCAGGGAAAACACTATAAAATTGCTGTTAATGATCTTAGTGAATATGGAATTTCAGACACCATCTGGTCTGTAGCTTAGTAGTTCTGCTTTCTCAGTAACTCTACTTACAGTGCTGCAAACAGTGACCATTTCCTGCATTACAGTTATGTTCTTGAATTTCACAGCTCAGTTTAATTTATGAAATTCTTTAAAGTATGAACAAGTTTGGAAAAATACCATACTGGAATGGGGAAAAACAAAAGTGTTCCTAAAATGAAGGTCGTGTAATAGGGAAGAAATTACCAGAACATATGAAATAAACACAGAGGAGTTATTAGCATTACAGAAGTTGTATTCTTTCTTTGAACTGAGTTGCTTGACATTTTCCACAGCTCATACACAGGATGAAGGAGTAAAGTTAAGCATAGGAAAGGGAAGAGGAAAGCTGTTGTGTCAATGTTTGTCTTTGTTTCTCATTGCCTGAATCTATTTTAATTGGTAATACATTATATTAATTTTCCTCAAGTCAGTCACTGTTAAATGATGTACCTGTCTTTATCGGAATCCCAGCTTTTCTTATCCTATTTTCTCCCCGTCCTACTGAGTGGGAGGAGCAAGCAGCTAAGTGGGAAACTGGCCCTTAGCCAAGGTTAACCCACGACAGTAAAACCAATTAAACACACAGTTTTCAACTTTTCTAACAGTTCTGTTTAGGGTGACCATCTGACTCATCATAGTTCCTTATAAAACTTTAGAACAAATTTATCAGAGCATTAGAAATAAAACGCTGGGCTGCTGCACAGATTCATTACCATTTTCCCTAGAGTATTTGCTGGCACATTAAACATGTTGGTTAATAAGCTGCAATTATAGCTAGAAATACAGATTTAAAGATTGGTATTGTGAATTTTTCATCATTGTACCCTTCCTTATATGATTTCTGTTGTAGAGATAATGGAAATCTAGTTTTATGTATTGAGCTAATGTTGATTGTATGCTTCAGTGAGAAATCATGTGATATTACTGCACATAATTTAATACTTCTGCATGAACAAATAAATATTTTATTTTAGAAAAATATGTTCAGTTTTCTGCAGAAATTTCTTGAAGAGGAAGCCGAGTGAAAGAAGGTTTATTTTCTGTCTTAGTTTCTTTGTATGCTATGTACGCTGTGTTCTGTGGATTCTTGTGTACGCATTGAAATAGTGAAGCTCATTTGAGATATCAGAGGGAAATGATTGTTTATTTGTTGCTTGATCACATAGGTTGGAAATGTGGTTTGTGCACGTGAGCAAAATAAGATTAAACTTAGAATCAATTATTGAAATCTAGCTACTGCCTTTTTAAAAAACAATTTGTTATATGCAGATACTTATGACTAATAAAGGAAGAATTAACTTTTGTTTCAGAATGAGAAGGGAAGAAGAGAAACAATATTTACATTTCTAGAGAAAATTCATTTATCTAGAAATAAAAGTAATTGGATTTCTGTTTCTTTTTTACATGGCCTAGGAAAACATGTTGCATAAGAGTGTGGTGTAACAAACTTGCTAGGGCATCTGGATGGCAAAGAACTTGTTTTTGTAGAAGGAAGCTGTTGGCAAGAGGGAGAGACTGGCAAAGGACAACTGCATCTGGTAAAACAGATACATGGGGTGGTGATCTAACACTCATAACAGCTAAGTGGCACCTGGGGTGAGATGGAGGCCTCACAGCCCAGTGCTGCTTCAGTTAAGAACAAACACACGCACAAAAGTCCACTGAGCTCCCTGCCTTGAGGGTGTGGTGAAGCACCAAGTCATAGAAACACAGAATCATAGAATAACTAGGTTGGAAGAGACCTCTGAGATCACCAAGTCCAACCATGTCTGTATCCTTACTAAAACATGTCCCTAAGAAACTCATCCACCCGTTTTGTAACCTCCAGAGATGGTGACTCCACCACCTCCCTGGGTGGCGTCTTCCAACCCCTGACCACTCTTTCAGTAAAGAAATTCTTCCTAATGTCCAGTCTAAACCTCTCCTGGCACAACTTGCGGCCAGTTCCTCTTGTCCTATCACTTGTCACTTGTGAGAAGAGATCAGCACCCACTCCGTCACAACCTCCTTTCAGGCAGTTGTAGACAGTGATGAGGTCTCCCCTCAGCCTCCTCTTCTCCAAGCTAAACCCCAACTACCTCAGCCGCTCCTCGTAGGGCTTATTCTCCAGCCCCCTCACCAGCCTCATTGCCCTTCTCTGCACACGCTCCAGCCCCTCAATGTCCTTCCTGTAGTGAGGGGCCCAAAACTGAACCCAGCACTTGAGGTGCGACCGCGTACAGGGGCACAATCACCTCCCTGCTCCTGCTGGCCACGCTGTTTCTGATACAGGTCAAGATGCCATTGGCCCTCTTGGCCACCTGGGCACACTGCTGGCTCATGTTCAGCCAGTTGTCAATCAACACCCCCAGGTCCTTCTCTGCCAGGCAGCTCTCCAGCAACTCTTCCCCAAGCCTGTAACACTAAATGGGGTTGTTGTGTCCCAAATGGAGGACTCGGCACTTGGCCTTGTTAAACCTCATCCCGTTGGTCTCAGCCCATCGATCCAGCCTGTCCAGATCCCTCTGCAGAGCCTCCCTTCCTTCAAGCAGATCCACACTTGCACCCAGCTTGGTGTCATCTGCAAACTTGCTAAGGGTGCACTCAATGCCTTCATTGAGATCATTGATAAAGATGTTAAACAAGACTGGACCAAGCACTGAACCATGGGGAGCACCGCTCGTGACCGGTTTCCAACTGAATTTACTTCCATTCACCACAACCATATTGCCAAGGGCCAGTTAACACATAATAACTGATTTAGTCCCACCTTGCCAAGAGGCGCCAAGTTTTCAAAAGGTATGAAATTGATACCTGACAACATATCTTTGTGGGGGGAGAACATAACGCCACCTTACCTGACAGATGAATTGACAGACCTTATCCTCTTTTCCTCCAACAAGAAGAAAATATCTTTTTTATAAGAATCGAGCACCTCTGACTCATTTAAATGGCTTTAAATTGGAAGAGGGATGTTTAGATTAGACATTAGGAAGAATTTCTTCACAATGAGGGTGATGAGACACTGGCACAGATTGCCCAGGGAAGCTGTGGGTGCCCCCTCCCTGGCAGTGTTCAAGGCCAGGTGGGATGGGGCCTTGAGCAGCCTGGTCTGGTGGGAGGTGTCCCTGCCCATAGCAGGGGGACTGGAACTGAATGGACTTTAAGGTCCCTTCCAACCAAAAGCGTTCTATGATTCTATGACTCTGTCATATGTTTTTCCCAAGAAAATAACTACTAACTCGAGTTTTTATTGGTACTTGTTTTATATACATATATATGTGCTAATTGTTAATCAGTTATAAGTGTTATTAAGTGCTAATTAATGAAGCCAGTGAATTTATCAAGGCAATCCCAAATTTGTTTTAATCTGTCACTGGAATTGAATTATTTACGGCTTCCAGCATTGTGAAGTTGTCTCTCTGACAAGCATTGCTGCAAGTGGCTGCCAGCTGCCCTGTTTGGGCTGTGAGCCTATATGTTAACCCTATATGTACCAGTCTCTAAGGAGACTCTCATAGGTATCTGAATTCTGACTTGTGGCAAAAGCATGTATAGGCACACACACATAATCCATTAGTCATAAACTGTTGGCCAAGTCTGGGACTAGAAATTAATTCAGCTGTACCCAGGCTCCTCTCTGAGGGGATGCTTAGAAAGAAAGGAGTTCCATTTTGAACCTTGTGACTTGAAGGGAGGGAAGCCCTCAGCCACCTATCAGAATCTCATCTGTTTAACGTGACAGATAGCACTGGGCATATCTGTTGTATGACACTAACCAAGTAACCTTGCTTCTCTGTGCTCCATTACATAGTGGGATAAAGTGTTTTGGCTATAATTTCTAAACAGATCTGCATGGATTAGTTGCTGTTACTAAAAAATTACTCTAACATTGTATATGAAAATTGAACTATGTATTAATGGCAGACTCGCATCTGCAAGAATGCAACTTGTTCTTGAATAGAATTCATGTTTGTTTGAATTATTTAAACAAGGTAAGGAACATACCTACAAAAAGCAATATATCAAAGAAAACTTTTCTTCAGCGTATTGGAAAATGTACTGCATGATAAATTCTTCTTATCCAAACCTCATAATTAGGGATGAGATATATGGATATTTGGGGACAGTTCTATTCAGCCTATCAATCACCTTTACAGCTACTGCTTCACACTGAAACTGAATATGGAGTGAATTAGTAGTTACTGACAGGACACAAGGTCTAGAAGTCGTTGGTCACATTCGACACACATAGTTGCAGGTGAAGTATAACCACAGACTATCATACTTGTGAAGAAATCGCTACATGAAAATCTGGTAAGTGACACAGCTGGCCAGCAGCAGATCAAAGGAATAGAAAGCATTATGATGATAAAGGTTTCATCAAAGTTCTGAAGAGTTCTTTGGGTTTTCCTAAAATATTTATCACACTGTTTAGATCATCCTAATTTAATTAATACTACTGATTCTTAGGCCTTATGAAAATAAGAGACTGAATACAGATTTCTGTACGAACTGTGTAAGTACACAAGTATCCTTCTCTGTGGCCCAGCTGCAGCACTTTAGTTTTAATTTCTAAAATATTACTGCATTCTTCTCTGTTAAAAGTAGATTTAGATGCTAATGCCAAATTGGATTGTTCCTTGATGTGGGTCATAACTGTAGTTTTGTTGACTCATTAGGAAACAGCTCAAGGAAGTTAGAGTAATTAAAAAACCTATAAATATATATAAATATGTATGTATACATGCATTTTTCCCCCTCACAGTGTAGCTCTTGAAAAGAAACAATCTGTACCAGTCAGCACAGCTGATTTACTTAAAAGAGACTTCTTCTTTATTTCCTGCAGGTTTGGTTTAATATTGCACTGGAAATAGTCCAGTATGAAAAACAGCATTCCTTTGGCAGTAAATTTTAAAGTTTTATTGTGGGTAATCTCTTCTTTCAAATGAAAACATTTCCACCCTGGGTTACTTTTCTTGGTAGCAGAGACATGTAATTATCCAATAAAAAATATTTTTAATATTTAGCAATGCACAGAAAAGTCATTTTGTTACACACTTTTAAATGTTCATAGAAGCAAGAAATTGATGTTCTCAGCCTCTAATATTAACATGTTCTGCATTCAAGTCAAGAAAATCCATTTGTGGTCATTAGTTTCACTGATCACCATTAAAATTTGGGGAACACTGGATATTAAAAAATGAGATGCACATTGAAGTTATTGATACTGTTTGCAGATGGAAATTAGGGAGCCTGTATAATTGTGCTCCTGGATAATGTCCAAAAATCTCTACTTGAAGAAATGTTGAAGGAAGTGAAAGAAAATCTATTGTCCAACTTGCTGCTGACAGTTACTACTGCTGAACACAGCACTTCTGCGAACGTTGCAGCTTCTCAATGCAAATCCTCAGACGGAGATCAAATCTATATTTTTTTTGACAAAGAATGAAGTTAGAGCTTGTATCTCCAGTTTACTGCCTCTCCTCTTTTTTTCTAAAATGTAATATTCAATTTTCCCTTCAAATCCCTAAGAAATTCTATTCCAAAGAAAACTGCAACTGTACCCACATTTTCAGTTCCTTAAATTAGAGTCTTTTCTCACTTCCTCTAATTCCCTTCGCTCACAGAAGTCCTTTCTTCCAGTGTAAGTGAAGATAACATTTATTTCCCAAGCATTAGGTTGATTGCACAGATAAGCTTCTAGTCCTGAACTAGGCTGAGGACTTGACATTGACATTGAATTCCTCTCAGAAAACAAACATGTTACCTTTTCTAGAAAAAAACCTGTCAAATAATCATGATGAGTCATTGCCATTGACCAAACAAATGTTAAAAGAAAAGAGATACAGGAATACATAGTCTTGAAATTTTTTGCTTTTCTTGTCTGAAGAAGTCATTATGAAATCTTCTTTTACATATTCTTCTTCCTTTGTAATTCTGGTAAATTTTTCGCTTAGAATTATGTGACTTATACCATTGGGACTATTTGTCTGGAAAAGAATGTTCTTTAAAAACCTGCAGACTAATAGAAATAAAACATAGGAAGTAATTTTGCTGAAGGAATGTTAAAGTTGTGATGCTGACAAAGCTGTCTAACAACAGCCTCTTTAAACAGGTACACTGTCGTGGATTAAAAGCATGACAATAACAAGTTGAGACCTGTGGATCTCTATCAGAATAATGCATACTGTAGTTTGCATATGAAAAATCAGAATAGATAGATTAGATTTCTGTGATATTTTGTTGTGTATTATTTGTTGTTCAGATAAAAGAATTTATTCTTTCAGAAGCAATTAAATACTTGCAAATGCATGTAGACAGTGCCTATTAAGAGTCATTAAGTCTCATCATTATATAAAAGCCCGATGTTACTTCAGGACATATATTCCGAGCATTACAGGATAAAGTCTAGTGACTGGAATAAGGGAAACATTGCACCATTTTAAAAAAGGGTAGACAGGAGGACCCTGGGAATCACCAAACTGTCAGCTTCACTCCTCTGCCTCTATGATAGAGTGACTACATCAGTAAACAAGGGATCTGCTATGGTTGTCATCCATCTGGACTTCTGTAAAGCCTTTGACATGGTCCCCCACCACATCCTTCACTCTAAATTGGAGACGTATGGATTTGATTGGTGGACTGTTTGGTGGTTGAGGAATTGGCTGGGTGGTCACATCTAGAGGGTTGTGCTCAATGGTTCAATATCCAGATAGAAGCTAGCGACAATTGGTGTCCCTCAGGGGTGTGTATTGGGACCAGTAATGTTTAATATCTTCATCAATGGGAAGGCTTGGGAGAGACATTTTTGTAGCCTTTCAGCGCTGAAAGGAGGCTTGTAAGAAAGATGGGGACAGATGTTTTAGTAGGGCCTGTTGCAATAGGACAAGGAGTAACAATTTTAAAATAAAATAAGGTAGATTTAGACTAGACATAAGGAAGAATTTTTTCACAATGAGGGTGATGAAACAGTGGAGCAGTTCACCCAGAAAGGTTGTAGATATCCCATTCCTGGAAACCTTCAGGTTGAATTTGGACAGGTCGCTGAGCAACCAGATCTAGCGGAAGATGTGCCTGTTCACTGCAGGGGGGCTGGAGTAGATAACTTTGAAAGGTCCCTTCCAACCCAAACTATTCTATTATTCTGTTCTATTATTCTATGATTTTAGTTTGCCAGAAAGTACCTAATTAAGGTACAGCGTGATGTTGTTTGAAGTCTCCCAATGCGTAATGAAACAAATTAGTAGAAAATCACAGAATCACTTAGAAATGCGTACTTCTGAAGTAGCCCACAGCATAGATTACAATTAGTTTTCACTGAACTGCTTCACAGAATTAATTATTAGCACATCAGCAGCAAAACTGTTACTCAGTATGAAAATAGTTTCTTAATGCCAATGGCTATTTTGTGTTGCTGGAAAAAAATAGAGCCTGTAAGATGAAAACGTGCAGATGTAGAGTAATACAAGTATGCATAAAAAAGGCTTTCCCAAATGTTCTGCCCCTGACCTTGGGTTTTTCACAACTCGCCCTTCTGTCAACACATTAATTTTCAGTCCCATCACTGTCACCTATTTCATATTAAGTTTCCTACAGAGTTGAGCAAATAGAATAATTTCAAATTAATTGATACAATAATAGGAGAAGAATTAGTCTGCTGTGGGATTCTGATTTTTGTTCAGTCTGTTTCTGGTGCTGTTAGTTCAAGTGTTGCTTCTGTCCTTACTTAGGTTCATACAGAAGGCCTCTCTGTGCATTCAGTCTCTCAAGCCTGGAAGTGTGTCTTTGACCTCAGTGTTCGTTTGCTCCTATCAACAGAACAGCCTCTTTACAGTGAAGACACAGGTTTTGTCACTTAATTGTTGAAAATCATCCAACGTCCTCCCACAGTTTCCTTACACCATCTGACTGGAACAGGAGACCCTCTTGTCTGCCCTACCTTAACACATTAGGAATCCACATCGAAGTTTCCACTAGACATCTTTCTGATCACATTTACAAAAACTCAAGTAATATACTTCAACAAATTAACAGCTGATATGAATAGATAGATTCCAGCATCTTTACATCAGTTTGAAGGGATTGTTTTAATCAGAATGGCTGAATTCTGAAGACTACAACAATTTACTACTTCAAAGTCTTTACAGGGAAACCTAAGGCTGCGAGAAGCATTATAGCCATCAGCAGTGGTTCTCTTTGCTCTCTTAAAATGTGTCCTATAATTGTAATGTAGTTGTGTGTTTTGTTTTGTTTTAGCAACAGCATCTGATATTGAGCTATGAGAATTCAAAGATAGATAAGCGTGTTTGTGGACTCTTTTTCCCATCCTAATCTTGCGAGTTAATGATATTTTTAATACAGATGTTCTAAAAACCCCACAGAGGTCAACATCACATGTCATATGGAGACAAGCATGAAAAAGTTTTAAAAAACAAGTATATTCAACACCCTGTGGATAACACATAACATTACATTTTTTTCTTCTGTAAAATTCAGCTAAATTCAGCTAAAACAGGAGATTAAAGAGTCGGTATGTCCATTAGTTACTGGTTTATGAAGAATTAATTGCGTATTTTAAGTGGACAGTTATTTTGAATTTATTCTTCTATTTTGTTCGACCCTAACAAGTAAATTTGATCAGGGATCTTCGGATGCATTATACTACACAAGAATGTCAGAACCTTAGACTGGGTACTACACATTTAGAAGCCTGCGCTTTCAAACCTAGGACCAATGCTTGTGATGCTGATTACAGAAAACACATACTTTAAATGCATGATCTTTGATTTCTTCATATTTCACAGGAATAGTTACTGAAAATACAACTGCCAAGAAAGTATCTTGCGTAACTACTCCAGCCCAACTCTCACAACGAGTGACATATGCTTATAGAAGAAAGTTCTTGGCTACATTTGCATTTTTTCCACATAAATACCTGCAAATCATTTTAAGAATGTCTGTAAGCTTTTGCTTTGTTCAATTATCTTTACTCCAAGTTTCAGAAGATTAAAATGTGTATTACTTGGAACTGGTAACTGTACTGTCAGCTGGAAAAAGAACAGAGCGTGAAAGTGGTTAAAACAAGACAGGTAAGCTGATGAAAACAGCGATGATGCCAATGCATTTTCTCCTGAGAAACTGACAGCACAGGCCACCAGAGAAGAATATGACCTGACATTAAAGAATTTATTCATGTGGACTGCAGCTCTGCTGAGATGTTATAAAGGACACAGAGGAGTATGGAAAGATGACATTTTTGCCCTTAAAGAAAAAAAGACACTTTTTCCCTCAAAGGAAAAGACCCCAGCTGTTTAGCATCAGAGAGATCAAGCTGGTTACAGAACAGAAGATTTGTGCATGTGGGACCCAGACTTGCTAAGAGGCTCAACAAAAACCCCTAACTTTGGTGTCAAAACACTCTCTTCTAGAAAATACAATGAAATTCTCCAAAGGAGAGAAAAGACAATATGACACATATTAATTCTATCCTGCTGTAAAGACTGGAAAATTATTTCTGGTAGCTTTGGAGTGAGAATCAAGACTAGAATTTCCATAATTAAGTGAACCCCAAGAAAGGCTATCATACTGCTGACATTGCCAGCTTTGCATAAATGCTTTGTACAGTTTTACTGACTAGGAAAACGAATTTGAAGTCTTCGCAGTCAATATGAGCTATTTATTTTACATTTGTAAAATAAGAAATATCACTGTGTTTAAATTTAAAAAAAACCCACCCAAGCTTAAAAGCAAACCTGGTTTTCAAATATAGGTTTGCATGTTCCAGAGGCTGTGACCAAAATAAAAGTTAGGAATCTCCTTTAAAAAGTTGTTCTTGTTGCTGGGGGGAAAGATAGAGCTTACTCCTCTCTGTAGCCAGGTTGCAGGTCTCCCAGTTCTCTGGGATGCCATATTATTTTCTTAGTCATCTTGTAGTCATAAGGAGGAGTTGCTTTTTGCAGTGTCTTTGTATTTGGGGATAGTGTGCTATCTAAACCAGTTTACTAGCCTATGTCTCCTTTCTCAGGAGGCTACTCTTTCTTCCTTGTGTTATTCTCCCAGTAGGCATGCCCTGTATGCCAGAATGAGATCTTTGGTAGCCTTTCATGTCCAGCTCAGTGCTTTCATTTCATAAGCTGCTGTATGTAGTTGGTTATCTGATCATTTGAGCCTATCCACTTTCTAATTTAATATCATGTTTGCACAGGATACGACCATTGTTATATTTTGGGTTTAGTTACACTAATGTATCTTTCTCAACATCATCTCCTAAAAGAAGGTAAAAAACCCAATAGGACTAACACGGACTGTTTCATCAGATCATCACATAGGTCACGTGTTATTAAATAACAATAAGTTCAAAGCCATTTGTCTTCACTTAGATATATCAATATAAAAATGCCTAGGCAGGTTTTAGAGGACTCCTTAAAGACTTAAGAAATATTGACAGAGACAAAGGTTGTTGCAAAGTCAGACTTGCAGCTTTCCTACCTGTCTTCCAATTAGCAGTGAAGAAGTTAGTGAACATCTTCCCTTGTGTATGTCTAAACAGGATCCTTTCAGGGGAAATACTTATAAAACTGACATGATTCTTTCTTCTTGAATATGCAACAGATCCAAGAATAGGTCAGTGTAGAAGAGGGTCATAAAAATGATCAGAGGGATGGAACACCTCTCCTATGAGTAAAGGCTGAGAGAGTTGGGGTTTTCAGTCTGGAGAAAAGAAGGCTTTGGGAAGACCTTATAGTGGACTTTCAGTACTTAAATACGGCTTTATAAAAATGATGGAGACAAACTTTTTAGTAGGACCTGTAGTGGTAGGACAAGAGGTGGTGGTTTAAAACTAGATTTAGACTATATAAAAGGAAGAAATTTTTGACAATACAGATGGTGAAACGCTGGAAGAGGTTGCAAGAGAAGCTGCAGATGCGTCATTTCTGGAAACATTCAAGGTTGAGTTGGATGGGTCTCTGAGCAACCTGATCTAGTTGAATAAGTCCCTGCTCATTGCAGGGGGGGTGGTCTATGTGACCTTTAAAGGTCCCTTCCATCCTAGACTATGCTATGATTCTAATTTAAAAAATTAAGACAGTGTCAGAAATAGTTCACTTAATCAGACATTTACTCTGCTAAACAACAGTTGCGTGAGGATTCTGCTCTCAGTCTTAATTTTTCATACAGTTTTGACTATGGCTCTTGAAACACCCTGTAAACAGTGATGACTGTTCCTTGTTCGGGAAATGTCTGAAAGCAAGACACTTGTAAACAGGCTGAATAGTGTAGATAGGAAAACAACATGAATGTTGAAATATTTTCAAGCGTTTAGTGCTATACAAAATTTTAATTTGATCAAGGGGAAGAATGCAAAACAATTATGACCAGTGAATTTGTTGTTGCTTGTAACAAAAATATTTAAACCATTAAAAAATAAAAGTAATTTTTAAATTTTTTTTTTTTTGTAATGTTCCAAAAACTTTAAGTTCAAATAAGTCCTTTTTTTTTTTTTATATGTCTGTCACAGAAATATAACTAGCACAGAGATATAACAGCTGTTGTGGTGTAGGCCTGGCATGCTTTCTGACTTTCACAGCATTCTTATCTCCTTTCCTGTATATCCAGAACTCTATGCCAGGTCATCTCAGTATCACGGTATCACAGTACCACAAGGTTGGAAAAGACCTTTGAGATCATTGAGTCCAACCTATGACCCAACACGTACTCATCATCTAAACCATAGCACTAAGTGCCTCATCCAATCTCCTCTTAAACACCTCCAGGGACGGTGACTCCACCACCTCCCCGGGCAGCACATTCCAATGGCCAATCACCCTTTCAGTGAAGAATTTTTCCTAATATCAAGCCTAAACCTCCTCTGAGGAAGCTTGAGACCGTGTCCTCTTGTTCTGTCACTGGTTGCCTGAGAGAAGAGACCAACCCCTGCCTGACTACAACCTCCTTTTAGGTAGTTGTAGAGAGCAATAGTGTCTCCCCTGAGCCTCCTCTTCTCCAGGCTAAACAACCCCAGCTCCCTCAGTCGCTCTTCACAGGGCTTGTGCTCCAGCTCCTTCACCATCCTTGTCGCTCTCCTCTGGACTCACATGGTCTAGTATAAATGTTGGTCATGCTTCATTATAAATGAAAATAAAATATAAACAATCTACACAACATAGAATTATAAAGTTTAGGTAAATTAAAACAGTCGGAAAGTTTTACTACCTAAAAACCGCATATGAAATACCAGAAAGTCTTCTAGAAGTCTTGATTGGGTATTGAATGTACATGGAAGTTAAAACAGCTGTTTGCAGTTATCAGTTTGTTTTAAAGACAAAGTTCAAGTGATTGAGTGACCAAACTTATTCAGCTCTTGATTAAAATCACAGTGAATCAGCAGATCAAAGACTGTGAAATAGAAGTAGTTTAACAATTTCAGCACTGCCTGGTTTTATATCACTTTTGTTCACAGATGTTATACCATTATATTGTGTTGTTTTAACCCTTGTTGTTCTTTCTGCTTCCTCTAGAGGTGTACCAAAACTTGGAAAACTTGAAGGGTTTTATCAAAACTTCCATTTATTCCATGCTGTAGAGGCAATTTTAGTAAGGCTGTATGCTTTTTGTTGTCTCCTAATCAATAGTGAAACTGTTCACTCATTAAGGATTTTATGGCAGAATTTAGCATGAACAACCACAGCCTGGAAGGTGTAATCCAGTTTATCTACAATTCAGTGCAAATACAGTGAAAACTTTTGTATTTAAAAATCTGTAACTAATATTCTTAGTCTCACCTCACTTTTGTATGTTTTTTTCCTTTATGTCCCAGTATTCTACTAGCACCTTTTCCTACAATTTAGTTTCTTTTCCAGGGTATAAATTAGAGGATGGGTACAAGGAACCGCTTTAGGAAATATGAACATTGGGCTTGAAGTAGGTTTTTTTGGATGAAAATGAGTTAGATTTTCTTCAGTTAAGATCAGTAAAATCTATTGTAAAGAGATTCCTGGTATAAACTACATTATTTTTACTGGTTTAGGACATAGTTAGGAAACACCCCTTTTTACTCATCATGCCCCATTTTGTCTATGCCATTGCAATGGCTCTTCTCCAAGAAGCTTACCACTTGTATGTGAACCCTAGTAAAGAAGACCAGTAAAGAAGTAAAAGAGAAACTGGATTGAGATAAAATTCCTCTATTCTAGCATGTTTGGTTGAGCAATATGTGAACTTGCATGATGAATGGAGCTACACTCTGTTAGGAAATTCCATTGGCACTGGCAGAAGAGCTGGGGCATTCCTGAGCACCTGCATATCTGGATCCCTTCAGATAAACTGGGCAGGGATCACTCACACTCATTGTCCAAAATATTTAAGACTATTGAGATATCATGATGATTTTATGGTACTTTCTGGAAAAAAAAGAATCCTGTGGTGCTGTAGAAGGTTCAAACAGGAGTATGGAAAAGAAAAACAAGTTCATTTTTACTGGTAATGATAAGATCAGTGCTGCTATCATATAGTTTGTCATCATGTGTCATGTAATTTAGTATCATGTCATTTGTCAGCTCTTCTCACGATAACCCAGTCCCCTGAGCCAGAAGACAGGGAGGGGGAGCAGAACAAAGCTCCAATGATCCAAGTGAAAATAGAGACCGTCTCAGCCAATTAGACATACACAAGTCTATAGGGCCAGATTTGATCTACCCAAGGGTATTGAGTGAGCTGGTGGAAGTCCTCTCCAAACTCCTTTCCCTCATCTACCAGCAGTCCTGGCTGACTGGGGGAGTGTCGCTTGACTGCAGACTGGCGAATGTAACACCCATTTACAAGAAGGGTTGGAGGGAGGATCCGGGGAACTACAGGCCTGTCAGTTTGACCTCAGTGCCAGGGAAGGTCATGAAGCAGATCATCTTGAGTGCTATCACACAGCACACATAAAACAACCAGGTAATCAGGCCCAGTCAACACGGATTTATAAAAGGCAGGTCCTGCCAGACTGACCTGATCTCCTTTTATGACAAGGTTACCTGCTTAACGGATAAGGGAAAGGCTGTGGATGTGGTGTACCTGGACTTTAGTAAAGCCTTTGACACCTTTTCTCACAGTATCCTACTGGAGAAACTGGCTGCCGTTGGCCTGGACAGGCACACCCTCTGCTGGGAAAAAAACTGTCTGGATGGCCGGGCCCAAAAGATGGTGGTAAACATAGTTAAATCCAGTTGGAGGCCTATCACAAACAATGTTCCCCAGGGCTCAGTGTTGGGTCCAGTTCATTCAATAGCTTTATTTATGATCTGGATGAAGGGATTGAGTGTACCCTTAGTAAGTTTGTGGATAACACTAAGCTGGGTGGAAGTGTTGATCTGTTTAAGGGTAGGGAGGTTCTGCAGAGGGATTTGAACAAGTTGGATTGATGAGCTGTGGCCAATGGTAAGAGGTTCAACAAGGCCAAGTGCTGGTTCCTGTGCTTGGGACACAAAAACCGCATGCAAGACTTGGGAATAGGTGGCTAGAAAGCTGCTTGGCAAAGGACCTGGTTGGCATACGGCTAAATACGAGCCAACAGTGTGCCCAAATGGCCAAGAAGACCAATGGCATCTTGGCCTGTATAAGAAACAATATGGCAGCAGGATCAGGGAAGCGATCGTGCCCATGTAGCCAGTACTGATGAGGCTGCACCTTGAATATTATGCTCAGTTTTGGGCCCCTCACAACAAGAAGAGCATTGAGGTGCTGGAGCATGTGCAGAGAAGGGCAACGCAGCTGGTGAAGACACTGTAGAATGAGCTTTATGAGAGGTGGCTGAACTGGAGTTGTTTAGTCTGGAGAAAAGGAGGCTGAAGAGAGACCTCATCACTGTCTACAGCCACCTGAAAGGAGGTTGTAGCAAGGTGAGCGTTGATCTCTTCTCCCAAGTAACAAGTGAGAGGATGAGAGGAACTGGCCGCAAGTTGCACCAGGGGAGGTTTAGATTAGATATCAAGAAAAATTTCTTCACTGAAAGGGTTATCAGGCACTGGAACATCTGCCCGGGGATGTGGCTGAGATACCCTTGGAGGTATTTAAAAGACAGGCAGACAAAGTGCTTGGGGGTATGGTTTAGTTCTGGGCAGGTGCGGTTGGACTTGATGATCTCAAAGGTCTTTTCCAACAAAATAATTCTATGATCCTATGATTTTATAAACTGAAAAGATCCATTTGTCTTCATGGAATGTTACTTTTAGAGAGACTAGTTCCTTTCAAAGAATTAAAATGAAGACCTTATAAAGGAACTCAAAGAAACATCTGGAAACAAGAGATACAACTGAATCAGCCTTTATTGCAGCTCAAATGCTTTCTGCTTCAAAGACTTGTGATTAGATGTACATAGAAGTATTGAAGATGTTAGAAATACACAAAGAAAAATAGGCAAGATATTTATTACATTCAATATCACATAAATAACCTTTGAATGAGAAAGAAAGGGCAGTCTTTTGCCCTTCCATATACAGGAATCAGAAAGTAATTTCAGGACTGTGAAATTTAACGTTCCTTCCCTTGCTTTTGAACTGAGAGTGGCACTTCATTAGGAGTGATTGTGGTTCAAAATCAGAAGGATAATTTCAAGTGAAGCAGGAAGACATTTAAGGTTGAAATTTCAAAACCTGCATGCCAAATTACAAAGTCAGTGTGATTATGAAGAAATGTTATATTTTTATACTGCTCATTCAGTTCTACTGACTTTATTTTCTTTGTAAATCAAATAGGGAATGACACCACTGTATAACAAATCAGTTCCAGAAAAGAGAGTCAAGAAAACAGTACACAAGGAAACTTCCCTGACAGTAGGGATTGCGTTTGTTGCTGCTGTACTTTAGCTCCTTTGACTAAAGGGTTAGCTGGCTCTTGCTATTTTTCTGCTGCTGTTGCTCTTTCTTAAATTAAGCTGATAGCTCTGTTTCCACATTCCATGTCTTTTCATGCTGAGAAGCTCAGTAAAATCGTCAAAAAATTCTACTGCCCATGCAATTGGCTAAAATTAACTTCAAGTATTTGATCTTAAATACATGAACAAAATGGGATGTCAACTGTATTTCCACTCCTCAGAAAAGCCACTGAAGACAACAGAAAAAAACCCACAGAAGAGTCTAAAAAGATCTCTGATTTTTTTTGAAATTTAATGGGCTTTAATAATAAAGCAAGATTTCTAGCAAGAACAAAAAAAAAATTTTAATACTCTCTAATGAAGTGTTCTTTGCTTTCCAATTTGGAATGCTGGTCTGTGTCTTGGACAAATCCTAATGGTATGGAAAGGCACATAATTCTGTGTGATTTCTACTATCCAGTGTCTGAAAGAATCAACCTAAGACCTATGTCACCATCAAACTTAATCTACCATTCTCATTTTCAAGGTGTGACTCTCTTTCATTGATATTTCCCTAGTAGGCCTAGAGTACTGAGAGTACCACAGAAATTGTTAGTCTGTAAATAGCTCATACACACTTTTCAAAACTTTAGAACTAATAGGCAACTTAATGTAATGCTCATCGTGATGACAAGGTGATTGTCATTCTCACCGTTGCTGTTTCCCTTTGCCTCTTATCTTATACTTAATATTGAGAACACTGTCAGGAAGGACCCAGTGTTGATTATGTAGTTATGCAGTGTCTGGCACACTCTGTATTGTATGATTGTGACAGATAATGACACCAAGTCATTTCTGCTCCACTTTGATCAAGAGGTGATGAATTCACGAATGTTAGCCTTTCATAAAATCCTTAGAGATACTCTCTTACGATCTCCATCAAATTGTATGTAACCTAGTGTCACAGTTTAGCCTGAACCTGGCTAATTTTGGCGGCTGAAACAGTGCAGTTTGGATCCCAAATTCCCTTCCCCCTGTATGTCACCACAAATGCTGTAGAGCAGACATGAGGGAACGGATCCATGGCTAGGGGGGAGCTGAACTCAGGAGCTGGATTCAGGAACACACAAATGCTGAATCAGGAGCAGTAAGACAGACGAGGTCCTCAGTGGACCTTGGCCATTGCAGAAGAGAGCGAGACCCTCGTGATCTCTCAATTTTATACCAAGTATGACATCTATGGGATGGAATACTCTGTTGGTAAGTTTGGGGCCACCTGTCCTGTCCCCCTCTCCCTGCAGGTGCGGCCTATTTTTGCTAGTTTGAGGATGGCCTCTGTTACTGGAGGAATACATATGAACATTGGCCTTCCTGCATACCAATGTCCCATGTTATCACTTCTAGAGAGAAACTATCTGAAAAATATGCAGTTAGCTTTCAGAAAATGAAGCTTCTCATCCAAAAGGACCCCCTAAGTCCTTCTCTTCAGGGCCACCCTCAATCCCTTCTCTGCCCTGCCTGTATTTGTGGTTGGAATTGCCCCAGATGAGGTGCAGACCCTTGCACTTGGCCTTGTTGATATTACCAAGGTTTACACAGGCTCACCTCTCAAGCCTATCCAAGTCCCTCTGCATGGCATCATTTCTCTCCAGTGTGTCAGCTGTTGCACACAGTTTGGTGTTGTCAGCAAACTTGCTAAGGGTGCAGTCAACCCCACTGTACCTCTGTGACAAAGATGCTAAACAACATTGGTCCCAATACTGACAGCTGAGGAATGCCATTCATCACTGGTCTCCAATTGAGCCATTGACATCAACTCTCTAGCCCATTTCTTATCCATCGAATACTCCATTTGTCAAATTCATATCTCTCTTGTTTATTAACCATAATGTTGTGTGGGACAGTGTCAAATGTTTTGCACAGGTCCAGGTAGATGATGCCAATTACTGTACCCTTATTCACCAATTCTGTTGGCCGATTGAGGAAGGCCACCACATTTGTAGGGCATGATTTGCCCTTAGTGAAGGCGTGTTTGCTGTCACCAATCACCTCCTTATTTCCATGTGTCTCAGCAGAGTTTCCAGGAAGATTTTCTCCATGATCTCACCAGGAACAGAGATAAGATTGACTGGCCTGTAGTTCCTGGGTCTTCCTTGTTAACTTTTTTTAAAAATAGGAGTTATGTTTCCCCTTTTTCAGTCAGCAGGGACTTCATCAAACTGCCATGACTTCTCAAATATGATGGATTAAGGCTCAGAAACTTCCTTTACCACTTCTCTCAGGATCCACAGACGCATCTCATCAGGTCCCATGGACCTGTGAACCTTTGTGTTCCTTAGGTGGTCTTATATCTGATTCTCTCTTACAGTAATTCTTTGCTTTCCCCGTCTTTGCCTTTGCCTTCTGTGACTTGTGAGGTGTGGCTTGATCCCTTATTCACCAGTGCTGTATTCCTGTTGTAAAAGGCCACCAAATTCGTCAGGCATGATTTGGCCTTAGTGAAGCCATGTTGCTTGTCACCAATCACTCCTTTACTTTCCATGTACCTCAGGAAAGTTTCCAGGAGAACCTGATGATCTCACCAGGCACAGAGGTGAGATTGACTGACCTGTAGTTCCCCGGTCTTCCTTGTTAACTTTTTTAAAAAATAGGAGTTATGTTTCCCCTTTTCCTGTAAGTGGAGATTTCAGCAAACTGCTTCTCAAATATGACGGATAAAGGTTCAGAAACTTCCTTTACCAGTTCTCTCAGGATGCGCAGACACATCTCATCAGGTCCCATGGACCTGTGCACCTTCATGTTCCTTAGGTGGTCTTGCACCTGATCCTCTCTTACAGTAATTCTTTGCTCTCCCAGTCTTTGCCTTTGCCTTCTGTGACTTGTGAGGTGTGGCTTGATCCCTTTCCAGTAAAGACAGGCAAAAAAGTCATTGAGTACCTCAGCCTTTTCCACATCCTGGGCAACCAGGTCTCTTCTTTCTTTCCAGAGAGGGCCCACACTCTCCCTCACCTTCCTTTTACCACTGACATACCTATAGAAACTTTTCTTGTTGACCTTGGCTTCCTTGGCCAGATTTAATTTTAGCAGGGCTTTAGCTTTCCTAACCCGATCCCTGGCTGCTTGGACAATTTTGCTGTATTCCTCCCAGGTCACTTGTCCTTGGTTCCACCCTCCATAGGTTTCCTTATTGAGTTTAAATTTGTGCAAGAGTTCCTTATGCATCCATGCAGGTCTCCTGGTGGTTTTGCCCAACTTACTCTTTGTAGGGATGCATCGCTTCTGAGCTTGGAGGAGGTGATCTTTGAATATTAACCAGCTTTCTTGGGCCCTTCTGCCTTCTACGGCCCTTCTGCCTTCCAGGGCCCTTCTGCCTTCCAAGACTTCATCCCATGGTACCCTACTGAGTGGATCCCTGAAGGGGCCAAAGTCTGCTCTCCTGAAGTCCAGGGAAGTGAGTTTGCTGCGTGCCCTCCTCACTGTCCTAAGGATCTCAGACTCCACCATTTCATGATCACTGAAGCAAAGGCTTCCTTTGAGCTTCACATTTCTCACCAGACCTTCCTTGTTGGTGAGAACAAGGTCCAGCAGAGCACTTCTCCTCATTGGTTCTTCTGGATTGCTTGGACCTGGCTGTGTCGTCTCTCCAACAAATACTGGGATAGTTGAAGTCTCCCATGAGGACCAGAGCTTGTGAATGTGAGGCTGTACTTATCTGTCTGTAGGGGGCCTCATCTGCTCACTCCACCTGGTCTGGTGTCCTGCAGCAGACCCCCACTGTAATGTCTCCTGTCCCTACCTCCCGTTTAATCCTGACCCATTGCCTCTCAGTCGGCTCCTAATTCATCCCCAGCTGGAGCTGCATCCACTCCAGCTCATCATTGACATGGAAGGCCACAACCCCCTCCTCATTTCTCTTGCCTGTCCTTCCTAAAGAGCCTGTATCCCTTCATCCCAACACTCCAGTCTTAGGATCCATCGGCCCTCTACTTCCCTCTTCTGTTTAAACACGAGGATCTCAGACTGTTGAGTTTCATGTGGATTTGGTTTTCCATTTTTACTGTGAGTTTAGTCTTTCAATGAGCAAGTAATTTCCAGAATGTTCTGTAAATGTCCTATTTGTCCTTAGAGGCTACATTGAATAAAACATAGTGTGACACATATTTCAGGCAGATGTGTTGCCTTACAGTGTTTATTTTCATCGGGAGAAGAATTTCAGGATGAGGCAATAAAATATGAGCTGAAGGGAAGTATTCCTCTTAGATGAAAACTTAGGAAGCTATCATTATGCTCTGCTTTGTACTACTGAAAAGTAAGCATAAATATATGGGCTCAGGTTCCTGTGTTGGATATTGAAATACTGCATAAAGTTCTCCTTAGTTCTGCTATATTAATTTAGACTTTCATTTGAATGGAAGCTTATTTCTTCTTACGTCCACGGTAATTATAGAAGGATAGGCACTTGGGCTTGACTCCAGAGTAAGTCATCTGCCTCCTGGTGTTTCAAGAGCTGCAGTTGATTCCCTGCTTTAGGACATCAGTGCAGCCACTGAGCCCTCTATATAAGACTCCTGTGGAAAAAAAAATTCCACATAATTATTTATGGTATAATAAAACCCAAAGATGTGACCAGACTGAGTTTATAACAATATTGTGTGACAACTGGTAGTTTCATATATGGGTTGACTACTAGTGAATACAGTGCCAGGTCAGAAGATGATATAATGTCACAAAGTGAAGCTGAAGGGATATTAATACTGTTTATATTGTAGCTACTTTGCTTCACCTTAAAATAAATCCACTAGGAATGTTCACAAAATCAGTTATTTCTGCTTGAAAGATACAGATTTTTTAAATTGACATTTTTCACTAGAAAAAAGTAAAAATCTTTATATTAAGTATTTTAATCAGATGCACTATAGAACTTGTGCCTAAACCTGATTCCCTTTAGAATTTCATGTATCTTCTCAGTGATTGAAACATGTTCTAATTGTCTTCTAGTTTTGTTCTTTATTATCAGTTGAACTTCAGTCCTGTAAAGATCTAAGTCCTAAACATCATTTGAGTGAAAACCTGTGTGTGCCTGTGGGCTTTGTGCAACTTGACAGAGAGAGGGAGAGGTATGGGAGCAGGTGCTGCTACTTCCCCAGCCCACCCCTCCCACCTGCAATGTTGACTCCTGACTGCACTTGCTTGCCCAAAGCGTTTGCACAGAGGTTGTTTCCTTAAAGAACTTCTGTGCACGCACCAATTCGAGAACTTTCTACACAGAGAAACAATGCAGCTTCAGTGAGACCGCTCCTCACACGCTAGTAGGGCATGGACCTCTATAAATGATGCCTACCAAGAAACATACACGTGTGCAACCACTGCCCTGTGGACTATGTTTCCAGAGGAACTACCGTTGACTCCACTGGGGTAGTGATTATTTTTCTTTTTCCTGCCACTTTTCTTCTTTTTCTCTCTCTCTGCTTTATTCTTTCCTTATTCTCTTCCCTTATTCTACCACGCCTCTTTTTTTTTTTTTTTTCTTTTTCTTGACACTTTCCAGTGGATCCAATGATATCTGAGTTCTTGTAAACTGTGAGAAAAAACATTGACCATTTTCAGGATATGGATTGGGACCTGTTTCATGACTTCAGCTGTGTTCAAAGTCACTCTCAGGTGGATCTGAGTTCTTATGGTAAAGTGCGGACTGAGATCTGTTTAGCAACTTTGACTGTGTTCAATGTAAATATTGGAATTGAATATACCATGGGAATGATTTTGTTGTCACTCTGGATTGCTGTGCCTCTTGCCGAGCAGGTCAGTGTGGGACTGGGCTGTAACAAGTACTATTAAGAATAGTAATGTTCAACTATTTCTGTCATCCTTAGGTTTAATGAGTTGTCAGGAATGATGAGAGTGGTTTGGTCGCTTAGTTGCTTACTGCACAGCCTGTAGAGCATTGAGAAAGGGTAAGAATATAGTAATTGCAAGTAACAGCTCCCCAGAAAAATTCTTCTGCCTTTCTCCAGCATTTTATGGCTCAGACACTCCAAATTCAGAAGTAGATCCTTTATATTTAGCAGTCCTTAAAAATATTTTTTTCTTCCATGGATGCACCCTTTGGCTTTTTGACTCTTGTAAAATTTTATCATCTATGGTTGCTTGTGATAACTTAATTACATGTCTGAAGAACTACTTCTTTTCATTTGTTCAGAGTGTAATCCCATTGTTTCCCTCAAAGCCCCCCAGTGCACAATTTTTGTAAATGTCATATACCTTAATAAGTCGGCAGTGGGCAATAGACTGATCAAGTAATGGGAGAGAAAAGGTCAAGGAACTAATTTCTTCAGAGGAACAAAGAGTGAGCTGTGAGAAAATAATATAAGAAGACAAATCCTTAAAAACTATTTTGGTTATTTTTAGCTATAATGTATAGCTAGCCTGGGAACAGACAACAAATTAGCTTTCAGGGGCTGAGACTGTATCCTTTCTAGACTTCCTATATCAGTCATGTCTGATAAGTATCACAGTATCACAGTATTGTAAGGTTGGAAAAGACCTTTGAGATCATCGAGTCCAACCTATGACCCAACACCCACACCCACTCCCACTTGTCAACTACACCGTGTCACTAAGTGCCTCATCCCATCTCTCCTTAAACACCTCCAGGGACGGTGACTCCACCACCTCCCCAGGCAGCCCATTCCAATGACCAATCACCCTCTCAGTAAAGAAATTCTTCCTAATGTCAAGCCTAAACCTCCCCTGGCGAAGTTTGAGACCGTGTCCTCTTGTTCTGTCGCCGGTCACCTGAGAGAAGAGACCAACCCCTGCATGACTACAACCTCCCTTTAGGTAGTTGTAGAGAGCAATGAGGTCTCCCCTGAGCCTCCTCTTCTCCAGGCTAAACAACCCCAGCTCCTTCAGTCGCTCCTCACAGGGCTTGTGCTCCAGCCCCTTCACCATCCTTGTTGCCCTCCTCTGGACACACTCCAGCATCTCAACATCCTTCTTAAACTGAGGGGCCAGGAACTGGACACAGTACTCAAGGTGCGGCCTGACCAGTGCCGAGTATAAGGGGATGATGACCTCTCTAGTCCTGCTGGCGCCACACGGTTCCTGATGCAGGCCAAGATACCATTGGCCTTCTTTGCCACTTGAGCGCACTGCTGGCTCATGTTGAGTTTCCTGTCCACCAGCACTCCCAAGTCCCTTTCCGCTTGACTACTCTCCAGCCACTCAGCACCCAGTCTACAGCTCTGCCTGCGGTTGTTGTGTCCAAAGTGTAGGACCCGGCACTTGGACTTGTTAAACCTCATGCTATTGGAGTCAGCCCATCTCTCCAGCCTGTCAAGGTCCCTCTGTAGGGCCCTCCTACCTTCTAGCAGATCGACACTTCCTCCCAGCTTGGTGTCATCTGCAAACTTGCTGATGAAGGACTCGATCCCCTCATCCATATTATCAATAAAGATATTAAACAGGACCGGGCCCAGCACCAAACCCTGGGGATGCCACTAGTGACCGGCCGCCAGCTGGATGGGACACCATTCACTACCACCCTTTGGGCTCAGCCATCCAACCAATTCCTAACCCAGCACAGAACATTCCCGTCCATGCCACAGGCTGCCAGCTTGTCCAGTAGTCTACTATGGGAGACAGTGTCAACGGCCTTGCTGAAGTTCAGGTACACCACATCCACAGCCTTCCTCTCATCCACCAGGCGAGTCACACGGTCGTAAAAAGAGTAAATGCAATAAACTCACTAATTTAGAGATTCGATCTTTTTAGTCTCTCAACTTGTTTTACACTCCTCTGCGTTTCTTTTCTATCCCATTGTTTCTGTGCTATATGTTTTATTAAATTTTTTCATTCCTTTTTCATTTTCTCTCCTTCATACTTAGAAAGATATATTTTTTCCTTGCCATTTTCAGCATTCATCTTTGATTTGTGCTTAAGTTTCTTCAGTATCTTTTGTTCTCTTTACCTCCTTTTTTCCCCAGATAGCTGCTGTTACCAATTTCATCTCTGTCTCTAACAATTAATATACATATAATATTTTATAATAGTGAAAATACCCATTTTGTTGCCTGGAGATTCATGCCGCAAATCCAGTCATTACTGATTTTTTTCCCATGTCTGCAGAGGTGTCCCTCTTTGTAGCCAGCAGAAATATTACCAACTTTTAAGAACAGGAGCTGACTGATATGCAGACAGCTGTCTAAAAGTAGAGAGGAGAATTGTCCTTAGTCCTGTCATTAGAAATGAGGTCATTCGATGTGATGCATTGTCCTGGATTTGTGTCATATTTTGAAGAAACCTCAAACACAGCAACGTGATATGGGTGACTACTGAAATTGAAGACCTATGAAAAATCTCTAAATTTGAAAAAAAATCATAGTGATTGTTCTATTAGACCTGCAGTCAGTTTTCATGTCAAGGGCGTTCTATAGATGAAGAACATTCACTGGGCACCTATAAAAAAAAAAAAAAAAGGCAAAAAAAGATGTTGAGAATCTGTGGTTCTCTGTTTCCCAGAGAAACACTTTACTGATCTATAGCAATTCCTGAATCAAAGTAAACTTCTTTAATGCTTTAAAAAAAGGGGGGGGTTGGCGCTTTTCATAACAGTACTTAGTAATGCAGTGGGGAAAATATTCAGGCAAATATAATCCATTTTATTAAAATCTGAGATGAAAATACTCAATAATAGGCACTAAGTTTAAAGTGTTTAGAGTGTAATGTTTTTGTACTGCCATGTAGCTATATACTTCAGTAACCTTCAGTATCTCTGGCCTAGGGGGATGCTAGAAAATTTTCTTAATGCAGTTCGGTGTTTTCAGAAGTCTTGGGCTTTAGACTTTTATCTTAATCTCTTTTTGTATTCAGCACATAAAAATGTGAATTTTCAGGAGGTACTTTAGGATAACATCGATGACACCTTTGAAAGGGAGTAGAAAACTAAATTAGAGTTGGAAGTGTACACTGTAACTATATTTGATGAAATGGATCTCACACAAAAACATCTGCACCACTGGGAAGCAGTGGTCCTTCCTTTGTGTTTGTCATCAGGTCATTTTATCTGTCTTTTTATGGTCAGTCATTAACTGTTATCAGTACAACACTTCACTGTCAACTTAAAATTGATTAGTCTGAATATTTTCATATTGGCAGCAAAAATTATCACTCCACTATTCCCAAATATTTTGTGAATATGTTGAGCTACACAGAAGATCTTGTTCTTTTGAACTCCCAAGGCAATTCGTCAGAGTACAAGAACTTAAACGTAGCTTCCACAGCGAACATAATTGAAATTGTTAGGACAGCAGGCTGTCTGAGGACTTTGGTTACAAGGACAGTCTTTCAGATTTTGGAGGATGTATACTACACATAACACAAGGGTATTTATATTTTAAAAGGATGTCTTTTTCTATCGTCAATGCTTAAATGAATAATAAATGCCTTGTTCATCTTCACAAAATTGTTCCTCAGATATAACATTAAGAACAGTCCTTGAAGTATACCTTCAGGGAAGTCTAGCTGAGTTTCTATTCATATGTAGGTGGCTATTAATAATGCACATACTGCCGTGTATTATTCAACACTTCGTAAATGACATTACAGATTTTAGACTATTTTGCAACTGTAAAGAATAGTAATAAAGCATTAGCTTTCATTCAGGAACTTCTTATATAGGATGTTTTCTTTTAGTTTAGGTTAGATGAACTCACTTAAATTTCCACAAACATGTCTGTTGTTAGGAATTGTGATTAAAGTATCATTGAACAGGATATGAGAAAATTTCATCATCTCCTAACAGTTCTGATTCACTCAGGTGTGTAAGCACAAGGAAATAAATATGACTTATCTGCATTTGGACCTTTGTCTGAATTTAATGATGAAACAGCAAAACTGTCTTTATATGCTCCACAACACACGAGACCCAAACCCCAAACATATAGGAATTCTTTAACACCTTTACAAACCATGTGTGTGGCCTCAGCATAAGCGTATTGTTGATTGGTCTGTGGAATTACAGTAGGATAAACTGGCACTGAATTTGCATTTCAGTGAATTGAGTGCTAATAAGACGAGTTAAAGAGGAAAGAACTATGGCAGTGGTTTCAAGGAAAATGCTACCTATGCTGCAGCACATCATCTCCTTTTACTTCACTATGTAAACTCCAAGACTTTAATTTATCCATTCATGGTTCTACCTGAAGACTACGTATTTGGGCCTTTTGGCTGAAGTAGAGTTCCAATCTCATGAAAATGTTATTTAAAAAAAGGTGAAATCAGCCTTTACTTAAAAAATAGCTAAGCTTTTAGAACTCTGTCACTAACAGGTGTCTCAAATCACTCTATCGAAACTAATTTATCCCAATTGTCTTTACATAACAGGTTCAAGCACAGATCAGATCCCTAAATAACAGTGATTAAATAAAGAATCACCTTGGCATGCTAAGCCACGTTATGATCTTCAAAGGAAAAAACTCTAAGACTATCTTTTTCTCCATAATTCTTCTGCAGTCAGCCACATAACCTAAGCAAAGGTATGGTTTTCCTTTGTGGTTCATGAGCTGGTCCCTTCAATACTGTCAGTAGGCTAAGGCAAATACATCACCTGCACGGTATTTCTGCTGTGTGACTCTATGGGAACGTTGCTATCACAGTGTATTCTGCTTAAATCTTAGCTGCAAATGAGAACTTAGGTGAGAGTTAGTTAAGCACAGTAATGTTAGTATTCCCTGCTACAGTGAATTTCTCTGTTAATGAGGAAGAAATGCTACCTGCATCATCACTGGAAGTCTTTAAAGACTGTTTTTAAAAAAGAAATTGTGTATTTTTTTTTAGCTGAAGTTTTATATTCCTAACATAAACGTGCACAGAACTGTAAACCATCATCAGGCATTCTATGGTTTCAAGATTTTCACATCAGCATTTTCAGAATTCTCAGTGTTATTCAAGTTTGCGTTCAAGGTATAAGAAACAGTATAATTAATTACTGTTCTTTTATATCTACTTCAAGAGGCTACAGAAATGACAGGAAGTCATGGAATCCACTGTATATATAGAAATGAGTCTACTATTCTACTCATGCCCACAGAAATCCTGTTTTAAATTCATACAAGAACACACTAAGTATAAGTTCTCAAGGAATGAACACTCTAACGATATGCTATCATGTGGTTAAAACAAGACCTGTAATATACTACGGAGTCTGTCAAACTAGTATTGTGAGAAGTTATTCCTAAGTGCATGCCATATCACACATCAAGTCATTTTTTCATGATTGCTGTAGACATAATACAAAAACTAGACTAGCCTAGTTGTAAAAGCCTTTGATGACTTCATATATATTCAGCTCTAACAAAGATATGTCACAGTGTAGCTATCATTTAACTTAGTACAGAGAGTGATCTCCAAATAATCATTATATAAGACATTTCCACCTTTTCTATGTTGACACAAACTATCAAGAATCTGAATTATTAAAAACTTATGAAAATCTTCAAAAGCTCTTATTAGGTTCAAACACAGCAAAGCATTCAAGCATATATGAAATTTTAAGAAAGGATGCTACACACTCATATGTTTTAGCAATTAGTAATGAAATTATTCACATGGTTAAAAATACTGTATATTCTAAGTGCCTTATTGAATTAGAGGTTTTATTCCAAGTACCTTTTTAAAATTTATTCTTTAAGAAAATTAAATTACTCCTAGAACTGCAGTCCTTTCATTTACTTTCCAGAATTTGCCATCATTACTAGAGTAAGCAGATTACAAATAATTTCTTAAAGGAGATAATAAATTTATATCTGCCCTAATTAAATGCAATCCGATGACAGTAACTGGTCAGTCCGTGCAGGTGTCTATTTTGTACCCTAATATTAGGAAGATTGTTGATTATTCTGTTATTAAAATGTTAAGTAATCATTAATTGTAGATTCATATAAAGAAAGGAAACTGAGTTTAATCAGGGTTGGGTTTTTTTTTACAGAAGATTATTATTTCCTGATTTCTGGAGTAAATGCTTTTTTACAGTCTTACATTCCAAATTGTCTAGTTCAATCAGTGCTATCACAAAATTGTATGATATGAGTTTTCTCAAAAGGTAATTTCTTACTTTGTTTGAATTAATTGCTCTACCATACTGTGCAAAGAATCTTTATAACAATTACTATGTCTGTTTAGTTTCAAATAAACATGTTTGCATGTGATTTATTAGGTCAACAAAATTTCTATTTTCAAAGCAAACTTTTAACCTTTCCTTTTGTCTTTTCTCTTTTGGAAATTAGGTTTAGCCTGTCATCTGTTTTTTCCTGCGTTTCATGTAAAAAAATCACTTTAGATGGTAGAAAGACAATAAATCAAGCATCAGTGATTAATCATCACTTAAAACTGTGTGGAGTGCAGGCCGTGGAGACAGAGGAGGGAGTGAAGAGTGCTAGGAGAAGGAAGTGGCTTGGAAGGAAGGAAATTAGTGAGGTCATGGGATATAGCCAGGAAACATAATGTAGAAGTAGCACACTGTAATCACTTCCACCCAGTGGCTTCATGATTATTTTCTGCCTCAACATAAATGCCATGATGGAAGATACTTTCCAATGTGTGAAGCAATGGCTAAGTTTTCCTACAATAACTGAAAGCTGGTGAGAGCTAGTTTTGGCTAAGGTTGGTGTTGGTAAGAAAATTAAACCAGAATAGAATAACCCGAAATCCCAGTACTGATATAAAAAAAGTGAGATGTCTTACAATTCCCAGCAAGTTTGAGAACAATCTTTTCTTTGGTAGTATACCTTAGATATTGAAACAATAAATTATTGGTGGGTGATCCAAGAACACCAGCTCAATTTGCTCCACTTGGTTTTCAATGTTGACTGTTACTGTTGTAAAGGTACCCCTGCTAGGTAGGATATTTGAGCATGAGATTACGTCAGGCAGAAGATTATTTTGGATATATCAAGACTGACACTCAGAATCTAAAGAAAGTGGTGTGTGTCATCTTTTTTACAGACACAGTGAAGGCATTTTAACCTTGAATTTGTTCTGTTTGTCTATTATTCTCCCAGCAATTCTCTGCTCAGTTTTATGTGCTCCATCACATCCAAATAATGTCTCTCTACCATATCTACCGAAGAAGCCTATGCTTTTCATCTCACCTTGCAGTTTACATAACAACCATAAGCCTCATGCCCAAATGACAGCACCTCTTGGATTCAAAAGGACAAATGCAGTCATGGCATATGGAAGACCAAAATCTATGGGAAAAAAATGCACTTTGACCCATGGTTTGATCAGAACCCTCAGGGTTTTGCCATCTTTACATGTTACAAAGCAAGGTGCTCAAATTAGGTTAAAGATGTCTTTCAAAAATAATAGAACTTCAAAGTATCCACAGCTCTTCCCTCACCATTATTAGTCGCTGCAATTCAAGGTAACATCATCAGAATTCTGTTTGCTTTGCAGTATCCTGTGTAGTATGCTTTGTACTGAGACACAAGTTTGCTAAAGCAAAAATAACTCTCAGTTTTGGCACATGCATTAGAAGCTACTGCTGTGTTCTCCGAGCCTGCTTTGCTCCACATTAACACCAGATGTGATTGCATTGCCCTGATAGTCAAGTGCTACTTATTGCTCCGGTTTGTTCATCTACCACTCTAAACTATTAGCAAAAGGCTTCTCACAGAAAGGTAACCTCTCACAGGCCTGGTTCAAACATCATTGGAATCTGATTGCTTTGATCTCAGCATTCTAGTATTTATATTTGAGTCCATCGTGCAAAATATCCCATAAATCTTGCAAGGAAATATTCTTACTAGGAACATCTGTCTGGAACATGGCAATCTTAAATGCCACAGGAAAAAATTGAAATTACAAAGAAGTCCTTCCTGTACAGCTATTCTCTTGTCTTCAGTTTTGTCTTGGAGAATTGATGAAGTTTAGTGACTGACTGCTAGAGTCTGAAGGACATGCTTCTCTCTCCGCTACTAAGTCCTATGTTGAAAGAATGGTTACTAATCTTTGTTAACTCCTCATTCTCATGTTGCTGAAAGCAGGAGATTGTACAAACTGCAGGAATCACAGAATGGTAAGGGGTTGGAAGGGGCCTCTGAAGATCATTTGGTCCAACCCCCCGACTAAAGCAGGTTCACCTACAGCAGGTTGCACAGGAATGAGTCCAGGTGGGTTTTGAATATCTCCAGAGAAAGAGACTCCACAATCTTCCT